>JACCID010000036.1:1200000-1800000 GCA_018906775.1 Sycophila sp. Sp_5
TCCTCTATTAAAGAATGTTGTTTATTACTTCCAATTTTTAATTATAAAATAGTTATAACTTTTTTAAATGAAAACATAAATACCTTCATCATCTCCATCTTCTATCTCTATTTCATTGTAAAGTTCAACAAGATGATCATTGTCATCTCCTTCTTCTAATGTTCTAATTCTTCTTTCATCTTTATGCCTTTCAATGGAACTGTCTTCCAGTCGAAATAGAAAGGCTAAACCCATAATCAACTGACATGGAGGCAAATAATTTTTTTTACCTCGAATCATAAATGAACCAGTTGTAAGATATTCTCCAGTAGGAGCAGTTTTTGATACTTGATCACTATTTACCCAGTATGCGCCAGTTACCACTTTTGCTTCCCATGCAATACTGTTTTATTTTTATTTTTAAAAACATTTTAATTTAAAGATAAACTGGTAAAAATATAATTGATACTTACCTGTATGCTACTGCCATAGTTCCAGCTTCAGCTAAAGATTTCGGTGGAACAGGTCCTCCTTCTGGATTTTTTACTACAACTGAACTAGCACCACTTAAATCTGCGTGAACATAAATGTCACCACTTCTCAAATATCTCTTTACAATTAATTCGTTTTGCTGTTGATCTCTTCCACCAATAACTATAAGAAAATTGATTGATTAGTATTTTTCGTTAATTAGTGCTGTTTTAAATTCTTAATATAAAAAAATACCCAAGTAATTTTCAGAAGTAATGAACCAGTAAAACTTTTCAAACCAATACACTTTTCTAGCTTTGTTAATGCTATGTATAGCTTGTACTTCTTTCAATGTTTGTTTCGTTTTTCTCTCTGCTGATTTTAAGGCTTTTCCTTGCGATTCAATTGTCTTTTGCTGCTTCTTAGCAGCTGTTCGTTTTTGGTCATAATATCTCCTTGCATTACCAAATGCTGTATGAGCTAAATCAATATCTATAGCCATGGGTTTTAATTCGAGTTCATCTTCATCACTATCTTCATAGGGATCACTGAGTAATAAAGAAATATGATTACTTTCTAATTTTAGTTGTTTAATGGCTGATGCTACAGGATCCCCTCGGGCTTGAGCTTCCTTTACAAGAGTTTGTATATCTTGCCAAGGCATTTGATTAGCTAAAGCACTTTGTACAGCTAAAATTGCATTATCAACTAATTCCTGATTCCTTGTAATCAATTCAGCCTTCTGCTTATCTACTTCTTGAGTTTTTTCTAAAGACACCAATCTCTGATCATGATCTTTCTTGACATTTTCCAGTTTTTTTACAGCTTCACGTTCTTGCTGCAAAAACTTTAAATCTATTTTTTGGCCTTCCATAGTAGAAAAGTATTCATCCACTGCTTTATCAAATGTTTCATACTCTTTATAAGGCTCATTTTTACATTGCTCAAATAATAGTGGATGAAAGTCAATATTGGCATAAATGAATTCATCTCCACCACTTTTTATCGGCTTAGCTTCTTTCTTTTGTATGATAAATCCTTTTGAAATATTCATTTTAGCACTTTCTAACAAGTCTTCTGCATTTTTCAATGCAGTATACAATTTATCTATATCTTTTACAGTATCAAATTCTTTTCCTAATTTACAACCAAATGGAAAACCTACTTCCACCAATACATGATCAATAACTGATGCACCAACTTCTAAATGAGGATTTAAAATTTTTTTCAAACTATCTCCCTGTTTTGCTTTCTTTATAATTTCTTGAAGTTCTTCTAGAGTAGGAATTACTTTTGTGTGAGCTCTAAATACTGGATATTTTTCTTTTACAGCCAATCTGTAGAATGAACATAAAATTATTAATGACATTTTGTCCATTTATAAATCAAATATTTCAACATACCTTATTTTATCACCTTCTGTGTGAGGCCTTAAAATATTAAGAATCGTCATTTCACAATCAGTAAGAACTATATTACCCCTGTCGTACAATTCCAATATAATATGATAAGCTGCTTCACCACTTCCAAATTGAAAATCTACAATACGATCAACTCCTATTTGCTTTAAACTTTCTAGCCGTTTATTTTTCAGGTGCTTTCTCATCTAAAAATAAACAATTTATTTGAAATAAAAAAGCCATATAACTTCCTACAAAACTTAAATATCTTTCATTATTACTTTCATAGAAAATCCTGAAGGAGCTACATTCTTTGGCCATTCAAAGGCAGTTGTATGTACTCTATTACCCGATTCCAGTAGCAATATACATTTTTCCTCGCTGCGTTGAAATCTTATTAGATAAGTTTTATGATCTATGTCATAAATTTGATTTACTCGCATCCCAATGAGCCTGTAAATATTCAATTTCATTCAATTAGTAAAATAAAAACAAACTTAGTCCCTTAACCTTAGTTTAAGTGACAATCTGATCAATTTAATACATCAAACGATAATTACTTTTGCAGCTCAGTGATGGAGCATACCAAATCATATGTATTGAATCGGTTCTTCATATTTTTATTTATTTATTAACTTTCTTCCATGAGTACTTCTATTTTTATTGCTTTAAAAAATTTCAGCCTGTTTATGTTCAACAAGACACGCGTATTCGCACACGTGACGCCCCCCACTACTACTTTTTATTCAACTGTTCTCTATGCTTTTTTCATTAGTATTGCATACCAGCAAGGTGTAGGAATATTAAGTACTCATCTTACTGTTCGCTATTCAGTGAATATAATGCAACTAAAATTTTTAAATCTTAACTAAACTTTATAACCCCTCTATTCCAGTAAAAACACAATGTTTTTATATAGGAGAAAGTTCCATTATTATTAGAAAGTAACATCAAATTATATTAGTAATAAAATAAGCAATAAAACGTAGATTTACAATAGTTTCTAATTCATTCTCTTTAAAAATAATAAAACTTAATGCTTGTAAAAGGAGCTAGGGTAATTTTTAAATATAAACAGTAGAACAATTTGAAGATTTTTAAATTTTTTTATTCAATAAAATTGAAAATGAAATATAGAAATGCAAAGCATTTAACGGTAGGATTTCTGGTAGCGTGCACGTGCTCCTGGACCACCAAATTTCTTTGGCTCGCACCTCCTGGGATCGGCTACCAAAAGTGTCCTATCGTATTGGATGAGGATGTCTTTAATTTCCTTCTTGCTGGCCTCATCAACATCTAAAATCAAAATTACAAATTAATTATCTCTTAAAAAAGGAATATGAACAAAAACTTATATAAACAGTTATAAATCAAAGGTATGAGTTGCAATAAATATTCTTGGAACAATTGTTATATATTTATTATACATATTATTATTCTTTTTATAAGTATTAAAATTACTTACATTTCTGGTAGTAAGCTACCAAAGCCTTGGAGATGGCTTGTCCTGATAGCGTAGATCTGAGCTACATGACCACCACCGTTTACTCTGACTCTGATGTCAACTTCTGAGAATTTTTCCTGCAATAGCAAAAATAAATTTATGCATTAGTCATTTCTAATACAATGTATTCAATTAATTAGTATAAATAATAAAGTCAGTTACAAGTTTCTAATCAAAAACAATCATGTTCGGAATAAGTAAAATCATCATATAGAAATATTACGACTAAACGGAGCAGATAATTTAACAATTACAGTAAATAAATTGATTAAGTAGCATACCTTTCCAAGAAGCAGAATTGGCTCCTGAAGTTTGTATTGGAGAACTCGAGGTTCAACCAACTCTAATGGGCGACCATTTACTCGCAGAGTTCCACGGCCTCTTTTGCAATAAGCGACCGCCGTGGCGCTTTTCTGAAAAAAATAGAATATTTTGAATAAATAAGAAGCATTATTAGAAGAAATAAAAATTTAATTTGAAGTTATTCAATTTCGGCATGTAAACGCATGGACAGAATCACGCGAAATCATAACCTCAAAAGACCAAAATATTAATTTACCTTGCGTCCGAAGACCTGGACAGAGTGGATCTGCTGCTTTGGCTTGCTTTGTTGCTGTAGAAATAAGAAAAAATTATCATAATATATTTTTGTAAGAAAATTCGAGTATTTTAAATTGATTTTGTGAAAAAGAAAAACACACCTTCTGCATCTTGGTAGAGCACGTCGTGGAAAGGAAGTCAGCGCAGCGCTTGAAACGCGAAAGGCGGAAACAGCGACGCACTACAGTAGTCACATGAGTGCGCGCGCGATTTGTTCGATTTTAGTTTTGTTTTTACACGCGAATTACAAAGATTAAAAAGTTATTATTTAAAAATTTATGTAAATTTAGAAAACATTTTTCATTTTTATCATGTTTATGTATTATATTTTATTTTTTTCATTCCAGATTTCCATTACGTTTCAGTGGCAAAGAATTCTGATTTAATTTTCCGAACTTTAAAGTTTATCTTCTAACCTATATTTTAACAATAATACATATTATTATCAATTAATGATCAACAATAATCAACAACAATGAATGAGAATAACGAAGAGTCGGGAATTTACTTTAATAGCTATGAGGATTTAGATGTACTATAAATATTTTCTGTGGTAATTTATTAAAAAATAAATTAATTGTAAATATACTTTTAGGTTCATCATTTAATGTTAAGTGACAGTCCCAGGACACTTGCTTATAAAAATGCAATATTTAATTCAAAAGACAAATTTATGGACAAGGTAGTTATGGATGTGGGAGCTGGCACAGGTAAAAAACTAGTAAAAAATTTGAAATAGAAAATGATTTAACAATTACTTTATTTATTAGGTATATTATCTATTTTTTGTGCTCAGGCGGGAGCTAAAAAAGTGTATGCGGTAGAAGCTAGTAATTTAGCAACCATTATTCCTCAAATTGCGGAGGATAATAGTGTCAAAGAAAAAATACATGTAATTCATCAAAAAGTTGAAGATATAAATAAAAATGATATTGAAGAAATAGATATTATTGTATCTGAATGGATGGGTTTTTATTTACTTCATGAAGGAATGTTAGATTCTGTTATTTATGCAAGAGATAATTTTTTAAAAGAACATGGTTTAATGTTCCCATCTGTAGCTAAAGTTTATGTTGCTCCATGTCAACTGCCAAACTTTCATGCTTTCTGGGATGATGTCTTTGGAGTTAATATGAAGTAAAAAATTATTTTTGAAAAATTATCAATAAATAATAATTAAGTGTGATAGTAATGAACATTAACATTTTACAGATTTATTGCAAGACATTATCGATCATCAAAATCCTCAAAACCAGAAATATCATTGGTGCCAAAAGAAGATATTCTAGCTGAAGGTAAGCTTTTAATTTGGCTTGATTTAAACACTGTATCTGTAGAAGAATTAGATTGTTTGGGTGGAGAAGAAACTGTTATCACTTGTTCAAAAAAAGGTAAATATCAAGGTCTGTGTATTTGGTTCGATGTTGATTTTCCTGATGGTTCAATATTATCAACATCTCCCATGGAAAAATCAACACATTGGAAACAAACGATTATAGTTTTACCAGATTCAATTGACGTAAGTGAGAATGAACCTGTTGCTTTTGAATTAAAACTTGACAGACACCTTGAAACTGCAAGAAGATATAATGTTGCATTCACTATGCTAGATGCTTCAGAAGTTGAGCATGATATTCCTTGTGATTGTTATATGACTAAATGTATAGTTGCTAAAACATACATTGAAAACCAAAGTTCAGAAATCAATGATGTAGAAAAATAATTTTTTTTAATACATTTATTTTTATAATTTTTATAAAAATGAATAAATTTACAGTTGTGCTGTTATAACTATTTCTTTGTTTTCTGTAACTTAAACATTATTCCTTCTACTATTGCTTTCTTGCCAACTTCAGTCTCAGATAAATTAGACATATGGCTCTAAAGAATTCAAACATAAAATTTTTACTATATTACATGTTGTGATATTTAATATATATTAAAATTATATTATCATACCTTTGCTGATTTTTGTTTTGAATTCATGTAGGCTATAATCATACTTTTAGTTGAATGACTCCAAAGGAAATCACCACAATCATCGTTAACTGAATATCTAATTACAATAGCACCTCCAAGTTTTTCTCTGAGACCATCTAAAAACCTAGAATCTTTAAAACTTACTTTATTTATTATGTACAGTGCTTAGATTGATTAATTAATTTAATTTATTACTTATAAAATCAGTCTGCATTGAATTGTGTAAACTTGTAGTAGGGCAATCTGCATCTACAATAGATTCTGCCACTGTTCGTGCTAAAGTAGTTCTAACAAGATGTTCTCCACATCCGGAGGTACTTGAACCAACTGAAATATTTCCTTTACTTGCCCAGGTACCACATCCCCATATACCAGCCTGAAAAAATATTGTTGATATTTTAAATTATGTTTTACAAACATTTTTTTTATAATTTATTTTGCAATTTTACCTGACCAACTCTTCCTGGATATTTTAAGATAATTCCACCACTTGAACATGCAGATGCTACATTACCAAATTCATCTATACAAACTGCTCCTACAGTGTCCATTCGTTTTTTTAAAATCTAAAATATATTTTCAAGTAAGATTTATTTTAGATATAATCTTCTATGAATAACGAATACTTTACATGATCCTTATCAATACTGTCACTTTCTACTTTTCTCTTGTAATGTTTATAAATTTTTTCTGCTTTCACTAAAATAGAGTTATAATTAGATTATCTTGATAAACATTACAGTATATTAATTATTAATTACATAGTAATTAGTAAATAATTTAAATTACCCGATATCAAATTTTCTGGAGGTACTGTTTGACATCCGTTTTCAGTGGCCCATGTAAGAGCTCCTGAACCTACTAAAAAACTGAAAAAATATAATGTTTTAAAACACATGAACTAAAATACAAGAAAAAATTATTCTACCTTGGAGGAACTCTGCCATGTCCAATATCAACAGACTGAAATTGACATAATCTTTTAGCCACTTCAATAGGATTTTTAATACCACTGGCAGCTCCAATTGCTCCAAAATATAAATTTGATCCTTCCATTACACTGGCATCACATTCAACGTTTCCATCATAAGTTAAATTTGATCCGTACCCAGCATTTGTCAATGGAGAATCTTCCAAAACCACAACAGCAGCAACTGCTGCTTCGAGTACATTGTTAGTCAATTTTAAAGCTTGAATTCCCTAAAAAAACTTAGATTTTAATTATGAGTGCATACATACTTATTTATACACTTTTAATTACCTTCTCACAAGCTTCTTTACTTAATTTCTGATACTTTTCCTTTAAAGTACTTGAGTGCCAACCTGCCCCTTTAATAAAGTATTTTTATATAACTCAAGTAAATGTTTTACTAATGAAATTTTTATCTTTTTGTAATAAGCAATTTTTGTTTTTAATTACCTACGTGAACTGCAATAAAACCTTTACTTGTTTCACTCATTGCTGTCCTATCAAATGATGTATATTTTTTTTATAAATTCACCATTTAAGCGGGAAAAGATAATTTTTTTTAATGAATCAGAGCAATTAGAATAGCAATGTTTATGTTTACATATGATCTGAGGCTCGTAAAGTTTAACAACAAGAGACCTTCATTAATCGAAATCGAAATGACTATATTTGATAATCGAGAAATCGCTACAAGCAGACGACTTCATGACAGTCCCCGCGCGTTGTTTACATGATGTGCAGTGTGTCGCTGTTCAACGAAATTAACCACACTTATTAAAGGGTTTAATTTTTGCTAAAAATAAGTTTCAGCAATTATTATTTAAACCTAAGATCAACTAAAACGTGAAAGATGAATCCTATGACGTAAGAAAAATAATTTGCAAATTAATTTATCAAAGTTTAACCGTAAAACAAATTTTAAGCAATGCAATAACTTTGTTTTGATTTTCAACAGAAATGTAAAGAATATTGCCAAATTAACACAACAAGAATTGGGATCGAATAAAAAATCATCTTGGCATGATGATTATAAAGATAGTGCTTGGGTTTTTTTAGGAGGATTACCGTACGACCTGACTGAAGGCGATGTTATTGCTGTGTTTTCCCAGTACGTCTAAAGCGTTGATATTTTAACTATTTTGTTAGATATTTTTCAGTCTTTTCATAATAACTTCAATGTATTTAGGTATGGGGAAATTGTGAATATTAATTTGATTAGAGACAAAGATACAGGAAAACAAAAAGGTTATGGTTTTCTGTGCTACGAAGATCAACGCAGTACTATACTTGCTGTGGATAATTTGAATGGAATTAAGGTATTATGAGTAATAATCTTACTTTGCCAATTAAAATAATTAAAATAAAAAGTCAATTCATGCAAAGCATTTTTACAATTAGATTTTAGGTAGGACAATTCGGGTAGATCATGTCAAAGATTACAAACCACCTAAGAATTCAAAACATGTTGATGAAGATACTAAAAAATTAAGGATGGAAGGATGTGCTCCAAAAATGAAATGATATGAAAAAAGAAATGTTAATTGAAATGAACTTGTAAAATAATTTAATCTAAAATAATGTAAGGTGTCAACATATCGGTATTTTATTATTTAAAAATTTGTAAATAAACATTCATACTCATAGTTTTTTACACTAACAGATAAAAGGATTAAAAATATAACATGCTTAATAAAAATTGTGCGTATTTGAATTCTACATGTTGGGCCAAAAAACTTGAATGCAACCTATGTAAGGGATTTTTAAGTACAAAAATGCAAGCAGATTATAATTTTTAATTCATGCTTTGGTAAATGTAAACGAAAGTGTCCCTCACACTGATTATAATTGCAAAAGTTATTGGTCCCAATGACAGTCATATTTTACATTTAAAATTAATTTTTTTTTTTTTTTTTTAGTTAATGATATATATTTGGATTAATTTGGTTGTTTTTTTCACAACATTCGAGAGGCTGACTTTGCCTTTGGTAAAAAAATACATTCATGAATCCAGAAATTATGCTCGAGAACGGTATCAAGATGAACCAAATTCATTCATCCACTTTTCGTATTTTTCGAGATCTTCTTGCGACACACTTTTGTTACATCTTTCAACGGCTTCGTCAAAATCTGCTGCCGATACTGGTAAATCTAGTTCTTCCTTTGGCAACTGTCTTATCTGATCTGGCCTCAAACCAGCGATTTTTCTTCGCATGGACATCATTGAAGCATCTCTAAATTATAAGATAATTTTAATGTAACATCAAATAATGAAACTGAAGTGTTGTTAGAATTTCATGAAAGTACCTGCACACATTCGTTATATCGGCTCCAGAGTAACCTTCCAATTTTTCAGCTATATCACTTAAATTCACTGAATCATCTACTTTAACTTCTCGGAGATTAATTTTTAACAATGCTTCTCTTCCTTCACCTATAATATAATTTAAACGATTTGTATAATTAAATTTTTATATCTTATCTGTTTATATCGGGGACAGTATATAAAAAATACTTACGGTTGGGTAAGGGTATGTATATTCGTTTTTCTAATCGTCTTCTTAAGGCTTCATCAATATCCCATGGGAAATTTGTGGCAGCTAAAACCATAACTATTTTACTAGGATCTTCATTGTTTGAACTTATTCCGTCCATTTGAACAAGAAGTTCTGATTTTACTCGTCTAGACGCTTCGTGCTCCGATTCTGAACCTCGCCTGGAGCACAATGAATCTATTTCATCTATAAATATAGTACTAGGTGCGTAAAACCTTGCCTAAAGAGAAAAAAAAATTATAAATAAGTCTTAGCATATATTACTATTGGGATATTTAAAAAATAATTAACCATTTCGAATAATATTCGGACAAGTTTTTCCGATTCTCCTCGATATTTTGATGTTAATGTGGAAGAAGATACATTGAAAAAAGTTGTGCTACACTCTGTTGCAACTGCTTTAGCAAGCATAGTTTTTCCTGTACCAGGGGGCCCTACCATAAGAACTCCTTTCCAAGGCCTACGAATACCCTATAAAATAATAATCATAGATTTAATTTTTCGGTTTCGAATTTTTTTCAATTGTAGGTATGTTAAATAAATAAAATTTTTACTTTAAAAAAGTCTGGCATTAATGTTGGCAGTACAACAACTTCTTCCAATAGCCTTTTTGCATCGTGTAAATCAGCTATGTCATCCCAATGTATATCAATATTTTTCTGTACAATATCTCTCTCTAAAAATTGAATTAAAAATATTTTAAAATACTGAATGAAAGTAGAACTAATTTTGAGGCAATGATTTAGAATCATTTGTATACCTAGTGTTTCTACAAGATCTCTATCAGCACCAGAAGATTCAAACTTTCTTTCTTCAACTTCAACGTCTGACTTTTCTGGTTCTGTTTTATCTTTATTTATATCGTCTTTTTTATTTGTATTGGAAGTCTTTTTGTCTTCACCATTACCATTATTTTTTTGATTATTTCGAGACACAGGTTTAACATCAGTTTTTCTTGCAGAGGTAATACTAGGCTTACGAAGATTGGATCTATTTGTTGGAGGTTTCTGCTGGTTCCTTGGCTGAATTTTTGAACTCCTACAAGTAAAAAAAGCATTGAATACAGTATTCAAGATTAAACACTTGACCTCAAATTTTTTTGATAAATTTTACTTCTGTTCTGTAGGCGACAAAGGAGGCCACACATCTGGATCTCTAGGAGGAGTGGGTGCCCAATTTCCTGAAGTGCCACAAGACCAGAGTGCAGAATCTCTTGTTGGTTCTTCGTAAGGTAAGCAAGGAGTCCCTTCAAAGTAAAAATAAAATATTATTTACAAAATACACAATAACTTAACTTAACAGTTGTATGTCATAAAAAGATTAAATTTCTATTTAATTTTGATTTAGTGAATGAACTAGAGGTAATCATTAATAAAAGTAAACTAATATAAAAAAGTTTTTCAAACAGATAAACAATATCCACTTGTTGCATATTTCTCTGAATTTAAACACTGCAGCTACCAAATTAAAGAACTTTTGTAAATTAAGACTTGCTTATTTTTATAAAATAGTATACAGATTTTATATACTATAATATATTAAATTGTTAAATTCAAGTAGGTACAACGATATATCCGTTTAAAAAAAATATATGAAACATTCCTCACACTGAGAATATCATGTAACAGAATACCAAGTAATATAAGCCTTACGCAACACAATTAATAAAAAGACACTTAACCCAGCAAAATTGCAAACACATAAAATAGATATTGCACGTCTACACCCAAAATTAAAAAATTTCTGATTCACTATAAGAAACCGGAGCAAAAGTTCACGCTGCAATTGGCACAAATAATTCCACTGCAGTAACGGACCTATGAGCCTATCGCTGTGAGTATCCACTTTGAAGAGCTGCAGGGTGCTGGATGTAGCCTTGACCTTCTCGAACTCCTGGACGATCTGGTGCTGGATCTGCTGCCACTTGGCCTTCCTGGTGCTGTCCACAATACTAGACAGCAGCCTGTGTATCTGCTGCACGACGCCCTGGTAGTACACCCCCGAGGTGTCGTAGTTCCCGGTGAGTGCCATCTCCCTGGCGAGCTTCGTGTTCTCGCAGATGTCGTTGATGGACACGGCCATCTCCTGCTTGGGTCGCCGCGCGGCTCCGAGGCGCTCGGGGGACGGAGCGCCGTTGCGCGCGCGCGACAACAGTATCGGCCGAGCCAAGGTTAACTTCCGTAAGGGGCCAGGTAAAATAAGGCCTGCACACGGCGGTGCAGCTGCGGCGAGTCGCGGGTTCGACCACCAGGTGCACTCTTCGGGCGTCCTACATCGGCGACGCCGCTACCGAGAGCGCCGCGACCGGACCGTTCGCTCCGCTTTTTTTGACAGGAGCATTCCCGAGACGCGATAACCGCTGCACGCGCGCGCGCGCGTGTGTGCCTGTAGGGGGGCGGCGCGCGTGTACGTGAGCGTCGCGGGATCGTCGTCTGAGTGTGCGCCGCGCGGCTTTTACAAAACGGGGCCCCAGGTGTGAAAGCGAGATCGCCCGAGAGGTGCGCGTCGGGGAGAGAGAGAGAGAGAAAGAAAGAGCGATAGAGGGGGGTCGCTGGAGGGGGGGGGGAGTACGAGCCGAGAGTGCATCTCTCGCGTGTGCACGTACGGGAGATCAGCTGCGGAGCGATGCATCGTCACCTGAGAGCCAACGGAGCGGAGCACGTACTTATGGTCGATGGAGTATGCGAGTGTGTAAAAGAGTATGTGTGGGCTTTTTCATTCTTTTTTGACTCAAGCGCGATAAGTATGGGCCTGCGTGGGCGAGCACACGTGTGTGCGGGGGCCAATGGGAAGGTCGAGCGCACGCCTTATGTTTCATGGATATATTCTCTTTTATTGATTCTTCGATGAAGGACCCTACGTGGATCTTTTCACTTTTCGAACGCTCTCAATGTTTCGAGATTCAGACCTCGTCGTTTATTTTTAATTTCTTCCTTTTTTTCTCTCGTGCGCGAGGAATTTTATTTCTCTGTTTTTTTCTTCTTACATATTTTTAACAATGACGCATGCATTTATGCATATTTTGTTTTGTCAAGGGAACATTGCGTCACGCTTTTTTTACGAATTTAAGATGAATTTCTTTGATAATTAAAATATACTCTCAGCCTTTTGTAACGATAATGTAATTAATTAACTAAAAGCTGTAAGCTTCTAAGTGACGAATGGACGTGTAAGTAAAATTTTTTTATCACATATTTAACAATGACGCGCAGACACGTACTTGCGTAATTAATGCCTTTTTGTTGCGATAAAATTGGATTTCTAATAAATCATACGAATTATGAGTTTTTCATGTACTTCATAGATAATTGGAAGATACGACGAGTCATTTATAACGATAGTGTTATTATCTCTAATCTATATAGAATTTTAAATGATAAATAGACCTCATTCATCAATGAACTAATTTAAAAACTTTTCCAGCGCTTAATTAATAAAAAAGAAAACTTGTTAATTCCCGCCAATTTCGAATCTCGCTTTCTTTCGTTAAAATCTCCGCGTAAAAAGCGATCTCGCTTATCATTACAAGGCACGTATGACCGGGGCCGGATAGCTGCTACTCAATCTCAAGAGAAAACCGAACAACGGGCATTTTTAACGTTTTATGCTAATTTCCTCCCACTAATTGACTTCTCCATTGAAAATCTTATCTCCTCTTGTCGATTGTTATCCCCATCCTCCCGCCCGTTTGAAATACGTTCCACGCGCTCTTCCCTAACTAAGCGTATGCAGAAAGGCTCCTCACGTTAAAAAAAAAAGAAAAAATAAAACCGACCCGCCCGCTGAAAAGGATCGCGGGCCAGAATTTTCGCTCCTCGTAGCTGCGTCGGTCCGATATTATGCAAAATTCGAACATACCACTTCCTTTTTAGATCGCGCGAAAAAAAGGCGCGGGCCGGAGCGCTGCACATAACTTTTACCTTGTAAATTCTTAAAGGAAGTAGCGCACACGCTCGAACGCTCGTCGCCCTCAAATCCATGTGTGCGCGCGTATGTACGTCGCTCGCTCGAACGTAGATCCGCATATGTATTTATGCATGACGCCGCGGTCGAGCAAAAAAAGAAATGACCGTGCGAGAGAGCGAGAGAGAAAGATGTATATGTAGAGAGAGAGAGAGGGGGGGAAGCTGGAAAATTATGTGCGCGTTACGTAAAAGACTTTGCATAAATTGTTGCTCGGTATATCGAAGGCGAAACGCGCCTCTGTTTTCATATAACGACACGAACGAGGCGGTGCTGATTTACATTTTTGTGGCTCTCTCGCGCGATCTTGACAAAGGCCGCCTCGAGTATAAGTGCGTGCCCGTGGATTTCCTTATTCGTCGCGTTGCCGAGCGTCGAATAGCTTCGCGCTCTCCTGCATCTAGATTTTTGGACGGGCTTCGCTCTTTTTCTTTTATAAGCCTGCGTCGGCTTTCGCGCGGATTATACGTGGGTTGAATGGATCGAACTCGAGTTTATTTCAACATCCGAAGTCTCTCTCTCTCTTTTCTCTTTTTATACCGCAGTCGGAGTGGATTTAGGCGTAGTAACTTCGAGTTTTTACGTTCGCCCGTCGAGAAGGGTATATATGTAAGCTGCGACGTCGGATAAAGTATGCATTACGCTTTGTAAAGAAAAAAAAAAAGGAAGTAGTATAACTTCTTTCGGGTGCTGCCGGGTTTACGAGCCCTCGGGCCCTACGTTGGACACTTAACGACCGCAACGCGCGGACCCTCGGCGTAACTTTTTTCCGGACTCATCGCCGTAATGACGCAGCGGCAACCAGCCGCTTGTAACGAGCCACAAATGCTGCGCTTTTCTCTCCACTGTGCCTAATTTTTCCTTTTTTTTTACGGCCCATTCGCCGCCTCATTAATATTTCATTACATCCGACGTCGCTTTATCGACACACAAAAGAGCTCGAAAAAAAAAAAATAAAAATGCGCTCAAAGATATATAACACGATTAACGTTAACGCAAGCACGAAGCGACATTCAGAAAGTGCGACGACACGGAAAAATCCTGGCCTTTCCCTGGTAACACCATTTAAACCTGCGAAACATCGTCCATTACGCAACAATCCCCGCGTTAAAAGGGCACACGCACCCCCGGCTTGCAAAAGCGCACAAAAGCGATCCAATTAAAGCGCGCGCCGAGAAAAGCGGGGAAATGCCAGGCGCACCCAATGTACATTGCCCAGGCATCTCCCCAATTAAACGACATTTATCATTTCCCCGTATCGACGACTTCGAAATTAGCTGCAACAGGGACCAGCCTCCCGCGCGTGCACATTGCTCACCGCAGCGCCGTAAACTCGCCCCCTCCTATTAATCCACGCGCGCCTCACAAAGACCGCAGCTTGCAGCTGCTCCAGACGCCGCGGTGGACGACCCGGTAAATAAGAAGGGGGGGGGGACAAGGGGGGTCCCCAATTAATGGGATTTTCGGGGCGCACGCGACGACCCCGCGGCGCGCGCGCGTTGCATCCTCCGGAGCGTGCGCGCTCGGGCGCACTCGTCGGTGCGCAGCGGTTCAATACTTGCGACGCCTGCGCCGCAGATGCGCGAGCCGCCGGCGGAGTAGGAGAGCGAGCGAGAACCTCCCCCGTAGCTATAGAGCGCCGGTTCGATGCCACGGGCATAACTCTTCCGAAGGGGCTGCGCCGCGCAATGGTAGGTGGATGCTGCTCTTTCGATTGCTTTTGCACTTCTTCTCTCTTTTTTTTTTGTAACTGTTTGTTGTGCGTTTTTGCTGGTCGCTCCGCGAGTTCTTTTTTTTTTTAATTTTAAATCCGCACTTTTTTGCGGCCGTCGGGCAGCGAACATTTTTAAGCCAGATCGCGCGAGTTCGCCGACGAGTTCTGTTTGTTTTGTTGATGTGCGTTGCGAGTGTACACAGTGCGGAGGCGCAGTGAGGTGTCAAGTGTTTTAAGTGTGCGGTTAATGCGGTTTGCAATTTTTTCTCTTTGCCGGAGAGATTACGACGACGAGGTGTGCGGGAAGTCGCGACAGCCGATGCGGTGTTATCGGCGCGTTTCTCCGTGAGCCGAGGCTCTCCGGTGCTGTTGCGTTTTTTTTTCCGATTGTCGGCGGGCGATTCGCGCGCGGTTTCTTTTGACGAGATGGAGATAAAGCCACGATGGATTCTAGGCCTGCCTCTCTTTTTTTGCGGCACTTACAATGGCTATTGATTTCTTTGCGATTGTCATTTTATCGCCCGCAAGATAAAGTGCCGTTGTCTCCATAACTCAAGGAAGGGTAATTAGGGGAGTATTGATTAATGGAAATTGCGGTGATAGGTAAAGATTTTCTTAGTCTTTTTTTCCATCGTTGTTTTGTTTACTTTCTTTTTAATATTACGAGGGATAATAAATCGCCGGTAGAAAAGTGTGCTATTTTAAAAGCAACGGGATTTAAATTTTGCCTCCGAACGTGCTTGCGTTTTGCGCTCTGCTGGAAATTTCGCATTATTCGTAAATAGTATGGGAGACAGTGACATCTTGCAGTTTAAAAATAACCATGCCGGCGACGTCAGAAGTGTAAAGCCCTGTACCAAAGTATGTCACTGTGGGATAGTTATGTTGATTTAGATACGTCTTTGATATCTAAATTCGTACGTTCAAAGTAAAATATGTATTAATCTTTTTATAATACATGTCCGACACGCTTTTATATTTAACTCTCGTGTTTATTATTGAAACTCAACGTAACACTTACAATTTTCTGAATTTATATTAATAATTCTTTTAATTTATAAATTAATTTACATGGCATTTTTTTACGTTTAATGGTAGCTAAATAAAAAGGCAACTGCTATTAAATCATTTTTAAATTACCGATATTTACACGATCAATTTGCCAACAGAATAATTTAAAGTTCACCTATTCGCGGAAAAGTCTTTAAACAAACGTCCATAAAATCGCCGCTGCCATTTACTTTAGATATAAAATGCAGTAAGAGAAAAAGGAATGAAAATAACTGTTTTATGAGTTTAACGGCCAGCTTGCTAGCCCGCCTCTCAAAACATTCATATTTTTACAAGTGGCAGTTTACGAATCTTCAAAATACTTAAAGCACAAATCCTTTTTGTCGACCCTCCAAATAAACAAACAGCCTCGCAAGCAAAGTGGGCAAATAAAGAAAAACAGAGTGTGCAAACAATCTATAATAAGCCAGGAGAGCTCGCCACTCTCATCAAAAATCCATTAAACGCCGCACAAAAGACGCCAAACAAGCGAGACGAGACCCGAATATATGCGGCCCGAAACACATTAACCCGGTCATACTTACGAATCAATTTTGTCCCATTATTTTCCGTAACTTGATCGTTTTATCATTTATGATCTTTCTCGATGTGAAGTATCAATTTTAACCGGATTAAAAATTAATTTTTCCTCGAGCCGAATATCTATCCGCACTATCGAGAATATCTAGTACGAACACTTTACTTCTCCGCAGAGAAAATGCTTATTGTTCCATCGATTCATAATTAAATAAGGTCAATCGATAATTTAATCATACGAAAATGATCATAGATTATACACTCCGCTTGGTTCACTCGGTAATTGTACGGTTCTTGATACTTTCAGGAAAAAATCAGAAAAATTGCATAAAATTTAATTTTCTTCTTTCACATTTTGCGAGTAATTAATTCATTTAAAAATGATTTAATTACGTGCTAATTAATACAATTATCGTGAAAATGCCTACAGCTTTAAAATAATTATAGAGACTTTTAATTGCTTTTATCAATTGTTATTTTTCTTAAAAATAAAGCGGGTGCGAAAGGTAACATTCAAAATACGCTAGCAAAAAAAAAATAGTAAGCAGAAAAAAAGAAAAGAAGAATTCAATAAAACACTTTGGGGGAGGAAGGAGCGCTCTTGCGCCAATCCCAAGGCGTGATTCAGCAGTCTGCTTAAAAGGTCTAAAAGCACTCGGTTTATTGTTCGCAGTCGGCGGAGGCGGACATGGTTGGGACGATGATCATGAACGATTCGGCGGAGTGCTCGCTGTGCACGCTGGGCCCGCCGCCGGACATGATACTGCGGATACCGCCGCCGCCGCTGCCCAGCTTCCTGGTGCACACGGCGAGTTACTACCCGAGCGGCGTGTCCGGCACGCCCGGCGACGCCCTTCCCTACCTCGAGCATTTCAACAGCAGCCCGTGCAAACACACGTGCGAGTGGCGCGCCGAGGGGGTCCAATACGTCGAGATGCCGCAGCAAGGTGAATATGGGCAAGGGCGCGTGGCGGCCATGCCGACCCTACACCTCCCACCCCCTCCGCTCCGCGATCAACCCCTCGATATGGGCTGGCAGCCTCCGGGCTCGCTCACCCTGACTGCCCTTTTCTCGCTTGGCCTTTTCTTTCCCCCTCGGGTGGCTTTTTCGAGGGGGGGCTTTGTCCGACGCCTGCCGAGCGTGAGCCCGAATTTGTCGAGCGGCTTTGGAGGTGGATTCTTTCGAGTTATATTGGTTTTTCGACGGATTAGCGCCTTGGCGAGCGGGATTTTGCAAATTCGAGGTCCCGACGGCTGCGCGGAAAATGCTAATGCGATCGAGTATTAACGTCGTCCCGATTGCTCGCGTTGATTTTTTTTTCTTTTTCAATTAACGAACGGGATGTGGAGATTCAATCACGGGAAGCTCTACAAGCCAATTTACCGGCAGCGTGTGTATTTTCAGTTTGCGGCAATTAAATTATATCGGGCAGATTTGATGTTGTTTGATTGGATTTTTACGTTTTATTTTTGACGGACAGTGGAGCACGGAAACGCGGCACTTCATTACGTTTGTTGGTTACTGGTAAATGAATATAAGTAAATGAAAAATTAAAAGAGTACTGTATTTGGACATCCGCGCCGAGCCAAATCCCATCGACAAACAAAAGACCGTTATACCTTTTTCGTGCTGCGGGGTATTACGGAATACGAAACGAGTAAAATAAATATTGCAGAAAAAAAGCTATCGACTCTATTTGTCATTTTTTCAATATTTAATGGACTCGATATTTAACGTGAGCCAATGGAAAAGACAAATAAATTGCAAAAAGATCGAAAATAAATCTCGATTCTTTATGCAGGCGGACCTTTTTCAATCAGGGAAAATCTTCATTTATCATTCATTGAAAGACCGATTAGATTATTCATGAAATGCGATTTCTTTTTTACAGGCACTGTTTTTGATGACACGTGGTTCGTAGTACTCATATCCTCCTGCATCGGCCTCATCTTCGTCGGCATCGTTCTTGCTGCGCTACTGATAAAATGCAAATTGTAAGTAAATCCTTCTCCCCTTGACGTTACTAAGCAGTCAATATTCTCTCGCTTTTTTTTTTACTCCCGCGAATCTCACCATTTTAATTTCACATTAATTCTTGTAACGCCTCATCCATTATCGTTAATTCGAGCATTCAATTAGACCGTTGAATAACATTAATCAAAGCGCAAACGCCTCTCCGCAACGGCATCGATCCGCTCATTGCAATAAACGATGCCACAATAGAGAAATTAGAAATTAGAAATGATGGTAAAAGTTGGTGTTGTGTGTTGTCGTGCCTGCCGGGGACACTCGGCGCGGCCAAATCCTCGTTTGCGCTGCGAAGGACGCCGCGAGTAATCGAATCTAACGACGGTGCGTCTCAATGCAGCAGCCGCAGCAACAAGAACAGCACCCTGTCGACGTCGACGGCCTCCTCGGGCATGCAGACGGCGGCGGCGGCGGCGGCGGCGATGAGCGGCGGCGGTGTCGTCGGGCCCGGATGCCTCGAGGGCAAGTCTCCCGTCGGCCGCTTCCAGAGCGAGGCGGTGCTCTACCCCTGCGGCCAGCAGGACGCCCTGCAGGACTCGCGGCTCATGTGGGCGACCCTGACGCCGCGCGGCACCACCCGCCACTACCTCGAGGAGCACACCTACGAGACCATCGGCGGCGTCTGCAACGTGAGCGTGCAGCCGCCCCCCGTGCCTCCGCCACCCGGTTCGTACGTTAACAGCCTCGGCCTCGGCCACCATCACCATAAGCGATCGTACTCCGAGAGCCCGACCGAACATGTAAACCTCAAGGCAATTCCAACAATTTATTTGTCATTCTACTCGGATGTAAGCCCACCGCCAGCGCCACTAGGACTTTTTATCGCACGGATCTTTTTGTATCTGTCTGTCTCATTTTATAATCTTTTTTTTTTCATGTCTTCTTTTCATGTACCTCTTTTGGACTTTACTCTGTCTGTCTATCGTCGATTTTTTTCTTGACGAATGCAGGATTGGAAACTCGACGGTGATTAATTGTTTTATAAAATCTGCAGGTAGCTGCGATTCGTTTGAAGATTCCAATCTGCATTTCGATGAACTACGTTTGTCTTTTAAATTACTGTATCTTTTTTCGTCTGTCGCTCTTGGCTACTTTTTTTACTTTCATTCGCGCTTCAGCTATCATTTCGCCTTTTTTCGCTCTTTAAATAGGCTCAAAGCTATAGGTGTGCTATAAGTGTTCGTCAAAAAGTAAACTACTTAGTGTTCAAATTTGATTGGTCTTATTCAATCTTTAAATAGCAGAACAACTAATAGAGTCTTAGGAGACCGCACAAATACTTTCTAATCTAGATGAAAAAAAATTATAGAACCGTTTCTCTTCTTGTTAGTTTGTAAAGGAATCTAAAAAGCATTGCGAGAAAAAAGTAATTGATATACGTCAAAAGTCTATTAGCGAAAGATTTTAGCAGTTTACGTTGCGAGTGAAATTAGTATACATGCGCGCAATTTGCAGCACGGAAATTGCGGCATTAGAAATTAGGCCTTGCCGATTAGCACCGCTTACATTGCATGCAGCTCATTTAACATAATTTTATCTGTATTGTTAAATATTGTGATTAAATGTGATTATGAGAGCTGTAATGTCGTAGACGCTGCGGAGACGAAATATTGAACAAAACCATTCTTTTGTAGACCTATACGGAGCCTCCTGCACCGTCGCCTGTTTTGACGCGTCCGAAGGATGAGAAGGCTTTTGACAATACGGCTTTTGTCGATTATGAGGATCCCATTTCTTTGAAAAACGAGTACTATCAGCTCGAGGATGTTCTAGAGCCATGCGAACCAAGTAAGTATTTATTTCATTTATTTTAATCTAATTAACTTTTCTAAAAAGGGGCCCGCGGAAAAAAAATTATGTCAGGATAAAGTTTATCCAAAGTTCGTGTTTGGCGGTCGTTGATATGAATATGGACAATGAGACTTTACCGAACTTGCTTCTTATACATTTTATAGAAGTTTGCAGATGCGTGATATAAACGAATAAATTATCGCTGAAGTTATAGAAGATATAAGTTTTTATATTTATTCGTTTTTAACGTTCGCTATGTGAACGTCTTTTAAATTTCAAGAAACTTCATCTGAAGTTTGTATAAAGTATTGTAAAATTATTTATTATTTAGTTGCATTGCATATCAACGACCACCAAACATGAACTATGGGTAAACTTTATCCTAACTTAAATTTTTTTACGCAGGGGTATAATTATTTGCCGATCAAGTTTCAGAAAATTACATAACAATTAGATAAAAGAAATGAATTAAAAAAGAAAGAGCACTGATATCGTTTATCGATTACTACTTAGTTTCAGTAGAGTCCACTAGAAGCCGTTGATCGCAGTCTGATGGACTTTTCCCCTATAGCTACAGTTGCTACTGTAGGTACCAATGCAGTGTCTTTACCCTCGAATCGAAAAATCCACCCCTATTCTCTCCTCTCCTCTACAATGTGAAAGTTTTGAAAAATCGTTTTCCTCCTCCGAAGTTTCATATACTCTCCTCGAGCCATCTCCAATCTCCTTGAAGAAGCGCACAGGTCGCTGGTTCGCCAAAGTTCTCGAAGCCACCCCCTCGCGTTTGGGCTCAAAGGCGACCCAGTTCGAAGCCACCCACCCTCGCACTTAAACCCTCGAGCGCAATTGACCAGTCTTTTGCAGTTTTCTCTGTTGAAGGGCTGTACGGGATGCCGTCGAGGGGCGGCACGCTGCGGCCGCGCGTCAGCTCGCCCACGCGGATCGAGCATCCGAACCTGCCGCCCCTGAACCTGCAGCCGCTGCGCAAGCCGTCCTCGCGCAAAAATTCGCTGAGCCAGCACACGGCCGACTGCACCCTGCTCAGGGCCGGCATGACCTCCGCCACCTACATACCGACCATCTAGGAATGGCCCAACTACTACTGCACCACCGGTAGACGGTGCAGGTCGCGCCCCGAGCTGCCGCTCTACTGACCAGCCGCACCTGTCCTCCGTGCGGGCGAGAAGACGACCAAGCAGGTCGACTGAGGGAATAGAGAGACAGAGAGAGGAGGCTTATTTTTCTGATCGGCGGCGGGTGGACCAAGGCACGCGACTCGCTCTGGCGGGGTCGGGCGACTATTTAAGCGATGAACTGACGAAGAGTGAGAGGGGGTCGAGATCTGATTTAATCAGATTTTTACTAACCGATGGCGGATTTGTTCGAATTGCCAGCTCCTAAGAGGGATCCATCGGTCCACATTGATAATTTTTTTTAGAAACTATCTCGCAAAGCAATAGCGGTATAAAGCTTATATATAGAGAGATCATTATATCTTTCGATCGCTTTGTATCGGAGCGAAACTGCTGTAACGTGGGGGGGTAT
The DNA here is from genome assembly GCA_018906775.1 of Sycophila sp. Sp_5. NCBI lineage: Eukaryota > Metazoa > Arthropoda > Insecta > Hymenoptera > Eurytomidae > Sycophila > Sycophila sp. Sp_5. Next base: position 1,222,086 of record JACCID010000036.1, read on the forward strand.
ATATATATTCAAGAGCGCGCGCAACAATCGACGACGTTCCTTATACGACTGCAATCTCGGGTGCAAATTGTTTGTACGATAACTATATTCATTTTTTACAGTTTTTTACATTGTTGTAGTTTATAGCGTTTGACGGTATGTTTCGTTGATGCGAAATGTGAATTCGGTGTGAATATTGTAATTCCGTGCGAATCGACGTTCGTCCGGGAGGTTTCCTTGCATAAAGATAATGAAGTTAAAAAAAGAAACTCGAAAGAATTCGAAAGTCCTTTTATGGAATTTATCCATCGAGCGCGAAGATTTCATGCAAAGGAGGAATATTTTCAAAACTACTTTTGTAGACTCTCTCTAAAATGTTGCAGAGGGCCATGAATATAAAAAAAAATGTTTGTCCAATTGCAGTATTCCAAGGCTGCGTCTTTACGAGGCTAAGAGTACTACGATTTGTTCATTGCGATTTGTTTTGTACAATCTTTGACTGACAACGGGAGAAAAATAAGAAGTTCGTACTCGCACTTACAGTCAAATACTTTTAGACTTTAAAGTAATACTAAAATTATCGTAATCAGACGTTTTTTTTATTACGATTATTATTAACAATTTAAGATTAATATAAATAGACGTCCTATTTATTTGCACAAATGATTGACAAAGATGTACTAGTCAACTTTAATTTATGCCAAAGTTTTTATAAGTTATTATTATTTACTAGTTAAATAGTTCTACGAATATAATATATTGTATAGATTGGGAGATTTTTTATTGCGAAGTTTACCTCGATTTTATTGTATTATCAGAAACTTTTTCTACTATATCTTTTTTGTGATCATCTGATTGACTGGCTCTGCCCGATTGACCTCGGATGGGGTGGTCGGTTAAACACGAGCTTTAACTACACTATATGTAACATGAATAAAAGAAGCATTGCATACTCATTTAAGTGAAATAAGTAATGAAACAATTCCTAGAAGAGTATATGCTCGTTATTCGCAAACTTGTAGATTTATAAAACCATGGTGTACTCGATTTAATGTACGTAAATAAAAAGTGCATTTTATCTTATAATTCTTTGAATCGTCGTTTAAACCAGTTTTACCTTACTGTTTTACTTGCTTCTGTTTTACGTAAGTACTGAATTTTCATACTTACTTTGCTCCAATAGCTCCATTCAGCATACGAAAATAAAATTATAATTCTCCAACTTTCTTTTTCTTCTGGTAAAATTAAACGAATAACATCGTCATTAATTAGTGCGCTTATAAAGTCAGCGGTAAAAATGGAGATAAATACAAATAAAGAAAACGAAACCCGTAGGAGTGTTTTATCTTTTTTCAACGTTGGTTCAACGAGTAACAAAGGAAAATAGGCACAACACCGTGGAAACTCAATTTATCGTACGAATCGAATCTACGCCACATAAAGTAATAATCCAGAGCCTCGGTTATCCGCGGAATAAATTGACCGCGCTCCGATGTCGATAATTTCCGCGATACAACGATGCACCGCGGTCTTGAAATAAAATAAAATATCAAATAATAAATAAAAAACGGAAAAAGGCTATATAGAGAGAACAGGTGGCATGCGGATAGAGAGAGAGAGTAAGGGTATCTTGATTTCTTTTTTCCTGTCTTTTATTTTTGTTTTTGTATGCAAAGTTTTTATTTTATATATTTCCGTCAAGTCAGCTTTCTTTTTTTTCTTTCTCGCTCTCTTCTTACGTGACATTAATTAGGTATGACCTCGATACTTTCTACGCCCGCGTTTGCTGAGATCTACGATCCAAAGTCACCTGCGGGGCGGGGGATCGCCCGGGCGCCGCCCAACCATTACGCATATAAATTGCAATATGTAAAATTGAGCAATGAGGGAACAGATTTTCTGTCCTGCGAGATAAGGGAATCCACGTGGCGTTGCTCTTTATTGAGATGGTGATAATAATTGTGGGGATGGCAATAAAAACTGGAAGTAATGACGAGACGAGGGGAAGGAGGAGGGGGTAGCGACGGCGGTGATTTCAAGGCGGCGCCGCGGATTGCGATCTCCCTCCTCACGGCGCGGTATTATAATGTTTATTCTTACGTAAATATATCCAACATTCAATATTCATACGTATTAATGCGACTTAACTTTCTGTGCAGTGGTGTTAGGTATATTTTTTTTCTCATCGTGTCGTATAGGTTTTACGTTTTCTTTCTTTATTCCTTTTTCTTTCAATTTTGTTACTTTTATTTTCTTTAATTTTTCTTTTCTGATCGATTGCTCTTGCGTCGGCTTTTACGGGGGGATGAGCACGGAAATCAATTGCGCCGTGACACACTTACATATCTTATATATCCATTGTATAATCGTATGTATAATATTTATATATAAAACTTCGTTCGTCGTCAAATCCTTATATCACGTGGCGGCTGGTGTCGTGTGATTTTTTTTAATTTTCTACTCTCTCCCCTTTACGCTTCGTTAATTTTTTTAAACGTCGTTTATTTCCACCCTTTTTTATCTCATCGGTTACAATCGCTTTGACGCCTCGTACGCGCATAATTGCTTCGTCGCACTTACCCTCGTGCGACCGTCCATTTTTTTTTCTCTTCACTCTCGCCGCGACTTTTTCTGCGCTGGCTCATTACGTTACGTATCGAAAGTCGCAAAATCATAGGTATAATGTTACTGCATCGAAGATACTCTTTTTTTTTTATCTGCCGTAAAAGTGCATACGCGCGAGGTGCACTCAGACGAAGAATTACAAGTCTAACGTATCTCCTCTCGCTTCGCGACTTTTATATTTTTGCTCACGTGTGTGCAGGCATGCAGAAGATTAATCTTTTATCGTATATTGACGCGCACGATTTTCTACTTTTACCACTGACTGATCATGTTTTTTTCTCTATAACATCTCTCGCCTAATCGTACGTTTAACGAATACCTAGTGAACGAATCTCCTTGTTTAAGGGAATCATTTTTTTTTAAATATTTATTAAAACCGTCCGAACGACTTGTACCTGCTTTTATACCCTGGAATAGATAGGTTATCGTTTACTTTATTTATTTTTATTTTATTGGCCAGAGCTGCTCATACTCTGGGAGGAAGAGTATGTAGTTTAAATATACATCGTCGCGTCGCGCTACGAGGTCATTGACTTACTGCAATTTACATAGTTAACTTTTTTTGTTGATTAAATCAATGTTTGGCTCGACATTTGGTTACACTTTGCGTCTGCGATCGATATTGTTATAGTTAATGAAACTCAAACTCGTGCAATATAAATTCAATTTTTTACACTTCCATATACTAATTCTATTTCGTACGTACACATTTATATAAAATTGTCAGTTATTTATACCTTTAAACTTAACTAACAACACCTTAAACAGTTACTCCCTTATACTTTATTATTTAGAATATAGTCAGTAGTGATAATCGCGACATTCATAGTAACATCTTGTGATATTTAACTATAATGTGACAATCACTAAATCGCACTTAACATTAGAATAGAACGATATTCCTTCTCTTTTTTTCACTTTACGGTGTACAGTCAACGAAACACTGTCAAAGACATCGCAGCGCAACGCCGTTCCTCGCGATATTCTCTCTCTTTCCTCTTTTAAGTTTGTATCTCTTTCACAACGTTACAACACGCGCGATTGTGTATTATAAGTATAACGTGTCTGTCTTAATTAGCAGGGGATGATGAGTGTGGGGTAACAGTATATTACGTTTGTTTTTTCTTTTCCCTCGAATTAATACAACGAACTCGTCGAAGCGTCAAGCCGAGAGTAATGGATATCATAAGGACTGAGTTTCTTTTTCTCGCGTCGGATAGCGAGCTCCGTACGTTTTTAGAATTTACCTAAAATAACGTGCCTCTTGCGCGTGCACTGCTCTTCTCTTACTTCTCCTTCTCTTTTTTTTTTCATTTTTTTTTCACATAAATTTTATTAATCGAAGTGAAGATTAAGTATCATAATCCTAACACCCTGTGTCTGTGCCGGTGTGTGCGAAACAGATGTCGTGTGTCGTATAGTACCTGACGCCCGAACTCGTACATCTCGAGAGCGCAAGATATTGTACCTTCGTTCTCGAATAATGGCAGATCGCGAGTGCTCTTCTTATTTTCTTTTTTATTTTCAATCATTGCGATTACGTTCGCCGTGTGCGTGCTACAGGTCAGTGCGCTACGTTCTGACGGTACGTGGAGTAATTTTTTAATACTCTGTGCTCCTTTCTTCGGTGAGTCTCGATGTCGGGGGCACCCGCGAGCGACTCGCCAATTAAACTCCGATCGCCGCGCGCGGATATTAAGGAGCGACTTTCTTTTTCCGCGACTTATCGACGCGTTCGCCGAGTTCCCGGGGGAGAAGGAAAATCCCTGCTAATTGGACGACTGGATGGCCAATTAAAAAGGGAAAAAGGGTACAACGAAAGGAAGTACAAAAATGGAGCGAGGGAGGAGGAGAAGGACATTTTTTCCATGGGTTGCCTCGACGCATCGGGCGAGGACAGTTCATTGGCTCGTCAATCGCGGGTCACTGCGTGGTGTGTGTGTGTGTGTGTGTATGTATATATAAATGACGTCACTCGTTCTCTCGCGCGCTCACTTCTCCGAGACTTTCCACGTCCTTTTTTTTCTCCCTTTGCGCGTGCCTTCTGCTCGGCGCGCATCCGAATTTCTTTTTCTCCCGTTCGGTTCCGTGCTGTTTCTTTCTTTTTTCTTTTTTTTTTGTTATATATCCTCCTCGCTGGGGAGATAAATCGCAGACACACGCGGCTGGCGTGTACGTTTTGCACGTCCGCGAAAAATAAGAAGAGAGTGACGGTAGGAAAGAAGCTACGCAGAATAAGGAAAATATACACGTAATCTGTTTATTGATTTATTGGTAATACCACTTTTTTTATGTTACAGATGAAATACTGGCCTCCAAATAATGTATGTACATTATGCACACGAAAAATTCGACAAGATTGTTTTTTTTTTATTTCATTTATTTATTTTTATTTTTCGTGCACCGAGAGAAGCTCATCCGTTTGTCGTTGATAAGATCTCAGTACTTTCGTGACGTGCTTATTCTTTTATCGTTAGTATACTTATATAGTTGTGTTAAAAAAATTCGCTACTTCTTTTTTGTTTTTTTTTTTTATTTTCTTCGAAAGCTCATAACGAACAGTTGTGTGAATCTAAAAAATTTTCGTTTCATCGATCGAGCGTTTTTTTTTAAGAAAAAAAGGAATCAATCGATTACAGTCAACGAGTTGAATGGGCTGACGAGACACTTGCTGCTTCTTCTCTCTCGGCGCAGTTCCGCTGATCCCGCATTCGTTTGCAATACTTTCGCGACTAGAAAAACTAAAAAAAATGGTTATACAGCTCTGATTGTTATCGTGTTATCTTATCCGAGGCGAATGCGGGGTGGTTGGGTAAAGGGGGTTGGAAGGGGTGGAAAATACGTAAAGTCTCGGAATGACGAAACAAAAGAGCGAGCGACGTCGTAACGACGAAGGGGTGGGTCACACACATAAAGGCGCGTAAAAGTCACTAGATTTTATACGCGTAATGAGATATTACCGCTGAAAGTGCTCCGCCTCAACGTCGCGGATCGACATCGTAAAAAGATAAAGCGGCGTATTCGTACAAGTGCAATGCGTTATTAAAAAATTTCTAGTCGCCGACGATGACGGTACTTCCTTTTTTTTTCTACTGCAACTCGCGAACGCTGCTTCCGCTTGTGTCACTTTATTTTCTTTTATTTTCAAAGGAAAAATAAAAAAAGAATGAGCGAAACGAATGGGCGAGGGAGCAGCACTTTCATCGGGTGTGCGAAAGGATGACTCAATGTACTTCAATCACTTTTATAACGTCAAATGACTTTCACATGCGCTCATGCACATATTTATTATATATTATTTTTCTCATTTACGAATACATCACTGGTTTTTTTTTTGTTCACATTGTTTTTTTTTTTCGTTTTCGTTATCTTTTTTTTTTTGTTTCACGGGACGACGGAGAGGGAAATTATTTTTCTTCGTAAACTATAATTACTCTCATACACAATGAAAAGAATCGACAATGAAACAAAGGCGACTCGTATGTCGGCTACGGTTTTACAACACAACATACGACGGTAACATCATGATAAGTTTACTTATACGGCTGATATAAGGCGTTCGCGTGCGCGGTTAAAAGCATGATTACATCAGGTAGTAGGTTGCGGATTTATTTGACGGTGTATATTCGTTACGATTTGCATGTTAGAATGTGTGTCAATAAGTGGCTCTTCATACGGTACTGCGGCGCTCTTTCCTTTCTCCTTTTTTTTTTTATACCTTTTGGTATTTTTTATTTAAGTCTTCTGTATGCTTATTCGTTCGTTAGCTCGTTTCATTCATCGACGCGTATTCAGCGATAAAATTTCGTAAATTCAACGGTTCGACTCGATTAAGCATTTATACACAACGTCGTACTTAAAATTTCTCCATCCTCCCTTTGATTTTTTTTCTATTTTTTTTTCATCATATTTTTGTCATTTTTTTTTTGTTAATTCACTAAGAAAAACTCGCTCTTTCAATTCTCTTTCCCCCGATTCGAAACGATATACAAAAAACTTTACGCTATCGTAGCATATCAACTAGTTGTTTTTTCATTTTTTTCTTTTAATAATAATACTCTTATACTTCCCATAACGCGATAAAAAGACATAATACTTTTTTTGTTTATATACTTGTCTGTCGTGTATATATATATATATATATTATTTATATATATATATAGATTACGGTAGCATATAATAATTATAGACATTTTTCCCCGTAGATTCTCGAACGTCACCGTGGCGCGCGTCGAACATCAAAGCTCAGGCCGATCTTTACACATCTCTCCGTTCACGTCAAGTCTCGCTTAAACACGTGTGGATTTTCTCAAAAACAAAACAAAAAAGAACATAGACTCGTGTATGCACGTACATCTTGGTCGCGAGCTCATTATCATAAACTCCTGAGTTCGTTCCTTCCTGCTCAAATTCCTTTTTTTGTTACAATTTTTTTCTCTCTCTCTCCCTCTCTCCGAGCGTCGCGCTCGACGGCAAAGTTTTCGCTCCGCTTGGCGCGGGCTTAAAAAAGCTTCGCCCGAGAAAAACGTAGCGACGGCGACGACGACTGGGAAGAGAGCAAAAGATCGCGCTCGAATTCCGCGCTAAAGTCGCGTCTCCGTTTTTCCGCGGGAGACTCTGATTCTGAACTCGCGGCTCATAGTGTATATAATACCTGCATGTATGTATGTATGTATATATATGTAGGAGCTTGGGACCGAGCGGCGCAACTGCAGCGAATGAGCAGCCGGTCCCGGGGGACTCGAAATATATATATAATAGTACGTATATATCTCCTTTACCTTTGCCCTTTTTTTCTCTCGCTTTCATTCTTTCGCGCAGTCTCGCCTCCGCTACGACTTTTCTCTCTTGTTTATTCCGATTTTTTTAAGTTTTCACATGCACGTACATACACACGCTCTCGACGCTCTTTCTTCTGCCGCTTTGTTTTTCTGCTCCGTCTCCTTCGTGGTTTACACGTTCTTAAGAACTACGAGTCCTGGTACAGTGTACGTGTGTTCGTGTGGCTGTGTGGGCGTACGTTTTAAATTGCGACCGTGTGTGTGTGTAAGCGTTGTATGTCGAGGTAAATAGCTTCGCAATAGCCGTGTATGTTTATATTTATATATGTATACGTTGATAACTTATATGAGAATTTTTTTTTTCGAGCGACGCAGCGGCCTTTTTGTCGGGAAGAGTTTTTTTAGAGGGTTTCTTTCTTTTTTTTTTCATTAATATGCTATACGAAACACTTTCTGATACGCACACGCATGTGTCACTTTGATTTTAGATCCGAAACATTGACGAGGTTCTCGAGCGACGAACCGAAAGTGCACCGGTTAATTGACCGCCGCGAAGGATGATCGTCGAATATAAAATAAAAATCGTTGTCCTTTTCATCGTATAAGGTATATAAGGTGATATAGAAAGATAAGGAGGATGGCGGGTGGAATCCGACGTTAAACGAACGTTACAAAATCCTCTTACGTCGCGGCCGCGACGAGTCTATTGGATTCGCGTTGCGCAACGGCCGCGCTGAGACTATATCAAACGTAAAATTGGCCCTCGCGCCGCGAAACAATTTTGATGCCTCTGCAATCTCGCCTCATCGCTGATTCACACAGAGAGCGGCGATAATCTCCCGTGGCGCAGCTTACACACGTGTGCGCATCCCTACGAGTGGGTGCATATACATGTGTATATATATATACGCGTATATATCCTAAAATTGAGCCGCCGCGTGCACTTTGCGCGTTAAATCGTACATGAAATGTGGTAATATCCCATATACACGACGAATCCCCTTATAATAAATTCAACGTCTCACTTGCTCTCTGCACATTCGCTCGGCAAACGTACATGTATATGCGGGTGTATCATAATGTGGGCACGTGGCTCGTGTTCCGTTAACGCGTGTCTATCTCTCCCCGTCGGCGGGTGTAGGAGGATCCGCGGCGCGGCGACTTATTTTCGTTATTTTTTTTAATACCGTGTCTCCCGTTTTCTCAGTGTTTCGCTTTTTTTGCATGTTCGGTAGCGCGTCTTCCTTCCGGCGCAAGCTCGGGCTCGGGTCCGCGCGGCTCGCCTCGTCATCGCGTATAAAATTTTTTATTCGCCTCGACTCGAGCGCTGCGTGAGCCTCGATATACATTATACATTATACATTATTATTTTTTTTTTATTTTGCGTTAATCGCGGTTTCGCACTTCCAACCACGGGTGTAGAAAAGACTTGCGTTCGCAATACAAACGTGAAAATCGCAAGCGAGATAGAAGGAGAGATTAAAAATCCTCGACGCGCGAGCCGCTGATCGCGAGGCCCGGGAGCGCGTGAGTATTGTGGCGAGTCGCCGCGTCGCGGGGATGCCGCTTCTCCTCGTACCGCGGAGCTTTCATTCGGGACTCACGTTTATTATTTTTTTTTTTTATTTCCGTTCTTCTCCAATTTCTTCTTCGTCTTTTCCTTTTCTTTTTATTACGTTTATTGAACCTTAATTACAAAGATAAGATTTTTCATCATTCGAACGCCGTTACAACGAGCTTAAATACTTGTTTTTACTTTTTTTTCTTTCCTGTTCGATACGTGTAGGCATATTTTCCTCATATATATATAATATATATATTTTTATACTTCATCCGCATCGTATTTTTTTAATCGTCGACACTTCCCTTCGGTTTATTATATATAAATTTATAGATGTGTGTTTATACGAGTCAACCTTTCACTCTCGGTCTATCATTTTTTTTTTAATTTGCGACACGTCTTTTCTTTCATTAACGACACATCGTCTTCGTAGACATCGGTATTCTTTTATTATTTTTCTTTAATATCATAATCTCATTCATCTTCATTTTTTATCATTTTTCATTTTAAATTCAATCGACTTAACTTCTAAGTTCTTACATAACTAAGGAGCCTTAACCATTCTAATTATCCTTACAAGCTAAGATTTTTTGTCGTTTTGTTTGGAGAGATAGGCCGTGGCTATACAGGGCCCACTAATTAAAAAAAAGTCTTCGTCACTTTTTTTTTAATGGTGGCGCGCGGTCTCCCCGGATCTTGTGCATTACTCGACGATGCCGTGTCTCTAACTGTACCCCTACTCGAAATTTCGCCTCGGACCCCGTCTGCGCGCACCGACGCACACCAATTAATTTACCCAGTTACACAATACGCTTCGTCAGACGCACGCGGGCAGAAAAAAGTCCACGCTATTGGGTGCGCGCACGCGGGCCGTCGTAGAAATCCGCGCAACGATACATTCCTCTTACTGAAGTATATATATAAACTAACGGCCGGCCGCAATCACAACTCGGAAGTCACACTCGCACTCATATACAATGGCACGCCCGGCGTTTCGCGCAATTTTTTTCATTTCTCTTCCGCGTCCTTCTCTCGTTTTGCCTCCTGTCCCGCCGGCGCGGTTTATAGCCGCGCACGGCGATGCGTACACTATAAAGCGTTTCGACAAGACAGACTCTCGCGTAAAATAATTTGCTCACGCCGTTTGCCCCGCGGGCGCCGCTCGCGTGCCGTCCGGCAATTCGCCCCGAGCCTCCGGCCGACGATGGGCCACTTGCGCGGCGCCGATATTATCGCGCGATGGCTCTCCCCCGGGGGTGTTGGGCGTTGGAGGGCGCGCGGGTTCCGGGCCGCGCGCGATTGAATCGCGTCACGCGGCTTCGACGAATGGGGCAAATTGTTCGAGTTCGAGTTTAGAAATGAGTTTTCGAAATTCGTTACGCAGGCGCGGATGAGAGGCGGTGATGGCCCGCGCGCGCGCTCGCGGAGAGGCCGTCGATTGTCCGTCTCGCGGGCCGAGCGTCGGTCGGGGGCGGCGATCGCCGGGCCAGCCTTACTCATACGCGGTGCGGCGGTGCCGCGGAGGGCGGCTCCCCTTGCGCGGGGCTCTTCGGGCCGCGCGACGGGGGGGCCGCCTTGCCGATCCGCTCGCACTCGTTCTCTCAGGCACACATCGCACACATGGCCGAGCCGCGCATCGTCAGTTATGCCCTATGTTGTCGTCGCCTCGAGTGATGTAGGTGCACCAGTAGGCTAGGTTGAACACTACGAACATTAAGGGGAAGGCGAACCTCGCGAAAACGTCGATCTGGGCGCTGCCCTTGGCGTGGCAGGTGAACCAGCGCTTGGGCACGAGGCCCCAGCAGCAGCGCTCCGCGTCGCGGGCGCCGGGCCTGAGCCGGCGGAAGCGCTCGAGGTCCTCGGCCTTGAGCAGCTGCGCCGCGGCCTCGGCCTCGGCCTGCTGCTGCTGCTGATGGTGGTGCTGCTGGTGGTGGGGCGAGGGGGTGGATCGACGGCGCGAGGGCGTCATCGTCACCGACACAGAGGCGGGAGTGACGAGCGGCACCTGGACCAGCCGGTGGTTGGGGCTCCGCGACCTCGAGGGCGACCTCGAGCGCGAGGAGCGGGAGTGCCGGCCGCTGGCGCTGCCCGAGCGTCCCTCGCCGCGGCTCTCGCTCTCCGTCACGGAGGACGAGGAGGACGAGCGCTGCTGCTGCTGGATCGCCACGCGGTGGTGGTGGTGGCGGTGGTGCGAGGACGATCGCTGGGAGGATTGTGAGTGGGGAGGGGAGGGGGAGGGGGTGGGGATCTCTTCGTCTTGCTGGTGCTGCTGATGATGGGGGCAGTGGTAGTGTAGGTGCTTCTTGCGTGCTCGGGGGGTTCGACTGCCGCTTGGGGTGGCGCTACTGCTGGCCGCCGGCGATTGCAGGTCGGCCAGGACGGCGGCGATCGAGGACGACGACACAGTACGGGGCTGCGAGTAATAGAGGTGGCTGCGTGCCACATTACTTGGTCCGAGCGCTTCCTCGTCGTCGAGGCTTACTCGCCATCTGCTTCTTCTCGAAATAGGTACGTCGACCAATACGCGAGATTGAACAGTGCGAAAACGAGGGGGAATATTATCCTCGCGATGACGTCGATACGCTTGGACCTCGTCGGGAACTTGGCTAGCCACGACCTGCAGCAGTTTTTTTTTCGGCGGTTGCGTGTGTAACTCGCACTGCCGCATCTTCTCCATAGACATGCTGTCCTCCGCCTGCCGTACCAGAGGCTTCTGGAAGAAATGCGCTGCCTTTGATTTCCAATCTGGTGCCAAGTTCTTCATGGGGTTTAATTGGGAACGAGAAGAAGAGAGAACAAAACAAACAAAAAAATACGCTAAGTTTTTCTCGTGCCAAATTTTTTCTTAAGACGAAAAGTTGTTTTGTTGTTTTTTCTTTTTTTTTTTCAATTTGTTATGCTGTTTCTCAGTATTTACTTGCGCTGAAGCTATTAATTTAGTGTTGCAGGCTGCGTCGGGTGTATCGGCAGAAATAGCATGTCGGCTCTCACGTTACTCGTTAACGGCGGCGCGGTGTATCGGGGAATTTTCCCCGGAAGATTGTCGAGCTTTTACGAGCGCATTCTGCCGATACGATGCGACTGACATATATTTCGCGGCGATGCTGACCAAGAGCCTCGATTTACTTTGTTTCATTTATTTTTTGTTTTTCTTCATCTTTTATAGGATCCACTCTACCGTACGACTACCGCACTCAACTACCTTAGGCATTTTATTTTCTGCGCTCAGCTGTTTCGTATTTTTTTTAAACATAATTTTTTCCCCATGAGACACGAAAATTTCTGTTTTTTTCTTCGTTCCTATAAGTCCTCAATTCAATCGCCTTAAAATAAAATGCCCGTCGGTTTAGTTTAATGGCAATGAAAAGGTTTACGTATTTCTCTGGAGAGAAGGATGCTCGCGTGTATATAAAGCATAAAGTAGGTTATTTACTTGCCGCGATCGAAAATCTATATATGCAATCGGTTAACCTTTTAATTAATAATTTACCGTAAAGATTGAGCACTTTGGACATAATTGTGGAAAAACTTCGATCGGGTTTTTAAACCTGATGCGGGTCAAGTGGTTTGACACAATTCGAGCACGAACTTGTGGCATAATTTTTTTGATCGAATTCCATTAGGATTGATGGAGTCTGATTAAATTTTTTATCGCGAAGAATCCGACTGTATCGCGCGTGGCACGAGCATTCACAAAAGTCGGAAAGACAACGAGCATCCCTCTTTTCGAGATATCAGTGCATTCGTATGAAAAAAAAAATTGGTGAAATTATCGTTGCATTCTAGAAAAATAGTTTTATTATTTGGTGCATGCATTTGATTTTTAGTAAACAAATTTTGACACGATGCAATTTTATTTATTTTAATAAGAGATGCAATTTCATTTATCTGAACAGTGCAAATAGTGAATAAAAGAAAGAACGATTATGACCTCTGTATAATTTTAGCATTAAATATAATATGTCTATATCATTTAAATCATAAGTATCGTTATCTCTGTATACAATCAATCATTCCCAAAATGGAACATTTTTTTCTTACCAGAATCCCGCGTATCATAATAAAAACTAATTGCGACCCTTTTGTCTGGCCTTTAACTACCGCTGTACATGCAAAATTACTCTCTCTCGTTATTTCAGAAAGCCAATTCGAGGCAAATTGATCATCAATCCTTATTTATTTAATAGAAGCCGAAGGGGAGAGCTCACGATGAAATAATGAACGTCTCGTTCTGAAATATCGAGATAAAGTAAAAGATAAAGTGTATAAAGAATTTAAAGTGCGAAATTTTGGTAGAATGGATCTCATTAATCGTTCGGTCCTCCCACCCTTCCGAGTCGGTCTCAATAATTCACTCCCCTCGGCGACGGCTTTCAGCGCCGGGGGAATGCGTGAGCGCGCAAACAATGAAAAATAGCGTGTCCCAAAGCCGACTTTCATCTGCAATTTCTTAACGAAACAGCGAAATCATCCCGTACAAGACAAGGCGATTATCAAAGCCATTACTCAAAGTGAGAGAACGCGCGCGCCGCTTCTAATAAGACGCGGCTGGGCGGCCAAACGAGACAGTTGAAGATGACAAATCGAGGCTCCCGACAGCAGCCGCGCGCTCGCGGCTCCTCTACATACGCGTGTCTGTGCGTCCCTACGTGTGCTCGTGTACCTGCGTGTGCGTGTACGTGTGTATGTGCGTGTGAGATGCAGAAAGATAAATTTATATATATATATATAGAAAGAGAATAATAGTGCTATATCGGGTGGAGACCCGAAGGGACACTGACCATAGCGAAGTTGGCGGGCCCGTCCGGCTCGAAGGGCTCCGTAGCCGGATCGACAGCGGACGAGTGCTCCATCTCCTGGTACTTCTTCTTCATGTTCTCGCGGTGGATGTCGCTGCGCGAGGCATAGTTCACCAGGGCGAATTCGAGCAGCGCCCCGAACACGAAGGTCAGACACACGCCCGTCCACACGTCGATGGCCTTAGTGTAGGAGACGGGCGGCAGCGAGGCGTTTATGCCGGATGTCTGCGTCGCCATAGTCAGCAAGGTTGTCACTCCTATTGGACATGCCAATGCATTTTCGGATCAGCCTAACTTATTGTACGTTCGGTGTTTTTTTTTTCTTTTTTTTTCGATCAATGCGTCAAAGTATTCATGCTTTGTGTTTTTTATTCAATACTTCACTCAAAAAAATTTAATTTAACGGGTAGAAGAATCCACTGAATAGCACTGGAAAATCTACTTGTTATAGAGTTCAACGTATTTATGCCGTGGATAAAATTTGCTAAAACGTAAACAAATCTATCTTCGAATAAGTAGATTATCGTCTTGGAATAAATGGATTGCATAATAATTGTAAATTGATTCATTAATCATGAGTTATCATTTAATATCGTAAAAAGTGAAAAAAATGAATAAATAGAAAAGTCTCTAATAAGCAGAAAAATACTAACAATTAACATATTCACGATCAAATTCAGCGGATTCTATTCTTCTAGTAAACATACTGAAAATTATATTGAAACATACATATTCTTCAATTTATTAAATTTATTTAAAAATTAAGTTCGTTGTAAAAGTTCAATAATAAATTAATACATACATTTATGTATGCAATAAAGAAAATTTTTTATCTGAGAAAAAATTTAAATACGCGTGGAAATACCTTACGTCAAAATTGATTGTAGTATTTATTAAAGCAAGAATGAATGAAAAGCATAGTGTAATTTATACTAGCAAAATTTGACTCTAAATATGATAAAAATTAATGTTATACTTATTCTAGTAAAATTTAACTTAAATATTTTTAAAATTACTAGTCACTAAAGTAATTTTATCGAATTTACAAATTTGTCCTTACTTCAGGAAATATTGTCGTAATTTTTTATGCACTCATTTTACAATTTATTGTTCGTAGTACAGCAAATGAACGATTCGATATTTTTATAAAATAAAGAAAAAGGACGACTTTTAATCTCAGAATAAAAATAGCGCGGTGAGATGTACGTGAGCGATAATCCGCTGGAAAAGGTTAGGCGTTCAGTAGTAACAGTCGAGACACTTCAGCCGAACAAATTTCTCCTATAAATCAAGCGTAATCCTCAATCCATTTGGTCAACTGTCCAAGAAATTCCGGCGCGCTTAATAATTTCGCTGCATTAATCAGACGGACGGAAGGGGAAGGAAAAAAACAGGTGACCGACGTTTTTCACAATGCAGTTAAGTCTAACGAGTGTGGATTAGAAAAAAAAAGAAAGAGGAAGAGGCAGCCACATTACCCGCGCGGAAGAAAAGGAAAATCATATTGGATAAAAAGTGAACGCCGACTGCTTTGATCGTCAAAGTTCCCTTCCGATGCAGCGATCATAAGTGACCAAAGGCTTTGCGGGCAGGCCGCGGGCGCCGAGTAAAGAGGCAACGCCGGGGGTAAAAAGGCCCGGTACGGTGCACGTGCGCGTCCCCGTGCGCGCGTGTGTCTGTGTATTTACGGCGAAAGGAGGTCGAGTCGCTTACCCAAGGATACGCGGGCCGGTACGGCGCTTTGATCCAACCAGAAGGACACCCAGGAGACGATGACTAACATGCAGCAGGGTATGTAAATCTGGATGAGATAGTAACTGAACTCCCTTTTGAAGAGCAGATCCACCTTCAGGCAGCTGTATTCCCCTGTGGATGGTAGGGAAAGAAAAAAATTAACGTAGACATGGTCCGTGCGAGTGTCTTGTGGCGAATATTAGCATAGTAAATATAATGGTAATGCGGTGAGCTCACCGGTATTTGTTTTGCTGTTACAGTAATCCGTCAGAAACTTCTCGAGCGTGAATCTGGGCAGGTGTAAGTTTTTGACCACCTGCACGGGATCGCCCTCCTTCCACAGGAACACCAGGTCAGCCGTCGTCCATCCGTCTGTTGATCGAAAGTTGCGTTGATTTTTTTTTCTCTTTATTATTTGTCTTTTTTTTATCAATTAAAAAAGGGGGGATTATTTTGAGGTGTATACTCACAGCTGGCCATTCGCAGAGAACAGATTTGACGATCGAGGGGATAGAGTTTGAGATTCATCGGACAAGATAGCGTTAGTGATATTCTGCGAATAAATAAAAAAAAATTGGAATTTTAATTAGCCGTATAGATAGGTTTTTTCACCAACTTTCAATTTTTTTTATTATTAATACTAACGAAGTGGATCCTCCGCTTTTCAAGGTAAATAGATGGAAATATTTCGTATAAAATTGAAAAAACTGCGGATATGTTATTACCGGATGAAATTTTCATCGCGCTCCATCTCACAGAAACGTGATCGACTGAATGTTTGATGTAATTTTTCAGTTTAATATTAAACCGCGATTATTTTGTTGATTAAAATAATTTGGACTTCGAGAAAATTGAAAAAAAAAATTATAATTGATTTTATATTTTTAGATATCTTGTCGTTCAAATTGTGAATTGAAATTTGATTGTTTAAAGATACTTACCGTATGCTGTAAAGCACCGATCCATCTGGAAAGATTCGGATGTACACGTTGGGCATGATGATGTTGTGAAAATGGCCCTCTTTCTCGTTGGCAAAAAACAGATCGGGCATCCATACTCGACTCGCATCGGTGAGCGTGAGATATTTAAGTTTTCCTTTGAAAAAAGAATCAAAATATTTAAATGAATTTATTTTTGCAAAAGCAAATTTCGGAAGGCATAAAATTAGATAATTGGAATACAGAGAACAAAGGAGAAAATACTTTTTAGAAAATGTTTTATCAAAGTAATATCGACGTTAGAGGATTCCGAGAAAAAATAAAATGATTTTGTGAGTGTAATCTTACCACCAAAGTCGTTAAATCGAAGTCTCTCGTCAACCCATTGTTCTCGGAATGTCAGCTGAACGGAATATTCCTGCGGGCAAACGATTCGTGCTCAGCTAGTTTTCTTCAGTGGCCAAAATGGCGTTTTTTTCTTTTTCTTTTTTTTTTTTTTTTAATCAATTTTAAATTTCAAATGCAATACCGCGGCGAAAAGTATTTTTACTCTTTAGTTTACTACCGGAACTAATAATTGATAGTTGCGATCACCTAAGATTTCAACGTGGGATTTTTCTATTTATCCTGCTTAGATACAAGTCTTTCAGAGTAATGAAGATCATTTTCACGAAAAATGAAAAAAAGATCGCATAAAGCTTTATTTAAAACCACGGTTAATCCGACGTTAAAATCCCAGTATATCTACAGTCGCGATAAAAAAGAGGAGAGTAATGCGGTGTATATATAATTATCCGATCTGTGCAACTCTGTTTATTACTAGCATAAAGTAATAAAAAAAAGTATTATCCCGAGGATATTAATGCTGAATAAATCGCACTTGAAAGATCTATTATGATTAAAAGTTTATCTTTGAATTTTTAAGTATGGGTTATTGAGTATTTTTATGATCGAACCAAAAAGAAATCTTTACTAATGACTGCAGTATTAAAGAAAAAAAAAACTGACAACTAACTTCAGCAATAAGTAACAACACGTAAATTTAGTATCATTCACGAGCTCCGACTTATGCAATTTATTTATCACTATAGTACCATGCATATATAGATAATTAATTACATAAACTAAGTGACGAAGAAACGTGAAAAAAAGTGAAAGTCTGACGGTCCGATTTCGCTGCAAGAGTATTTCACACGCGGGAATCGAATGTAAGGGGAAAGAAGCAAAAATATCATAGTTTAAGTAGTAACGCCCGGGTACGGTCAGACAGAGCCTCGTAATAAAGAGCGCGAGTTTCACGTTTTTCCGTCGTCACAGGCGTGGCTGGATCTCCTCGTCCAAAAGGTCTGCCCACCAGCCTTTCGCCACAACCTGTACACTCAAAGCGCTTGATAATGAAAAAGAAAAAGAAAGCCAAAAAACAAAAATGAACAGAAAGAAACAAGCGGAGCAGCGGCACAGCGAAGAAAGCTCGTTCGGCATCGACGCCAACACAGCCGGATCCGCTGAAAAAGTAACGCCAAGCAGAAGCAGTAGCCAAAGCGTCGCCACATCGATAAAGCTCACACAGAACACAAGACACGAGAAAAGTGAAAAGAAATAAAGGTCGAGTGTATAATAACCATGCAAGAAGCTGCTGTACGTGTAAAATAAGCGGGGATTCGTGTTGGCGGGGGTAAAGCAGCGTACTCACGATAAAGAGAGAGAGAGAGAGAGAGAGAAAGAGAAAGAGGTGAGTGTGAGTTTTATTATTTAGTGTAAAATATCAGTGTGTTTCGAAGCTGTTGCTGTTGCCCGCTCAAAAAGCTCTTCTATCTACGTCTTATATTACGTGGAAAACGTGCAGTTTGGCTCACAGTTTCAATTGCAGCTCGTTGGTCTCTGGACATTATGGCTGCGTCTTCCTCTAAAACCTACCTCCGAGAGATAACAAAGATACAGAGAGAAAGAGAGAGAGAGAGAGAGAGAGAGAGGGCGAAAGAGAGAGTCAGAGCAAGGATCTTTGGATAAGTAGAGAATGTCCCTTCTCGCGCCACATTGCGTTTAATTGTTCGATTGTTTAATTGCTTGCTCGATCGTTGGCAAGCGCCGTCGTTTGAATTTATCGGGGGAAAAGTTTACGCATTTACCTGCGCACCCCATGACGCGCCTGCGCCTTCGCCGGCCCGAGCAAATGGTTTCATCTCGCGCGCGTGCCGCGTGCACTCGGAAGAGATGAATAATTTAAAGCGAGCCGAAAGGGCCTTTGAATCGCCGAGACAAGCGCGGGCCAGGCTCGCGCGCGAAATTCGAGAGCATCAATTTTAATCCGCTCTACGTGCCGAGGAATTTTTCTCCCGAGCCTCATTCGAAATTCATCCGCCGTAACGCGCAATAATACCCTCCGGGCGTTCGATATTCTGCGCCCGATCCCTCGGCTGGAAAAGCGGGACGCGGCAAGCGCACAGGTATATAACACGCGCCAGGATAATAAGCGCGCCCCCGGATTATTTACGATCGGCCGGCTCCGAGTTCCCCCCGCGCCGATTAAAGCTTACAGCGCGGCTGCAAGTCCGTGGCAATCAAGTCTCGTCGGGCAATAACTTGGCGTCTTCGTGTTTGCCCCGCGCAAGCGAATGGACGGCGGAGTGCGCGACTCGGACGCGGAAGGAGAAAAAGAAGAAGACGTGCGGAGGAGGGACTGGGCAAGACTATGGGAGGCGGGAGAGAAAATAGTGAGAACTGAGAGTAGGGTTCTCCAGAAGCAGAAGTAGAAGTAGAAGAAGAAGAAGAGAAAAAGAAAAAGAGAGACACGGGAACACAATGCGGGAGAGAGAAGAGAAGCGTTAAGTGATATCGCCTCGTGCACCCTTTCATGGAGGAGAGAGAGAGAGAGAAAGAGAGAAACTCAGAGATAAGTGGAATCATTCATTTGCCTTTCTTTCGTTCCTTTCTTTTTATTGCGTGCTCTCCTACACCCTCTCCCGGTATTATTTTCCACCATCCACCCACCCGTCCCTGAACTATTTTTAGCGCTTTCCTCTTTTCATCGCATATACATGGCTCCACGGGCCCCATTGTTTCCAGCACATTCGTCGAACTTTTTCACGCGTCAAAAGTGCGTGCGCGCCTCGCGTCGCTCCCGTCATCCCTACTGCACTCTTTTCGTCGTTGACTGTAAATAACGCTCGGGGCATCCGCAGACGTGCCCCGCGTGTACGCTGCTCCCCTGGAGTCTCTTTTCCCTGCTGCGATTTAATGAGCCTCAAATTTTCTTAGTGTATCGTTTGAATTTTTAGCCTGGAATCATTTTGAAACTTGCGGGACGTGAATGGAGATTAGATGTCGTTCAAAGTCAGAATTTCAAAGAGGTCAAATTGCCCTCGGCACTCTTTAACGTAAAGAGAGCCTGGTCTCGATTTTTTCCTTTTTTTAAAGAAAGATATACTAAATTTTTTAATTTCAGTTTGATAACAATTCATTGTTTATCAAGTTTTATACACTTACGGTACGTTCTTTACTTAAAATGACCAATAACGCAGCCTACAATCACATTTAACTGGTACTTTAGAAAATGAAAAAAAAATCTCAATAATGATCAGCGGTTCTTCCGTTCTTCCAACAAAAGATTTTTCAATTAATAAAAAAATGTATATATGTAGTTCAGATGCCCGAGGACTAGCGTCAATGAAAGATAGAGAGAGAGATATGAAGAAGAGAAAAACATCGGAATGACGAAGAATCATCACCACGACCGGGGAAGGAGGAAACAATATGCTGGTCTACGGGCAACAATGTCCCGAGCCTCAGCAGGCGAAAGAAGGCCAACTTCGACTCCCCCGGCTAGAAGATTAACGGAGGGAGCGGCGCGTTTTTCGCGAGAACAGATAAGAAGAATAGCGGTGACGAGAATAATCTCTACGTTGCCTGCCGATGATTTTGACGAAAAAAAAAGAGAGAGAGAGAGAGGAGGCTGCCACGGTGGATATCACGTCCAGCGACGCGCAACCCTGTACACCATCCTGCGAATCCCCCGCGCTTTTATATATATATATATATTACGGGGTGCTTCGTATGCCCATCGCGAGCCTCGCCCGGCAGCTCTTGTTTCACAAGGGTTCATGCCTCGGGTGTGAGAGGCCCGCGCGAGCCTCCTCGCTCTTTTTTTAACCCCTCCCCTTCTTCTGTATTCCATTCCAGCGGCGCGTCGAGTTAAATGGATATTAGAGGGGCCTTTTATTCCGCGAGGCGACCCGCTCGTGACGTTTGAGGGATGCGCCCGTTGTAGGTACATGGAAACGCGATTTCCGGGCACCGATAAGGGAGAAAAATTGCTTCTCACGCATATAAGCGGGAGGCTTTCCTGCCTGATAAAAATTTGTATTGCGCGCACACATCTTCCGGTTGCGCGGAGTATACAATGGGTATCGATATACATACATACACGATGTATATATATATCGAAGTACACAACGAGAGTACGCGGCGGTGAAGTTACGTCGGGGGATTCATCAAACTGGATCGACGAGAAAGTATAACACCCACGCTTGGCAATGCGCGACGTGCGGTAATCGCAAGATCCAATATGCGGAGAGGAAAGCTAAGCCTCAGTGTGTGTCCCTGTACACAGGAAAGGTCGAGATACAGAGGGAGGACAAATTAAACGCACAAATTGAAAACGAGAATCGAAGCGCACAAACGGCGGAGTGGGTAAAAAAAACGTTGCGTTGTCGTCGCCCTCGCCAAGTGGACAGATACACACGTAGTACAAAGAAAGAGAGAGAGAGGCGCGGACTGACAGGGAGAAGAACAGCGGGATGACGAGAGGCGCAGGAGGCACTTCAAACGATATAACCATGTCAGCCAATATTTTTCATCAGCGTTTTCGCAGCCGCGTACACGCGCGTCGCTCGCTCCGTGGGCGTGTACGCCGAGAGCGAGAGAGAAAATGCGGAAGCGCAAACACACGGGCCAAACGTATTGCAACACGGCGTATACACACAGCGGCTGGAGGGGCGAATAAATCAGGCGCGAGAGCGAGCGCGTGTACAGGGGTCGGTCCGCGAGATCTACACCCCGAAAAAGTCGAGTGTTGGTAAAAGTGTCGTGTGCGCTTAACAAACGACAGGGCCGATTGCGTGGCGCCTCGCAGTTACTCCCGCACGGACGTCTCAATTTCCGCTTTTTGCCGGGCCTCCTGCGCCTCCTCCGCGATGCACATCGCGAGCCGTCACGCACAGGCGGAACGCAATCGCGTCGAGTCCATTTGTGCCGGCCGCGCTTGCAGTACTCTTATTCACCGGTTTTCTTCTTCTTCTTCTTCTTTTTTTTTAACTTCGTGTATATACATCCGCAGCGAGGTGATCTCGCCCGCCGGCGGGCAATTTCGGCCCGAATGTTCCGCAGCGATAAGTGCGTTTTATCCGCAGTGCGCTCGTTTGCCTCGTTTCCTTTTTTCCTTTCTATTTTTACCATTCTCCTCGGAATTTCGCTTATTGCCCACCGTCTGTTCGGCCCGTCGGTGAATTATGCATTCACGAAAGGTTTCAATTCTCGGACATTGCTATTCCGGGGGCGGCCGAGGTGTCCCGCCGATTAAAAAGGACTGAGTACGTCGATTTGAATTCAATTGTGAAGAGCGCTTACAAGAAGATGTAATCGACGTTGAACGGTGGTCGTAAGAGAGTTGCGCGATCATTAATATTTTCCGGGTCACTTTTGATGCGTCTTGCAAAGTGACCACTCATTCCTCCACCGCAAAAACATTTTTTTATTTCTTTTTTTATGTTTTCTTTGTCGCCTGTCTGTTTTCTGTGCACACAGATAGGGTGTCTAATATTGGCACCGTTTTTCATGAATTGATCGGCGAGAGGGCGACGGACTCTTCTTATAAGGGTTGAAAAAATGACAATGATAATGGCAGTTGGGAAAATTAGGCTTTCACGGGTCACGTTTTTTCGGTAAAGACTTATTTTTTCCTCCTATCGTGCTGTTCTTTAAGTTTATTAAGAGACTGCCTGACGTCTTTCACGAGCGATAACATAAAATATATACATTATAAGCGCTGAATCATTAATTTTTTCCCTCATCAATATTAATGTATGCAATGCAAACACCACAGACAAGGGATTACGCTGCAAAGAAGATTAAAAATACATCGAGAGAGAGAGGGTCGGGCATCTAGACGAAACAATGGAGAAAAGCCAGCAGCGATATCATCAGCAGTAATAATAGAAATAATAATGCGGGAGAAATAGCGGCGGCAGCAGCAAGAAACTCCGTCGATGCTAAATCCTTTTCGCCGCAAGCCCCGAGTCGAGTCAGTCCTGTCAGGCATTCCAAAGGAAGCCTCGTGTATATTCGCGTGTATACTTTCAACGGCAGATTTTTCGCGAACCGATCGAACGAGCATTAGGCGGGGAAATACGGGCACGCGGATTCCTCCCGACTCTCCATGCCAATGCAAACAACATAATTAAGGTGTACGACAGATGGAGATGGAAAAGGGGTCGGGTGAAAACACGAGCGAAAGAAAAGGGAAGAGAGAGAGCAGCCGAGGAGAAAAAACCACCGGCACCGCGGGAACAAGAGAAAGAGAGAGAGAGAGAACGAGCGAGAGAAGAAAGGGCCGAAAGCATTTGCTCAGAGAGGGAACGGAAAAAGTCGGATCACTTGGCTCGCGCTGCAAAGAGGGGGAGGGGAGAGTAGATACAGGAGTGTAAGCTCCGAGGCTCTCCCCTCCGATTGAATGCAATCGGCGACGCATCTCCATTAACGACTCGACCTTCCCTCGACCCTCCCCCGCCAGGGTGCAACCCCGCAGCATCCGGATTACCAGGTCGAGTTTGCCTCTCTCGGGTGCATTGAAACGAGAGAGTCGCGGCCGCCCTCCCCACCCCCGATATCATCGCCCACGCGTTCCCATTTCCATGTGCGGCGCGGCTGGGCAAACCGGGAAGAGGATCGCGTCGCGCGCCTCCGCGAATGAAAGGAATAGATAAGGAGACGCATTTCGTCCTCCTGACACGAGTTCCGCAGCTTCGGCCCGTTTTCCTTTTCCCCGCGCGCTTTCGTCCCATTCCGTTTCTCCTTCTCTCTCTGTCTATCTTGCCAGCGAGAGAACTCGGGAAAAACCGGAGTGCGAGGTCGAAAGCTTGTCCTTTCTTTTTTTTTTTCATTTGGGCTTTGCGCGCGAACTGTAAACCGAAGTGCATGTTGTACGCGCTGCAAGCGAAAGAGAGAGGGAGAGAGAAGGAGCTCGTCAAAGCGGCAATTTCTGCTTAGAAGGAAATCCTTTTTCTCTCGCCCTTTTCTTCTGTTTCTTACTTTTTTCCCCTCCTCCACTTGTCCTTTTTTTTTACGGAAATCCTTGCTCGCCCGTTCAATTCCCGAAATCTTTGCGATTCAGCCGAACAATACCAGCGCGATAATTCCCAAGGTGTCCTTTAATATTCGCGAGAAGGGTCTTTTGAAAATTCACCTCTGACTTTTGCCCGGACTGCCGACTCGATTTATTTTTTTATTGGCCGCTCTTTTTTTTAAAGCTCCGGAAATTCGCGCGAGTAGATAACGTTCCAGTCTATTTCGCGTCGACACGTAGTATTCGATTCTATTTAGCATCGACGCGTCGAGTCTTGTTCTATTTAGCGTCGACGTGCGCTGCTCTGGTATATTGTTTAATCAAATTCGCGGGTATCTGTACGTCGACACTAGGCGTCGAGAATTTTTGTCCGAATTTAAAAAAAAAAAGCGAAATAGCAACCATGACGCCGATGAAATTCGTGTCTCGATTTTTAAACAACGCTCGACCGCGCTGCGTTGTGTATTTTCGCGAATTTAATTGGCAATTAATTCGATTGAATTTCTCTACACCCTCAACACCACGATCGAACGGAAATTCGCTGAAAATAAATCGCGAAGCAAACGAGTGTAACTCAGTCTACTGCAAACAATAAATAAATAAAAAACGCACGCGAAGTCCTGCAGAACAGCAATATAATGTATTTCGTCCACTTGGCGCAGTTCGTCAACTCTTCAAGTCTCTCTTAAAAAAAAATGAAGTAAAAAAAGAGACAGAGAGAGAGAGAGAGGGGAAAGCGAAACAGAAGCACGCACGCAGAGGCCCTCTTTTCACGGGCTTCCTCTCTATTTTCGTCGCGAGAATAGAGTGTTAAATTAATTAAGAAGCCATCGCATTATTTCGGGAGTATCACCGCGCTCTCAGTAGAAAAGTCCCGGCTTTATTCGGACGCGTGCCTCAATGGGAATTTTTATTGCGAGAAGCGCTGGAGCGTGCGGAGGCTAGTAAAAAAAAAGATAGAGAGAGAAAGGTGAGGAAGAGGGATTCCACAATCGAATATAAAGCTCCACGTGCCTCAGTCGAGGACCGTGGCTTGGCAGTGGGGGTTGCGCGCCGCAAAAAGCATCTCGCTCGCGCCACCGAGGAGAGAAAGCGAAAGGGGCCGTCGCCGGAGCTGTAGGATTGGGTGAAGAGCTTGAAAGACACTATAGAGCCGAGAATCTGTTCCGCTCGGGTTATGGGTTCCCAACTTCAGCCTCGTGAAATGAATTTTCTTTATCTGATTCAAGGCTTTCTCTCTCTATCTTTATCTTCCTCCGCTACTTCCTCTCTTCTCTCTCTCTGTCTCTTTGAGATTTATATAGAATACTGTCTTTTTATGTACCGGAATGAAATTTCTATTCAGAAAAAAAATCGATGGTGGATTTTCATTCTAACTTCCCTAACGATTGAAAAGAGAGGATGGGGAGGGGGTGAAAGAGGGTTGAGGTAAACAATGCTGAGAGAAATATAACTACAGAGTGTTTCGCAACAATCGGGCGATTATTTCAATTTGAATACAAAAGAGCTTCCCGTCGTCGCTGTATCAATTAAGCTCGTTATTGTCTTCCGCGTAATTTATTAACACGTATTCCACCCATTAGAGAAAAGCGGCTTATGGACGAAACTTTTGGAAAAATGACCCAGATCCTTTTTCAGCCGCGCCGGCGGAACCTTCCCCTCCTCTCTCTTTTGAAAACTCTAAGTAGATTAGCCCCTATTCAACGAAAACTTGGTCAAATAAAGCCATAAACGCGGGCCACCCTCGCCCCGAACGTTATCGTTATTGCGCGGCCGACTTCCGAAGCGGCGATTTTTAATCTTCGCCGAAGCTGCCGGGACACAGCTGCTACGAAGGGCCACTCTCGTGGTCGCGCCCATCGCTGGATAAAAGGCCGCGGGAAAAGAGAGAAAGAGGGAAATAAAGAGAGAGAGAGAGAGAGGTGGTCGCAGTTGGCACTTTCGTTCGAGAGAAGAAGAGCCGGGATTCCTCTGGTTGGGCACCCTTTCGCAGCGGCAGGGATGAAGTGGAAAGGACGAGCACACTATGAGCGCCGGCAAGAGAGAAGAAAAAACGGCGGGGGCGGGTGGACTCCGAAAATGAAGAGGCGATAATCGCGAGAAACTAAAGCCCTCGAGAGTTATTTATATGCGAGCTCCACGCCCAGTACCTTGAGTGGTTCCGCAGAGCGCGTGTGCCAGGGGCCACTTTAACGGGCCGAGGTTTCACTATCTCCCAGCGGAATTTCCCTCCCCTTTTTTTTTTATTTCAAGAGGACGGACCGACTTGGTCGGAAGCTCGAGAATTTTAGGCACGGTCGACGATTGTTAAGAAAAGATCTGGACTTTAGTGTTGGGGTATGCTGCGGCCACTGGACGTCGGTGTTTTGCTCTTTAGGACGGACCCCGATTGTTTTGCTCGAAGCCTGCGGCAATTTTGGGGGTATAAATAACAACTTCGTGTCCCGATGCTGAAGGTTCGGCCGAAATTAGGACGCTCCGGCGTTAATTTTTAAATACACGTTATTCTTCTTTCGTGGTGAGAGTCTGAGAGACAAGAGTGATTTTGGGGAAGAGAGGCAGGAAATGGGTTTCCCCGGAGCGACAAGGCCGAATGAAATTCGAGCAAGAGGGCAAGCTGGACGTCCCGAAGTCAGTCATTACGAGTCTCATTGGGAAGCGTTACAAACAGAATTTGTCACGGATTCACCGGTAAAAATGCCAATTCCCTCTTCATCAATCACAATTAGTTCTCCGGGAGACGAACGATCGCGCGCCAATCACAAAGGAAATGTCCATAAGTTCGTACGAAGGGAATATTCCCCCCTCTCCCCACCTTCTTCTTTTTCTTTGCTGACAAGAAAAAATCGCGTCCTTCTGCAGTCCGATAAAGGCCAATCTCTCAAAAAACGTGACGGAGCAAGGAAGACTCGAGTACAATAAGAGAGAAAAGGAAAAAAAATAAATTAACGTTCCTCGAAGAAAAGAGAGAAGGGTGTACGATTCGGCTTCTCGCACGTGATTAATGAAATGAGCGGCCTGATAGATATAGGCCTCCGCCTTTCGTTCGCGTTGTACTACTGCCCCGCCTTTCCTCTCTCTCTCACTTTCCTTTTTTTTTCGGGGGGGGGGGGGAGGGAGGAGGAGAAATGGTGAATAAAAGGTGGCGGGAAAACGGCGCGTTTGTTGCGCAACGCGAGCGCATTCGAATGTCCCTTTGAGCCGCGTGCGACGCTCGTTCCTTTCAGACCCTCCTCGTTTATATAATGTTCTGGCGCGCACGCCGGATATTCTCCAGATTGCAAAACTTCGCGCAGCTTTTTCCGGGAAATGTATTAGCGCCCACCCCTCACCGCCGCGCTTTCCTGTTACTTCCTTTCTTTAATTTTCCTTTTTTTTTTAAATCTCCTTCGTTCTTATTATACGCGCGTAATGCCCAGCTCTCGGCGTTCGTCTTACGTGCGCGATCGAACGCGTATATATGTATAGATATGCAAACGAGGTCTTTTCTCATCGAACTACAGCGAGGAAGGAGTGCGGTGCTCGACTTTACGATCAATTATCCATCGGGGAAACTTGCGCTAAAGTAATGATCACAGCGCGTCCGTGGGGTAAAAATCTATGGGGGGATAGTAAATCAGGTACGAAACTAATTATGGTCGTTCCTTTTTTGTTGTGCGCGAGTACAGCGATTCTGAATTATATAAACTTCGTGACTCTGTGAAATCAGTCCGATGAGTCGAGAGGTAGGTAACGATGATGGTTATGATGATTGCGATGCTAAGAGAATCAGCGGAGGGAGGAGATGAAAAGAGTATATATAGAGCAAAAGAGGAAAAAAAAACAGTAGAGGAAGGTGAAGCAGTAATGATCTGGAATGACATATCGACATTGTTAGATGCGAGCATGAGGTTGAAGAGTTTTCCTTTTTCCTTCTCTTACATATCATTCATGGAGTTGGGCTAATACGTGCCTCGGACAATCAGTTTTCCACCTCGACGTGCGCAAGACACTTGGACGCACTACTCGCCCACTGCTGGACTCCAAACAACAAAATTTCAATGTATATATATATAAATGCGTGTGTACGTTTATACAGATCACATCCAGTAAGCTTACACTGCGAAAATTTCGCCATCGACGTTTCGCCGATTGTCTCCCTTCCTCGGTACATTTATCAAGCGCTTATACTTTCCATTCGTCAAGCTACATAATAATCAAGCCTTCCAAGCGTGAATTTCGAGTGCTTCCCCTTGATTAAGTACCTAACGCGACGTTGACCATCCCTTTATATTTATCTTTTTTCTCTTTTTTCAAATGATTTATACTTGTAAATGAGGTGCAATCGCTCATTTCGCTGCATTTATTAGTCGGGGCTTAAAAATTAAATAGATTTTTTTCTCAGAAATCTCGAGATCGATTAACAAGTTCTCAAGTATCTTAATAAAATTTGATAATTTCGAGCACACAGCCGTGATTAAACCCAGCGTGAAAGTTATTTAGAACATGTAGATGAAATTTCAAAGTTGTCGAATCAGTGGTTAAACCTAAACTCCACAACAAGTGAGCATCGAAGCAGCGAAGTTAAATTACATATTTTAGTGAATAATTAGTAACTTGTTTCGTGCTCGCATCGTCGCGATATAGCGTAATCAACAAAAAAAAAAGGATTTCTTTTTTCTTTTCTCTTGCTTATTATTTTTTCTTTTAACGAAGCATGTACAACATCCAAGAGCGAGAGACTCAACGGCGATGCGATAAAAAGAAAAGTAGAGGCAGAAGAAGTGTAGAAGAAGAAGAAGCGACCGCGCGAGCCTGCGTCGGTCTGTGGTCTCTCCCGGTTCGTGCGGAGAATCGCGTGAAAGGAGCGTGATAAATAAATCAAGCGTGGCCGCACAAAGGTACGAGTGAGGGTGGTTCGTGTGCACTCATTAAAGACGTGAGTGTGCGAGCGACGTCTATAGGTCAAGCGATCAAAGTGCGTACACAGACACACAGCTGCCGGTGATTTCTGAAGCAACGTGTATACACGTAAGTACGTGTCCCTGTATATCAGCGTCGCTCTCTTCTCAAAGGCCACGCTCCTTTTTTTTCTTCTTTATTTCTTTCTTGCCGTCTGAATGACGGCCGGCCGTCCGCGGGAAGTCGCAATCTCGTACGTGCGCGAGTTTATTTCCGGCGCGTGAGGAGATTGTAAGAAACGGAAAGAGCAGAGAGAAAAAAAAAGAGAAGATGAGAAGTAGAAGAAGAGAGAAAGATGTACCGAGACGAGAGAAAGTTGGAAGAGGCTGCGCGACTCGCGTCTTTGGCACAAAATTTTATCAAAGGAATTATTTTCCTCATTTCGGATGCAGCGAGCGGCGAAAAGCAGCAAAGGAGCGCGCCCCCTCTCCCTTGGACTTTTGCGCGAGTCCCCTTTTCTTTATCTTTTTTTTGCTATATATACGCCTCATCGGTGCGTCGCGCCTCGGTGCACTCGTATATCGTTCGCGTCATACGCGACAACAAGTTTTTCAATTTACATATTTATATAGACTTCGAGATCCTTTATAAATAAATAACAGACAGTTCAAGAGCGCGTATACCAGCCAATATGCTCATTGTATGCTTCCCGTTTTCTTTTATTGGTCAAATACACATTGCTATTTATATATAAATATATATAGTGACATTGAAGATTCAACGATGCGTAGCAGACATACATTTTCAAATATTTATCATATTTATAAAATATACACTGTTAAAAATAAGAGCATTAAATTTAAAGTGCATTTAATGTACGGTACGAAAGTAGATTTATGAATTTCAAATGTAAATTAACTATTAAAGTTATTAAAATGAGAGCTGCACATAAATTTTACGCATCACTTGATTTGTTGCAGACAAAAATAGTGGGCAGCGGAAAATTCAATATGAATAATAAATCTACTGAATTATTTATAATGAGGTTTCATTTTTGTCTTTCACTTTTTTAAGTTAATTTTAAATCTTTTATGGTCAGTTTAATTATTTTATTTAAAATACAGAATAAAACATTTACAAATACACATTTCTGCTTAACAAACGCTCCGCAGCATAACAAATAGAACACTTGCGCCGAGCCATAAATTATTTACTTTATAAACAAAAACGAAAATTCTTTTTAAACGAAAAAGCAAGGCAAAATAACACTGAGATTAAAATTGGAATTTTAGCGTACCTACTTGAATTTACGTCTCGCCTACTATTACATTAAATGTTATCCGTCAACTGACAAAAATTCATCTTACAATGATCAAAACATTTATTTAAACACACAATTTGGATAAACACAGCCATTCACATTGCTGATAATTAGCGTAACAGTTATACTGGTTCTACTAATTTATCTCCTCAAGTAAACCCCGACCTAATACATATTGACATTTAAATTTAATGCAAAAACTTTTAACAGTGTAGCCAATATAAACGATATTCAAAAAATATATATATATAGATACTGATAATATTTAATAACAATGCGACGTTCAGTTATGTTTATATATATTTAATACAATATACGTACAAATCATGTAATATACACCGGATACATAAGTACGTTATACACAGAGTAAGTGCAAATCTCCCGGACTGAGGCGGATTTTATAACGCGCGCCCCACGAGCGATCAAACGCGTCGATCGCACGCGGTCACATATAATCGGTGCAAAAAAAGTGCCGACCACGCGTGCGTCGTATATAATCGCGCACACGTGGCGAGAGTCTGCTCTCTTATATTTCTTTTCCTCTCTTTGTTTTTTTTTTTCTCTACTGTTTTTTTTTTGTTCATCTGCCCGCGACGATATATGAGGCACGTACAAAAATCGCCTTAGCGCGGGCTGTCGAGTATATATCCACGCAACAAACGTGACTTTTATTTATATGTATATATAGAATGTACACAAACACTGCGTGCGATCATATTTATATAAATAGATATATGTGTTATATATAGATGCTTGAAGGCCTTGCTGGATGGATATTTTGCAGCACTCACCATGTTCAAATCATTAATTTTGCTGATCGAGCGGAGAAACATGTTGATGCGCACTATTGTCGGGCCATCTAACATCGTCGTCCAGAACAGAACATAACAGGATCAATTATTATCGTGACCTCGGCCCAAAACTATGCGCACAGCACTGATTATCCCTTATCATTGTATCATTCTTTCTCATCTCTTTATTTTTCTTTTTTTTTTGTGTCTCTATATGCTATATATACATTTCATTTTCATTCGCACCAGGTAATTTTTTTTCATCGCGTTCCGTACGATCGGCTTTTGAAATTGCAAGTATATATACGTCATTGTTCGAACACCCTAATCAGATGGTTGCTCAGAATTTTCCTCTCGTACCTTCGCGGACGCATAAGCTTTATTAACGACGTCAGTTAATTAACAAACGGCGGCAGTTAGAATGAAGAATCGTGACTACTCTCTAAACATATCAAATTCTTTCTCACCCTCCGCGTGATAAAATTAGTGCCGTTAAATAGAGAGGGGAGAGAAAGAGAGAGAGAGGAGAGAGAATAAGATTATGCTTTCCCCTCTAATCTTGCAGCGGTGCAATCTTATCAATAATCGATGGCCTAACTTCGAGCTCGTTCAACGATACGATGTCGAACTTTATCCGAAGGGGCAAAATTTAAAACTTCGCAAATTTGAATGGCCGCGCTATCGACGCAACCCCCTGAAAGCGATATGCATCTCCCGCGATTGGCGACGAGAAATCGAAAAAAAAAAAATAAAACAAGCGGGTATAAATAAGGGAACCGACGAGCCGGGAAAGGGGGGACGAGTGTATCGGATCGCGGACCGAAGCTGTAAAAACAAACCCCCGTTCGCACCCGCCGGGCCGATAAGAAACGTTTCTCGGCATGCTCAATGAATCCCGTGGACGGCGGCGTCGGGCGAACGATGCGGGCGGCGCTTATCACACGGGGGACCCCCGGCTGTCATTTACCCTTGAAGAAAGAGAGAGAAAGAGAGAAAATTAAGAGCGTCCCTGAAGGGGTCCCATGATTGATCAGAGCCGACCAAGTGTGGGCGCGTCATTTTTCGAGTGCACGTGCCGCCGGTCGCCAAGAGGAGCCCGATATCTTCCATCGAGAGGCCGATTATCTTCATGCTCCAGGAAGCGAATTGAGCGATGAATTAGAATTCATGAAGGGGAATCGTGCAAGTTTTTCCTCCTATCGCGCGCACTCGGCCTGCGCCAAAGCGAATGGAACTGATGATACTGCCGACTCCTTTATTTGGCTATCGGTTACGCTGATAACGTCTAATTAAGGATCGACAAGCTGGAGTGCGCGCAGAGCAATTGATTTATCGGGGTCATCATCATCTTGAGAGACGCTGAGTGCGTATATGGAGGCTTGATTTATGTAACGACCGTTCCATCATCGTTACGTATATCAGACATATCGCTGATTTTTGATGAGGCATTTTTCTACTTTTCTCTCCGTCCTTCTTACGAGCAGTGCATTAATGCATCATTGATCCGGCGTGAATCGACATATAAATCGCCGGCGCGTCGTCAGCGTAGCGTCTATATACAATAAACAGTGGATGCAATACAATTTCTCCGCCGAGCGCCCCGCGTAATTTGACAGTAAAATTTACAGCCGATCGGTGGCTATGGAATAAACGATCAGGCGCGAGCCGCGTCGAGACGTCGGGCCAGCGAATAAATCATCGGGTCGACCGCACCTCGAGGCAGCGTGAAACGATGCTCGGACGGGCGACAACGTTGAAGGGGAGGACGCGTCCCAAAACGCCGAGGAGATATCGAGAGGCTGGGCGGCGACTCTCTCTCTCTCTCTCGGTGGCCGGCAATCGATTATGCCGTGCGCGTGTGACGGATCGGCGTCTGGCGGGGGCTGAGGAGAGAGAAAGCAGGAGCTCGCATGCGTGCGGACCTACATTCGCGCGGGCCGGCTCGTGAGATAGCGGAGGAGGCCGACTCCCTCGGATTTCCTGGGGTCGCCGGAGCGCGCTTCAAGCCTATCTCGGCTGATCGATTCCTCGGATAATTGGCATGCGGGCCGTCCCGCTTAGCCCCGGAACTCATTGTCTGCGGGTGCGCATGGTCCTTGCATCCTTTTCTATGCGCTTCGTCCCTTTGTATCTTTAAGTCTGCCGGAAGATGTCTCTTGAAGTGTGGACTGCGAAAACTATTTTGTCTATTATTCATTGGACATTTATTACCCCTGCACGTGGGAGGGTTTTTAGCCACTTTTATAGGTGAGCCCGGGCTTGTCCGCAATACGAGATTCACAGACATGTAGCGAAGAGAGCTCCTTATAATGTCCGACAAATGCCGATCAATCATGCCTGCGGTGGTGCGCGTCCTCGAGTGCTGTGCGACGACCGGCGCTTTGTCAAAATTTCGCGACTACTCGCGTTATTTGTCACTCTAATGCAGCGGTGCGCGTGCTCAACTCTCTCTCTCTCTCCTAATAAGGCTTGATTAATGGTCAGCGTCATCGGGTCCTCGACGCTATTGCTGAAAAAGATGAGGAGAGGGCGGAGGATGCCCGGGAGAGATGAAAACAATATTAACGAGCGAGACTAGTCTCTCATTTCCCTGGCGAGTGGAGTAGCCCGGAGATGCTCCGCCCCGCGTCAATCTATCCACGGATGTAAAATGTCTCCCCGGCGCTTACTATATACGCCGCGAGTTCCGCATAAATAATGCGCTGCGCAAACAGTCGCCGCGTAAACCGTGGAAAAGGCGATGGCGCGAAAGCTGTACGCGGCTGAAAAGTACGCTGCTCGCTATCGCTTCTTCTGCTTCCCTTTTTTTTCTTTTCCATCGACGTTTTTTTACAACTCCGTCGATTCGGTGTATCAATGCGCGTAGCACCGTACCGGCTTGCCGAGAGGGATTTTATCGTTGCGTCTCACGTTCTTCGTTGTAGGAAAAAAAATTACGTGAAAATTAACTTGCACGTTTGTCAGTTTTTACTGGTCACTTTGGAGCTGACTCTAGAATTTTTAATGCACTACTTTTACACTCCGGCTCAGTAGTCTCAATTAACTTGTCGCAAAAAATTTGATATTCCGTTTGACGTACGTTTTTGCAGCACAAAAAAAAGAGCCAATAAAGCGTCTAAACTAAATGAAGTCTAACGTATCTACAATGCGCCTGTCCGCCAAAGGTACGTGTATATCAAAAGTTGATAAATAACTGCAGCAAGCCGAAGAAATCCAATAAAACGTCAGCAAGAAAAGCCCGCGTCACACGCGAAACGCTTCTAAATTTCGGGGCAACTCGTGCCACACCGCGCTGACCGGAATGAAAAAAAAATGAAGGAAAAGAAATAGCATAGGAAACAAGAAGCGGTCGCGGGCAGCCTCGCGAAATCTGGCGCGGCGCCGCTCGAGTAAAAAGCGCGGCACACGTACAAAACGCGGAGGCAGAGGTGCACACCCCCCCGTACAGTGCGTCCGGATCGATGCTCCCGAAAATTCTCGCCTCTGTTCACGGCCCGTATATATTATGCATACGGCGCGCCAGGTGCGGCGTCGACGTACCCCGACGCAGGGTGCACCTCGCACAATGCCCTCCCCCACCCCCCCGCCCTCACCCCTCGACTCGAGAGAGTACGCCGCGCGAACTCCGGGATCCCCGTACGTGAGGGTGTGCCGAGCGAACTAACCTCGTTAGACGTGGGCGCCCCCTCCCCTCCCGCGTTAATAAGAAAATCATCTGAATTCGAGCAGTTTGCCGATCAAATCCTATTAGCGCGCGCTTCGCTGCTTTAATGCCTGACCGCGCGGTACGACCCTCGAGGTATAGTATGCGTCCCAGCCGGAACCGCTGCCTATACACCCTCGACTCGGCAATTTAATGTTTATTTAGCAGCTAAACCGCGCACACGCTCTATTGGCTCTCGCGATCGGACCTGACTTGTTTCCCCTCGGTCCTCAGCCCGCGCACTTCCCCGCGGCGGGCAGTCGAGCGAGCGCCTAATGAGGTAAAGATGAATGGGGTGAATCGAGGCGCCTCGCCGGGGGCGTGACTCTGCTCCTACGAGATAATTTTCTTCAGCGAGCTTTCATGCGAATCCGCGATGGTACTGAGAGCGAACTTTCGGAGGTATATATCGTGAGGAAAATTCGGAAAATGCGTGGATACACGTCGGCTATCGTGCACGAAATGTTGAAGAGTTCATTTTTTTATAGGAGTAATGCAACGTTTCAGGTAAAGTTTACCGACATGGAACTACCTGCAGCTTCTCAAGCTGTACCTTTTTTTATAGGTGACTTGAATAAGTTAATTTGATTTAATGGGTTTTCATACATCGCTCTCGCTCTTTGAACTTTCAGTGCTTGATTTAGTTAATTTGTACTTTTATTCGGTCTATTTTTTATATTTTCTTATGTCAAAATAGTGAAGAAAGAAAAGCGTAAATAGTAAAAATAAAGTGAAAAAATTTGAATTGCGTAAAGTAAACGCGTATAATGAAATTACAAAAAACATCAACTAAACGAACGTCGCCTGGTAGTGGAAAGTACAGAACGATTGTCCACACTGAAGAGCCCTTCCCTACGTCACTGCGCGGCTAAAATGTTTCATTTTCATTAAATTTCCCGGCATCAATTAAACCCCTATCGAAAATATGCAATAAATGCAGAATATGAATGAGCGTTAACGAGCAATGTTAATTAAATTTTATTCTTGTCCTTCAGCGCTGTAACGATAACCCCCCTCCCAAAAAAAAAAACCCGGCACAACGCCATCAGCCCATAAAATTGGCCTCACTCATTCCTGTGTAGCTTTTTCGTCAGAGCAGATCGTTTGTTTGTACAGAGCAGTAAACCGCGTCGCACAACTGTACCGCGTCCACAATTCAATGGCGACGCCAAACGCAAGTTTCAAAATTCTCCCAATGTTGCACAAACTCAAAGTTGCATTTCATCAAGTCAGCAATTTTCGCCATTCGATCATAGCAACTTCGCCCTGGCGAACTTTGCCGCCGAGGCCGTACGCTCATAAAGTCCAGCAGCAGCCTCTGCATATACAACCCCTAAGAATCGAGTGCCAATGCTATAACCCCTCCTCTCAGCGCCTCCACCCTTCGCTAAGGTCAACAGTGTCGTCCTAAACTATTCTCCTTGCAAGTCTAAGCAACGAGGCACGACAAGTGCCGGCCCCTGTACCTCGCACACACCTACAAGGGCCCATCGACGTGCGAGCTGCGGTTTTTCTCTACTCTCGGTGCGACTATCACACAGGCGTGACAGGCTCTATATCCTACATCGAACCTCACGAGTCCAGTCGAGTCCCTAGAGGAAGCTCTGGAATAATAGGCTAATGACAGCGAGACAGTATACAGCTATGTTGAACTGATGTTTTATATATATATATGTGTATATCTATATACAGCCGAGCGTTTTTGCTCAGCCGGTCCGACCATACCGAAGATCGACCACCTGTGCAAGATCCTCAGGCGTATAGGTGAACAAGCGAAACGCTCTCCTCGCGGGGCCCGAGGAAAGTAGCGTCGCCGGGTCCGCGTTAGGTTGCGCTTGTACTAACATAAGTCAACGGTAACGCGTAATTGCGTAACCGTGTGAGCGCTAATTGCCGAGGCGTTCCGCTGCACACGTAGTCGAGTGTGAGTTTGCGTACAAACGTGTGCTCGTGTCTCCGTATGGGTACATATGAGTGTGTGTGTGTGGGTGTGTGTGTGTGTGTGTGTGTTAATACCATGAGTCGTGAGGTGATGGAAATGGGGGACCCAAGCTTGGCGAGTAATTGTAATTGAGACCTAACACCAGCCTGGTCAAATCATTCGCTCCATGTAGAGAGCCTCGAAGGGGCAAAACGAAAATCTCAGCGTATGTTTGTATTTACGCGTCTCTGGAGGTGTTGACTAACTGTACACTTGCTAATTGTATATGGCATATATAATAAATATATATATAGTCGTAAGTTTCGTAATAGAGAGAAATTTATATTAAAAAAAACGAAGAAGATAAGGAAATAGTCTCTAATTTACAGAAAAAGAAAAGCGTTACTATAATAATAAGTATACAAAACATAATAATGACAATAATAACTGTAACGATAAAAGTAATTAATATTGATAATGAAAATAATAATCGTAATAGTAATATAACTATGGAGAGGTCCGACATAACAGCGTGAGGCCAGGCTTTTTTCGCCAGGCGTTTCCTCCGGCGGGAGGTAGAACGGCCTGGCGCCAGCCTCGAGAGCTATTTTTGTGGCGCAGCGCGGCCTCACGCTGCGAGTAAAATCGTATAATATTAAAATCAAGACATATACAAATTTGTGATACTCGTATGGAACATCAGAATGTATGCACGGATTGGTAATTTTCGGTGTGTTGCGTTCGGTCGTGTGCGCTTGTTTCCAGACGGGGGTTCGAGGTGGGGGTGTATGACCGCGTACAAATCGGGGACGCATAATGCGGAGAGCTCGCGGAAAAAGGATGAGGCAGAGAGAAAGGAGAATGCGAGCAGCGCGTGGCTCGTGCGGATCGTGAGATAGACACTCGGAGATAGAGATGGGCAGAGACGGACTCTGACGTATTCAACGAGGAAAAGTATATACCAGGATGGCACAAATAGAGAGAGGTAGGTTATCATTGACTGGGAAGACAGAGTGAGAGAAAGACAATGGGAGGAGAGCGTTGAGGGTGCGTACGAGTGTGGGTGTGTGTAAGATAGAGAGCGAAGTACATAAAAGAGAATGAGAGATAATGATAATAAAATATGCCTGATGTGATACATAATGACAGAAAAGTACAACGGCTACAGACAGAGATAAAGAGAGAGAGAGAGAGAGAGTAATACAGTGAGTTAGTGTGTGTACGAGCTGAGACAGAGAGTTGATAATGAGAGATAAAAGTGGGTTTTATATGTGTTATTACATGTGCGTGAATGACGGTGAGAGACTATCTATAATGAAAGAGACGAAGCTCTAGATTGTGACGGTGACAAAACGTTAATAAACGGACGTACAGTCGACGTTTTTATTTTTGGTGATGTTGCTGCTACTATTAATGGCAGATTGTGATAAATGACGATGATGCGAGAATACAGAATGTGTCGTTTAATGTGATTGTAATATATAATATATAGATATCAATAATAATAGAAGTACGAACACCCAGCATATATATACGTGTGCGTGTGACTGTGAAAATATATAGTTGACAGATACATCTGGCTTTGATTATTTATTTTTTTTTGTTTCTTTACAAGTGAAATACTTTCATCTCATTTTCAGATGTACAACACAATAAAAATGTTTCTTTTATCATTCGTTTATCATTTTATACGGAGCGTGTGTGTGTCAGACTTACCATAGTAACGTCATCTATTTTCGAGATACTTCGAACAAATATGTTGACATGGACAACCGCGGGCCCATCTAACATGGCAAAACAGAATCAACAAATTAATCAATCGCCGTCAGCGGTTCTTTGCTTAAATTTTTTAAAATAAAAAGTAAAATTTTCTTGTTCTTTTTTTTTCTTTTTTATTGTTCCTGGTGAGACAAAAAAAAAGACACAAGACAAATCAATTTACATCAGATCGATCGCTAAAGAAAAGAAAACCCATAGATGGATGCGCATCATAATCTCGTCCCTGACACTAAAGCGAAATGATGGAAAAAAGACTCGGAGACCCCAACGCTATAAAAACGACAAACTGCCGGCAGAGATCTTATCCTGCGGGGACGGCGGATCGCAAAAATTACAAGACAATCTCGTGTACACGATCGAGCGATCGAGGATAATCGCGCCGAAGCTCGTGTGCATACAGGCGATGGGGTAGGGCCCTCAGTAATTTTTAACCCCCGCCGCCTCAATGCGCCGCTCGCGCGCGCACCATACACCATTAATCCATAAATCTCGGACCTGCGGGCACGATACATTTTTATCCCTCCTACCCTGCTGCGCCATATAGCCGCTCGCGGAGTCGTAAATCTTTTTGCCTCTTTGTGCGTACTTTTTGCTCCTGCTGTGCGCGCGTGTGTGTATATTCCAATGTGTGTGTTTTTTTTTCCACCCGCACCCGTCCTCTTCGTCGCCTTTTAATATCGCACGGGCGCAGAGAGAAAGGTGTACTACGCCCGCTCTGTTTTTTCCCTCCGCCCCGCACGCTTTTCCTTTCTTTCCCCTTTTTTTTCCGTTTGCTTGTTAACTCGCCGCGTTCTACATGTGGATTTGCGAGCCCGCGTATCTTGCTTTCGAATAACCGAAGCAAAATAACAGTTCACGAGCTTCATCTGTCCACGGCTGCGGGGTGCACTCCGATGTGTGTATTCTCCGAAGCACTAGAGAGGGTATAACCGGTGACTGTGTTTTTCCCAGCGCGCCCCATAAATTCTGATTTATTGGCCCGACGACACTTTATGCTGCCACGTCCACGTGCGCGCATCGATTCGCTAAAGTAGCCTTCGGAGAGGCGCGATTAAACATCCCCGTGGCGTGATTCTTGCCTTGGTCCGCGTCAACGCCCTCCGCTTTATTTGCGTACCCCATATTTCGCGAGCACTAACGAATTTTTTTCTCTCTCTGTCTCTCTTTGGTTTATTTGCAGTTCCGATCTCCGCGTGGAGAGTGAAATCGAGCAGGACAGTTGGCACGGAAGGGGTCTAAGTAGCGTCAGACAATCGGATTACGAGTTCGCGTACGGAAGAGCGAGCGCGCCCGTTAAGAAAGCGTTATACATTTTCCCCGCTCCTACCAAGCTTTTTATGGGCCGATAAAAGTATTATTCATAAATAAAGACGCGCGGCAGTAACAATTTGTATGAGAGCGCGAAATCCGCTTATTTATGTTTCCTCCGGCAATATCTTCGCGCGCATAAAATTGCGCCTCACGCTTTATTTCACTGGGGCGTCACCCGTGCAGCCCGGTTATGCTCTACTCTACGTGATCGCGGAGAGGCGTATAGTCAAAGGGGTAAAGAGGGGGGAGGAGCGAATTACGCGCGGCATTATTGGAAAGAGTTAATTGGAATAATCGAAGCGATCGTTAGCGATCGATCGGCTCGAGAACTCCTGACCTAAAAGGCTGGTATCTCTATATATACACAGGGGTGCGCTTTCTCGTCAGAACCTCGAAAACAATCACGTACAGCAATCTGTCTCTCTCCACTATGGATACCGATTGGTAGCGCACGCCTCTGGTGCGCTCGAAATTTAACCAATTTTCGAAGATTAACTCGGCACTATTATTTCGACGATCGGTGCATTACTTTTATATAAACCAGCGCTGTACATAATGATAGCGGGAGTTCCGCATTCCCTTTATTGTGCAGAAAATCATTAGCGCCCGATTTGGGCGAAACGAATTTTCCGCGAACAATAATCGTTTGACGGTGCGGGACGGGGGGGGGGGACGATAATTAATTTCTTTTTTTTCTTTCACCCGAACTCGTTGCTTTTTTAAAGGCGAAGGTCTGGGGCGAAACGCTCTCCGCGAGGCAGCTTGTTAGCCGCGCGAATTATCCAGCGTAAAAAGGTAATTACGCCGGCGTGTAATTAACGGGTGGGAAAGAAGGAGCCGTTCAAGCGGAAGGTCCTGGCGCTATCCTCCGAACTAAATAAAACGTTCAATTTATTCATAAAGGCAGCGAGAGGCTTTACCTCGATCCTCGGCTAGAGCCCGAACTTTGCGACCGTAAAAACTTCCTCCCGAAATTCACGGTTAACTCCGTCCGACTTTGCAGCGCTTTAGCCGGACAGGGAGAGAGAGAGAGAGAGAGATTTCCGCGGCTCTGGGGGGCTGACGCCGAAAAAGCGCGTCAGTTCCTCCGGCGAAACAATGGCGGGTGAATAAAACCGGGCAGCGCATCCCCGTGCGACGGCAATGGCGAGTCAAATCCCGCGGCGCGTAAATATAGCCGCGGCGACTCTTCAAACGCGCGGCGCGCCCGACGAATTGCGCCCTAATGAGCATCTGTAGGCGCGATCGTAATACGCACGCCCGCGCACTTTTAACCCGTGACGCGGAATAAACGCAGTTGAGTTGTGCTTTCTTCATTTTTTCTCCCGTCAGCCTCGATCGATCACGCGCGTTTCGCGTTTTTTTTTTTTATACAAGTCGACGTTGCGCAGCGAATTAAGACGGCACCCTTTGCCTTCGGGGTGTATTAAATGCATTTTAAGCAGCTTTATATCAAAGCAAAGTTCGACGCAATTTGAATGACTTACGGTGGCGTTGCAGTTTTACGCGCTCCGACCGTTAACCGTCATGAAATATTCATATGTACCGACAACTTTAATCGGATCACCGGTAAATACAACTTTCGCGACAATTCCGAGCGCCTCCTCTTCGCGCGTATGTGCGCGTGTGTGTGAATCCGGGGTCGCGCGTTTCCCATTGATAAAACTAAATTCACCGGGGCGAAATGGGCGCGCCTCATAATTCGCCGATTTTAAGTGGAGCGGCGCCTCGTAAATCAAAGCGGCAACGGGGCGATAACGCGGCGGAGATAAAAAGCCGGTCGCCGTTACAATTAGCCTCCGGCGCCCGTACATTTCGATTTTCCGTTTGACGAGGCGAGCGCGCCGTGCATTTTACGGGCAAGAGCGGAGCGTCTTATATAGAAGTGTATATGTGTGTGTGTACGGGGGAATACGGAGCGATAAAGGCTCCTCGCGCGCACATACATCTTCCACGGGCTTTCAATCTCAATTGATCGCTTTCCGCTCGAGATTTTACTCGACGATAAATCGACGTTCTTTTGACTGTCTCTCCTCCTCTCGGTCCCGCCGCGCGCTTCGTCCTCCGCACGAGGCGCGCGTGGTGCGGTTGCGATTTTAACGCCTCGCTCGGACCCGAGCGTAGGAGACGGCGCGAATGGAGAGAGAAAGAGAGAGAGTCGGGACTTCGTAAATCTCGAGTGCTTGACAAATGGCGAGCGCGAGAAAATTGTCCGAGAGTGTTTGATGGACAAACGTTGATTTATCTTGTAAGATCCTGCCGTCGCGGAGCTTTCACTTTGCGCGCTTTTCTACTTTTTGACGTCGGGAAAATTTTTCGAGCCGAAGGAAAGTCGTAACGTTGAAATATTGCGATCGCGCTATCGAAATCATATGCAGTTTGAATTGTACGCAGTGACTTTTTTCTGTAAGTAATATTCTTTTTAATTTTGCGTTTTGCATTTTAATTTTATTTTTGATGCGATTTAATTAAAAGTTTGGTATACTGTATACAAATTGTCTGCAAAGCTTTTTGAAATGAATTATTTATATGATCGTTAATAAATTAGAGACAATAATCCATTTTCATGATATCTGTAATAAGGAAGATTAATTCTATGAATTCATTATTCATTATCTATCAGCAAATATTAACTAATTTTAAACGCTTTGTCGATTTGTTTATTTGACTTTTTAATTAAACAAGTATATCGTTTTAATTGTTCTTAATGTAAATCAATGCAGCTTTTGACGTTAATAATTTTATATGAATAATTTGAAATCAAAACTATACATATATAATGCATTCCACTAATATAACGTGCCGGATGCGCTTTGTTAATAATGATATTTATAAAGAACTCATATTTACGTTAATCAATACAAGAAAGTAATAGAAAAATAGCTTCAATAGAATATTTTTTTTACTTTCATCCCAGAAAAGTGAAAAGCAGAGAAAAAGATTTGAAGTCCGGTAAATCCCGATTTTCTGAAATGGGCTTTAAATCATCCAGCCAAATATCTCAGGTCTTTGAAAAGCGTAAAGGTAATCTCTCGACTGTCACCTGGAAAACAGAGCTCCGGCATTTTTCTCCAGGCGAGTTATCGCCACGTCGACCGAGGAAACGAAAAAGGGGCGGAGTTTAAAAAAGAAAACGAAAAAAAAAAGGGAAAAGGTTGAGAGAGAGCCTCGCGAAGATTACCACTGTCGATGAATCGAGGACCCCCGGTGAGGCGCTCCGCACGCGTTCGCGTACGTTTTCAGAGAAAACATGGCACGAAGCTCCGGACGGCCGCTGATTGGATTTAATGGAAGTTAATTTCGTTTTGCCGTAGGTGCCGCGATTTCGATTTTATGCCAGAGTTTTTGCACCTCGCGTACACACAGCCGAGGCAGGCTCTTTATACCACCCGAGACTCGTAAAATTTGGCGGCGCGCGCGACTAGCCGATTGTTTTGAATGAAGAGAGGAGAAAGATGGACGCGCGCGGCTATTGATTAATTGCAGCCAATTTAATAGTATAGAGCGGTAGTGGAGCGTCGCTCGTAATAAAAAGTCAATATTTATTAAAAAGCCGCGGGAGTTTATTGAAATCCCTCGCGAGCTATTCTTTTCCCCTCTTCCCTTTATTTTTATCCTGTCCCTTTCTTT
Organism: Sycophila sp. Sp_5; assembly: GCA_018906775.1. NCBI lineage: Eukaryota > Metazoa > Arthropoda > Insecta > Hymenoptera > Eurytomidae > Sycophila > Sycophila sp. Sp_5. Next base: position 1,265,179 of record JACCID010000036.1, read on the forward strand.
TCTTTATTATTATTTTCCGCTGATATACGTGCTTTTGTTTTTTGGACGTTTTGTCTCGCTCGCGTGTATTATTAGGTCGTGACATTTCGTAGATTACGTAAAAAGAGTCGCTCGGTTCGACTTATAACTACTCGTACTACTCGTAAACGGAGAAACGCTGCGGAGCGGAAATTTTCGCGCAAAAATGCGATATTTGTAAAAACGCCTCTCGCGGCGGATCAATTGCATTTCATTATATCCGCAGGCTTTTGTTTTATCCCGACGTTCCGCGGCGATCGGAAATTCCCTTGTAAAACATTCGCGACAAAAAACAACGAACGAGAGGCAGTAAAAAAAAAGTAAAGCGTCGCCTGGATCAATCCAGCTCCCTAGCGACTCCGCACCCGAAATCACGTATTTGGCGGGACAATGGAATTTCCCTCTGGAGTTTAGCGAAACCAGGGCGGACCATCGGAGCGCGATCAAAGGATAACGACCAAACGATGTTTCTCGCCGTAGTAGGTTGGGGGATATTTTAACAAAATTAACCGGAGGACCGAGGTCCACTCGATCTCCCATCATTCGGCCTGTTTATTACGACCCTCATCAACGTCGTTGCTTTCCAGTTTTTCTTTTCTTTTTTTCTATAATCCCACTTTATCATCCGTCAAAAAGTGAGCACGACGTTCCGGAGAGAGGTGGGGTGCGGAGAAAGGCTGCAGGCACTGAATAATTCAGCTTCGCGTCGGAATCGATTGCAGGAGGCGCGCAAAGCGCACATTAGCCGTTTATCGGCGCGCAACCCTTTTTGCGCATCCTTAAATCGCCCGGCCACGTGTACGTACACGTCCGTACACGTACACGTCGCCGCGGCGGCTGACAAACGGATACGTGCCTTCGCGCGCCACCGGAGCAATTTTTAATGACCTCGGCCAAGATAACCGATTTCCGGCGCGTGGTCGGGAGAAAGTCGATTTGTTCCGAATGGCGGATCGTCGGTATTGTGCAATTGTATTCTCCGGAACGACGTACGCACGGCGTGAATTATTCAGAGGCGAGATTTTCGCCTGCTTAACGGCGCGGCACTTTCTTATTTATTTTCCCCTTACGACCGCCGTAATCGTAAAGTCCCGAGCTCTACGGAATCGCCCGCGGAGTAAAGCCGTTTGTTTAAGCGTCCGCGTCGCATCGCAAGTTTTGCAAAGAAAGCGGCTTTTTGCATGGTGGGCTCTCCGCACTGCGGTATAACCGCGCCGCAACTTTCTCGGTGGATTGCGCTTTGCGCGAATATTCATCGACCAACGGAGCCGGGTGGTCTGTTGCGTTTTTTGTTATTTTTTGTTTTCGTTTATCGGCAAAAGTGTGTACGAGCGACCGTATTTTGAGTCAGCAACGCGACTAATATCGCGCCCGGGGGTATACGTACGAGCGGTGCGCGCAAATGTGAAGGAACGATCGCGCTGGGGATAGGCTACGAGCGAGAAGGGTGGTAAAAAAAAAACTATCGCTGGCTCGTTATCCGAGCGCATTTTTCATAATTTGGGCGGGTGTGCACGCGGACGATTATTGGATTTCCAGGCGCGGTTTACGGGCCGCGGACGCGCGCAAAAACCTGCCATCGATTCTGTGTACCACGCGCTCCCGACAAATTCGGCTGATTATTGCATTGGTTATACTACTGAATTCGACGACGGTTGGGCGGGCGACTAAAAGGAACCGCAACATAGTTTCTTTTTTGTCACTCGTTAATTGCGGTTTCGATATGGAGAAAGTAATTCCGATGATCTTTTCCATTCGTGCATTCACAATAATTTTTTAGCACTTGATAATTTTACATATTTTAATGGTAGTAAAAAAAATTAAATAAAACGAACAGTATAACATTTAATTCTTCATACTTTAGATATAAAAAGATTGAGAATCACGATCCGGTGACTTACGAAGTTAATACGAAGCACACAAGGCATAAGAATCAATAAGCGGCTGATCGTCGACAAACACGCTAAATTATTAAATAAACAAAGTACCTAAGTATGGCGACGTTTACTCCAGATTTAAATAGATCCGGTAATTCTTGAGAGCCGCGATCCGGTGACTGCAGGCCATGTAATACGAGGATCTCGACTCACCCGGACTCCAAAAATAACCGGGCATCTTGGCGTCGCGCGTAAATAACTGTAGCGAAAATCGCCGCGGCCGTAACGAAATCCTGGCGACTTATTCAATTTCCTCGTTGACGAAAAAAACGCGCGCTGCCGCGTCTAGTGGCCTACTTTTTTCGCCGGTGGCCGCGACTTTGATAAAGGCTCGTGGCTTGGTGGGGGAGGCGGGCGCATATATTCAGCAATTCACAGTGAGGCACGGACGGGAAACCGGGTCACGGACGCGGCCGCCGCCGCCGAATGCGCCAGTGCCTCTTTCTCGCGTCCTCTCTTTCTCCTCATTTTTTTTTCGCCCCTCCGGTATCGATGCGTTCCCCCCGGCGGCGGATACTCGCAAAATTAGTCGGAGGTCGCGTCGATTAATTTCGGCGGGCTGCGCGTGCGAGCCTCGGGGCTTATTCCGCAAGCTTAAAACGGAAGATTAACGCACGCGATACAGATAGACAAGGTGTGCAAAATCGCGTAAAGACCAGTCGATAACGCGATCGCTAACTTTACAAAATAAGACCCCCGGGGGGGTAAGCCGACAAACTCGCAGTTGCTCTTTTATTCATCGTCGATGTGCTCGATAATTAATCGAGAGCGGCGATAAATTCAATCCGACGCGCTTGATTATTCCGATAAGGCGATTCGGGTAGTACAAGTTCTCGCTCCGTATAAGAAGCTTTATGATTTTATTTTTTAATTTTTTTTAACGTCGCTAATCTAACATATTCGACGGCATGGAAATAAAATTCAATCGAGTATTGACCTCGATTTCCGTATGCAGACGGGAAGGTACACTTTCGAAGTGCGCCAGAGCGAACGACGGGAAATTTCTTTTTACATCGTAAAACGAAATCGTCGCAACTTTATGCCATTGTAATATCATCAGGAACACTTTAAAATGTAACGCTTTATTCCCCTCCCCCTCCCCTCCCCGACTTTACAACTTTCGACATTTCCTTACGCATTTTAGACGCGCGCGTGCAAACGGGAAGGAAAAGTGACGCATCATCTGGCTTGCCGAAAACGTCGCGACGTCGGCAGAGGAGCCGGGGTGGAGCGGTGATATATACGCGAGGGCACGAAGTGCATTTCCGCTGTGTTCTCGAGATTGCGAATTTCACGCGGTAATGGCCGAGCGTATAAACGCCGAGATGAAAACTTTTACGCCCGGCCCGGAGCCCTCCACCGTCTTCCTCGTAAGTTTTATTTATTCGCATCGACCGTCTTCTCGAAATCACTGTGACGAATAATTTTCACGTATAGGGATCACGCGCTGTGCCGGACCTCGATCCCCTCCCCTCGAAAAGTACACTAATTTAATTCTCCCTGTCTTTTTGTGTTTCTCGTTTCTTTTTTGTTCTTTTTTTATGTTCAATTTTGAGAGGCGAAGGGAGCTGGTAATTGAAATTACTAGAATTTTACGAGTTTTCCTTTATGAAAGTTTGTTTTACAGCTTGTTGCGCACCGCACAGTGCGGAGGAAGTAATTAAAAATTCCTCCCCGTGTCCTGCTCATGTTTTCTATTTTTACACAAATAGATGGTAATTAAATCTCCAGTGAATTTTTCTTTCTCGGCGAATCATAAAATACACAACGATTTCGTTTAAATTTCTTTAAAAAAATCTTTCAGGGATGATATGCCAACTTTACTAGCTACTTCTTTAGCGAAACTCTACTGCTTTAGCGAAATTCGTCAAGTGCATTAAAGCGCCTGCAATGGCGTCAAATAATTAATTGGAATTTGGATTATGCTTTGGAATTTTGACCTTGGTTAATCAGCGGTTGCCATTTGCAAGAGGCCCAGCCGTACGCGTACTCGGGGCTTGCGGAAATTTCCTTCGACGGAAAGCTTAGGTAAGCCGAGTCTTTTACTACTTAGCCAAGTGGCGCGAGTCGAAATTCGATCAGGCCTCGTCGCCGAGCGCGATCCGCGCTTACGTAAACAGTGACGCACGGCGCCGGCGGCGTCAGCCGTCGATAGAGCGACGCCCCGGCCAGCGTGACAAAGTGAAATGTAATTAATTTTCCTTTTTCGCCCGAACGATCCGCCTGTTTGTTTTGAAACTCGCGTCATCGCTGATCCCGCGAGGCCTTAATTTATCCGGAAAACGCAATTACAGCGGGAATCGCTGTCGTCGAATTTGATTTTCCCCTTTTGCTCTGCCGCGAGCGTGGAAAAAAAAACGCTGACCTCGTTAAGGTCGACGTACGCTTATCTGCCTTTTATGTTTAACGGCGCGGCAAAGTGCACGCGAAAAAAGGCACATCGTTGATGCTTGGTTACGGCGCCGCTATAAGTGCGGTCGCGTGCGAGTTACCCCCCTGTATGACCGTTGCTTCCGCGTACTAATCGCCGAGGCTTTGCTTCTGACGACCGGCGAACGTAATTACCCCCACCCTGTTTATCTCCTCGTCCACTGCATCGGAGCAAAAAAGTACGCACAAAATTTTCCGGCGTATCGTGCCATATTTTTTTTGTAACATCCTTCAATTAACTTGTTTGAATTGCTCGTCTACTAAATTAAAAAATCTAATTTGTCTTCATTTTAAAATTTCAATTCAAAGCAGCGCTTCGAATTGCTGTATATCTGATTAATTAATTAATTTCCATCACAAAAAAGAAGGAAACAACGAAACAGATCCATAACGACTCGCTGATCTGTCGTGCCCAGTGACAATAAACTAATTAAATATATCGGACGCATTCCCCGCTCGTCGAGAAGATACCTGCTCTAATGCACTACGCATACAAGCACACACACAGACCTGATGATAATAAAAAAAATCAATCATACACGATTCAAAGCTAATGCGACAACCCCCCTGGTGACGCATCAATTTGATAAGCCCACGAAGCTCCGGTCGTGTGTATCGCACACACCGGAGTGGCCGTCAAATAAATCGTCAAAAGTAACAGCCTTTTGACAATGTATCGCACTGTTCATACAGGACGGCCTTCTTACAGACAGGCCGGAGGAAAAGGAAGCGAGAAAAGGGTTGACCGGGTGCCTTAGGATCGTGGGAGGAGAGGTGTCGGTGTCCTCTGTCGTCGCCAACGTCTTCATCGCTGTCCGACACTCGAGAGGGTTGTAGAAAGATAAAGACAGAGCGACGTAGAGAGCCGTCGGGATTCAAAAGTAAGATGATCTCCGGGAGGGGAGCGACGGAGGGGCACAGGGTAGGGAGGTCGGACGTTTCTAGTTAGGACCAAATGACAAAAGATCACAAGTGTTATAGCATCCAATACATGTGTATCCAGTATAGTGTACGTGTGGACGTACGCGTCGGTGTGAGTATGACGTCATTCAATTACCGAGTAATCCACCTGATGCCTTGGATATTGGTGCGCCGAGAATATACGTGTATATATTGTGTAGTATATATCTATATATAGCTAACTCTCTGGTCGTCTAATGCGTCGCATTATATGTAGATATGTGTATGTATTAGTGGGTGCGTGCTCATTGCGAGGTCGTGTGCCTCGCCTCTGCGACGTCTGTATGTCAGTGTGCATACACCGTGTATGAGTAATTACGGAGCCTCATCCCGCTCGCTTTTAATCGTCTTCCCTATAAACCATCCTCGGACTGATATCTTACGTTCCTCGCATTCTTTTGCTTTTGCTCTCACTCATAAAACTCATATATATATTGTACTGTTGTAATATATACTTTGGTTATTCAATAAAACAAGCTGGAATGCCACATGCCTGCTTCTATATTCTAAGTATGCTAGGTCAAGGTATAATTAACTGGGATGTAATATATATATATAGTATGTATAGTATATATAATATATATAGTAGTAATAAAATGCGTTTGCGTGCGTGTACGTGTGTGTTTGTGGGAATGTACGTGGGTGAGCGCGTGTATACCAAAAAACGGTGTATCGTAAAAAAGTAGAAACAAAAGATCGTACTTGTACCGGAAGGAGAGAGAGGGAGGAGAAGAGCCGAAAGCGTCCGAGGTCGTTTACTGCACCCACGTGCTCTTTTTCGCCCCGGATACACTTTCTCCCTCTCCCTCGCGCCTCTCCTCGTGTCGCTTCTTTTTCTCCGTTCATTTTACTACGATGGCCTGTTGTAACGTGCGTGTCGTGCGTAAAAGTGTCACTTTGACTCACGCGATCGGTCGCTCGGCAAAGTCACGGGAGTAATTGGTTAATCAAAAAAAAAGTTGAAACGAAAATTGAATGTATAATATGTATGTTACGGCTACACCCTAAGGGGATTCATAAATATAATCATATGCTTTTGCGCCTACTTTCAAAAATATATATAATATATAAATAATATTGTGATCATGTACAATGCTCAATATACGGTAACAATGATAATGGACGTGGGTGGCAAATATACAAAAAAACAAAAAAGTAGTACACGGGCAATGTTGCGAAAATAAAAAAATCGCTGCTCTAATGTATAATAATACTGTCGAGAGACGTCGGAGTGCTTTTTTTTTATTTTTTAAAGTTGCTTCTTTCAGTGTTGTCTATGTATTTATTGGGTTTTGAAAAAAATGTATAAGGTCATTATCAAACAGAAAGAAAATAAAAAGAAAGCATTCGCTTAACTCTGGCATTATATGGTACAGTCGATTTTATGCTTTGTTTATTTAACGTTCTTTAATTTATCAGGCTTTTTTTAAATCTTTATTTTTGTTTCTCAGTTTGGCTTGCTTGGCATTTGTTAATTAATACTTACCATCTTGATGTCACTTATTGTGGCAATGCTTCGCACAAACAGGTTTACCCGGACAATGGCCGGCCCATCTAAGGGCAAAAACAACAGAGCCCCTCTTTACAAATCAGTCATTTCTCAGTGGTGTCGATGGAATTTTTTTTTTGTTTGGTTGATTTTTTTCTAGATGAAAAGCGTTAGGATGTTTAAGCGCAAGTGCTTTTTACAGCTTGCATCGCCACTCTTTGTACATCAATGTTCTCGATTTGTGTAGTAACAGTGACTAAACCTACATCTGGTGAGATGCAACCGTTTTAACATTCCGCACACGCGGCATAAACAATTTAAGTATAAAATATTCGCTTTTTAAAAAAATAATTTAAATTCGTCAAACGTAATTACTCGAATTCCGTGAAAAACATCGGTGAGTAGAGTTTTCCTTTTAAATTTCTAAATTCAACTTTTCCCGGATAATTGGTTGAAGCCGAACGCTCGGTTAATTCCGAAGCGAAACGTTAGGAACGCTCGCATCTCACCGCGTAAAAAGAAGTGAAAAGGGCCAGGTAGCTTGTGATCACTGGCTCGGTGGCGCTCGATGCAAAGTGAAAGACGCCGCTGGTGCTGGGCTGCGGCGCATTAAACGGCAAAACTATATCGCCACTCGACTTGGGTGCGATACTTGGGCTAAAAGCTGTGCGGCAAGTGAATTTGTACAAGTTCTCGCTATCTCCGGGGCTCGCGGCGACTCAAAGGGCGGTGCCGTCGCTTTGTGCACGATGGCGAAGTTCCCGCTCGCCCGCGACTATATCAGCGTACCGGTGACGCAAGGGAGTCGCGCTTCTGTTCCCGAAAGACGCGCCTTTTTGTCCTCGCAGCGGGGATTATCCGCATGCGGCGCGCGCAAAAAACTGCAACTTAATTATTTCCCTTATCAAGCGTATGTGTTCCGTGGCAAAAAGGCAAGAGGATCGGGTGCAACCGTTACTCCGCGACCCAGACAAAAAAAAATAAATAAAGAACAGACACAGGACTCGGTCATTCACCTGCATGACTTCCGTGTTTTTCGCAAGCGCGGAGATAAGTCCCCGACAATTATTCAAGGGAGGAGGACAAGCGAATACGCCTGGCAGGGACAAAGGGAGAGGTGGTCGCGTATAAGAATCGCGCGAAATTTTAACGAAATTATCGCGCTTAAATCGCGGCTAGCATCGACCGCGTAACCGCCGAGTGCGCCCCCGCAACAAAAGCAGCCGCGCCGCCCCCTCCCGCCGCGATAGAGGATAGATAAGCGCGAACGCCGCGGCCCGGCGATGCGCGCGCGGGAGCCGCTGCAGGTCCAATGCAAACGAAAGTTTCTCCGCGGCGCGGTGGCGGCTTTGTGTGAGCTCTGTCTCTCGCCTACAACTTCTTTAACGAGTTGCGCGCGGCGCGACTCTTTTCGCGGTCGGTTGGCCCCACGGCAATATACCGCCGCGCCCTCCACCCTCCCCCCTCGACGCAATCAGCGAGTCCGCCCGGTGTATAGAAGGCCTGTCGTCGACGTCGAGCTCGACGATTGGTCGCCGTCGACGGCAGAGACACCGACCCCCCGGCCTCCCCCCTCGCCGGCCTCGTTCCGCCGCGCGCGGATCCTTTTCCTTTATCGAGGCTCTCTCCTTTTCGTTTACCGGGCTTCGTCTCATCCCTCGAATCCTCTTTTTTTCTCCTCCTCCACTTCCGCTCTTGAGAAGGGTCTCGCATTTTTGTTTCGCCGACGAGTACGTCTGCCGGACGCCGATCTCTTTTTCCTCGAGTCGAAATGAGCACGGCTCTCCGGGAGGGGCCGCCGGTCTCCTCTCTGTGCGTTGGCGTTTCGCGAGCGAGCGACCACTGATTCGATTGCGCGCGCGGCAAACTGAAAATTAATGAATTAACGCGAGCGGCACGCGGCTGCACCTCCTGTACTCAAGCGCCGGTGTCTAGGAGCTCCGACGAGTGTAGAGTTGTGTTCTCGTGGAATTTGCGAGTTGTCGGACTGGGCAAATTCGAGCGCTTCGTTAATTATTTAATTCCGGTGTTTTCGAGGGTCTCGCGTTGCCCCCAGGGAAAGCTCGGCCGTGCTCTAAGCTTCTCTCGTTCGGAATAATATTTTTCTCGTGTTTTTTTTCGTGTGTTTGACTTCCTGATAGAAGGGGCAAGTTAATGGATAATTTCACGTTTAGCCGAAAGGAAGTAAGTTTAGTTGGATTCGATTGTACGGTTTCGGATTTTAGTGTCAATTTGAACGCCGCGGCGAATCAAATTTCAATGCGACCCGGTCCCGCTTAAGCACCCATTTAAAATTGACTGACGCTGTAAATTATTACGTCGATAAACAGTTTACGTATAACATAGTGCGCGCGTTATGGTTACGTCATTATAAGCGAACGTTATAGATTCGAGGCGCCAGTCAATAGACGAGATCACGTTAATTTACCGAGGCGATCAGCAGCGCGCCGTAAATAGATCGAGAAGCTATTAGAAAAATAATATATAAAAATACCCTCCAAGTCAATCACGCGAAATTCGTTTCCAGCAATTAAATTAATTTCACTTCGCGATCGAGCCAATCTCTCTTTACCCTCTCTCGAGTTCAACGCTCGCAATTCAATTTCTCCCGCCGCCCTCCTTTCGCCGCTCGAGCCTGCTTGCCGATCGATTCGCAAAAATTCGCGAAGAAAATCCGAAAAATATTTCGGAAAAATATATTGGGTCGAGCCCCGCGGAAACTCTATCCCCGGCCACGACCAACACAATATCCCTGCCGAGCGGACCTTTCATCCGGCCGCATCGCTGGCCAATTACAGCCCCCGACCTTCGGCAAAAAGAGTCGAAAAAAGGGTGAACTCGAGAGTCGACCGATCGAAAATTGCCGAAACGCAGGAAAAAACGCGCAAGATATTCGGGCCACCGACTACGACTGAGATGCGAGTGCGCCCTATACGAGGGGGCGAAATTGTCCCGGAAGGGAGGGGCGACGAGCGGCCGGTTTTCGAGTGTTTGGTAAGGATCGTTCGTTTCGCCTCCTCCCCCCGCGCGCGTTGTACCTATAGAGCGTATCCCGGCTGGTGCTCGGCTGGCAATATGTCCTCGAGTGTCCACTCGACTCGAGTCAGCCCGGCAGCCAGCGTCGCGGCGCGAAATATGCCGATCCGATTGAAATCTCTTATACGTATATGCATACAGACGTATATATAAACTACAATGCGCGAAACGAGTCGGGGAGGTTCGAGGGTGCGGAGTGAGCAAAGCCGTGCAATATAATCGGTGCACGCTCAGCATATAAAGCTCGCTCGCGGCGAGCGTTCGCACAACATTTGCATAATTCTCGATGTCAGTCGGTCGGCTCCGGCGTGCTCAGCATATCTCGCGGCGTGTATACCTGGACCGGCCAAGACAGAGCCGAGGGGATGACCGCATACTCTTAGATCAGCATTCCGTATGGCTCGCGACGTCTTGAGCAATTATGGGTCATCCTTCGGGGGTGCGCGGCCGCGACCTCGGTCCCTCTGCCGTCCCCTTCATCGTCCGTGTACACCGCGTCTGTGTGCGGAGCCCTGTGTGCACGACCGCGAGTCGAGTGGACGCGTTTGCACGCATTGTTGGTATGCCCCGATGTTGATACGAGGGATATGGACCCCCCGGGAGAGGAGACTCGCCAAATTAATCCTCATTTAGGACACTTTGAGGAGCTTCCTGCGCGCGCGTCAGCCCCTAATGAGAATTGATTTGCCCGCGCTTGCTTCGATTTTCCAGTTTAATTATATATGCGTGTTTCCTTTTTTTTTTTTTAACTTTTATACCGTTCCGATCAGTTGTTCGGTAATTATGTAAATGAAGGTTTTATTAAATTTTAATGCAATTTATTGATTTCAATTATAAGCACCGCAACGTGCCGTTGGAATTTCAGTACCCCGTTTATGTTTTGGACACTGCGTTAACTATAATTTACGCGAAATCGCATTGGTTTTCTACATGAGGAGCGAGGCTCGTATCATTCGTAATATTATAAACATATAAATTTGTTAAAGAATTTGAAGACCGCGGACTAATTTCAAAGTTCAATAATTTCATAACTATTTTAATTCGCGGATTAAATACGTGATAAATATACTCAATTATAATTATCATCGTACGAAATGATTTTTAACGAAATGCGAAAAACGCCCTGCTAAGTTCATTAACTCGGGAATTTAACCCGCGGCGGCAACTTCATAATAATAACAATAATTCACCGCGCACGTGCAATTCGGAATTCAATTGGAGATACTCGATATATGCGGAAGGCGACGGTATAATTGCCCGCAGCTCGCGCAACTTTTATTTCCTTTTTACTCAAGTCGCGACGACTTGGTTTCTTCTTATATCCTACATCCTCTAACGAAACCGGTCACTCGATATTCCCGATCGCGTCGAAAAAGTGTTCCTCCTTCTTTTTGTTTCGGTCGCCGGCGGCGCGGTCTGCATTTTATCTCCATACATTAAAGCGCCATTGAATTTTTAATAGCGGCGATTCGCAGCAGATAATCATTCGCGCACTGGTACCCATCCGTCGTACGAAAATTGTTTTATCCCTGCGGGAGCCAGCACCCCACCGACAACGTCACTCGCGATCGAAACCACCGCGACCGCGATTCCTTTTATTTATTTCTTTTTTCTTTCCTTCCTTTTTTTTTATTCTCTCTACTTCCGACGAATCGATCGTTGCGCGAGCGTACGATGAACCTCTTTTTTTTTCTCTCTCTCCTCGTCGACGTAAATTTTAACGCGCAGTTACGTAGAGAGGGTGGGGGCGGCGCGTCGGCAGGCGAAGCTCCGGGTCGGAAATAGAGCAGTTCCCGCTCGAGATTAATCAGCGAGCAAACTATCAATTACAGAATGTCAATGAAGCGGAGAGAGCCCCGGCGAAAAAAAGGAATTAGTCATGGCCCCGGGGGAGGAGGCGAGGGTTCGCCTTCCGAGTCATTCCGCGCGCGTCCGCCCGGCCCGAACTCGAAATCCGCCGCGAGCAATCGCCGACGGCCCGGAGGAGCGTGTTAGGGTCAGAGTCGCGCGCGTCTCCCTCGCCCCGCTTGCTTTCTCGCGAGGCGCGCGAAAAAAAAAAGCGGAGGGAGGGTCGAGGGGGGAAGGAAAAGCCGACAACTCTCGGAGCTTTCAACCTGGCTCCATTGTAGAGGAGCCCTTAAGAGCGATCGGTGTGTCGTGTGCCGCGCCATGAGTGCGTCTTTCTCCTGAGCACGGGCGAGGCGAGCGCACATATATACATATATAGTTATACAACGCGGAGGGAAGCAGCGGCGCGGGCGGAGGTAGGCGCCGGGTCGCGCGCGCGCTCCTCGTCGATCGATCGAGCCGCTGATTCTTCTTCGCTCGCTCGCGTTGAGAGGCTGCGCGCGCCCCCACCGCCTCCTCCGCCTCTCCCCGCCGCCGGGGCTGCATATATATCCAGGCAACCGCCCGTGATCGTTGCACTCGGAGAAACTCCGCCGGCGAACGCCGCGCCGCGAACCTCTATACATGTATGTGTACGTACGCACGTATGTGTGTGTGTGTACGTGTGCATGTTTGTATATGTGTGAGCGTGTGGATGTGTATATGTGTATGTATGCGCACGTATGTATACGTGAGTGTGTATGTGTATGTGCGTATACGTGTACATATGTATGCATAGAGGGTGGTTGCAGCTGGGATGCTGAGCGCATACGTGTGTGAGGCCGATGTACGCTCTATACTCGTTCTATCACATAAGTTCGGGAGCACGCGGCAGGCGCGCCTCGAAAATTCGAAATCGCGCGCTCGGATAACTAGCTTCCCAAGGCATCTCCTCGGAGTTTGCTCGAATCTTGGGCTTTTTAGGTGTTCCCGCCGCCCCTTGTGCCTTTCCCTTGATGTTTGCTTTACTTAGACTTTATTTATTTTCGCTGAATGATGTACGTCGTTAACGAGCTTTAAAGGGGAAGCTCGGGGCTCGTTTTATTTTTTAGATTTTTTTTTTTAAACAAAATTTATCATCGGTTACATCGGTGTTTTACGCGAGCCGGCAACGCGGCTTTTATAACCGTGCGAGTTGTAAAAAGTTATATGATTCTTACATATATGTTCGATAAATTTTAAATTCGTTTTCTACTTCAGCTACAGCTGGCGAGCGAGCAGCGTATATAAATGTTTCATTAATTTTAAATTCCACGATCCATAATTAATTTTTTTATTTTTTATGTTTTTTTTTCGAAACCGGCGGTTAAAAGTTTTTGCATCAAAATTGTAACTTTATGCAATAATTTGATTATTTCGCGTCGTTATTTACGAGTTTGCTAAAAGGTACGTAATGCATTGATTCCTTTGCACTAAAAAATTTTAAATATTTCATAAAAGCGCTATAAAAAATTTACAGGAAAAATATATACGTTAAAAGAAAAAAAAGAAAAAAAATTAAGAGCGACAGCTTCTTCGGTCGAAAGATTATTCAAACGTCATTCTCCGGGAAATCTATTCCGAAAGTCGGATTACTCCTTTCCCTCGATATATCATCCTTTCATCTAAAAATAATACCAATCTAATATCAAGGTGGTCGTACCCTTCGCGATCTCAGCGAAAAATCGACATTCACCGTGAGCGAGTTCGTGCGCGGCATGTTCGACAAAAAAAAAAAAAAAACGCCGAGGTAAAAGCCGTACAAGCCATTCCCATCTCGGCTTCCAATCCCCCGAAGAACCGACGAACGCAACTTCCGGCATGAAGAGGGTATATACCAGTGGAGGCAAAAAAAAAACCCCGAAACCAGGCAAAATTTTGACCCGTCAATTTCACTGCACGACGCCGCGGCGCGCACATCTACATAGGCGAGCCGCGCGCGCGCAGCTTCGAGCGAGATCGATCGCTCGTGACGGGGCCACTCGACGCTCGCTCGCCGGGCCTCGCGACTGACTGAATTAGGCTTTCGATCGCGCGCGCATTTCCCCGGCACTCGCCCGCCCGCCCTGCGATTGACGTACGTCGAAGCACGTATATATACACGCTCGCGCTCGAAGGATGGGAAGGGATGTGCAGCCTATAAAAATTGCAGCCCCGCGCGCGTATATACAATGGCTTTGTTTGAGCCGCGCGCAGGCACAAGGAGGGAGAGGGACGGAGCCGACCGATCGGATTTGGCGAGGCTCGGCCGCACTGTATGCGTTGCAGCTTGGAAATTTCGGTAATTGGGCTTTGCGTCGATGCCTCCGACGCGCGAGGAGGCGAATTAGAAGCGCTCCGTTCCCCTCCCTCCGTCTCTCGCCATCAGCGGTGGGCCGCCTCTCTTCCTGCTTCTGAAAGGCACTTTTAAAAGTTTAAGCGCGCGAAATTAAATCCTTTGTGAGGTCGCCGGCCGTCGCCTCCGTCCCTCCCTCTTTGATAGTTCGAGAGGTCGCGGCTTGCGTGACGCGCGTTGACGCTTTTCCTTGCCCTCGCACCCAGTCGAGCACTTTGCCGAGTGATATACCTCGCGATCGTCCGCTCGTTCTGCTTCCTTCCTTCCTGTTTTTTTTTCCTTTCCTGTTTAATTGGAGGGAATTGAAAAAAAAAAAATAAGCGCACTACAGCGAGCATATCGCGAAAGTTTGCCTATAATGCAGTCCTGTCGTTTACAGCTACCCTCCCGCTCGTGTCAACTCTGAAAATGCTTGACGTCGTACCTCGACGTCATTACATTAGTTATTTCGTCAGTTCTGTAAACTCGAGCCAAAAGTGTATTTATACGAGTTCTATCAATAAAGGATTTCGTGTGGTTTATGGCAAACAGCATTTAGAATTTCGTGTAAGTATCGTGTGTGTGTATATATGCACAACGTGAATGTATATTTTAATTGAGAATTACATGTGACTTTCTGTATAATGTATACATATTATAAATATAAACGTATGTTCTTGGATTCGGGGCGTGTGTGTGCCTACCCGCTACTGGGGTATATAACCAGCGATGATATAAATTCTCAGCGTGGAAATCCTGTCGAATGAGGAAACGTGTGTTGCACGCCTGAGGGTGCGTACGTGCGAGAGAGGGTGTTAGTACGTATATCTGGTTGGGGAGGGGGTGCGGTGCGCACTCGCTAAAATCCACGGCTCGTTACAGCGGAGCCGGTGCAAAATTGTGAAAATTCCGGTGTCTGTGCTCTGCTGCGTATACGTCGGGGTGGCGTTTATTATTATTGCGTGTTTCTCGCTTTGTATGCCGAAAGCTTCCCGGTCTACGGGGCCTAAGACGCCTAAGCACACACATAAATTAGCATATAATTATAACAAAATTCTTCCTACGGTGTCAAATCATTCGTCGCTGAGGATTGGTTCTGGTTTTACAGTGCGAGAGCTCAGCCCCTTAATTTGTGTATGCCCTGCCGGCTCGATTTAACCTTTCCGCCTCCCCCGTCCGCCATATCTGTATATATTTATTTGCCAGCTGTGTATTATGCCCCGAGTAAATGTATGTCCGTGTTTGTTAATCAGTTTAGGAGTCGAGATGGAGAGAATTACATTGCACTGGATCCCGCTACACCGGGGCCCGAAATGATGGTCGGCGGCTCGCATTTCGGGCTGCGCGCGGTAAAAACTTTTCGTCGGCTCACTAATCGTCTTCTCTCGCGCGATGCCATAGCGGCACGCGATAAGCGGCGCTAATCTCTTCTTCTTTTAATTTAATTAACGAGCTGGTTTTATCCCACTCGACCTCGCGTTTTTTTAAGCAACAGCGGGTGATGATGCACTTGTTATGAAGAAAAGCGAAAAAAATAATATTTTATTTATATACACGAAAAAAAAAACGAATGCGCATCAGATTAAGAGGAAAATCCGTGTCATATTTACATTAGACAAAATGGGTTCTGTATATAAAAATATGCTTACGTAAAAATGAGAATAGGTATGCAACCTTCGATTCGGTATAAAATATCGTCTGAACAGCCCCGGGCTGTATCTACTTACGGCTACATATCACACACTTTACACTACAGATTTTTATTGACTTTTTCCGATGCTGATGCATAATTCAAACTTGAAAAAAAAAAGAACAGCAACAAGAGTGCATCGCTCTATACACCGACGATAAAAGCATTTACCACGCGCATCCTTTGCGAGAGGCCGTGAAAATCCGTTGGTACCTGTACAGCGTCTGTGCATCAGCAAAAAGCAAAAGAAAGAGTCAGGTGAAATTCGTTCATTCATCCCAATTAAACTATATCTCTGGACCGCATGATTGCGCCTGCAATCCTAATGCGCCGAGTGCGCGCGCGAATCGCATCAAAAGCTCCCCGGCTGCGCATGCACGTGCGCCCAGCCGTGCGTTGAGGCGCCTCTCGTCCGCTTAATCCCCGCGCTGAGCGCGGCGGCGCGATTTATTTTATTTCGGCGCGTCGCGGCTAATTGAGAGGCGCCTCCGACGCCGCCGAGGTACCCGGCGCCTGGCGCGCTAATCCGATTAAAAAACATAAATGAAAAGAAAGGAGCCTCGGCGCAATCCGCCCGAGTGCCCCGTCGAGGCGGCTCGCGCACACTCTCGGCAATTATGAAAATTAGAAAAAAAAATGGAAGCTTGTTCTCCTCGAGAAAAGAAAGGGTATTAAGGGGGAGCGAATCAAATGCGGGGGAAAATGCAGTGTGCTCTCCCTGGTCGTGGCCGTCAGCTTGATTTGCGCGACACGTTCCGCGATCGCCCGATCGAGGGGGTAATCGATGGGGGCGGCCGATACCGGCCGCGACATGCGCAATTCTTCGGAGAAGGGGCGCGATGCTCCGTTCTCGCGCTTATCTGGCGCGGAGCCGAGCGAGATCGAGCGCCTCGAGTGCGCGCGGAGTTAAGTGGCCCTATGACCCTCTACTACTGCTTCCCGAGTCTTCTTATATACTTTATTTCAGCTTTTTTTTTCTTATACCTTTCGTTGCGTTTTTTTTTTTTTTCCTTTTTCTTTTCTTCTCACGCGAGTGGCCTCTTGCCGAGACTGCGCCGGATTAATACTTCGCTTTTCGTTTGCTTTTTCCTTCAGAAATTTCTTTTTTTCGTGCACCTATACTGCAGCGCCAGTTCTACGAGTACAGGTTGAAGGCTATTTTTTCCGGTGGGTCGTATTTGTTAGTGTGCTTCGGCAAGGCGCGCGAGTAATCGCGTCTCGGAAACTCCGAGTCGGGGAAGTTTTGCGCAAGGAGCGCGTGGGTGGCGAGCATATTGCGACACCGCGGAGGTACTGAATATGCAGCGTCTCCCCGGCAGCTCGAGCCCGGCGAAAGGCGCTTTCGCAAAAGTACCGCGTCCGCACTTTTCGGAAAGTCACCGGGCGGGGCTCGGAGGGGGATGGGGTTGGAACATGAAAAAAAAAAAGAAAAGGTAAACGCGCGACAAAACTTTGAAATTCCCGCGCGGGAATGTCGCGCGGACGCGTATTAACGGTGGACAAGTTTATACTATTAATTTTCGAAAATTCTATTTAAACTCGCGAAAGTTGGGAACTACCCCTTTTGCCGTTTTTCTCCGCTGGAATTTTAATATTTCCGCCGAGGTTTTTTACTTCGCGTTTTACCTTTTTCAAATATTAACGGCGCTGCGGCGAGGATGTAAACGTTGAAGAAACGTTCCTCGGCGTTCTTGAAATCGCGAAATTAAAAATTCAGTTATAACTGGTGAGCAGCAATTAAGAAAATCTGCTGAAAAATTTAACTCGTCGACGGTGTTTCGCACATTTTTATGAAACCGTTTGCGCTGGAATTTTAATGCGAAGTCTTCAAACGAATTACCCGAACTCGATGTATTTCAACGTAACCGATACATTTAAATGTACTAAAAGAAGTAAAAGAAAAAAAAGAAGGTGAGATTCATCCGTCAGACGGTTGATCTTCAATGGACAGGAGCCCATCTAAATTCAGGTCAAGCCGAACCGAAATTCCGCCGCAAAGCACATCGAGTATCCTCCGTACCGTCGTCAAAAAAAACTTCCACCCCATCGACTTACATTAGGACCCGCAGACCCCCCGGGCGGGCCGAAATCCCGTACACACGCCACTCCCTTTTCTCTGGCGCAAACTCGATCCACCGGCGAGAAAAGCGTAGTCCTGCGCGCGCTAAGTCGCGTAATCCCCCGGTCGTGTCGAGGCATCGATCAAAGCGGCCGAAAATAAAGCTCCACGGCGTTGTTTACCGGCGCCCGCCGAACCGAAGCCGCGACCCCCCCTCATCCCGGCATAATTGCGTTACTTCCCCGGGCTGACAGGGCGGGCGCGTAAACAGCGCCGCGAAGGAGCGCCCACAGGGATGAACGGGCTGGAGCGTGAGGCCAGCTAAAAATACACTCGCGCTTTCCGTCGCGCGACCTCCGCATGAGAGCAAGGCCGCGCTGCATCGCGCGAGACGTCGTAGGAGGCTGGAAAAAAAAAAGAGAAACGACGGCCGACGGAATGTCCGGCCTTGATCCACTCGGCGGCCGTCGGCGCATTTATAATGCACGGGGGGGGGGGGTGGTTGCAGAGAAGGTAGAAGGGGGGTTGCGATTATGCGGCATCGTGCGCATGTGAACGCGCACCGGAGTGCTCCAATTAAGCGCGCGACACCTCGAGTGTGTAACGATTTACATAGTCCTTTTCTTGGCCCGGCCGATGTTTACTCGCTTTGATTTTCCTTTCTTCTTTCATTCATTTTTTAGGTTTCACGAAGGATGCGAGGCCTCAGCTCTAAAATAAAAGGTAAAGGTGGAACCAGGTGTGCGAGTGATTTGCAATTTTGTTTTAGTTTAAATTAGGCAAATCGATACGAGAGGCTGAAAAACCATTTACGTTCGTTCACTCGTTCGATTCATTTTACGCGCCGAGCCTTTAAAATCGATGTATTTGATGGGCTATTATAGGACTATTACTAAATCAATCCGATAGAATGTTCCGTTTTATAGGCGCCTATACACCGTAGTTTTATTTTAAATACGGGCGCAATCGGCTATATTTATCCAGTCAATAATCGACTATAATTAAGTAATCCTTCAATAAATCTCGTTGAAAATATTCTCCTGGTGTTTTGTATATAAGACGATATATCGGCTTTACTGCATACGGCTACGTATGTAATCGTAAACTGTAACTCAATCCGGGAATTATCGAATACCTTATTAAGCGCATTTCTCGTTCGATTGAACATTTCCGGCGATCGATGCCCGGAGGGGAGGAGAAAAAAATTCATTTTACAAATAAAATTCGCTCGGCGGTTTAAAGGGATTGCGTTTGAAGCGCGGAATCTCGCTGATCCGCGAGCCTTTCATCTGATCCCGATTCCGCCGGATCACGAGCACATCGGAACCCCATCCCCCGTGAATATATGCAGAGCGTCGCGTTTCACGCCCCCTCCCACATGCCCGCTCGGTTTTTTTATTTTTTAATTCGCCCGGCGAACGCGCGATCAATCCGAGCGCGACTCGCGCCGGCATTCACTGCTTGGCTGAGAATTTTTCGGGATCACGATTTCCCAGTACCGCGAGCCTTCGGTCCATAAACCGCGGGGCCGCGGGAGAGACGTTAAAAAAAGGCGAAGTCGCGCTAAGAGTACAAATAATAAAAATATAGAACGCGGCTTGGAAAAAGAGTAAGAGGCTGCAGCAGAATCTCTCCCGGACGAAATATCGGTATACACACCGAGTACATAAGAAGCAAGTTAATCTCGGTCGGGAAATTTTTCACTTCGGGGGCTCACAAAAGCGGCACATTTCCCTCCGCCGACCCTCCCGCCTCTCCTGGCCCTCCTCCCAGCTTCCGAGCAATTTCTCATTTCCAATTCGCAAAACCGCGAGCGAATAACCAGATTCAATTAAAGAAATTCCGGACCGACGATGCCCGCCGGGTGTGTAACTTTTCTTTTTCAAAATTATTTCTCATGAACAATGTATCGGATGTGCACGGCGAGCAGCCCAAAGAAATTATCCGCGCAATGTACACTGAAAAAAAATTGTTAATTTTAAAGAAATAATTTTTTACAATAGTACTTATTAAATGTTTCTTTGAATCAAGTAATGATTTCATTAAAATTGAATGACTTTATTTGTTTCTAAATAAATGTAGTAGTTTCAAAAAGATAATTTTTGAACTCAATAACGTATTTAATAAGTACTATTGCAATAAATGTTTGCTTAAAATTAACAGGTTTTTCTCTCAGTGTAAGTATATTCTCTCTCACATTTTTTTTTGTTTATTCTAGGTCGCGTCGAATTACCACATTGCAGAGGCAGCTTTTATCGATTTAAGTGAATTAATAATAATTGTAATAAAACATATGTGTATTTCTCGAGCGATGGTATATGCCGTGGCGAAGTTTCAGCGGTGACACCGGCTATCGATTTGCTTCTCTCGCGTATGTGTCAAGTTCAATTTTCATCGGAAAGTTTTCTCGGTGCCTTAGACATCGTGACGCTCGCTTTCAGTGCCTCGACCTATTTTAATCCATCTGTTTTTTTCGTAAACGCTGTGCACAATTCATTCCTAAATCCCTCGCTCGGAGGGTGAGTCCCTTCGTAGGACAGATTTTTCTTCAAGTAAATAAAAAGGTATTAACCGCTTAATCGAGGCAACAAAAGCAGAGAGTCCAACTAAATAATTCAGTGCCGAGGCCACGCTGCTGCCCCCGAAATAATCAATTTCCCCGAGGTAATGAAAACAAACTCGAGAAGTTGCCGCTTGAAGAGGGGGGAGGGGCGACAATTTCGGCGGGTCAACCTTTACTGCGTGGAGTACAGCATCAACGTATTGCGGCCGATAACGCGCATTCCTCGGGAAGTAAGGCACTACGAGTCTCCGCATAACCCCCGACCAGGTATGCTTCCCTCGGGCTGCCGGCAAATTGATTGCCTGGTGTGGTCCTCGAAAAAGCCCCAGTCCCTTTGATCAAAGCCGCGCTCACACGGCACCTCGTCGAAATCGTTTATCAGCCCGGGCCGCCTATATGGCAAAAGAGCAATCGCGCAATCACTCGCCGTAATGGCGCAGTTGCTTGTTCTTAATTGTCAATTAGGATTCTAATCAGCGGCCTCTGCCAGACCAGCCTCTCTCTCTCTCTCTCCATTAAGCTGCCCAACTCCCC
Source organism: Sycophila sp. Sp_5 (assembly GCA_018906775.1). Lineage (NCBI taxonomy): Eukaryota > Metazoa > Arthropoda > Insecta > Hymenoptera > Eurytomidae > Sycophila > Sycophila sp. Sp_5. Next base: position 1,286,075 of record JACCID010000036.1, read on the forward strand.
CTCAGGGCGCCCCCTCGAACGACACTCCCTCGCCCCCTTGGATTTCGACGCTTTTCTCGCCGGGCTTTTTCCCGAATGCACACACGCGCGACTTCAATTTCATTTCCATTTCAGAGAGGCTGCTCCACTTCGCCTCTTGATCTCGATCGCGCGCTCCTTTTTTTCTCTCGCCATTTTATTTCCCACTAGGTGTGCTTTTGTTTCGCGCCGCGGGGGCTTTTCTCCCGCGCGAAGATCGCAATCGAGTTTGAAGCGCACGGCCAATCGAGCAAGCCCGTCAGACCGTTTCGCCGGTTTTTGCCGTAGCGAGTCGTTGAGTCGCTTTTCCGGAACGACGCCTTTACCCCCCTGACGTTTTTCAGCCCCGCCGCGCGGCTGGATTTATGCAGGACCGCCGCTACGACTTTGTCGGTCCTCGCGCTACAAACACCCCTTTCCCGCCCCCCCTCCCCACCCCTTCGTAACTGAATCGAGGAGGCTTGAAAGTTCGCTGCGCCCAAATGGAAGCGCAATTCTCTTTTATTTTAAGAAAAATGTATACGCTGCTCGCGAGCTTTACTTCAATTCCCAGAAACAGTCGGACAAATAATGCCTGCTTTTGAACTTTAAAACCTCGCCGGCGAGGCTCCTTCCCTCTTCCGGTACAGAAATTAAATATGCGGCGGGGGCGTAAGTTACTTTAAGTTCGCCGGGGGGAAGGAGGAGGGGTTGGGGGAAAGTTATCGAAGTCTCAAGGCGGGACGGGCAAAAAAAATGTATTTCCTCGGAGCTGACGGCGCGGGACGGGGGGCGGCTTCGCAACGGGAGAGCACAATAAAATTTGTTTATCGAAACTTTGGCTGGAAAATTTGTGAGCGAAGGACCTACAAGTGCTCTCGGCAACTTGATGCGAGCACACGCTGCGCGGCGCACACTATACGCGGGTGGACGTCAAGAAGACCGCAATCAGACAGTGTATGCGATACTTCGGGAGATAAAAATGCGAAGTGGCTTGGAAAAAAACGGAAAAAAGAAAAATTGGGGGAAGCGCACTTTTTGAATTAGCATACTTATGAAGAACAGTAATGTTTCACATCATGAATACCAAATGGCCAATTTCGCCAACTAATTAAGAAAATAAAACTTTCGACTAGATCCAATTCCGTGATCCTTTACATAAATTTGCAGTCATTCGAGAGCTTGATTCTCTGTCAAGTTTCTCTGTTATTTTATTTTCTTTTTCGTTTAGACAGTACAAGAGGACCCAGATTGATGCTGGGACAAGCATTTGTCCGCAACGTTAAATGTTTGCCTACATTGAAAAAAAATAATAATCTTTTCTTACGCACAAAGTAGTAGTAGAACACACGTGTGGATTAACCTCATAAATCCTAATAATGAGTATCTTTTGTAAGACATCCTCACGTATATATATATAAAGAAAAGTGTAATCCTAAAAGAATCCCATTGTATCTTATGCGAGTGAAAGAATCCTTCTCGACCAGAGCGTATACCTAAAAATCTTCTTTCAACATCACATTATCATGGCAATAGTTACATAAAGTCCCTACGACCTACGTCCGACCATAAGGGTCCAGAATTTACTTGTGTACATCCCTGCACCTGAGGTGTATATATCCGAAATACGACCACCTGTGTCGCGTCAAGGGACCTTATGCATCGTAAACGTGGTTACCCCTAAGTAAACACATGTAGTCACAGAGTCATAATTAAATATAAATAATGAGCCGGTCGGTGAGGTGTAGTAAGAGAGTCGGGGGTCGAGTATCTCGTGTATTTACCTGTGCCGTTTTCGCCGCTCGGTCTTATGCGGGCGTCGTAGCTCATTGGGCCGAGGATATTGTCTAGCACCTGCTTCTCCTTCTCCCGAAAGTTCATCTTCGAGTTCTGCCCACATCTGCAACGCCAAGAAGAAAAAGAATTATATAACACTTCTCCTTAACACCTGGATTTCAACTTTATTTAGCCCTTGTTTAATGTGTACACGCCTGGCCTTACGCGTGAACAAGGCGAGAAAGAGGGAAAGAAGTAAGGTGGGCGCAGGGGAGGGAGAAGGTCAATTGCGAATGGGGAGTGCAAATAAGGAAATGAGAACAAACTTCCAGGGTCTCTCGTTTATTATCTCTTTCTTCAGCTCAACTTTTCAGCTAACTTTCTCCTCCTCGTCCTTTTTTTTCGCCGCCGCTGCCCGGCCTCGCTCGTCTTCTATCCTCTGCACCTTTCTTTTTTTTCTTCCTCTCCTCCCCAGCCTCATCCTTCGCGGCGGCGAGTTTGAGTTATGGATTAACGTCTGGCTATATTAATTTTCGAATTTTTAATTAATTGAGTCCGCGACTCCCTGCCGCAGCCTCAGCTTCTCGATTCGCGGAGGAAGAGCAGAAGATTCAAGACGAAATTTTTCACGAATAGCCGCGGGGGCCAATTGCAATTCGCCAAATTAGCCGCGCGGCCGGCGCTTTTAAGTAGCAACACGCGGCGAGCTTAAACTCTAAACGACGCGGCGATTTATCCCGCGGCGCTATCTCGGGTTTTTTAATTAATTTTAAAATTAAAAGGGGCACCTAAGGGTCTAGCGTTTCCGTCGCCTTGTTACGTCAAAGTGCGCGCGGGGGGACTATAACGACCTCGAGCGCAACAAAAAAAAAGAAAGGAAAAACGCGAGAGAGAAACGCCTCTCCCTCTCGTTAACTCTTTACAAATTCCAATTTAGTAATAACAACAACGAGCGAGAGGGACTCGAGGAAAAAAAAACGAACGAGCGAATCACAAGGAAAAAAGAGAGTGAGAAAGAGCGGGAGAGAATACTCTACAAAGTCCGACGCAAAGGCCTTTGGATAATTGCTGAAATTCAGTAACAAGCTTAGGCGGCGTGTAAACAAGCGGCGGATTTCCATTACGCGAAAGGTGCGAGGAAGAGGAGTAAAAAAATCACATAGCCGCACCCGCTAAATAAATCAATCATCGGCCCTTTCATCAAACAGAAATAAAACTAATGGACGGACTCAGCATGATGGATTCTCGTGGGACAATTAAGCAAGTCCATCTCGCTCTCAATGGGGATGAAGCCTCTTCTCAGCGGACACCCCACGGCGCAGGGACGAATTCGAACGAGAAGGAGGGAGGGCAGAAAAATGGTCGAGTGCCGCGGCTTAGGTGGCGAGCCAATCAAGTCCATCGCGTACCAACATAAAAAGAAAAAACAACGAACAATGTCACCCCCGCGTTCGATCGAACAGCGACCCCCGAAGAAGCGCGCAGCAAAAAACTAAGACATACAAACAATCCAAAGGGAGGGGATAAGAGGGTACGCGAATGGTAAACTCGGCCGTAGCCTTAATCCGCGGTGTTCCGAAATTGCCCGTAAATATTATAATAGCCCGGGCGTGTATACGCGCAGGTATACGACGGCGGATCGATTTCGTGTAAAACCGAAAGAGGCCCCCGCGTCCCGGCAACGACGTCGCCGATAACGAGCCAATTACCGGACGGGCCTCTTGCGGAACGATACGGGCGATCGCATTATCGCCGCGCCGCGCGAAGGAGAGGGGAGAGGCCACCGGGAGATGGATGAACTGACCGACGGGTGAGAGAGGATCGAGCGGGGAAGGCTTGATCCTCTTTGCGGAGCAGTAATGCGCGGGGATGAAAACGCACTTTTTCTTTGTTCCGTCGAGGGCTTCCCTGCTCGCGTATATATGTAAGCGCGTACGTGTGCCGGATGCGGAATTAAAGTGGAACGAAATGGTCAGTGTCATTGTGGAGATGAGAGATTAACGCCGGACTGGGGCGAGGCACGCAGCCCCCGCCGGAAACTCGCGCAGCGCGCCGCTGTGTTTTAGACATTTTTAAATGGGGGTTTGCCCTCAAACCCTACCCTCCATCCACCCGCTTGCGGCTTGACCGCTTTAGAGGATTCTACGCCGTTATTTTGGGAAACGGCTAAATGAGATATAAATACGAGGATCGATTGATTTGATGTCGATACTGGCAATACTATACTTCTTTTTTAAATTAAATGCGAAGAGAGTTGTGGTTTTGAAATAAATCTTTCGCATATGATTATTTGATAAAGAATAGTCGAAGAGAAAAGTTCTAGTAAAAATTTTTGTACTGTTTTGTACTACTAGACTTTGTAAAATTTTACTAGAAAGTATAGTAAACTTTGCTAGATTTATAGTAAATATGCTGAAGTTGTGATAATTTTTATTATACTTTTTAGTAAAATGTTCGGTTTTTTTAAAAATAAATATATAAGGTATGAATAAAAAGTATTCACAGACTGACACTATAAAAAATTCTAATACTTTATAGTAAATTTTTCCACAAAGTAAAGTAATTTGTCAGTTATAGACCACTTTCCCAATAACTTTTACAAGATCATTTCCCTCAACGTAGGGAAAACTATACCGGACGAGCAGGATTTCTCGGCTGCGAAAATATGCCATTACAGAGAGTATAATCGATCCGTTTATGGAAAAAAAGGCAAGCGAGAACAAAAAGCTTTGCAGAGAAATTTCGAAAGAATGGTAAAGGGGACTCGAAGCCTCGATGATCGTGGAATGACATTGAAAGTGTGCGCTCCGCCGTGAAAAGGTAAAGAGCAACAAGACGAGCTCTCGCCGTGCCAATAATAAGGCACGATGGGCAAACAATTAGGGGCTAAGCCCCTCTGCAGCCACCCACGCGCGGGAGGCCACGCGAGCGGCTTCACGATGAGGTCGCCCACCTCAGTTGCTCTCTCCCTCTCCCCTCCGATATTAATGAGACCCGAGCGCGCCGCGGCAGCTCGTTTACAGATTTCTTCTCTCTCTCTCTCTCTCTCGCGCAGTGCCTGCCTCCCTCCCGGCCCGTCGCTCCTCTCATTCAGCGTGTGCCTGAAAAATGGGATGTACACGGGTAATTGGCTTGGTTGTTATGGATTTTCTTTTGTGACTTTTTTATCTGCCGCTACCCCCAGCCCACTCCCTCCTTGTTTTATTCAGAGACGGGCGTTGAAGAGGAATGCCTCGGATTCTCTTTTGCCGGCCTCTTTCCGAGGGCGGGGCAGCTACGTCGCGCGCTACCGCTTGATTTCAGCGCTCGCGCGACGGCCTGCTCGTTGTATGCATATTTTTTGGACTAGTGATTTTTTGAACGAGGCCGGCCCGTATACCTGCGCCAGTATGCTCGTAAAAAATTGCGAAATAAACGCGCTCGCGCGACTTTGCAAAATTGCTTCTGATGTCCTTTGTGCACTCTAAACAAATTCGTCTATGGCGCTCGGTGACGCTTTTTTTTATTTGGCACGGCGAATTGTTATCTAAACAGTTAAAAACAAACTGAGTAAAACACTACCATAAAGTAGTGCCCCTGTTTCTATTCGTCGCGTCAGAAAGAATACTGTACGCGCGCGTAAGCGAACATTCGAGTTTTAAAGCGCGTCGAGAGGGAAAGAAATTGATGCGATCCTCGAGCTCCGTTAGAAAGAGAGAGAGAGTAAGAGTGCCCGCGAAAATAATTTCGAGCGCGGCGCTTAGGCGAAGCGTGTGATTTCGCCGGGGACTCGCTTAATCGCACTTTAATTTCGATCCCTCCCCCGAGAGCCAATAATTTCACGCGAGCGTGTCGACGGGGCCGGGGAGGGTGAGTGCCAGAGAGAGAGAGAGCAGCCGAGAAAAGCAGGGGCTGCGAATCTATATGCGCTCGCGGCCCGAATCGTGAATGAGAGATCGCGCCCCTGTGAATGAAGAAAGGGGGGAGCCCCACCCCCGACGAGGTGCAGCTACTCCGTTTATTTATTTAAAACCGCGAGCGGGCTGGATAACGCGACCGCGTGCCAAGCGGCGTGCGAAGATTAATTCCTACGCCGCGCGCGCCGACACGGGACTCATTAAAAAGCGACAAATTTATTTTTGCGCCACGGACGCCGCTCGATTAAGTCGCCCCCGCGGGAATGCGACAATGGGGAAGGGCGGGGAGGCCAGCGCTCGCCTCATCCATCAATTATATCGCCCCACTGCAGCCGCGTCGCTCACCCTATACGCAAAGTGTCACTTTTACACGAACAATCGGCTCATTTATTCATATTTTCGCGAGCGTCGGGGTGATTTTTCCGACGAAACGCGCGCACGCGCACGCCTCGTCCATCAAAATTTAGCGACGCAGGCCGCGACGCGCGGCCCCGGCCACGCCCATGGCGCATCGCCGAAAGGAACGGCGCTTTGCGGTCGCACTCATTGGAATTAGCCTCCCGCCCCGTCTTCAAAAAGGAAGGAAAGAAAGAAACGAGAATAAGAAAGAGGGACAAAATAGGAAAAACAAGAGCGCGCGGGCGCTGCGAGCTACATATCGCGGTCCGCGCGGAGGAGGAGGAGAGGGGCTACTTAAGGCAGACGACGGGAAAGGGGGTTAAAGATTGAAGGAGGGTTGCACAAGTGGCGCGCGAGCACTTTTCGAGTAGTCGTTAACGCGATCACGCTGGCACGAGCGCATAAAACAAGGAGAGCTCGGAGGAAGAGGGTTGGGAGGGGGTGGACTGGGGGCAGGATTGACGTGTACGAGCGCACGCCCGCCCGGCGCAATTCGCTCGGGGCGTCTTTGAGGCCGCGACTTTTACGAGCCGCCCCGGAATATTTACGGCGCGCGCTCTCGCGATTCTCAAGTGGAGGGATCGCGATTTGTGAGAGAGAGAGAAAGAGAAAGAGCGGCAGAGAGGGACCTCAGGATACGCTCTCCTCGTTAAGCATTAGTCATGCATTTATTGTTGACGAGGCCGAGGCTGTAAAGTCGCCGAGTGGCTTGCTGAAGGATTTACGCTCGCGGCCTGATGGGTACTGATTAGAATTACTTCCTGAATGGCGATACTTTTCGTAAAATCCTTCCCCTCTCTTTTTTATTTTTAATAGCTCATTACTATGTAAAACTGTAGCTCTCTTTTTTATTATAATTCGCGTTATTTCTTTCGTCGTATTTTCCATTAACGCCACAATTCCACAGAGCTTTCATGGAATTTCAAGTGGAATCTCATACATTACATGGAAATTTCGAAAAAGCTTATCGAAGTCCGTCGTATTGCTTTATTTCGCGACGCGCGCGGGCGATCATTCGCAACAAATTGAGAGAAAGAGAATCCTCATCGAGTATTAACATTTAATACCGAAAATATCGGGGAAATATCATTACTTCATCCGGTAAATAGCTTTCGAAATATAATTGAATTCGAGCAGTCGAAAAATTCGCGGGGGCGCAATCGCCGCAGTAGCACGCTGTAAAGCTCGAAACGTTGAACAAGGCCAAATTAAAATAGTCGAGGCGTTCGTTTATCCCCTCCCGGAGCAAACAGAATGGGAAAAACGCCATATACAGTCGGTATCGCGTAATCGACGCTCTCGCACCCTGCGGACACTCAAAAAAAAAATTCATTTCTATCCTCGTTCCGGCGCCAATAGGCCGGTTCGTATTTACCGAATCCCGGCCATTCAATTACACCGCCAGGACGCGTCGGACCCTTCGGCGCTCGCACGTCGGGGCCGCGGCGAAAGTTAGTCGGCTCGTCTGACCATATCGCGACTCGCACTACTGCGCGCCGCCTTACGTGGCCGCACGTAAGCGACGGGGCGTTTGTTTGCCGTCCTCTCCTCCTCTGGCTTCCTCTCGCCTACATAGTACACTCGGCGCCTCTGTCTTCTCAAGGAAGGGGGGGGGGGGTATCGGGGTGGCGTGACGACGGGATAAACGGCCGGCCCATCAAGGCAGTACCAGGCGCGGCTGGAAGTTTCGGCTAATCAGCCGATATATCGGCGGGCTCGCGTGCCGCTCGGATTGATACGGGCGCTCAAAGGCGCCGCGCGGCTAATTGAACTCGAATTAAAATACGTGACCGGAGTACGCGATCCTCCCGCGGGGTGACGGCTTAATGCGCGAGGACGTCGAGGCGCTCGGCCGCGGTAATGGATATACGCGCCGCCGGGGCCGACGTCCATTTCACCGCGTGTTTATTTGGGAGCCCCTTCTGTCTCCCTCGAACTCGCCGAGTATCGGGGGAGCGGAATTGATTGTCTCGGCCCCCTTGCCGCCCGATGGGACCCCGGCTAATTATTTCTGACTACTCGGCTTTACGTTTATTCTTCAATTACCGGGCGACGGTGCGATCAGCTTTCGATGTGGTTACATCATGGATATACTTCCGCTTTTATTCGGTAAATAAATAGACTTTCATTAGCTGTAATAATAAGCACCTTCGGCGAGGGGATGATTGCAGCATTTCCGATTATTTTTGCTCTCTTACTTGGATGCTTTCGTACGCGATTGAACGGTAAAAAAAGTTCTTTAAAAAAAAAAAAAAAAAATAGTAAAGAAAGGGGAATGGCTCTTGACGCGAGTAATAAATGAATCAATCCGGGAGTAAAAGTCTAGAGAAGCTAATTTAGAAGGGCATAGTTTGTTCCTTTTTTATGGGAGCGGTTTCCGAACGGAGAGTCATCAACGAGTTTTTTAACTCAATAAAATTCAAGTTTAAAGGGTGCAATCAAGTTAAACTTTTTTAACTGAAGAGTCAGGTGGTGGAAAGGCAGATCCTAGCCATTATTTTTCGCGACACTCGAGAAATTATGAAAGCCATGACTCTTACAAATTCTAAACTCGCTCCTCTCGCAACGGCGGCGACCCTCTCCTCGACTAGAATTTAATACGGAGCCCCGGCTAAATTCGTATATATATATATGAAATTTTTCGCCGTCAGAGCTTTCCTCTCCTGACGAGGCTAAGGAAAAAAAATGAGGAAGAAAGAGACAGAGGACTAGAGAGAGAGAGAGAGAGAGAGAGAGAGAGAAGGGGCACGAGCGAAAACGAGCGTACAAAAGACCGTAGGAAAAAAAAAACAAGACAGAGTGGGCCGGAGAGATGGAATACCGGGGTTCTCGGGTTAAGGGAGGATGTGGAAAAGGCATGATTGAGGCGACGGGGGAGCAGGCGGGGGCGACGGGCGAGAAAGAGCCGAGCGGAGGAGAAAATATAAATGACAGGAAAGAACGAGTGCGCGTGTAGAGAGAGAGAGAGAAAGCGAGAGGGATAGGTGGAGGGAAAAGGCATGGGGGAGCCGGAGAAAATGGAGTAAAGGAATGACAAAGCAAGGAGGGAATGTGGGTGAAAAACGTAAAAGAAAGTAAGTGAAGGGTTGACCGAGTGAGCGAGCGGCGAGGGGGAGGGATCGGGAGGGGAGAGGGCCAAAGTATTTAGGTGGGCGTACGAGGGTTAGTCATAATAAAAAGTATTTAAAGGGGAGGGTCGGAGCTTGGCCGTGGGATGGAGAGAAAGAGAGAGAGAGAAAAGTGAATAGGAGGAACGGAGCCGCAGACGATACGCCACGGTTCTCATCAGCGTTCGGCCGCGGGCTAGAGACCCGGCTTGAATATTTCACCTGGGACGCAGCCACCCGCCTGAAGTCGCCGCAGAGATGCGCTCTTCGTCTTCCGCGGCGCGTATAATGCGCCGCGGAAGCGCTCGATTTGGAGATTCGGCGGAGCTCGATTTTTCAGGGATTTCCCACCCTCCCCGCCGCGGGGATTTCGCCCTGATGGATTCCGTAATGCACGATTTGTCAGTATTTTACAGCTGGCGCTCGTCTCTTTTGTGGATTACGCTCCCCTATCTCCCCTCCGCTCGGCGGTGAGCAATGTGCTTTTTGAAAAATTTTCCGGGCGACCTGAAACTTACCTCGGATTTCGAGGGCTCGCCCGATTCCATTTTCCTAATCGAATGCCTTCCCCCGCGCTTGATTCTTAATTCTCCTCTCGGAGCCCTTTTTCTTCTCAGCGATATTAAATTTCCGAGCTTCTGAAAGTTCGCCACCGCCGCGGGTCGAAACTACCAGGTAACTCGATTTCGCGCCGATGACGGGAAGCGAAATAACAGATGCGATCTCGTTTATGCAATCTGAGGGCAAATAACGTTAAGCTCTCAGGCCCGAGGATGTGGCATTTGTCTTTGATCCCCGACAGATGTCATCTGTAAACAGTTAACCTGGTCTTTTCAACCCCCGGGGGAGGGAACTTTTTCATTCGCCGCGACAAAAAGATTAATGTCTCAAAAATAAGGCTCTTTACGATGTGACAATATGAATCATTGCCGGGACGCGCCCTCGATGTAGCACACGCGTGCAATTTTCACCGCTTGCCGTATCCCCGACGAAAAGAAATTTATCCCCAGAACCGTAAGCTCTCTCGCTCTTACGGCGGCGTTAAGACCGAGACACGGATCCATCAGCGACGAGGCTGAAAAATCGCCTCTTACAAATCAGCGACGGGCGTCCAGCGGCCGGAGAGAAGCCGCCGCTGCGAAGTACGTTTATTTGAGTCGCAGGGGGCTCATCCCACGCACACGCGTACACGTCCCATTTATATCCTGGCCTCTCGGCCGGGTATCTCTAGAGCCGCGCTTTAGCGAGCTGCCACCTGTCAGTGTGCTCGGGCACGCGACGATGATAATTCTCCGGCCCACACGTGGAGTCACGCCTCGAGTGCATAATCCAAAACGCTCGAGGCCTACTCGTGCAAAACGATGGCGCGCGTGCTGCCGCCCACCCCCTCCCTCGCCACAGCCCTCGCCCCCCTCGCGGTAATAACCGCTCCAGTTTTTTTCCTCCCCCTTTCTTCTCCTTTTTTTCCCTTTCGAGCCGCGGGTTTTTCACCTCCCCCACCCACGCCGGAAACCTCGTTTTTCATTCTTCCTCCGCGCACTTGCGGCCCGCCTCTCATTCTCTCTCTCTTCCTCCCTACCCTAGGCTCTTTTCCGCGGCGAGGAGGCTCCGCCGGGATTCCCTGGGCGTCTCTCGGCTGCCGCTAATGATATCGTCGGGCGCAATTGGCGCGTTCCGCCGCGGATGAGTCGCGGCTTTTTGTCGAACTTATTACGCGGTATTACGTGCCTCTTCTCGCCGCCTGCACGCGAGTAATTGATGACCGCTCGCTCGACAGCTGTTTATGCCGACTCGTTGTAATGACCAGCCATACCGACTAACGATTTACGAAATTGGCGCATCTCTCGTGCGGATATTCCAGCAAGAAGAAATGTGCGGATTTTGAGGAATTCGCGAAGGAAGCGGAGATAAATTGTCAACTGTATTAGTTGTACATCGCTATTATGGTACACTGAGAAAAAAGCTTTAGCAAAAATTACTATTTTCTTAATGAAATGGGAGAGCTACTCGACCTTTTGTTTATTTTTAAGAAAAATGAATATAAATATTTTAAATTTTGTTATTTCATTTAAAAATATTACAAACCCGAAAAAGAAAAAGTTTAAGGATAAAATGTTTCTTTTGAATTTTAATTCCACTGAATTTAAATATTATTTCTTTGCATACAAAATTTACTAATCGTTTTAGTAAAAATTCGAATATGATGTAGCATATATTCATAGAATATTTATCAAGATTTGATAAAAGCAATTTTTTAATTTTAACTAAAGTAATTTGTAATTTTTACTAAAAATCGAGTAAGTCGCTTCGTTACAATACTTTTTTCTAATTTTTCGTAAAAATTCTTAGAAATTTTATGTTTCATTTTTCTCAGTGTAGGCCGCTGGAGGGACAGCTGAGCCGCCGCGTTGTGGCATTAGTTCTTAATGGAAATAGTTAATTATTGCATTACGCTTGTTAATTAATGGTCGTTCAGCTGAATTATTAATTCTCTGTTTATTTATTAAAACTGAATTATTTTAGCGCATCATGGGAAATAATTAACGAGCTTTTATCGGGGAGTAAACAACTGAGCCGTTATAATAACCCGTCGCTGCAGATCCAACGAGCGTGTAATCTCTTTTTTTTCTTTTTATTCCGCTCGTAACAATCGACAGAAACGTGGCCCAGAAATTATTCAGTACGTAACGAATCCCCGCCAAATGAACCGCTGGCGGTTGAAAAGGCGAGGGGAGCGTCATCGATCCACTTTAACCGGATAACCAGTTCGCGAAAGTTCGAAGACCCGCGCCGTTGGTCCATCGGGCCGAGCGAAAACTTCGGAAAAAATAGCGGTCGAAGATACGCGGCGATCCGTCGTCGGCGCACGAACCCACGCGTAGAGTAAAAAAGGGCGGAAAGCTACAGAAATAAAATCCCATACCGAGCGGCGGATCCTCAAATATAAACCTCTTTCGGTTCGGCTCCCCCCGCATCGGCTCCTATTCGCGCGCGAAAAAAAAGGCTCCGGGCGTTCGTTAAAAAAAGTAAAAAAAAAAAGCTCTAAAATAGTCCGCTCGGTCCGAATTTCCCGCAGCGCCCCAGCTATATCGGCACTTTTTTTCTATTTTTCGAGAGGAATTTTTTTTCCTTGGCTCGGATATAAATTCGAAAAAGGCCGCCGCGCGAGGCACGTAACTCGGTCGCGCGCGGATGAGCGATAGTCTCGCCGTTAGCGCCAAGTCGGAAATCATTGCGGTGTACGCGCGCGATCGCGAGATTCGATTAGTCGTAATCTGCCGCTTACCCGTGCCTATCTTTGTCGCGACCTGCCTCTTTTTTTTGTAATGCCGCGCCAGCACTCCATAAATCCGTTTTCGGCGGCGTTTAACGGCTGCTCGATACGCTAGGCATTCAGTCTTGTTTGATAATCAGATTTACATAGTTTGTGATGAGCGAAATTTAAGCACTAACGACGTGTTTAAACAAAATTTGTAGAATTTCGTTATAATAGTACATTTTGATATATGTGTGGAAAAGTGATTTTAACCCTAAAGGTTTGCGCACGAGCGAAGCGAGTGATAAAAGATTTTATGCAAGCGAAATTGAAGAAGCGTGCGCAAAGTCGTACCTTGCGCACGGCATGTAGAAAATCGATTTTCTTGTAGGCAGCTCTTCACTAAAAACTAGGGTATTGTTCGAGATTTTATAAAGTAGTATTGCTTTTCTTCAAAAAAAAAAAGGTTTATAAATTAGTCGAAACGACAGTTAATAATATAACCTTCGTATTAATTAGAAAATTTAAAAATTTAATTCCTTGAAAAAGATATGAAATTGTTTTTATACTATTACAATTGCAACGTTATTGAATAGTGCTTCGTTAAATTTTGCATAACAATATTCCTTCACATTTTTATAGCGGAAAATGTTGTTTCATTTTACGAGTGATATCCATTGTTAGAAAAGCACATTTTATTACATCAATCTGATATAGAGTACATTGAAAATTAATAGTCATGTATATATAATGTTATTCAATTCAATGTTTATTAACGAAGATACTACATTTTATTAAATGTAATATTTGTTAATCTGCATGACATCAAAATTTTAATTTATAACTACAGAAAATACACATTAAAGCAAATTTTATTACTTTTTTTCATGCGCTATTGCAAATAGATCGATTTTAATGCTTAAATAATTTAAAAAAATCAAACCGCTACAGTTTTCTAAAAGAAATCACTATATCGACGATTGAACAGACTGAAAGAAATCGAAATAACGGCGCTCTATCAAAAACAGAATGAACAGTTTAGTAATCGAGCCCCGCCCTCTTTTTAACTGCTAGCCGTTACGTCGTTCAGCGTCAGTTTCGCAACGCTCGATTCTCTCGATTTCCGTCAATCAAACAAATAAAAAATTCAGCGACTCGCTCGCTAGTCCACCCGAGCCTCTGAAACATCGATTTTCCCTCATCGAACGTTAACATCCGCCCGGCAAAATTACCAGCCCGATTGCGTTATCTCCCGCCTCTGCTTTCTTTTTTCTTCTCCTCCGTGCCATCGAAAAATCACGCGCTCGCCTCTCGAGGGTCCATCCGGCCAAGACACTCGCGTCTGCGTTATCCAATATAACTTCCTACGAGGCGGGTACGTTTTTTGCATTCGGCCGCGTCGTCTCGCGTCGTCCGTTCGCTCGTCCGCCGGGCGGAAAGCGAAGAAAATTGAGTTTGCCGTCCCAAGTCCGTCGAAAAGCTATACGTGTACGTGGACGGATATAGAAGCGAGAGGGGTCAGGGGGAGGGGGGAGGCAAGGGGCAGACGGGCCGCCAATCGATCGGCGCTCGCCCCGAGCGCGCGCCAATCGGAAAAGTTAAGTCCCGAGTTTAGCCCCCGGTGCGTCGGCCACCGAGTACTTAAACGCGGAAAAATATATGTCAGCCAGCCGGATATCCACTCTGCCAAATGGCCCGGCCACCAAATGCGTGGGCATGTTTTTTTTTTTTTTGCTCTTCTCTTGTTTTTTCATTGCCACCGTCGTCGAATACCAGTTGCCGCAACCGAGTAAATTCGGGTGCGCGCGTAATTTTGTTGCGAATGCAGGGGAAAAGTGTAATTTACGCGAGGCGGCACTCTCCCTTGTTATCTAGGGGAAATGGTGTTTTTAAGGGACGAGTGGGAAAAGGATTGTTTGACGGCGGATCAGTGCGTTGCGCTTTCGATTTGGATTTGGCTGACCGTACACTGACTGATTCTACTGGACGCCTACGACGGCGCCTATTTATCACGTTGATTAAGAGGCTCTAATGGGATTTTCTTTCGTTCGGTTGTTGTTTTTTTTTTTAATTGGCTCGGACGAGTTTCCGCGGGAGTTTCGGAGAACCGATGAATGCAATAGAGCTCGGCGCAATCAATGAGAACAGACAATTAATTACGTTTTTAACGGAGAGAGGTGGGACGGTGTTTGCGGAGCATCGAAAAAAAAAACATTTTTTTTTAATACACGGAAAACTAATAGTAATAATGACGGTAATTAGGTATACTTTTACGCGATTCCCAGATGCGACTGAAACTTAACAAATTAGACAGCATTCATACTGCTTGCCTATCTGAATGGCCGGGATATAGAAACTACGGCGGCGGAAGGGGGCACAACAAACTTATTCAGACCTACGGGGGCATGAATGCCGACTAATTTATTTCATAGCGCGCGGACGTGGGTGAAAAAAAAACTTAATAGGTCGTAAAAACTTCTCTAAATGTAAATATTCCTTTGAAGCCGGCCGTTTCAAAGTTCGCGGGTAATAGGATCGAGGCTGATTCTTTTGCAGCTTTGATCGCGGCCGTAAACCAAATTCCATTTGCATCTGATATTGACGTTAACTCGAGGATAAAGGAAAAACGTTGGGAAAATAATTATTTCGCTGCGACTCTTTCGCTACTCGACGAGATCTGAATTCGCTTCTGAATTTGTCAAGGGTTCGCGGGAAACTTCAAAAAAAAAAAAAAAAGAAAAGGACAAATAACGCGGAGATTGGACCAAGTGGATCGATCTAACGGACTCGGCTGGACTAAGAACAAAAATTTCTATAAAATATAAATATTCCACTCGATTGATCATTTGCATTTCCTCGAATACTCAGGCGGAGGGACGAAATAAACAAGTAAGGAGGCAGTAAATATTCCACGGCTATGAAGCGCACTGAGCAAAATTAAATATTCATTTATGCGCGAGCTCGAGTCTTACGCAGAGTTGCCCCGGGAGGCAATGAAAAATGTTTGCCTCGAATTGCCCGATGACGGCTGCCGACAAACGGGGCAATTCGCTAATCGCGCGGCTCGCAAGTTCGCGACAAACAAGATCGCGCTAACGAAGTGCCGCTCCAGTAACTCAGCGAAATATTCTCCCCGGAAACTTCGTGTCTCCTCGACTTGTTAATCCGCGTGACGACACTTAAACCCGCCGCCATCGTCGCGGATTGAACAACAAACAAAAAAAAAATGTCATTTGAATGTCAATCTTCGCCCGGCGGCAAAAAAAGCAGAACGACAGGAGAGAAGAGGAGGACAAAACAACTTCTGCTGTCCGATAAAGCGCCAAGGAGTCGCCGTTGAGGAACCGTTAATTAATTTCAGAAACGAAGTGCATAGCCGTGGCCGTCTTACTACGCGCAAACTGCAGCGTTTAATCTCTCCGCAGTATAACAAGTTTCTTTATGCGCGCGCCGCCGGTGAATCAAAGAAAAAGAGCCGGGGCTTTAAAGGCGAGCGAGGGGAGGGTTAGCGACCACAAAAAAAAAGCGTACAAAAATAGTCCCGCGCAGGGACGGCGGAGAAGGAATGGTGTACAAAGGAGGGGTGGGGGCGGCGCGTGTATATACAAACCATTCGAAAATTGTTGCTTTACAGCCGCCGATAAAAATCGGATAATGCCCTCGCCAAGGGGGGGATTTATTACGAGCGTAAATATGTAAATATTTATTGTGCATAATTCACGGGGTGTGCGGTCGCGACGACCACTCCCCCCTCTTCACCCCATTTCCCTCCGCGTGGACACATCGGAGACGCCCGGCCGCGTGAATTTTACGCGATAATGTGTTATTTAATATGTTTTATTCGGCTCGCACAACGGAATTAATTAACTACTCGAGCTTCGCGCGTATCGACCTACGGACGCTTTTTTTTTTCGTTATATCATGCAAATTGTCATTTTGTTTCATGCATATCCGCGCGGGATAATTTCGTCAGTAAATAAACGGGGTAATTTGCTTATAAAGAAAACATTTGAATATAAATAAGAGTGATGAGTTGGAGGGATTTGCCGCTCCCTTCGGTCGCTGATTTTTACGTGTTTACAGAAGAACAACTATTTATTTAATTTATCGCGAGCTTCTGTCAAAAAATTAAATCTCCTCGGCGCGTACAATATTTTAAGTTCAATTAAAAGAAATTGCAGTTACAGTCGAATTCATCGGAATTCGACTGGCTTTATCGGATACTCGGAAATTTTTACGCGATGGACTTTCCTTGTTTTATTTATTTATTTTTCAGCCGTTAGCTAAAAGTGATTATGTTTTCAAAAGCGACTATGTTTTATTTATCCTGTTACAGTTGGACTTTTTAAATTTTAAATCGCCCCGCCTCTCATGAAAATAAACTGATTTTCTAGAATCACCGTGTATACATATAGATGCATTGGCTTTCAATTGCTGCTGGTTACTCGCGCCGTGATTGGTAGTACGCTATATAGTTCTCCTTTACTCTTTCGATTATTATTGATTATCCGCTCGTCTTGTTCGTCTGTGCTAAAAAAGAATGGCGTGTACAACGACGAATAACGTCGCAATTTAAAGTAATTTAAAAAAGAAACAGACGCACGCAATTTTACAAAGGACGTACAATTTCTAGCAAAAAAAAAAAAATCAATGGGCGAAACAACGTTTATTTTCCTCAACCCACCCTAGCCGCGTTCGTTTAGACAAAATGAAAGAATAAAGGAAACACCGTAGAGAAAGACAAGCTCCGCATTAAGACACAAGAAAATAAAAAACAAAAAACACGAGAGCGGGGGTAAAGTGTACAACAAAAAAAAAAGCTTGGGAAAACTAAGGTCGCGGAAAGCAATAAAAACAAGTTGAAAAAGTCCACTTGAAAAGTTGGTAGTCCACGGCACTTACGAAGTGGCCCATAGATCCTCGAAAACGAGTAGTCGAAAGGCAAGCGGCGATGGCAACAGTGCGCATGAAGAGAGAGTGAGAGAGGCCCGGCCCGGGCGAGCGCATACATCCTGCAGCTGACTCGTCTTTCTCGTCCATGATAGATAGAAACTCGGTGATGGAGTGCGTGTCCAGTTGGGAGCTAACCGAGCGCGCACACATTGGAAATACGCCGGTCGCGAGGGAGTTAGGGATAGACGGAGGCCAACAGGGTCCGAGAGGACCTGGGGCGGGAAAGGGACGGGAAGAGGAAACGGAAATCTCGGGCGTAGACGGCGCGTGCGTGGGCCTGGCCATCCGTGTGTGTGTGTGTGTGTGTGTGTGTGTGTGTGCGCCTGTGACGGTGTGTACGTGACTACGTGCAACAACGATAAACTCACCTCGCTGGATGTAGCAGGAGTGCCAGTAACGCTATCAACGGTAGTGCTCCAGGCCACATTGCGAAAGCCTGAAAGCAGATGTAATCACGTTTATATAATGAGAGCTTGCAAAGCTCCCCCGCAAGCACTAGGCTCGCTCGCTCGCTCCGCGGAGCTTATATGCATCCTGTCAACCCCCCGTCACTCCCCAATCGCTCGACCCGACTAGCATCTATACCGTCGCCCTTGCAACGTTGAGAAAGCCGATAGAGCGACCGGACGGACAAAGACACCGAGCGGCGCTCGAGATGCAGCGATACCGAGAATAGTCCGCTGCGAGTGCGCGCGGTTGCCGTGACGAGAGAGAGAGAAAGAGAATGAGACAGAGACAGAGAGAGAAGAGAGAGAGGAAAAAAGGCAAACAGGCGCGTGTTTGCGTCTCCGCGCTCCTAATGAATTTCCGCGCGAACCGCGATTAATCGGCACGACCTTCTCAAAGGCCATCGGATCGCGCCCTCTCGTTTCATTTCGCCCGCTCGCCTTCTGTGTAGTGCACTTTTATATCGCGCAACAAATATTATTGGGCTGCCGCTGATATTTTTTTTTTTTTACTTTGGTGAATTCAGTGGCCTGATGGATTGATTTACAGGCTAGTGCATATCCGGTTATTTTATTACTATTTTTATTTAATATAGTGTCCTCACGCTTGGAGGTGGGAACTAATCCCTCCGTTGCTTTCAGATAGAGCAGAGCGAGGGTGTGAAATTGAAGGAAGGGGGGAGGTTCCAGGCGAATATTCCGAAATGCACATCGATTTTCCGGAAGTTACGCGGAAGCCGGATGGAAAACGTTCGCTTCCGTTAATGTACTTTATCTTACAGGGCAAAGATAGCATATTCGCAAGAACTTGTTGGGGAGAGGGGGGAATAGCGAGTTACTATACCGACGACTACTTTAACGTTGCGTTTTTCGTTTATTTAACGAAAGGCCCACTCCGTGCCGCCCCATTCAAGATAAAAGGTTTTATCTTACCCCGGGAAAAAGAGCTTCGACTTTATATATATATGCGTGTACATATAGATACCACCACCTCCCTCCGGAGCCGCTGCTCGCCTTCTCAAATGGCTCGAGCGCATTAGAGATTTTCGTTCCTCTTCGATCTTTAATTACTTTCGGGTTGCGTCGAATGGGCACATTTTTCAAAAATCAAACAAGCACGCGCTAAAGCTTTAAAGTGGCTCCCGGCGCTCCTTCTCCTCTTCTCTTCTTCTCCTTCGCCGTCGACTTAAATTTCCGAGGCAATTCGAAAAGTACACTTCATATATATAGATATATAATCGTTTGCTTTCGGTTCGAGCTTTACAGGGATAAGCTCGATGTAAAACCGACGATCTCCCTGTTTTATGCGCCATTCGGACTAAACTCGCTGCGATTCAATTATACTTTAATTCCTGATAGATATCGCGGACATCTCGGCGGGGAGTTATTAAAGCAGCAGTAAAGCATTTCGTACGAATGCACATAAAGCGCGCGGGGAAATAAATCCTCGTCATAAAACGTTCAATTACGTTCGCTCATGCTTCAGAGGCGAGCAGCCAGTCCGTCTTCATCCCTCATCGTTCCTAGACCTCACTCTCCGCCGAGCGCCTCCTCGGTCCCCTCCTCCAGACATCGAGAAACGCCTGTATATTAGTTAAGTCGGATTATTTAAATTCCATCCCCGCAATCCATTTACAATCTCGTCACGCGCACACTTGCTCTCTTAATTGAAGCTGCGAGCCCGGGGGAAGAGGAAAAATTTAAAAAAATCGAGAGAACAGAAAGGGGGGCGAACGCGGAGGGACGCTGGCAGAGAAGTAAAATGTTTTATGCGCCAACGCGTGTATCGGAACAAGTTAATTGAAATGTATCGAGCTTTCGATTTTTCGCCGCAAGTGTTCTCCGAGCAACGACACTCGAGCGCTCGATAATTCCCCGACTATCTCTCTCTCTCTCTCTCTCTCTCTTGCTCCTGGTTCAGCCTATATACATGCGCACGCGACGACGACTTCCCAGCCTCCTTGCCGGCCGAGAGCCAGAAAGCGAGGGAAAAAGAGTGAGAGGGAAAGAACAATAATAGAGTGGAACGAGCTTTCTGCCTCTCCCTCCCGCGTGACCCTCTGTTTTTTCTCTCCCGGCTGGAGAGGCTACTGCGGATGGACGCGCGGAGATGGAGGCAGGCAGCCTTCTTGTTTTAACGGTGTTTGACCGAGATAGATTTCTGGCAGAGGCTGCCTGCCGCTGCCGCCGGCGGGGCTCTCTCGCTCTCTCTCTCCCTCCGTCCTACCCCCCTCGGCGAGCTTCGATCAATCTGAGAGTCCAGGCAATCGCTTGGGCCTCGCTTCACCTCCCTCCCCCCCCCTTCTATCTGTCTATCCATCGCGCTCTCGGATTTTCCGAGACGAGGGCATCGAGATTCATTATTGGCGGTGGAGCTCGCTCACCCTCGACTCCTCGTCTATTCTCTTTCTCACTTTCCTCCCCCCTCGTTCCTTCTCTCCGCGCTTTCTCTCGTCGACCGCCTGGATATCACCTGTAAATTGAAACTGGAAATCTCCGTACGTATAGTATACGCGTGGCGGGCTCGAACAGACTATATTGCCTTATTCTTATTGAAAAACTTGAGCCACGCCAAGCCGAGTTTGTGCGCCGCAACTCGCGTTAGTTTTTCCGCCGGCGGCTGCTTCGATCCGCGATTGGCGCGTAGAGGGGTTGCTCCCCGCGAGAAACACCCACCTCCACCGCCTTTTTACGCGCTTTATTTATTATTTTATCTTTCCTTTTTTTCCACCTTTTGGTCGAGCGCAGCGATGGTCGACTTTAATTAGCTCGCGCTGTCTAATCTCCAAGTGGTTGTGTTACACTGAGAATGGCAAAAATACTTGTAGTCTAGTGTGTTCATTGGAGTGAGTTGTGAATATAGTGTCAAATTTTTCGCGGAGTTTATATTTTTCGCGTTTGCGTTAAATCCACGGCCAATAAGAGGGTCGTACGGGGGCTTCTACGGCAATCGATTGCAAAAATGATCACTGAGGCTAATTTGTAGGAGAGCGCAATAATTAGCATTTTAAGTGGCGAACGGCCCGATTTCTCGAATGAAAAAGTAACGAGTTATCGATTTCCCATTTGAAAATGTATTAATATTTTACGACTGCCGGGAGTGCGCCGCGCCCGCTTGATCCAACCCGCCCGCCGAGTGTTTTATTAATAATATGAGCGTCGGATTAAATTTCAATCAGCGATTTTCAAATTGTAACGTCCTCTTTAGCCCTCCCCTCGCCGCTTAATCAAATTAAGATTTGCTGCGATTTTTATTGCCGATCGATATTTATTCCGACGACCTATACCTGTGCCTATATATCAATATAACGTTAAGACTTGTCGAGTAAAATACAAACGGCAATTACGGTAGTTCACGAGATCTCATTTGACATACATTTAAATGAGATCTATCAATCAATTTTAATGCTTTACGTCCAACGATAAAAATTTAAAGCATCAATTATGAAATACAACATTTTACCACTGACGCTATAACGATTTCACATTATCGCTTACATAAAAAAAAGTTACGACTAACTTTTCACGCGCACCATCTCTTAAACAACCGAAAAACTTTTTTTACAAACGTAGTAATCGTTTAAATAAAAAAAGATGCGCTTTTTAACGAACGCGATAATTAAAAAAATACTTCATTTTTTTTTAACGAGCAAGTATTACAGTAAAAACAAAAAATCGTTTGTCAGAAACGCATCAATCGTGCATAAAGTCCGGCTCATGAACCCCACGGAATGATCGGGCTCGTCATCGCCAATGGTCCATCCCGAAAGCAGGCGGGCGCGGACGCACGTCGCTCGTGGTGCGTCAGTCCCGGGGCGAGCGGACGCGCGCGCACGTCCATCTCCATCGCCCCCGCCGGCTAATTCGATCATTGCCGTCAGCTCGTCGAATTACGTGCACGCGCCGATCAAAATGTCGGTCCTGTCGGGCTGATCGTGCGGGTACCTCCAGCGGGTCCTGCAGAGCTCGCATCGCCTCTTAGCCTCCTTTTTTTTTGCGCCCTCTTCGGTGTGCAATTTTCAATTTCGACCGTCGAAAGGTGGCCGAGTGGTGCGCCCACCGCGGCCCGAGCGATCCTCTCAACCCACATTTTCCCGACCTTCAGCTTCGTGTGCGTGCCGGACTCGCCGGGCTGTCGCTGCACTGAGAAAAAAGTATTGTAAAAATTTCTATCATTATGGGAACATTATCGCAGACTGGATTTTCAGATAAAAATACACGTACACTAAGAGAAAAACTTTATAAAAATTGCTATCGTGGTTACGAAAGAAGTGACAGTCTTATCGAGTGAGAATTTTTTATATGAAAAATAGTAATTTTTAGTACTTGAAGTTTTAAAAATGACTATTTTAACACTAATAATTGCTATTTCGAGTACTAATAAATTGTTATTTTCCATACTAAAATTTCTCGCCTGTCAAGACTGTCACTCCTTTCCTAATCACAATAGCAATTTTTATTAAGTTTTTTTCTCTCAGTGTATACAACCGTATGTCCTATTACTACCGTAAAACTTGCCATAAATAATATAGTAAATTTTACTGGGCAGCACGTGAAATAATTCTATACGTGCAGCAAAATTTACTGGAGACTATGGTAGTTTTTATCTAAGAATTTGATCTGTGGTGGAGTTCTCATAAAAATAGTAATTTTAAAAATAATATTTTCGTGGATGGCCGTCGATCAGCCCTCCCGAGTTAGTTCGTCGATTATTTTTGTTTTTTAGCGGAGGCCAGATGTTTATTTTGTCTAATGGATTTTTTTTAATCCGACCAGTCGAACGTGGGCTCCTGAGTAGAAAAATAGCGTTGAAGCGGTGAACAAATTTTTGAGGGTCTGTGGTGATGGAAATAGTACATTGAATTTGATTTCAAATGGGCTACTTATTGCGCCGTGTAATGCAACATAAATTGTGTATGCGCTGCGGATCAATGCCAATAACGTTGATGGATGCAAATTTACTATTGCGAAAATCCATAAATCATGATTAATGAAGTTAAATTTAATTCATTCGAAAGTTTTCCATTCTGCAGCGACTGCTGAGTGATATTGTAAGGGGAAAAAGCGTCTCGCTGAAAAATTATAATGGCCTGTTAAATTTACTGTCATTAAAATTAAATTTACGGCGAACCAGGGAAATTTTACTACGAGCTTCTAGAATAAACTGCACTTGTATAAGGGGCTTGTAGACTGTAGATTTTCTTTTTTATTTTTGTTAAAGATTACCAATTATTTACAAAATAAACCTAAGAGAAAGTCTAAGGTTGTTTTATACTCTGCTATGCCTGCTTTAAAAAAAAGCCTTTAACGTAACCTACAGATACCATCGGTGCATGAATTTTAATGGTATGGGGCTTAAATTGTAATAATTTATGCGATTCTAGTTTGAAGAATTGTAGGATTTAAAATTATTTGATTAGTGGTTGAACTATTTTAAAAACTACTGAAATCTCTTCATTTTTATAAAATTTCTTAAATTTATTTAGTTTTTGAACTTTTTCAATTATTTAAGCAAATAATTACAAATCCTACAACTGTTCAGTCTAGAATCACATAGATTATCAACAATTTAATCCCTTCCCATTAAAATTTATGCACCAATGGGACCTGTAGGTTACGCCAAAGTATCTATTTTCATGTTTTCCATAAAATAGCTTTATAGTTAATTTTACTATATAGCACTTACGCGTCAGAACACATTAATTAATGTGCACCAAAATTTCTTTTTTAATGTTTAGCAAGATTGAGAGTACTTGCAACTAAGAACTTGTTCCATTTAATAACAAATAAATTGAAAACTTAACAAAATCCCTGCTGCATCTTAAAATCTAATCAATTACTAATATACTCATTATGAGATTTAATTATTTTAACTCAATTTTTCTTGAATTGATAATGTATAAAATATTTTGCAAATAACAACAGCCTATGATATAGAAAATGATTTTATAGCGTGACTCAAAAATAAATAATGTATCCTGTACTGCGCCAGTGCCACCAATGATACACTCGGAATTACTTTGCCCACTTATATTCAAATATTATTACCGATACTTATTCGAAAGTACTATTACAAAGAATTTCAATGTTATTCTTTACATAATTACATTAGTAATTATGGCCTAATAAAAAAAAATAAAAAATCGAATTTATTTGTTCTTTTTTTACATTTTGAGATCTAACTTCTTAAATTTTTAAAATTTTTACCCTAATTTTTGTTTGTAAGTTCAAAATGATGTATACAATAAAATTAATTTTTTGAAAATTGTTAGGTCTACAACTCCCTTAAGAATAATTTCCCATTAAAGAGTAAACATAAAAAAAAATTCAATTACTTTTTTTTAATAAAAAATCTGCGAAGCGTAGATGAAAATAATTTTTAATAAAATAACTCAGGCAGTGTAACGTCTGGCTGTAATGATGTAATACTACACTCAAAGGAATGCCTATCTTACGTATATTTTACTCCTCACAAGCAAAAAGTAAGCGCGCGTTCCGTAATTACAAGAAATTTTCAATCTTGAAACAACCCTGCTATGCTAATTGACGATAAATTACACGAAAAAAAAATAAATGAAAAGTTGCGCGAATGAAGTAGGAAAAGTTCGTTACTACTACGACGGTAAGAAAGGAGACTTTACATTAAGGTCACTCACAGAAATTATACAGGTCAATGGGTCCAATAAGGCAAGCTTCGAATACTTATACATTATAAACGGTCTAAAAAAATATTGCAAAATTTTCAATCACAAATTTTATTTTGTTCTTACCTATTTGCCGCGCCGAGTTTATTAACAAAGCAATAAATTCCCAGGAAGCAACAGATTCCAAAGCTTGATTCAAAACCCATTTACTGTCGTTTTATTCACATAAGCCTCAACGCCATTGTAAGCTTATTTACAGTATAACCAACACTAATGCTTTGCTGAAAGCTTTTATGACGCACCGTTAATTTAAAAAAAAAAGCGAATAAAAATATGAAAAACACAATTTCCGGTGAACTAATTGATTGATTTTACATTGAAAGTTGCGGTTCAAAAGCTCGAAACGAAAAGCAAAGTTCTTGCACGATAATATATAAACGAAGCGGCGCTCTCCTTTTTCATTCGAACAAAAACGCGTCGCCCGCTCAATGGCAGCAAAACCACACTCTGCCCGAACGCCACTCAACTCAACTAATTAAAATCCTAAGCCCACTAAAATTTTGCCCCGGCAGTCGCGCGGCGGCACGGAGCGTCGCGTAACAAGCGTCAAAATTCAAATTACAGCTCGCCCGAGGGATACCGGGAGAATGAACGAAGTGCATCCACTCACACACACATGCACACACACACACACATACCCAGCGGTACGCACACGTACACACGCCATTGGGCAAAGTTCCACCGGCGCTGAAAGTCCGATTAAACATCGCGCTGGAACTTATTCGCCAGCGCAAATACCCGGTCACGCTGAAGCGCGCGCTGCTAAACAAGCGCGCACACACGCCCACGCCCGCACAATATAAAGCAGGCCAGGAGCGCGCGCTGCGCGAACGCCGGACTGCGGAAGGAGAGGGTCGATTGATTGTTCCGCGCGGGGCCCGCACCGCGCCCGGACCGATAACGCGAGGCCAATTCGCGCTCGCTTTTTCCCCCCCACCCCCTCCGACTTGTCCTTGTATACAGTCTTCCTTGCCGTCCCGAGATTTTCGCCCTCCCAAACAAGCAAACAAGTAACCCGATTTCGATGGCGCACGTGGCGCGACTCTTCCATCGATCTATACAGCGTTTATCCAACTCGCGCGCGTTTATCGGCCACCTTTCAAGCTTCTGCCCACGCTCCCCCTTCTGAAGGAGGAGAAGGAGGGGACCCTCGGACTCGGCACCCCCGAGTTTCTGAGAAATGGTGCTCCGTCTCCCCTCCTTCCTTTTTTCCCTTTTTTTTTTATTTTTCAATAGGGCGCCCTGCGCAAACGTGGGTACATCGGCTGGGCGGATCTCCGGGACCGCGCGTTTATCGTGGCACGCCAGGCGCGGAGCCCCGGCGCCCTTTCACGCGGTAGCTCGCGAGCGAACGCCTTTCAGAGGGAGCGCGAATGGTCAGGAAGGCGCTCGCGCGACGCCCGCAGTCCCCCTTTCATGGGCGCACTTCTGGATGTCTGCCGCAACGTATCGAGCGAATTCGGTGCTTTAATTCAATTCCGCGAAATTGATGTAGCCGTTGAAACGCCGGAATAAGCGGGACTCTTTTCAGCGATAACTACGTTTTCTTTCTTCTTTTTTTCTTAAACTATAAATTACTTTTTTTGGGAAGCTTTTTTTTTCATACATTTCATCTATTATTTATGATTTGTCGTTGTGGCGCGTGTGGTAATATAATTGGCGATGCAACAAATCTGGCCTCGATATTTCATTGGATTAGAGTTTGTTATGATACACTATAAGAAAAAAAAATTGTACGTGTGAATAGCACGAGAAAGCGAGAATGAATATAGTAAATAAAGAATGCGATTTTCGGGGGGTGGGAATTTAATGTACCCGAGAGGTCGAAATAAGACTCGTGGAAGCGTTTAAATTTGAATCTTATTTCGATCCAGAGAAACTTCTGAACTTTCTAAATATTCCAAATTCGTTCCCAGTCGTCCCATAAATCCACCCCCCAAATTGTTTTCGGTTAAAGGGAGAGTACCCACGAGGGCATAGGTGTTATTGGCCGCTCCCCTTCCCCCCAAACTTTCACTCTCGACTCACTCTCCCCTCTATTATCATATTCAAATACATCGCCGTAGGAAAAAAAAACATGAATATTAAATAAAAATTTGCTCGTTCTCCCTTCCCTCGTTCGAAGTTGACTGAGACGCAGAAGTAGACGAACTACGATTTAACGGGACGTTTAGACACAGTCAATGTGCACGACTATATTTCACGCAGGCGGGACGTTTGATTCACCGCGAACTTTGAGTGTATTCCTTTACGGCTTAATTAAGACGGGGAATATAAACGCTCGGCTAATGCATTTAAATATATTCAAAGAAAATGCAGATTTCAGGATGAAGTCCGTCTCGTGAAGTGCTGTAAAATCTTATCCGACAAAATCGGATATTTTCGAATTTCCTCCGAGGTAAATTGTTTGCGCGTGTTTTCTATGTCGGCGGAGTTCGGCTTTTTTAAATTACTTATCGATTTTCTCTCACGGGGAAAAAACTCGGATACATTTTAACGCTGTGCGCTGCCGATTGCACTTGGCGTTTTTTTTTTTGCGCGTGCGACCGTCTGACACGACCCGAACCCTTACTACTTAAGCGTAAAGTCGGCGTTTAATTTTATCGAATAAAACGGCTTTACTTTATTTTTTTATTTTTTTTAGATAAAAGTATTAATTCCCCTCTCCCCTTTTACCTCGGTTTTAATTTACCAGTATCACTCCGGGAAAAAATAATATCAGCCGCCACCAGGAAATAAATCAAGCACGTCCGAAGTCGAGTCGCAAAAAGCAGCACTTAGTCGCTCGCCGACAGAAATAAACCAGAAGCTCGCCGTGTAAAAAAAAAAGGTAAAGAAGAAAAAGCATAAAAAAAGAGATCGAAAGAGAGAGGGGGGGAGAAGGTGGGCTTGAGAGCGTCGGCCAAATCCCGCAATCCCAAGGGCGCGCAAGGAAAGTCCGGCACTGGGCAAGAGAGCTGAAAAAAAGAAGAAGGCGAATTCTGGCTCATCCCCGCGTCGAGTCGACGGATCCCCCGAGCCCCGTCCGCTCACGTACTCTGCATCTCGAGCCTCCCAAATCTTGGCCGCTCCTCCGTAATTCACGTCCAATTTCTCTCCGCTGGCAATCGAGCTGTGAGCACACACGCGCGTTCCGCTCTCGGGAGATCGGCGCCCCGAGGAAATCAAGGGAAAAATCGCCGATCCGCGCCGGCAAAAAGCTCACCGCCGCGAGTGATGTATTAGCGGTGGGGGATAGCGTATACTCTCTTACCCTTTCTCTGTCTCGCTCGCTCTTTTTTTATTCGAGCACCCGCCGCGGAGTCGCGAATTTTTAGCTGGACGCGCGCAGCTTGCGCACGACATCGAGCCTTTTTTTTCGGCTGGCAGTCGACTCGGCGTGCTTTTTTTTGGGGGGGAGCTGTCGGGGAGGGATGGGAGAGAGAAAAAGAGACGGGGGGATGTTTACATTAGCACCGAGAGCGCGCTCCCCGCTTTTTCCTAGCCCCGGTATACGTCTCTGGATGTTCTGTAATTGTTTTCGAGTTAGGCGGAAATTAACAAGTGTAGTAAGCTTTAGCGAGCTTTTTTTTCGGAATTTATTTCGGTCGCGTTTTATACTTGCTAAAATCGCGTCGTTACAAAAAGCTGTGACCGCTTATTTTTTCTCTTCCGTTTTTTTTTAATGCAGTTGCAGCTGTTAAGCGATTCATAAAACATTTTTTTTGCTCGTGTTCTTATAAAAAGCGCGCAATCTCGTTGCGGTGCTACTATAAAATTTGATAATTCTCTCCTTCTTTTTTTTACTAAAGTTTTGAGAAATCGCACTGAATAAGCCAAGCAAATGATATTAGCACTGAGCGTTTCGCGCGACGGTTATACGTACATTTCATAAAATTGTAAAATCTTTTACAAAGCATGTATATAGGAGGAGCGTAACCGCATTTTGTTGAAAGTTAACCTTATACGTGTCAAAACTTTACTTTATAATCAAATTCCGTTTAATAGCATACGAAAAAGTTTCGCCTAAGGAAGTTTACTTTGTTAAGAAAATTTTCATACATCTTAGAAGGGACAATTCGGAAATCTCATTTGTATTAACGAGATAATAACTTTTTTAACGTCTTGTGTAGTTTAAGGTAACCTTAAGAAGAAGATAAAGGATTTAGTATACCTACGTTTAATATAACGTTAATTAGTTCCCTCCAAAAATTATCTTTTCTTTTTAATTCGGTAGACAGAGTATTTGATATTTCGCCGAGAGCAAAAAAAAAGCCCTTTTGTCCTTTATGCAGACTCTATGCTTTTTAACACACTTTCACCATTAATAAATCAATAAATACTCTTTCGCAAAGTGTCTTTTTTATTTATTTTCTTTCAAAAACTTGAATGTACATTTTATTCTACTCGAAAACTCATACAAACTTGGATTATTTAAATGAGAAATAAAGAAAAGAAAGATAAATTGAAATCAGTTGTACACTCCCTTTTAGTAAATTTGTAGGAACGCGCTAAAAGTAATTTACAAAAGCTACCCTGTAACTCATTTTTTGTAGAACAGAAAAAAATGTAAAAATCATACATCCAACGGAAAAGTTATACTTTATAAACAATTTATGTTTGATTGCGAAAGAAGTAAAATCCTCGCTCATCTCGATTCTGTTTTTCTAATCATTCCAGTCTATTTCTTATATACAATTACTCATCGATACAATAAAATCGATACACCTCGGATTCTCGAACAATATTGTACTGTTTTTTCTTAAAAAAAAAAAAAAGAAAACTCAGCCCCACGAATAATAGCGAAAGCCATTAATGCTTAATTCGTCCCGGGAAAATCGTATAAATCTTTAAACCGAAACGTTCGACAGGTTTAACGAGAATAAACGATCCCCCGGCAGTTTAACAAGTAAGTCGGCGATCGAAAAAGCAGCGACGTCCAAGTCCGCAGGCCAATTTCGCCGTTTCGTAAATTACCCTACGAGTTCGAGTTCGTCGATCCATCCATATATACATGTAATCCAAGCACAGCGAGCTTTTCCGGGAGTTGTAGGCGGCGTGTAGCTCCGCGTCCGCGCCCCTGTGCGCCGCGTCAACTCGTCCACTCCTACCTCCGCCTTTTCCTCTTTTTCTATCAAGCCCAGAGAAAGAGAGAGAGAGAGAGAGAGAGAGAGAGGAAGAGATAGAAAAAGAGTCGGACGAGCGGGGGAGGTAGAAACAAGAAGCCGACGAGGAGGAAGCGTTTTGCGTTTGTTTTTTCCGCACACACGCGCGATCCGTATCTCGGTGCTTTATAGCCCGGAGCCGGTGGCTTTGATTACCCTTTTCCGCTGATTTTCGCACTTTCGCGCCCCGACCTTTTACGAGATGCGTATGGGAGACCACGCCGCGCTCCAGCACACTGATTTTATTTTATTTTATTTATTTATTTTTTTTTTTTGCCCTCCTCGAGTGCGCTTCGGCGTTTTATCCCCTCGTTTTTCGCTCTCGGAAAGGAGGCGAGCGGGCGACAGTGGGGATTAACTACGGATCGACGTGTAAATTAACGTTTAATCAGCTTCTTCTGTCGGCGGCAGACTAAGGCGGCGATGGGGGACACGAGAGCCAAACTCGCTCGCGCCGGAAAAATATGTCAGCGTTACGATGCCCTTTGCCTCCCTCGCTCCGAAAAACGTCGAGGCAGCGCAAAATCTCTCGCCGTCATTCTCTCGACGCGCGCTTTTTTTCTTTTTTTCTCGCGCGTGTGTCTGTGTGCGCGTACATATGAAAGCGTATGTGTGAATCCCCAAGTGTGTGTGTGTGTGTAGGTGTCGATGCACGCGAAGATTCGACGCCGGGATATTTTAGCACCCGGACCGAGGGGAGCCAATTCGGAAGAGCGAACGTTCATTCACGCGCGCTGCTCTCTCGAACGCAATCTCCTTTTTTTTTTTTTATCTTCCCACGGGGCAGAAACTTTTAATTCTAAGGCACTCATCCGAAACGAAGTGCAGGGAAGAGCGTATCTCTCTCCCCGTACTTTTACTTTTGCTCTCTTTCATTTCCCTCAAAAATTTAATGAATTCACGCGTGATTCGCAACGGCAAAAATAAAAAGAAATCGCACCCAATCAGTGCGCGCTCACTTTTTTTTATTTCGCGCGGAATAAAAAACGCCGGGAATTTCGGGCCGCGCGCGACACGAACAATGAACGTATATGCGGGAAAAAAAAGCGCACAGCGATGACCAGGCGCGAGGCGAAAAAAAGCACATTCAATCGAGAGCCGCGCGAAGAAACGCAGGAACAGCGACGCGCTGGATTATTCGCGAATAAAAAAAAGTGTTATCACTCGGGGCCGCGATTCGATTACGCGCCGGCACAAAAGCCCGACTCCTGCGCAAACGAAATATACCCATGAAACAGCCTTCGACTTCAGAGGTCCGTGCAAACGGCGACGGCAAATAAAAAAATCACTTTCGGCGTACTCTAAACCCTTACAACGCCCCGCGCTACACCCTGCGAATTGTGAATATAAAGGGAACGAGAAAAAAAAAAGAAGGAGCGAACAATCGGCGAAAAATCAACCGGAGATGCGTGCACATAAGTCGCGTAGTCCCGTACCGACATGAGCTCCTTCTCTTCCGCCGCTCGCGCAAATCTTTTCTATGCATACGGGATACTGCCCCCTATTTTATTTGCAATATCGCCGGGTTTTGCGCGAGACGAGGCGAGCTCGTGATATCTCTCCATGAGTCGCGGGTGTATACGGCGCGTTCGTCGTGTCGTCAAAGTGGGCATTTGCATCGGCTCCTTTCCTTCCTTTTTCTTTTCTTTTCTGAGCGTTCGCACACAAGCCGGAGAATCGCGAGAAAAATGTGCCCATTTCAACGTGTCCCCCTGCGCGCAAAAGAGTGGCGCGCTCTCAAGGCATAAAAAATGCACGGAAAGACACGCTTTTAAACCATGCATAATTCATCCGACCGAGGGAAAAAAAATCACGGTTTACGACGGAGAAGGAGGAAAAAAAATTGCTTATGCATATTTCGACATCCGAAATCCTCACCCACGATTTTCCATCGTTTCGCGCGTCAATCCGAGATAGAGGCCAAGCCGCAGCTCGCCAAAGAGAAGAGACGCGGGCGGATTTTTTACTCGCGGATGTAGCGAAAAAAAAATCGATTTTTCATCCTCCCCCCCCCCCTTTTTTCCTTTTTTCTCCCGGTGCAAAATCCGACACACTTTGAACACACTTTTTTTAAAGAATGAAAAAAAAAGGATCTCCTACACCTTCATTTCCTTTCACACCCACGAAATAATCCCCACAAAATTAAAAGCCAGCGCGCGAATCTCTTAACAAAAAAAAAAGAAAAACCTTCAACTTCCGTCCAGCCAGAAAAGGGAACATAATTACCCGAGAGAAAGAAAACGCGAGCGCAAAAGAAAAGAGGGCACAAATCATTCCCCTAATGAAAGCCGCGCGAAAGGAACTCGCATCCGAGCAATTATCCGCGGCGCGTAAATTACATCCTCTCCTACGCTTATCAGCGCCTCGTCGCTCGCGCCGGGGGCCATATGCGGGGGAGGAGGGGACGAGATAGAGAGAGCCTCTCTCCGTTGGCGCGGGGACGGGGGCCACCCTCCACATTACCGCGGGCACCTTGCACGAATCCAGCACTCACTCACCTGGAGTTAGATCTCGTCCTAGGCGATGGCGAGCCAGGGGCGCTCGGGATCTGGCATGGCGGCTGCTGCTGCTGCTGCTCGCGCCTACGGCGGCGATGCTGCTCGGCGTGGCCGCGGCCGTTATAGCTGCGTTGGCGGGCACCTCGTTCGCTCCCCTCGCGGCCGCGGGCCTGCCCCCGTCGCCGGGCGCTCAGTGCTCGGCCTCCTCCTCGTCCTCGGTGGCGAGGCTCGCCGGCGGCGCGCACCGCCGCATCGCGCCCGGGGCGCCGTGCGGCGGCTCTCGGGTGTGCTCTCAAGTGGTTACTGGCCGGGCACAGTCGGGCAGGCGCGCCTCCTTGGCCAGTGGCTCGGTCCCTGCGTCCTGCCGCGGGAGCGCCGTCTCCTGGACTGAATGCGGCGGCGGCCGCCGGAGGAGGAGGACGACGACGGCCGAGATCGGCGAGGCTCGCGCGCGCGCGCGCGTCCGCCGGGGGTGGGGGGGGGAGCCCAGAGAGAGAGAGATGGGCCCTCGTATACCTGGTCGCGCTGCTGCTGCTGCTGCTGCTGGCGACGGCGCGCGCTGCGCTATTGATCCCGCGGCCCCAGACAGCGCCGCCGACCCACGCAGACGCCGCTGCCGCCGCTGCTCTTGCTTGGCGTTGCCGCGGCGCGTCGCTTTAGCAACGTGACGTCATTCCGACCCAGCATCCACACTCTCGCGCGCAGACCGTCTCTCTGGGCTACGGGGGAGAGCGAGAGAAGGAGAGCGAGCCGCTCCGGAGCACACCGCGCCCTTTCCTCTCTCGCTCGCTCTTTTCTCTATCCTCCGCCCGCCACCCGCCCCCTACCCCCGAGACCTAGCTGCCGCCCAACCTAGAGATGACGTGCCTCCCCCTCTCGCTCTCGCACTCTATTTACTTTGTTACTTACTTCTGTAGGCCGTGGGGGCGAGCGCGCGCTCGGCGCCCGATGCATGCGCCGCGCCGGCAAGCCGTGAGCGCGCCCGCCAGATGAAATGTGCTAAAAATTGTGCCGGCCGAGAGCCAAGCCCTCCCTTCGCTGGGCTTCTCTCTCTCTTTCTCCGGCTCGCGCTCTCCGGAGCTTCTCTCCTCATATCGGCGAATTTCAAATGTGTACGCGGCGGCGGGATAAGATTTTCCAGGACGCGGCATCCTCCGCGTGTGTAATAAAAGATATCCCCGGAATCTTTGCGCGTCGGGACGATCCTTGCCCCGAACGCTTTTCCCGGCGGATTGTAAGTCGTTACACCGCTCTGTGCCTCCGCCGCTTATCTTTCTTTAATTTTTTTTTACGCGCGCGAGGCTCCTGGACGCGAGTGTCGCAGCATTGATTAGTTGGCGGAGGACTGTTACCCGAAGCTTCCGAGGGCAGGGCCGGCCTTTTTCCCGCGCTGCGAGCACTGGATTTTAGCGAGTCGCGCGATTTAATCGACGTCGCGGATGCGCGCACACGTACGGGGGCAGTGCACGCGAGGAGGTGGAGGGCAGTCGAGGGGAGGGAGGAGGGAAGCGGGCCACGCGAAGCAGTGATAAAAAAATGTAAACACACATTGAGCTGTAAAGCGAGTGCGCTGCTGCGATTCGCTTCGTGACCGAGGCTCGTAAATCACAGTAATACCGTACAATTACAAAATGTTCAACTGGTGTTTCTTATCATACTATTGGAACGGAAAAAGCCGGTTAAGATCATCAGTGATTGATACGTCGCGCGAAAAACGGACGCGCGGCCAAGCTTACGCGTTTATTAAATCACCTTTTACATAATTTATCGATGTTTCTCTTATTTCGTCCCTTTCTCGCTTTTTATGTTTTATGTCTCTTTTGGAAAGAATTTCACGTGCTGCCTACGTGGCGAGCTCCATTATTTACCGTGAAAAATCAATTTATTTATTTTTCTTTTTGAACGTAATAAATATCACAATATCCTTTTGTAACAATTGAAATCGTTGTTTATAAAAGGAGCGGAATTTCTTATTCCCCCATAATAGTACGTTTTATCGTGTCGCTGCAATATTTATTGCGGCAGGAGTAACCCTGGGATTTAAGAAATTTGCGAACTCTAAGAGGATTTCGCAAAGATCCCCACCGACGCTAGGAAAAATCCCTTTATCCAATTATGAAAAATCACATTATGCGCAGGCGAACTTTGCGCGCCTCGCAATTTATAGATCCCGATGCGTATCGGCTTGATGTTCGATTAATCGACTATCTCGGATGAGGTATGTCTTCGCCGGGGAAAAAAAAGCGGAAAAACCGCAGCGCCGGAGCGATGCACACATTCTGTCGAGCTAACAGAAAAAAGAGAGAAAGAGAGGTGTGTACTTTTGTTTGTGACCGTTCCGTCCTCGTCTCTCGTCATACATTTCGCGTAATTTATCGTTATTGCATCTTCACTATGTATGAGTTTACATTCATCGGTGGAAAAAAAATCATTGGAGCAAGTCAAATAAATAGTTGAACAACGCCAGCTGAAATATTTACGTGTACGTGTGGTGGCTTCATTCAATAAAGCGCATCGTTACGACGATATCAAAATTTTACGATTTTAATAAAAAGCACAGGCATCCCTCGTCGATTAATAAAGTCGCACTAACAAGCTCGGTGGGTTCGCTGCAACATGACGCGGTAAAAATTGTATATCCCGCTGAATTAAATAAAACGCTCTCGCGTGTCTCCTCCCGTGAATATTCATTGACGATTGTAAGCGTCTCTAAACAACCACCCCAATTAGAATTAATAAATCAAGACCAGAGGCGTGCACGGGTAGTTTCAGCGTGCGCTTTTCACTCCCTCGGCAACCCCTCGGCGTTCAATCAAATAAACATCGAGCAAAAAAAAGCCGCGAGGATAATTTATTCACAGCGTCGTTAAGGGAACGACTTGAATCGTTCCCTCAATTAGTCCCCGTAATAAGTTTCCGGCCGATCGAGCCGCCCGTTACTTACTCTCGCCAAAAAAATTAAAAAAAGAAGAAAGATGGAGCCAGAAAGGACAATCGTAGCCGCGAATCGCTCGTCGATATATTATTTCGAGGGACGGCGCGGGATCCCTCTCGATAAATTAGCGAGTGGCGAGAGATAAAAAAAAATGGGACGTGGAGGTGAGAAAAAAAGTCGAGCATTCCTGGAATATTCTGGCGCGCGCGCCGCTAAATCGACGCCGATATTTCAGCGTCACCCGTCGACGCGTTGATTTCGTCGTTGTCGCAGTTCGCCGGCTACGGTTGGGGAAGAAAATTTCGATGTTTTTTTTTCGCGTCTCGCCCTCCCGACTCCTGGGCCCTGCCGTTAAGCCTGCACGACACTGGAATGCCGAAGATCTTCCCCGCAAGGACTGGCACGTCGTTTTCTCCGCATAATGTAGGTTCCGCAGCAACGACCACGGCGACGATGAGCGATGCCTTCGATGCAGGAGGAGACAAATTTTTGTTCTTTCATCTTTTATTATTATCGCGGGCGTATCCTTTTTTTAGGTGGTAGGGGAAGGGGGCGCGTGCGATGGCCGTCATTTGTTTATTGCATTTATGTCGTTATCGATGCGGCGACAATTTTTTTATTTTTGATTCGTGGCCAGCACGCTTTGTTTTATAAATACGCAGGATATATGTATATATATATAAGAGAAAAAATCGAACTTATAAATAAAGTTCAATATGTTTTTTTTTTTACAGTCGGTATGGAAAATGAAAAAAAAATCTTTTTTCGGTCGGGGTTTACTGGCGATAAAAATATTTTTCTCTATTCATATTTTCGACTTTAAAATTTAATAACGCTATCAAAAAGTGGATTTCCCAAGTTAAAGGGTCTTTTGAAAATTTCCTAGCAATTCATACGTATTAAAAACTTTTTTTTTCGCATTTTCTCGTCGTAAAGTACAGAAATCCTAAAAATGGAACATTTTAAAATAAAGCTCTATTTGTCGGGATTACAATTACTTGTTTCTAAACACAAGGACATTCTACATGGAGTAGCGGCAGAATATGTAGTACAATGTTATTTAATGGAGGTTTGATTTCAATGATTACATGAATCCAATTGAATTTACTCCATTAAATTTAACCAAATTAACAATGATGTAATTTAGTATGTTGTAATAACTTTAACTTCGAAATTATTCATTAAAAAGTAATATTGATTTCTCAATGGATTTTATGACTATTCATATTACATTTTGCAATGAGCATAATTCAGTCGTTTAAATAATAATAGTCATTTAATGGATGAAGTTGTTACACACCCTTTTACAGACTCAGAATCACTCAGGTCTTAGGCAATTTACATATAAAACTGAGACAGCAAACCCAACGTCTCTGGAAAGAGATATCCTGGAGTCCACCTAGCAGTAAATGTAGCAGGTGATATTATCCACCGTATCTAGGATCCAAGTGCAATTTAATTTAAATTGATGTACGCGTGAAATAGTCGTAAATGACTCGAACACTCAGTAGATTTTCAATATCTACGTAGAGACGCGACTATTCTTATCCACAAAATGGATAACGTTGAAAAGGCTTTTAAATTATCTTTCTCAGCAATAAGACCCCAAGAATACTCAGATTTAACATCTTAAAATCATTCGGTACGTAATTCGTATAAAGAATCACTAAGTAGTTGATTAAAGAGTTAAGCATTTATTTGTAAAATAAACGCTGATAAGAAAATTATTTCAACATTGAAAATGAAAGTTAAAAATTCGACGCAGCTATTTGAAAGTGAATTGTGATTACGTGAAAAGCATAGTCGCTTTTACATTCCGGCGTAACTCTTCGTAGATGACTGTACCGTTGCAATTTATTCACGAGCGTAAATTAACAGGCTTCAAAAATAGTCATAAAAAATTCATTATACCTGTTTATATTTTTTTACGACACAATAAATCGGCCCTTTTTTATGGCACGCGACGAAATCGTAAAAAATTTACTAACCCCACTGTCAAATTTTTAATTATTCATGAAGCACTATACCCGTTCGTGCAATAAAGCACACCGCGGAAAAAAAAACAACTAAAATTTAAGACACCGCGCCCTTTCTCATAGTTTCAATGCGCTCGTTTATTTACGGCAAAATGAATAAATTAATAAACATTCATTCATGAAAATAGATTGTGTCACGACGATGACGACACGGACACTCGTGCAGCTCCCTCCCCCGGGAGACTTAAACTCGCTCGCAAAGCTCCGACGAAATACTTGTTTCTCTATAAATCATCGGAACCACTTTTAATCAAAACGCAATAATTCCATGCAGAACCGCACAACCGACCCACATATCCGTCTGCGGGAGAAAAAGCGAAGCAGCAAAGTTTATCCCGCCCGCACCCTCGGTGTCGAATTCCTGCGCGCACCCCTCGGGGACGAAGATGGAACGCGTCGCAATAAAAAAAAAAACAGACAAAAAAAAAGAGCAAAAAAAAAACATCAACTTTGATTGAGGAGTGATTTCATGTCTTCCTCTCCTCACCCCCGCTTTATTATGCACCTCACGCCCCCCACCCCGCCATCATACGTAATTTCTTATTTACGAGCCGCGATTTCTCCCGAATGCAAGCGACGAGAGCCGCGCATCTTCCCCCGATTGCAGCCAATTCGTCAACTCAATTTACGGGCGTCGGACCGTAACCGACGGACTTAATTGAAGCCGCGCGCGATTTCGCGCGAGACTTGGGGAAACGCCGGAGGGAGGGGGAGGGGGTGAGCGCGCGCGCGCGCGTGGGCGGAAGGGTGTGGCTATAAGCTGGCTCCGGGGACAAAATGAAAAGCTCGCCCGCCGCCGCCCACCTTCGCGCCGTCATTTTTGCGTTCGGCACGGAAATTTAAAGCTCGCGACGCGGAGTTTCTCGCGCGCGGCTTTTCAAAACACGCCGCGCGCTCTCACGGGCGGGCCGCGCGCTGCGGGCGATGTTTGTTTTCCCGGGGATCTGCCCCGGCTTGATTTACGGTTTTTCGCAAGCGGAGACTCCGCCGAGAGCTCCGCTGATAATTCGGTCGCTGCGCGTCCGCCCTGCGGAGGAGGAGAGCGCGGCGGAGTGCAAGCGGCGGAATTACGATTGAGTAATTGAATAGCGGCGGAATTTATGGACCGCGTCACTTTTGTTACTACTCCGCGATTATTAAACTTTAACCCAGCCGGCGTATATAGTTGTGTCGTGTTTTTAATGACCTTATTTTGCTCGAGGGACGAGGGAAGGTGGAGGGGGGGGGGGATTGCGGCTCGAAATAGACTGCTGCGATGAAAGGGGCGTCGTAAACTGCGTTAAAAAGCAATATGCATACAAAAATTTTCCGGCTATTTTATCAAAATCGCATGCACTCCAATTACAAAGTCAATTACCGATGTTCGTTAAAAAAAAAAATGAAATAATTTTTCTTTTTGTAGAAACATTTTTTTTTCAGTATAAAAAAGTTTCGTAACTGCATGTAACATCCGCACATTTTTTACATAAATATTTCGCGAAATTCCGTTGGCTAACTCGCGTGCAGTAGAAATTTCTTCTTCTTCTTTTTTTTTTTTTTAAACGATTCGCGTAGCATTGCAGCTTACGAGCGAAACTACTTTAACGCGAGCCATCAACGTTGGCAAAAAGAAAAAGAAGGAAAAAGAAAACACGAAGCGCCGACAAAAATTCAGTTCGATGTTCACTGTCTGAGCATTTCGGAACTTTACTACTTGCCGCGCGGCACGTCTGAGCGTGCACGCGATGCTTCTACTGTTTCTGCCTTCGAGGGCCCTTCGAGTAAGGCGAGATTTTTGCCGTAATGAATTTCCAGCCGCGTTGCAATAACGCACGCAACGAATAAACGGCTTTACACCTGGTGGAGTCGAAAACGCCCTAGACTCAACCCCCTCTCTCCTCCGCAGATATGTATATTTATGTAGACAAGAGGCATCGATCGGACTTAAAAAGAAATATTCCCTGCAAATAACTGGAACGGAAATTTTTTTCTACGCGGGGTGCGCGCATGACGAAATTCAAGTTTCCGCACCCTACTCCTATATAAATACGCTCGACGGGGTGGGGTGAGCATCGAGCGGGAAAATCGGAAAAGCCGGTGATTCCCGGCCACCCCGGGACAAAGCCCGAGAAATAGCCTTGAATTCCAGCGTGCCCCGGGAGCCTGGGAAAATGTTTGTTATGCGCGGAGAAAACAAATATCCCATCCTATCGGTATTTCATTGCGCGTAGACGCCGAAAATTATGCGTATATAACGGCGACTTTGCGCTGAAAATTCAAATGAGGAAAGCGCACGTGTGCGCTGCATCTCGAGGCTCCTCCGCGTTTTGATGCGCGGACCTACGAAGACAATCAGCCGATGATTCGCAGCAAAAAAAAATATTACGTAACGATTTTCGTACGTTCAGAAATTTCGTACTGCGAGGGAAAGTTTATATCCTCCCTCTCTTTCTTTTCGCGCCGCAATATTATTCACCGGGGCATTTTCAGTCGGCGGCTGTCGCTCGCGCCCCCGGCACTCGTCCCTTATGAAAAATTTTACTAATTAAAAATGCGCGGAACATTTTTTAATTACACCTCGGGAACCTCCGAGGCAACAAACTACCCCTGTTAAATCGAGAAAATAAGTTTAATTATATTTACACCACCCCGGCATGCTGCACCGGCTGAGGCAAATAATGCGAAGGAGCTCCAAACACGCGGACAATACTCCCCCTGATTAAGAGGCGCGCGAACTTCCTCGACCAGCGTTCAAATAACGTTAGGCATTTACACGAGGCGAGCGTTTAATATAACAACCCGGTGGTGCGCTTATTATTTTTTTTTTTTTTTACCCTGGGAAAATTAAAAAATTTGGAAGCGAAACAGCGGCGCAGCGGCCTCGCCCAAAGTCGGAATGAAGAATGCCCCGCGGAAAGGAGAGGAGTTTGCACATAAAAAATCAGAAAATAGGAGGAAGAGGAGGAAAGGGTCGAAGGGTAAAAGAGAGAAAGAAGTGCTCGGAGCTCGCGCAACTTCGAGTCGGACGAAATAAACAAACGCGGCGAGGACGCGTAAGTTTTCCCCTCTTGGCGATCGCGCGCAGCCGACAAAAGAAGTCCGGCAAACAAATTGGACCATTAATAAAATTTTTCGACTCCGCGCGCCAAGCATCTCCATATCGAGCAGAAACAGAAATATGAGCCGGCGGATAGATGGCCACGATGTATTTATCGGCGAGCTGTAAAGTTCCGTCGTATATTTTGCTTTTAGTGCATGTTGCGCCCGAATGAATCTCGAATTCGTTTATGGCGATTGATTTCCGAAACGCCCCCGTCCTCCCCCGCCTGATTAATATTTTCGGAAATTTAGTTGTATCGGCGCGATAAACGCCTGCAAAATGAAGGCAATTTTTCAGCTCCCCGAGGGTAGGCCATTGCCATCGATTTAGTTTCAAATTTACAATTGCAAACGCATAAAAAAAGATGTGAATTTAAAATTTCGTAGTGCGAGGAGTGACAATTCTTCACGAGTGTGACTGTCAATAAAGAAATTGAAGAAAAAAGAATAAGTAGGCGAAAAATACAAAGCAAACGTTGGGAATTTACGGAATTGCTCGCGCGACTGCCGTAATTCGACGTATTTCTAAAATTTATGTGAGAAGATTAAATTACTCATACATTTACCTAAATAAACTTTGTTTATTACGCGCACTATAACTTCGGCCGAGTGTGCAGGAGGGAACGAGTAGAGCCAATAAAACTTTTTGGGTAATGTTTGAATTTACCGATATCGATATAATAAATTTCGTAACTTTTTTTTTTAAAAACATTTATTCTTTCCGAAGGACCCGCCCGTGAAACACATTTCCAGCGAAACGATGTAATTTATAGCCTTACATCCAGCGTAAAGGACGAGCTTTTAAATATTTTCCCGAGGCCACGTTTTTCTTTTTTTTTTTTCGTCCGCGTACAGTAGCATCAACGGAAAATTGAATGAAATACCGATTTGGTTAAATCGATCTTTATATCCGATAAAGATATTTCTTTAATTTCCTCGCCGATGCCAAAAATATCCCGAATTTTCGCGGTTAATCATTACGACCGCACGCTTTTTAAAACCTTATACTCGCTTCCCCCGATATCCGCAAAACTCCCTTACTACAAAAAAAGGGTTATAAAAAAAAAAAGAAAGTGAACCTCCGCGGAATCTCTCGCGGTTTTTTTATTCCCCCGCCGGAGCGCTAAAAATAACCCCGACGAAAAAAAAAGTAGACCAACTAAAAACAACGGACGGCAACTCAAATAAAAACCGGCGAAACAAAGTTAAACTAAAAAGCGTTAAAAATAACTGCGCGCGTCCCGCAGCAGTGAGTTCTGCGCGCGGGGAGGCGTCTAGACCGGCTCCTATAAAGTCTATCTACCCCCAGTGGAGGAGGGTTAAAAATCATTCGTCTCGGCGAGTCTCGAGCGTCGCGCGGCGTATCCATCTCTCGGGCACCGTGCGAATATATATAGGAGGCGACGCAAAGTTCAGCCGCGTGCAAAGCCTCCCCGATAAAGTTGCCCCATCCCCACCCCCTGAGCACGAGAGAGGCCTTTTTCCGCGATCGCCCGCGGACCTCTTCAGACGCCCGATGCACGCACGTGCGCCGCAGGTGGTACACCCCAACCCCTGCGCTAAAGTACCCCGGCCTTTTCCCTCGCGGCTAATCGCGTGCCCGAACTTTTTCCGGATATTTAGACGCCCCGGGCTTTTGATTCGTTAATAATAATTATCGATCGAGCCGCGAGGATTTACCTTTGCTCCTCTTTTTTTTTTATATATATATATTTTTCTTTTTTTTCGGGGAGAGGAGGTGAGAGAGAAAACGCGTTAATGAACAAATGCGACGGGCGCTTTTTGCGCGACGAACCGGCGTGGATCGCGAGGATGCGCCGCGGTTTACGCCCCATCGGACTCGGATATTAGTGGGCGCTGAAATTTTTATTGGCCCGAAAATCCAGGCGATGCGGCAAGCCGAATGTTCTCGCTTCTGCGGCGCTTTGCGCGTTTCCAGCGCAGATTGCATTCGTTTTATATTCTTGAACATACCTCTTTCATTTTATTGTATTTTCAATGTTTTATTATTAGTCCTATTACTGTCACACGTTCTCATTATTTTCTCTTTACGTAAAAGAATTTCGAAATAATTAGATTAGATTTTTATTATGATTCCAATTTTATTTGCATAAAGTCAAATAATAATGTGCATATATAGTTACTATTATATTTATTAATACGAGAGCGTTATTACTTCGATTATCCTATCGAAATTAAAAAATGTATTTTAAAGCTTCTCTCTCGATGTTCAGTTTTTACGGCTATACGAAATTTCATCTCGTATTAAATTCAGCTAAAGCAAGAAACAAAATTGAAAAAGTTTACGCTAGTTAGATAACGTAACAAGTACGTGTTGTTAAAACAAAGTAGTTTCACAGTTTTTTTTTACAGCGAGTTCGAAAAAAAGTTGATCGATGTAAAAGCATCGCAGAATTTTTTTTTTTTTAATTACCAAAGTAAGCGTCACTTACCCATAAAAAAATCGAATTCGAAATTGCCGGACAACTTTTTATATCGCGCCAATTTGAAAATTCGCAGAATAAAAGTCACGCTGCGCTCGTCGTCCTTTCAACAACTTAAAACTACTCGGCTTATCCATTAAAGCCGGAGGGGAGCGGCATCTATATCGCTAACGACGTCGGAGCCAGTAATTTCCAATGCAATCTGCAATCGGTCCATTCGTAAAAAAGAACAGTAATCCGGCGCCTGCTCACCACTTTACGGGATGTCGCGCCGGCTGCGAGCGTCGAACCCTCATCACGCCCGGATGTTTTATTATTATACGCAAGCGCGCGCCATGCCACGCCGCAAAAACGCTCTTTATATAAAAGCGAGCGACTTTTTCCCTCCCATCGGCCCACCCGCCCGGAGGAGGAGGTAAAAAGGTGTATAGGAAAGAGGTGGGACGGCCCGGAGCAGATGGCGAGAAAGCCCCCACCCCCGAAGAATCATAAAAGTGCTCGTCCATCGTTTTCTCATAAGCGCCGACCATAAACCGTGTAACGCGCAGACGAAAAAAAAACGAAAGGCCGGCGCGTTCAGCGCCCGTTAACGCGGCGCAATTAATAAGGGGACCGCGGCGGGAACCGCCCCCGCCGCGTGACCCGGTCGCGAGCGGAAAAACCACGTTTCTTTTT
This sequence comes from Sycophila sp. Sp_5, assembly GCA_018906775.1. Classification (NCBI taxonomy): domain Eukaryota; kingdom Metazoa; phylum Arthropoda; class Insecta; order Hymenoptera; family Eurytomidae; genus Sycophila; species Sycophila sp. Sp_5. Next base: position 1,329,419 of record JACCID010000036.1, read on the forward strand.
TCTTTGTTTTTTGTTTTTAAAGCCCGCCGTGAAATGACGTAGGCGCGCACGTACACACGCAGGCCTCCTTTTTTTTCTGCCCGCGGTCGCTTTTTTCGTTTATTCACCCGCGAACGACGGGTGTAACGACGCGCTGACGTCAGACGCGATGTCACGCGTTTCGCATGTGTATAAGTATAAGCGCGAGCTCGCGGCTGGGAGGAACGAAAAGGAAAAGAGGCGTTTAGGGACCGGTTGTAATTATCAAGCCACTTGAATTTTCAAAACACGCGCTCGTTAGTGACTTTTTAAACCAATGAAGTGGGCGTTTAGCGTGCGGCCCGGCCTCCTCCGGCGTGCGCATGTGTGTCGCATTATTTAATTTCGTTGCTGCAAGTACGCTATAGCCGTCTCTCTTCTCCCCGGCTTCTTTTTTGCCTACCATGTAACATTCTTTTGACTCGAAATGGCACGTGTAATCAGAGAATAAAAAATGTGTTCTCCTTCCTTGTGTTCTTTTTTTTTCAATAGTTTTGACCCTTCGCTCAACGTTGATTCTGTATGCAAGTATATATAATTCTATATTAAATAATACATTAAAATTAATTATAAATATATTTACACTTAAAAAAATGAATTTTGATTGTGCAGGCAAAATTTAACTTGATTATAACAATAAATAGATAAATAAATAAAATATAAACATAAAAATAACCGTGTTTGTATATATTGCTAATATCTTGGATTTCGCGTTGCTGCGATTCCATTGTCGGTGTGTTTTCTTTTGATTTCTTCTTTCCTTTTAAACTCCTCTTGCATTTCTCTTTGTTTCCTTTTTCTTTCCAGTCTCATTTCTTCTTCAGTCATGACTGTTTCAATACAAATTCAATTTGAAAATGACAAACTTTTTCTTTTTAGTATTAAAATAAAACAAGAATTTTATTTGTTACCTGTATAAACTATTGGTTTAGATACTTCAGGTTTAGATGCTGAAGTCGGCACAACTTTTTGTGTATTTACTTTTGTCTCAGTTTTGAAAAGAGGAACGTTTAGTGCAGTACTGGATGCTTGAAAAGATTTACTCATTTATTATTAATATTCGTATTAATAAAAATATTACTTATTTTATTGATCTTATATTTTTAAGTACCTGTTGCTGTTGGAATTTTAGGAGCATTTTTTATATCTTTTTTAAATCCATTGGTGTTATTGATTGGTAAATCATTTCCTGAAAGAACAAAATATATTTATATGCATTTCAAACTTAAATTATTTAATGACTTTTAATGCACAGTGGATAATAATTGTTTCATTACCTGTAAATATATTTGGATTAGGTAATTCTGTTGTACAGGCATTCACTGCAGTCTTTGAACTTTGATCTTTACCACATATTTGATCAAGATCTACAGTACCCATCAATGCATCTGTTTGAGACATTGGAATATCTTCAAATTGATCTAATTCTGAAAAATACAAAGTAAGTTTATTTATGTAATCTACATCAGATTCATAAATATTTCTTACCCATTTTACTTGAAGCAGGTACAGCAGTAGTGCTGCTAGCTTCAATTTGAAGATTTTTTGATACAGATTCTAGTGGTACAGGACTACTTGATCTACTCAATTGCTGAGTCTCACTATGATATATATCACTTTCAAAATGTGTTAATACTTTTTTCAGAGCAGCATTATAGGAACCCTACAAATAAAATAGAAAGTGTTAGATTTTGAAAAAAAAAATTCAATAAATTTCATTTGTAGAAACTTACCAATCTGACTCTTTGTATAGCCGATCCTTTACTTGATCCTTCTGAGCTATTGTATCCAATGTCTTCATGAAATATTCCATCATTCAATTGAATTCTTACAATTGAAACACATCCGGCCTGGTATTTCCCATGTACATAATCAATAAAATCTAAAAATACATCATACTGAATCTAAAATTGATTTATACAATACTTCTAGTTGTAATAAAATTTTATACCAAGAGTTTGACTGCTAATAGCATGACTCCAATTTCGTTCTCCAAATAATTGATTGGCTTTTGTGATTAAATTATCTGTTATTGCAGCATAATCAGTCTCTTTCGAGGATGATTTTGCAACTGTTAAGTCATTTTTAGATGAAGGCTAAAAAATTTGAAGAAAAATATGTAAAATAACGAAAACATTTTGTAACGGAAAATTTCTTTTTAAAATAATATTAACAAATAAATGCACTAAACAGTACTGATTTAACGTTTGTTGAAGAATTGAACTTTAATACTTACAAATTTTATACAACTCATTGTAAATATTTTATTTGTTGATTGTTTACCGTCCACTAAAAAGAACACCTGTTCGCACGAGTATATACAAAAACATAACCTTTAGGGAAAAATATTTACGCGGCATTTTAAACACTGGTACCAATATATTAATATCTTAAGTCAAGAGTGCCAACTATAGGAAAGCTATACAATCGCATGCGTTTTCCACGTGTGTTTTTCATTGATTATTTGCGGCTTGTCAAACAGTGTGAAAGCTATGATTAAAAAATAAACAATTACTATAATTATAAAGATAACATTAGTTAGTTTCATCAAACTATAAAAATACTAAACAAAACGCTAAAATGCCTGTGATTGAACGAGTGGTGTAAGTATAAATAATGTGATTCTTAGCAATTCTAACCTCCATCTACGAAAAAAGAAATCCACTTAAACATACTCTTTCGATTCTTTTTAGAAAACCAAAAACGCACAAAGGAAAGAAAGCTATTTTAAGTAGAGAACCAAAACTTATTGAAGATGCAAAACATACTTTGTTTATTAAAGGGCTCAAAACGACTCCCATTCTTCTGAATTGCATGAAAGATTTGGTAAGGAAAATATGCTCTAGATAGCTAAAAAAAGCTACAAATTAATATGATTGATAGTAAATAATAATTGTAATTACAATGTTTGCAGTTCAATTTAAAGAAACCAGATGGGCAAACACTCCAAAAAAGAAATGATATTCATCCGTTTGAAGATGCGACTCCACTTGAAAATTTTGGAAGAAAATTAAATGCTTCTCTGTTTATGTTAATATCTAACTCTAAAAAGCGACCTAGTAATCTTATAATGGGTCGTTTGTTTGAACATACTATTATGGATATTGTAGAATTTGGAGTAGAAAATTATTTGGCCCTACAAACTTTTAAAGTAGAGAAGATTTCTAGTGGAATTAAACCCATATTGGTGTTTCAAGGAGAATTATTTGAAAATAATCATGAATATGGAAGAATTAGAAATCTTTTGGTTGATATGTTCCAAAGAGAACAGGTTGATCAAATAAGACTCCAAGGAATTGAGCATGTTTTGAGTTTCACAGCTCATGATAATTGCATACTTTTTAGAAGTTACAAGTACGTCTTAAAATAAAGCATAATACACATTTATGTAATTGAATTAATTTACAAATAATAACTATTCTTGTTATACAGGATCATGTTGAAAAAATCTGGTACAAGAATACCAAGAATTGAACTTGCAGAAATCGGCCCACGGATGGATCTTAGGATCAGAAGAACAAAGCTTGCCACAGATGATCTCTTTAAACAGGCTTGTAAGAAACCCAAGCAGCTCAAGGTAAATTATCATTTGGATTTTAAAAAGTAAATTTATGGATGTATAAATTACACTACTTTACATTTTATTATTTTGTTTTAGGCAAAGACAAAGAAGAATATTACTGAAGATACTTTAGGAAAGACCTTGGGTAGGATACACATGGGAAAACAAAGGATAAATTCTATACAGACAAGAAAAATGAAAGGTTTACGTAAAACCTTAACTGAGAAGAAAAATGAAAAGAAAAGAAAATTGTTTGGTACAGAGGAAGACAGTTCTAAAAAAGTAAAGATTGCTGAATAAACTATTGACTAAATTGAATTTAAGTTTTATATAATAAGTAATAAACTTTATTTACATATATATAAAAACAAAAAGCACTTTACTTTTCTCTCAATGTCCACGACGATTTTCCTTGTTGATCCTAAAAGAACGAAGAATTAGTGAATGAGTTAATATGAAACCAAAATTCATAGATTAAAAATTCTGTACCCGTATAACAACGCCATAGTCAGATAAACTTTTTCTCACAGTGTCACAAAGTTTCAGCGCTTCAAGATCCTTAGTACTTTTATCCAAAGCTTTCGCTCTTACTTCATTTCTAAAATCAACTAAAATATCCAATACTGTGGATATATCATTGGTCTGTTCGGCAGCATTTGATGGAGAAATACCCAATTTGGACATAACTGTTTGTAAATAATTCAACACTGCACCTATGCTTCCAGCATCTCTTGATACAGTTATTTTCTAACAATTTATTAATCAAATAAATAAAAATGAAAACATCCAATTTGTAAAAATTTACTAATTACCTTTTCTTGTTTCATCATTCTATTACTAACTGAAATTAATTCTGAAATAGATTGCAGAACCTTCGGTGTGTGGAAATCATCTGCAAGTGCAGATTTTATTTGACTTTTTGTTTCTTCTAAACACTAAAAAATTATAATTTTTATGAAATTCTAATTAGAATTTATAGTGAAAAAATTGACAACAAATCACCTTAAGTAAATCAGACGATTCTATATTTCCACTATTGTGGTTTCCAGAGATGTAATCATTACAATCACTGATGAAATATTCAACTTTCTTGAGCATATTCAAAGAACTTTTTATTAACTCATCAGAAAATGTAACACCTAAAAATAAATTTTAATTCTTAAATATTGTAGAAATGTTTCTAAACAATGTAAAATATTTATGGTATATTACTGTTTCTATAATGGCTGTGGAGACAGAGCATTCTGAATTGATTTGCAGTGTAATCTTTCAAGAAACTTGGTATTCTTATTGTATTTTGTAAACTTTTTGACATTTTTGTGTCCCCTTCTAAATGCAAATGGCCAGTATGCAACCAATAATTAACCCATTGATTAACACCATGATAACAGCAAGACTGTGCCTCTTCATTTTCATGATGTGGAAATGCTAAATCAATTCCTCCACTGTGAATATCAATAGTATTTCCCAAAACTGTGCTGGTAAATAAAATAATTATAATTCAGTGAGTATTAAATACAAATTTTTACTATTATTTCCAACATTTTTAAATGTCCTTTGAAATAATGTTACCTAGCTATTGCACTACATTCTATATGCCAGCCTGGTCTACCTTTACCCCAAGGACTTTCCCAATATGGTTCGTTTTCCTTAGAAGCTTTCCATAGTGCAAAATCCAATGATGACTTTTTAAATGGATGAGATTCTTCTGCCTGTGGTGTATCGAGTTTTCCATAGTTCCTATGTTGCGAAGTATCAAAATATACAGAACCTAATAAAATAAAAAAACAAACATTAAAAATACCCTTACTCTAAAAGAATAAATTATTGGTACACTTACCGTCTTTTCCTACATAAGCTCCATTCTTATCCACAATCTTTTTTACAAAAGCTATAATCTCTGGTACATAATCAGTAACTTTACAAATTGCAGTTGGTTTTATAACATTCAAAGAATCCATATCCGAGAGAAATTCTTTTTCATAATGCCGAGTAATGCTCCGAAAATCTTGACCAGTCTGGTTAGCCTTATTTATTATTTTATCATCTATATCCGTCAACCCCATGACCAGCACGACATTGACATCAAAAAATTCCGTCAGTATTCGACGGATAATATCAAACTTAACGTATGTACTGAAACAAACATGCGAACTTCAGAATAATGAATGAACTTTACAGCAAAAGTAAAACAAACGAAAATTAAAGTACCAAGCGTGTCCAATGTGGGAAGAATCGTAAACAGTAGGTCCACACATGTACCACGTGGCCACGTTATTATTCCTCAATATCAGAGGAGTTTTGCTCCTCGTCACAGGATTATAAACAACAACATCGGTCTTGCTGCCGCTCGGTTTCACCCACTCGATCCTGTTGCAAACTCGTGCTCCGGAATGCACGTACCGCCTCCACGCGCCCATCATCTTCGTCGAGGTCCAGCTTCTTCCCCCGAATCACCTACGAAAATATGGGAATCATGGTCAGAGTAAACACGAGGCTATATTACAGCGCCGGAAAAAAAGGAAACAAAACGGAGCGACGTTGAGCCGGCGAAAAGGTAAACAGCGCAGGGCCGCAGCAGCTGATCGTATTCTCAAGTCCACGACTCGTGTCCGCTGCAGCCATTCGCCGGTGGGCCAAGACGCACCCGGCGACCGACCAATGCCCGCGTTGTTTACGCACCGACGCAAACAGTCGCTCGCGGCTTATAACCTGCAAAAACAGCGCGCAAGTCTCGTGCGACTCCGTGGGGTGTGGAGGACGGAATATAGGGAGAGACGGTTTGTGGCGAAGTGTACGCGTAGGCGACATTCTCGCGAGACGCGCATCCCGAGCAGCTTTGGCCCCGAGCAACTTGCGCCGAGTGCTTTCCTAACGACGCGACGCCGCGTTAACCATTTTACGTTCGTTGATTTATTCGTGCGGATCCCGGATTAAACAAGCAAACATGGTCCTCTGCAACATCGAGTGCATACAGAGAATATCGCAGTACCTGGACGTCTCGCCGGGGAAGCTATACATCTCTGAGAACAACGTGAGTATGCGTGTAGTCGGGCGTTCATCGGGCGGCCACGACGATTTTTTGCTCGGCGGTGCTTTACGACGTTGCAGGTGCAACGTGAGCCAGGAATTTTCGTTGGTTTTGGCCTTTCGGCTTTCTGTCGTAGTGAAAGTTATTTTTGGATTTTGATTCTTCCTTTTTGAGGGTGGACGATTGATCTATTCTACTTCCGGGTGAGGGTTTCGCTGCTGGCATTTTCAGAAAAGCTTTTCGAATAGATTCAAAATTATTTCCATACTTTTATTTATGTCTCTGATGATTTGTTAATCGATTAATTAATAAACTACTCAACTTGTGTTTGAGGAAGTAGCCTGAGTTTGTTTTTATAGTGTATTTAATCAATGCTTTTTTAAAGCTTTTTATTTTACTAATCAAATGAGCAAGTTATATTTGTAAGTTATATAAAGTAACAAAATCAATAATGCAATGTTTCCTTGAGTAAGCATAGAAATAACTCTTTACTGAAGCAATTATCTTATACATTTCAGACTTTAGCTACAGATGATTTACTAAAGAATCAAAGCACCGAAGGATTTAGTACAATTGTTCAAGCCCTTGTGAAAAATTCTAAATACCCTGCAATTTTAGGAGACGATGCTGTTACACAGGCACTTACAAGGCAATGGTTAGAATATGCAGTGCTTTGTGTAAATTATGCAGACAATTCAATTAATGAAAAACGAGTTTTAAAGGTAATTAATAAACTATATTTTAAAATTATTTATTTAATGAAATTTTACTGATTTATTTACTTTTAGGAACTAAATAGTGTATTGAAATTGAGTACCTATGTTTCGGGAACCAAAAAGACTATTGCAGATGCTACTCTTTATTATGCTGTACATGAAATTATGGTAAAAATTTAATAGTATTGACATATATTTGATTAAAACATTACTTTAATCCGGTAATTTTCGATTTTTATAGCAAAGACTGAGTCCTCAAGAGAAAGCTGAACATGTCCATGTCTCCCGATGGTTTGATAACATGCAACAAGACGATAAATTAAGACAAACAATGGATCTGATAAACTTTAATATGATGCATTTATATTTGTAACAAAACTACTTGAGTATTTTCTTGAAAAATTATAAAGTTTGAATTGAGTATTATTATTTCTACCTAAATTTACAATTTGTGATTAGTAAATAAATTTGTTAATTACATCTTTAAGGCAATAAATCTTTTCATTTATTATTTGTATGTATCTCTGCAACTTCCAATTTTTTCTTTCAACATTATTTACATTTATTTTATATACTTTTCAATCTCTTATATTTTGTAAATCATTAAATAAAACGTCATATTCAATTGGAAGAGAGTTCTCTCAAGATTTATATTATTCTTTAAAGAATAATGAAAAAATATTACTTTAAATTTTTCTTTCATTTTTCAATTAAATTATTTATCTTTTGCAAATTAATACTTTCTAAAAATATGTTAAATAATTCCTTAAAAAGCACTTTTTAAAACTAGAATTTTATATCCGATTAAAAAATTATTTATTTTAAAATAAAACAATTAATGACTTTAAAACTGAACTATTGATCTACATTTTTTCTATATTGTCTATTACAAGTTGTCAGACATAATTAAATTCTCTTTAAAATCACATATATCATTTTAGGTTTTTTACAAAATACTTATACACACGTAACAATTTAAATATAAATTGTAATCATAAATACTATTTATAAATAAATTTAAATATAAATGTAAAATGTAAACACAGTGCACAATTCACTGTATACATCAGAATTCTTAAATTGAAAAAAAAGTAGATTAGACTTCAAACTCAATCGTTTTCAACTAAATCTCATTAAAAATCCAATTGTGTCAACAATTACCGTTAAGTATAATATTCATTATTCAACGCCGGATAAAGAACGCAGCAATCAAAAAATCAATCGAAAATTCAAAATCCTCCAGAAACGCTCAACTCCTCCGCGAGATGTCGCGACGTGTGCCGTACACCTCGCGCCCAGTATAATACAAGTAAATATCGTAACGCCGGCGGCCGTTACTGGTACATAGTATATATCCCTCCCGTTCCTCCGGCGGTGTGCACGAGGCTCCGCCGCTGTAACGCGGCGTTAAAGTGCACACAATACCCACGCGGGCGCGTAGCGGGGCAAGGAGGCCCGAAAGATGTCTGCCATATACGGGGCTGCGCGGGGCGGCGCAGGGGTAGGGGCAAGCCAGCCTCGCAGCCTATAGAGTCGCGCACGCCGCGAGCAGCTTCGCGGCTCGCCAGTCCTTGGCCGCAGCTGTACGCGCCCGCAACACGGCTCCGCCGACCAGACGAGACGCGCGCGCGCGACCGCAGGCGGAGAGAAGAAAACGACTGGCTGCACGGGGAGGCCAGCGGCGTTCGCCGCGAGATGCGAGTAGCGAGCCGCAGCGGCGAGAGCGCCGCCTCCCGCGGGTCCAGCAGCAGCCTCTGAGGAAGGTCGCCGAGGAGAGTTCGAGGCTGGTCGCGCCTGGCACACTCCACCGCCCGGAGAGCTGCAGCCCGCAGAGATGGCCGACGACTCCAGTGTGCGCGTCGCAGTGCGGTGAGTACTGTAGCTGCTATTTTCGACGCCGAGGCTCTTCGGGGCTAGCGATGAAAAGGGAAGGCGACCGAGCGGCTCTCTCCCTTCGTTTATCCGGGGCCTGCGCTTCGAGGTCGCCTGCGCGTCTTTTTAAGCGACGTGCATTCTGTACCCTCGGCTCCTTGGCGGAGCAGCCGCCTGAGTGCCGATTATCGCCGCCTGCGATTGTTTATGCGCCGCCGCGGGATGCGTTTCGGAGCAGCGCGGAGGCCTTTTACGAGCGGAGGCTCTGTTAGCCGGGATTTTTCGCGGTATACGCGTTCCTTTATGATTTGCGTCATTACGCAACGCGGGCCACCGGCTTTAATAACCTACAAAAGAAAGAAGCGATTCAGGGACCCCCGATCGACTTTCGAAATTTCGCCGCGGCGGACGGGCTGTAGGTGCGATGTATATGTATATGCGGACAACGGAACCTTCGAGGTTTGCCTCATCCACGGAAGGCCGATGAAGCGAGGCGAGAAATTTCCGCGGGGGACTGTCTGTAACCTCGCGACTCAAACATTTCGAGAGCGAGAAATCAATATATCCCAGTCCCGAAAAAATCGCGGAAGGTCGCGAGTCCGTTAACTAAAGGACGCGATTCTGCGTTTTTTATTTTACTTTTTTTTTTTAAAGTACCGCTCGCCGAAGGAAGGACTCTGCTTCCTTCTTGCGTTTCCACTTTTTTTTTTGACTCGCGTAAGTACTCAATGGTATTTACGCGAGGTCGAATAACCAAACAGTGTGTGGGAGGATGCCGCGAACGGCAATGCGTTCCTTTTTTTTTCTTTTCTTTTTTTTAACGCACGAGCGTACGGGCCTGTCGTCATTTCGCAACGACCTGAAAGTTACGTGGATCGATTGCAGGTCGGCTGACGATGCCTTTTTTATTTTTCATGCCTGCGCGCATGCACTGGCTCGCGAGCACGCGGCCCTTTAATTAGCAGTGTCGGATCCGCAGGCTGAGCACCGACGGCCCCCGGGTGCTTTGAACCTGGAGCGGCGAGCGATGCGCCGATGAATTTTCATAGGCAGGCACGCGTTACCGACAGCAGTGTTGGATCCAGGATGATGAGTCGCTTGATTTACGCCTTGCCATCGAATATGCAATTCTGCGGATATTTAATAGTGAAAGTACATTTTTCTTGTAATTTTTTATAAAATACAACCGTTGGTTTCGGCTACATTGTTCAATCGCAATTTAAAAGGAAAAAGAAACAGTGGTTTCGGTGGTTTGAAAGATTTTTAATTTTTTGCTAGACTACATTGGATTTGAAGTTTAACACTTTTTCCCCTTTAGAAACGTCGAAGAAAAAAATTATCGAACTGTATACTTCGAGGTAAAAAAAGGAAGTACATTGATTCGCATTATTCGTAGCTTTGATTCGCAAAGCTGAAAAAAAGAAGATTGAGCGAGTGCGTCACGGCGGAATGATTGTTAATTTCGCTCCCTCGGTTTTTGTTGCAAAGGCGATTGGGACGCTCTGAAAAATAAAATTTCGGAGGGAGCTTTATCGGCCGCTGAATAACGGATTTTTCGCCGACTCGGCGATTATATTCAAGTACAATGCCTCGTCGTCTTGAAAAATTTTCGAGCCTCATTGTTGCGCGGCCGCCGCGAGCGTCTCGCGTGTACCCGCTCGATACATCCTATGCGCGTTTTCTTTCCAATTAGCCGGATACATATATTATCTGCGAAAAAAAAATGCGCACGACGGGCAAAACAAAAGATCAATCATAGTCCGGTGAACGGCTTCGTTTTTTTTTTCTTCATTCTTTTTAGTTTTACAATATTTTTATCATTGAGAAAGAGAGGGAGAGCTGCGCGCAACAGTCAACAAGTTACGTAAATATTCATAACTATAATAAGCTGTTTAATTTATTCTGTCGGCCGTACAGTCGCGCGTATCTCGAAAAGCGCATTGTAAATCAAAATTTCAATCCCATCATTAATAGCGCTGGAAAATCGCGCACGAACTCGCGTCTCAGCAGAGCGCGACAATATAATTTATCGCTAATTTCTCCTCGGCTTCAGCACCACCTCTGCAGACAGTATTCCTTTTAATTCGCGAGTACACTGGACCGTGGCGAAAAAAAACGCATCGAACGTTGCATTACTTAGCATGACCGATCGCCGTGAATTCGCGATGATTTACGAGAGTCCCCATCGCGATAATGGCAGAGGACCCCAACGCAAGGTTTAGAAAGTTTTATGACCCTCCGGGTCCTAATCTACGGGTCACGATCTACACCTTCGAGCGCGTGAAATCGTACGATCTAAATTCCGTAGGCGCGATAGATCTCTCTCTCCAAACCCGCGGCTCGCCGCGCGCGCGATTCTCTCGTCCTCCATACGCAATTTTTCCTCGGGAATATCTTAATTTCATCCTGATGGGCGAGAGCGACGCGCTAAATTGTCATAAATTTAAATCGCTGCGGTTCGTCCTTTGTGCGGTATCGCGGCCATAAAACAATTCGCGAGGAATACGATGAATAAATCAGAGTGTATATGTAGGCTCGATCGAGAGAGCCAAGGAAATAATCTACTCTTGACCGAAGGCTTTTTTTTTCTTAACGAACTGAATACATTAGATATATGGTTTCTCCGTCGTAGGATACAGTATGCGTCGAGATGGCGGAGCAGGAAATCCGCTCTGAATTTCAAAGTTTGAGCGAAGAAAATAAAGAGATGCTGCGTACAACGAATGTATATATATACATACACGCGTAAACCTCTTACATATACGATTCGTCCGTCGCCTTCAGAAGGAAATCCTTTTAAGATGACGAGGCTCTTGTCCGTGAAAGATTATACCATTAATGCCATTTAGATAAATTGAACACCTCCGTCGCCCCGAGTGGATGGAGTCCTTTCAAAAAGTAAACACACGCGACCGACCGCGTGCAGAACTCTCCGCTGAATAAAAAAAAAACGCAGTTTCGCATCGTCGCTTGTATACAAATTCCACGTGTCGATTACTCATCGGAGCGAAGAGAACTAGAGAGAGAAAAAAAACGTCGCAACCGCCACCATAATAGAACTCGCACGTGAAATCATCGGCTCTCCACGTGTGAAAAAAAAGGCTCGGTTGACGAGCCAGCGAAAAAAAAGAAACAATCGTCATCGAGCTGGCGAATTGAGCGACGACTATAGTCGTAAAAATTACGGATTCGCGCGCGCGCGGGGGAGACGCATCAAAGCCGCATCGACTCCCGGGGATAATCGGCCTTAATGCGCTCAAAGAGGCTCCCGAAGGTCCTCGGCGGCGACGCGCCTCCCGCATACGATATTACCTCGCGCATCCGCTTCTCTTTTTCTCTTCTCTCTCTTCTCCTCAGTTCGCCCCGCCGGGGCATGTTTGCACTGGCCGCGATGTCTGCTTTCGAGAGAGCCGGCGCAGGTGCGTGGGCGAAAGAGAGAACAGAGAGAGAGAGGCACGAACGGCGTTTCTCCTTTGCGACGTGAATGGGCCGAGAGCCGCGAGACACTTGTCCGAGAAGCCTGGCGACTGCTCCACCGGCACGTTTTGTCGTGAGAGCGAGACCCCGCCGCCTGCATTGTTTCATGGGCCGTCTGCAAATTTCGGCCGGTCGGTCCCTCGTGTGCTCCCGACGCGCTGCTTGCTGCTCCCCGCGAGTGGAATTTTTTTTTCGGAGCACGTTGTACTTTATGCTGCAATTTTTATCGCGCGAAACGTTTTTGCTGATTAGTTTTATAGATATCTTATCGAACGGTCAAGGTTGACGAAAGTATGGCAGATAACAGGGCGACGATAATGCGCGTGTATAATTGAACGTTTTATATAAAGAAAGCAAAGAGAAACAAAGGGCAATTTATTAGCACCGTGATACGTAAAGACGATTATTGTGTGTGCGAAAAATTCTCGATTTATAAATTTAGTAAATAACTTCATTACGAGGCTTAACTGCACTGCTGCGGGTAAAAGGATTTTTACTTATAAGGAAGGCAGCACTTACATTCGAATTCCATTAAATTTTCATGCACGTATATCCATTTCAATTATTACTTATCTCGCACTTCAGCGTAATGACGCAGTAACACCTATACTTACTCAAGAGGTGAGATTATCCATTTCTTATTTCTTTTTTATTTTAAGAACCCACCGGCAAGAGGAAATTTAAAGAGCGTTTTTTCGGCTTGCTCATGAATGAAAGATTCCTTGGCAGATGAAGAAATAATCATCGCTTTAAAAACGTGGGTCGCGAGAATAAATCACCGAATAAGAAGCGACGCGTGAGCCTTTTAAAAAATCGATTTCATCACCTCGGCAATATACTCCCGCGGCCGACAAGTTTCGGAACCACGGCGGCGGAGATGACCGGCCGCGACAAAGCCCCGGACAGCGGCTCGCCGGACTCCATTGTCCCGTCCGTCCCTCGACTCGAGCGTATGTACACCCGACAGCACGCGTCCCCGGTTCCGAGGTTTCCTAATCCCAAAAAAAAGGGGGAAAGTCTCTCTCCCGGTGCGGCGCGGTTCTTAGAAAATGCGTCGCGCTCGCGCTGGAGTCACTCGAAAGTTTTTACTTTCTTGGGTACACACTGAATTTTTCAAGCATGAATTGGCCTCTGAGAAGGTGACTTTAAAAAGTTCTCTTTGCAAGTTTATTTCTTTGGGTTCTAATAATTAATTCACGTTGCATTTAAATGTTTAACATATTAAATTGTGTTTTATGCTGCACGCTCATCGCGACGGCAGGGGAAATGCAGTTTAAAATGGTTACGACAGGCTCTACGCGAAGTATCGATTCCATCGCTTCCATGCGAAAAGCCGCTTAATGCCGTTCGGTATCGCCAATTTTTTAAAGTGCTATTTTCGAAATTAAGTTTGAAGTGTCGAAGTATAGTCTTTATAAGCTGCTTTTTCATTTTATTTCTCTCGCCTCTTAAATTTGGTTAAACACCTCGGCTAGTGTGTCGATTAATTTCAATTAGCAGCCGCAAATTAAATACCCGCGGCTAGATCAAGATATTTTATGCTTTTATTTGTAGGAATAGAAACGCTAATGTGGCCTAATATTTGAGTTAAAGATACGGTCGTGATTACCACGTGAATTATAAAACACTTCGAAAATAATCGAAAATTATAGCTCAAATTAGAGCCTTATCACTAGATTAGATCTACCCACAGTGCAATTTATGGTTGTCGTAATAACGAAATCGTGCGAGTAGTTGCTCAATGGCATTCCTATACACTTCCTTTATGCATATTTAGTTTCTCGTTATAATTAGATTATAAAAATCGAAGTGGTTTCGATTTTACATTTAGTTTACATTATATATATAGCAATGCAAATCGTAAAGTTCGTTATTTCACTTCTTTTTTAAAACAATGGCGTTTAAACTTTGTTATACAAAAATATTTTTCTCCTGCCGATCGTTTAAGTTTCAATTAAGCGCACAAAACCATCTTAAACAATCCGTTAAAAAAATTACGGCGTCTGCACTATACCGATAAGATCATTACTGATCTCATAATACTTCATTGTTTAAAAAAAAATGAACGATACTTTGTTCAAAAAATTGTACACGTTACACGTAAGTAGTATATTAGTAAATAATAATTGCACTAAAATAATAGTGTAACCATACTAACAAAGTGACTCACTCGGTAGTTCTCATAACTCAAATTAGTTAAGAACATTAAAACTGCCGTCTTAATTATAATTACCCGCCCTTCAACGGAAGTAAAACTCCGCGTCATCCAGCCAAGTCCCATGATCGCCATTAAGAATGCATTTTCAGCATTGGAGCTCTTAACTTTCGAAAACGTTAAAGCCACTAGCGACACAGAGTCTCGTTCGTCTCATTACGCATCCTGCGCGACCGCGAACTTTCGAGCAAAAAGGCGAGAGCCGACGGTAACGAGAGAAACTTGCAAATCATCGATTCGACCTCAGAGACGCCGAGACGCGGCAACGAATCAATCAGCGCGTGCTCACTGCGGCCGCCGCCATCGTCGTCGCTTTAATCTCGCGCCCGCGGCTCTTTAATCCGAGCGCATCCAGCCGCGCCCGAAAGCCGCCTCACCCTGCTTTTTATGCAGCGCGTAACGCGCGCGCCTTTACGCACGTCGAGACGGTAGAAAGAGAACAAAAAAAAAAATAAATAAAAGCTCTCGCTCGGCCGCCTTTTCCACTCCCACGCGCGTCCCGCGAGCCGGTTACATTTTTTCCCCCTGTGCTCGGCTCGCCCTTCCGCGGCGCTCATTGATATGCGAGCGCTCATGGCGCGTTCATTCATGCGATTTCACGCTGCTCCTCCGGAAACGCGCGCAACGCCCGCTAATTATGAGAGCGAGCGCGCCCGTACCCTAATGACGATTTTCGCGTGCGCGGCTCCTTTCGTTACGCTGGCCGACGAAGCATTATGGGCCTCGAATGCCTTTTCTTCCGCTTCTTCGTTTTTTTTTTCCAGATAAACACGGGAATATGAACGCTGGGTTCCGGTAGCGCACTCTCAGAACAACGTCGCTCATGATTTTTCACGGAGAGGCTTGCGTATAGCGAGTGCGGTTTTTTGCACTTGAGGCTCTCGCGGTGCAACTTGCGTAACTGTCATGCAAATGGCAAAACGTTTATTTTTTAGTTTATGAAGTGACGCGTGATGTAAGGTGACTTTTGCAATTAGAACTTTGGAGGAGGCGAGGAAAATGCGCATTTTGTAACGGCATGAGCTTTTCGCATTATTCGCGAGGGATCGGGTCTGCGGTCCGCTCGGGAAGATTTGTATTGTAGATAAGATATCGATATCGACGCTTCACTTTTTGTCTCGAAACTCCACGGTCAAAATGACGCCGGGTGTGCGTAGGAAGGCGTCGACGAT
Organism: Sycophila sp. Sp_5; assembly: GCA_018906775.1. NCBI lineage: Eukaryota > Metazoa > Arthropoda > Insecta > Hymenoptera > Eurytomidae > Sycophila > Sycophila sp. Sp_5. The sequence goes on from JACCID010000036.1 coordinate 1,345,482, forward strand.
TCGTAATTGATTACGTTCCGCCAATAAAGGACATGTAAACCTGCGTTATGAAAGCGATGAAATTCATAATTTTTTTAGGTAACACCGCGCGCTTTCACAATTAATGCAGGACATTTAAATGAAAATTGTGGCGCAACGCGAATGCGCCGATAGATCGAGTAATTGCAACGACTTTACTTAATGCTCGTCTTATATCAGCAGACGCGACAGCAAGTCTGCTTCTCCGCTTTCAACGCGTGCACTCGATTAAACAAAAGTAAACTAAAGGTTCATTTCCTACCGAATCAATATGTACCCAATAATAGTAAAAAACAGAAAAAAAATACAAACAATATTTACTTATTTATTTATTAATTATTTCCACAGTAATCATAAAATAATAATACAATAAATAGTACCCTGATTAAATTATTTCATCACTGTCTAAAGTTGAATTAGTAAAAACTATACTGAGAGAATTTATTTATTTTATAAATTTACGTACATGTAATTATTACGAAAAAATCACCTACATTTTTACAAAAAAAACTTTTTTCAGTATTTATAATTAGTATATAAAAATTGCATTAAAAATTAAAAAAAAAAAAGAGTTTTACTACTTAACGGCTGCTAAAGCAACTTTCTCTAGAATTTTAATAGTTTTTCACTAATTCAACTTTCAAAAAATTCACAATAATAATGATTTAAATAACAACGCTGGATGATTTTGCAGGATCCGGCCGCAAGTGGCGAGGGAGGTGATCGACATGTGTCGGATCTGCACGCAAGTGCCGCCGGGCGAGCCGCAGGTGTTCCTGGGCCCGGACAAAGCCTTCACCTACGACTACGTCTTCGACACAAGTTCGGATCAATCGAACATCTACGAGACATGCGTCGCCAGACTGATCGAAGGCGCCCTGGATGGCTACAATGCCACGGTGCTCGCCTATGGTCAGACCGGATCCGGCAAGACCTACACCATGGGCACCGGCTTCGACGTGGAGATCGACGAGCACGTGGTCGGCATCATTCCCAGGGCCATTAAGCACCTCTTCGACGGCATCGCGGAAAAACAGGCCAGGGCCAGGGAGCGCGCCCAGATGCCACCCGAGTTTAAGGTTCGTTTGATATATATGCTGTACGCGAGCGCAATCGAGCGATTTATTTTTGACGCAAAGTTCGTGCGGCTCTTAATGTGCTTTTTTTACATTGCGGATCGGCATGCGGATGTACGTCAACATTGATATTTAAAAATTAAAATGTAGCGCTATTCTTTATTAGGGTTTTCATTGCACTGGAATAATGAAACACTTTCGTGCATTTAAAATTCTTTTAAATTTTTTCAATAATTCTAAGTGAAGGAGAAATAAATAAATAATGCAGTTTAACACGAGTAAGTTTTACTGTTTAATTATACATATGTAATACATTTATTAAAAATTCATCGCTTTTAAAAGTGACTTTGATGCGTCATATATTTTTAGTTTCTTCGATTATTCGATAAAGTTTTAAACGAATTATATTTCAGTCCTGGCTTTTAATACTCGTCCTCGAAAAGTAAGGCAATAATGATTTTTTTACATCGAACAATATTATACATATTATTGACTAATTACAAATGTTTGTTTACGGTAAATCCGGCCAATTTGAAACTTAATCTAAAAGTACAGTGAATATGAAGTACAGTAAAAATGAACTCTACATTACCGCTACGCAAAAAAGATAAATCTTAACGACCTCATTAATTTCCATAAAAATCTTACTTCAACTCGCGAAATTAAACGAACCGTATCGTGCCTTCCTCAAATTTTGAAGGCGAACGGGTTTACCGTTCGAAAGACCAGCAAATTCGCTTTTATACGAACGCTAATTTTTTTGAATTCAATGCTTTAAGACTGCATCGTCAAAATAAAGGTGAAACCACTCGTTTCACCGTTACAAAAGTGAAAATCGCGTGCACCGACAGAAAAAAATCGCCGCCCACGCGGCCATAAATAATCGGAATCATTACGCCTGCCGTCATCGTTGGAATGTTGGAAATGTCTGCTTTTGTTTTTTTAATGAAATCTATAACGATAAAAATGCGCCTCTCATTGTCCCGCGCGTCAGTCTCCCATTACCATTGTAAAATTATGAAAATCGCCGTAAACAATTATACTTTCAAAATCGTCCCTGTATACCACCCATAAAAATTACTTCACGCCGTGCGATCCAACCAAACGAATGTGTAAGATAATGAACTTCACCCAGTCGCCGCAAGTATAGCCTTTTAATTAAATGCGTGCGTCGCGTAATTCAAGCAGCCGCCGGTGTGCGTCGTTAAAGAAAAAAAAGGAGGCGAGACGTTGAAAAGCCTACTGGAATTACTCTTCGTATGGGCAGGCCTATGGCATATTATCGCCGCTCGAAATGGAGTGTGACGGACAACTGGAGCAGGAGGCCTGGCGTTCGGGTTACCGAATCGCGAGGGGCGCGAACGCGTGACACGCGATACGAGCGAGTCTACGAGACTCGCGAATCGTCGTGGGAAAGCCCCTTGTCGGCGACGATGCCCTCGGCCACGGGAACAAAAAAAAAAAACACTCCACTCGCGACGTCGAGTAATGATACTTCTCTCGCGAATTACTGCTAGGTGTATAGTTAGGGTTACTTAAAGTGTTTCCACGTGCTGATCGTTACGTGGGTTCGCACGAATTTAACATACGGTTCTTTTTGTTTTTTGCTTTCTTTCTCTCGCGTTTCTTTGTTTATTAACGCTGAATTGACGGTGTAAACAGGTGCTATTGCACTTGCTTGTGAATATTTAAATTTCTTTTCCGATGTAAAATTGCTTTATTGAGAAGGAACGAGTGGATCTGTAGATAAACTAAATTTACATAAATTTTGCGTGTCTATGCATTTAAATATAGAAAAATTTAAATTTGTTCGAGAATTATCATTTGAACTCATTCACATTGTAATAAAGTATTTTGTATGTATGCCCATGAGTAGCCACTGAAATCGTCCTACACTGTAAAGGAATTTATAACGTAACCATCATATAAACTCGATAAAATGCTTCGATTAAAAGTTGAATGAAACTGGCAACATTTACGCCACCTACAATCCAATGAATTCGCTTCACCGTTGATGTATAAATTCATTCATTAAAAAACGAGTTTCCGCTAAAAAATGAAAGTAAGACTTATAAAACGCCGATAACTGGTTTTCTGAGATTTTTTTTTTATTGTAAGATAATGAACAGTTCAGCCTGTTAATTACTATATTCAGAAGCCACGTAGTAATTGATAAAGTTAAATCAATTTTAAACAAACAAAAAATGAAATCCCCGTTCATATAATTAACTATACAAGGTCTAACGCCATTTATTATCTCGCTCAGGTGACGGCGCAATTTTTGGAGCTGTACAACGAAGATCTGAAGGACTTACTGGAGCCTGGAGGTCCGCGCGGCGGAGCGCGAATCCACGAGGACACCGCGGGTAACATCCACCTCGCGGGGGTAGAATCCCGACTGGTCACCACTCCCCAGGACGCCCTGGAGTACCTGCGTCTTGGCGCTCTGTCGCGTACCACCGGCTCCACGCAAATGAACACCCAGTCGTCGCGCTCCCACGCGATATTCACGCTCTTCGTGAAGCAGCAGCGCTGCATCAGAGTCGAGGACCCAGACGCCGACGTAGACACCCAGAGCTCCATGGACGGTGCCAATGAGTTCGAAACTCTCACCGCCAAATTTCATTTCGTCGATCTCGCGGGATCCGAGCGCCTCAAAAGGACCGGCGCCACTGGCGATCGTGCCAAGGAGGGCATCTCCATCAATTGTGGACTGGTATGTTTTTAATTTTTTTTTATTATAAAAGAATCGTGACCAGTGTACTTTCCTTTCAGAATAAATTTCAATTTCCAAGTTAAAAAAATTCAGCTTCTTGTTACAAATGTTTCAAATTGAATTAGAGTCTCCGGCGAATGACAAAAGAATTGAAGGTACAGTTGTAACGTGGAAAAGTTCTATTGAATTAATTACATATACTAGACCAGTGAAGCTGAATTACCTCGTAATGTTCACGTACCTGAAAACGAATAATCAAGGAAGCGCGGATCGCAAAATATAGAGAAAAATGTATGCATCAGCGAGATAATGATCAAGCGGCGAGTTCGTCGCGTAAAAAATGCAAATTAGCATTTAAACGCTCGTTATGAAAAATTCATAGAGGAAATTGTTTGGTATGCTCCACTCGAGCTTCTCTTGGTGCCACGAATCATAAATTCGACAGGGCGATGTTCTTTTCCATATAAGAGACTCCAACTAACTGACGCTTTCCCGTTTTAGCTGGCGCTGGGTAACGTCATCTCGGCTCTGGGCGACAAGACGAAGAAAGCGCTGCACGTACCCTACCGAGACTCGAAGCTCACGCGACTTCTGCAGGATTCGCTAGGTGGCAACAGCCAGACGGTGATGATCGCCTGCGTCTCGCCGAGCGACCGCGATTTCATGGAGACCCTGAGTACACTCAAGTACGCAAATCGCGCGAGGAACATCAAGAACAAAGTTACGATCAATCAAGACAAGAGCTCCAGGACAATCGCCTCTTTGCGTCGCGAGATACAACAACTTGCAGATGGAACTGCTCGAGTACCGCCAAGGTGATTCGACTATACTATTGTATTATTGAAGACTTACATCAATATTTCGATTGGGATAAATTTGAGAATAAGAAACATTTTTTTACAATATTTTCATAATAGACGCATAGCAAGTGTACTTTCTACTTAATCCTTCAGACCGTAACTTCAAAGCTTGGCTGACAAAGGATGTACTTGTTTTTTCAAGCAAAGTGTCGAGTCAGCGCTTAGCACAGATAAAATATTTTCTTTTTATCGGATGACATTTCAAATTGCCTCCAATAATATTTTGAGAACTAATTTACCTTTTGTAAATACTCTAGGCAGTGTAAATCAATTTGAACAAGATGTAATTTTTAAAACGTTTGAAAATTTTGTTTTTTTTTGTACGCAGGTAAACGGGTTGTAGGCGAGGATGGCATGAACGATGCTTGGCACGAAAATCAAATGCTGAACAGCGAGCTGCAGAGCCTACGAACACGCGTTAAGGCACTGTCGGAGACGGTGGACGCTCTCACGGCTAAAAACTCCCTGCTGCTGGCAGAGAAGGCTGCCGGGCAATGGCTGTCTTCCGGTGCGGCAGCCGCTGGTGGCGATGTCACTGAACTCGTTCAGGGCTATCTCCAGGAGATCGAAGAGCTGCGTGCCCGGCTTCTGGAAGCCGAAGCACTTTACCAGCAGCTCAAAAAGAGGCAGATGCATGTAAGTTTGTCAAAACTATGATAAATAACTGTTCCCTGAGACTTTTATAAAACTTCGATAGATATATGAGGTGAGACGACACCAGTGGAAAGAATTTAATATGTATAAAAAAGAGAGAAGCGATTTTGTAAAAGTCGAATTTATCAATTATTTAATCAACAATTTTATCGTTTCATTATTTAGTATCTGCAAATCGTTTGTTATGGCTAAACGAATTTATTGTTGTTTAGCATCCATTAGATATGGACAGCCAACTAGAAAATCTGCAGGTATGCTTTATACGAAGCACTGATACTGGTACATGTTTTATCTGGACATGGAATTTTCGTAGAAAAATAGTATAGATAAAGTTTCATTATGATTTATTTCAGTTTGTATGTATACCCGTAGATCATAATTAGTTTCTACTGCAAGTTTTCACTTACTATTAGATATGCAATCCACAAGTAAACACGGAACTCTAGTACATAAAAACTATCTAAATCACGTACATCCGTTATGTAAATATATACACTTAAAAAACACAGTACTTACTATGAAAGCAAATTAAGTACACCAACCAGCAATGAACGATTAGTACACTTTTTGATTTATATCAATAATGATTAAAAAAACTTATTTAATAGGCAAATGAACATTTTCGTCACCTATTTATTAATTTTTGTTATACTTTAAAGTTAAACGTTTACAAATTTTTTTATTTTGCAACTCATTCAATAATGTCTTTTAAACAATTTTTAGATCAATGCAGCAAGCAATCCTTACAGCGACATGTCGCACGTCATTCACAACGACTCCTCATCGATATTAATGGATGCCAAAAAGGAATTGCAAAAGGAAAAGGCACTTTTGGCTAGTCTTAAAAATCAACAAGCTCAGAACTCCAACATCAGCAGTCGCGATGGAGATGATAATGACATGGACGACACAGAGAACGGTCAGGAGTCTATGAGCGAAGATGAATCCGACGATGATTCAGATAGAAAAGGTGAGGTTCCATCATCCATATTACATTTCTAATAAATTATCAAATTCAAAAAGATTTTAAAAATACGTGTTAAAATCAGAACTTTTAGTTCGTGCCTCTTTCAGTTTTCTAAGCAACGATATAATTAACATAAACATACTTTTTTATAAATTTATTATTTTAAAACAATTTCTCATGTTTGAAAAATAATATTTGCAGAGGAGGATGAGGAAGAGGAAGCGATGGGCCGTGAGTTGGAAAACTTAACGTCAAACATCGACGTAAAACAACGACTGATACAAGAACTGGAGCAGTCTCAAAGGCGGTTGCAAACAATGAAACAACATTACGAGGATAAACTGACGCAATTACAGCTGCGTATCCGCGATACACAGGACGAGCGCGATAAAGTACTATCGTCACTACAGAATCAACCGTCGGCGCCTACGGAGAAAGTGAAAAAATTGCGCGATGAGTACGAGAAGAAATTGTCAGCCATGCAAAAGGAAGTAAAAATGCTTCAATCCGCGAAGAAAGAGCACGCGCGCCTGCTCAAAAGCCAAACTCAAAACGAGAATCGCCTGCGAGGCCTGCGAAACGAGCTGGCCGAGATGAAACGGGCAAAAGTGAAGCTTCTGAACAAAATGCGGGAGGAGGCGCAGCGGCACAAGGAGAACGAGCTGAAGCGCAATCGCGAAATAGCACAGCTCCGCAAGGAAAGTCGGCGTAACGCCAATATGATCCGCACCCTCGAGGCAGACAAGCGCATGAAGGAGGTGGTGCTGAGGCGGAAGCAAGAGGAGGTCACGGCCCTCCGACGCAGGGACCGCGGCCTGAGTCAGAAGGCCGCCGGAAGGGCAGTACCAGCGAAAGCCCTTAATCCTAAGGCGTTGAAGCAACGCTGGCAGACGTTCGAAAGGACCATTACCAAGCAGGCATTGGCTAAACAGGCGGCAGCTGAAACTGAAAAGGAGATGGAAAGGCTACTGCAAGAACGCGAGGAACTTGGACGGGAACTCGAAAGGTTAAAGAAGCACAGGCTTGTAGTAGCGTCGACTAAGGAGGATACTAGCGACCTTGACGAGGAAATCGATAATGTCACTAGCAAAATCAGTTATTTACAAGTGCGTATCAATTTATTATTATTTTTTTTTTTTATACACATTTTTTTGTCTGCTAATTTAAAATAATTTTAAACTCAATCTTTGTCTATCTAAAAGCATTTCTATAGTTAAAGAAAATTCAGGTGCACTTTTCTGTAATAATGTACTACACATTTCAAGAGAAACAGCATAGTCTGTAGAAAAATTGTTTTCCGAGAAAAACAGTATACTTCCGCAATGCGAAAGACAGACAGTATCGATCGCCTGCGGTTATAATGAAGCATTAACCAGCGTTCCTATTATTCTCAATGTAGGACAGTATCGCCGAGTGCCAAAGAGCAATGGTGGAGATGGGCGACGGCGATGGCGAGACGGAAGGCGACCCTGGGGTTGAAGCCCTGCTTGGTACAGTTCGCACTGTCGACGAGGCCCAGTACCTCATGCAACGCATGCTGGCCTTCACCATCGAGCAGAGCTACATCGCCGCTCAAAAACAAGTCGAAGTGCACGACATGGAAACGCGACTCAAGCAAGTGGCTCAGGAGAGTGATGTGCAACATCAGCTCCTCGAGCATGTATTGCGGGATCGCGATCTTCTCTCCCTTACAAATAGCAATAATACAAATAACACCACGGCCTACAGCCCCCCAAGCTCTCGTAGTTCATCGCCTGACAAGTAAGTTTTCATTTACTTGTGCATATTAAACAATATTTAATAGCTTATTTTATAATTTATTATATGGCAGATATAACTATTTTTACCATTCAATTGTTGTAATATTTTTTTGTGATATTTTACAGTAGTGAAAGTCTCACGCAGAGTATTGGCGGAGACGATAAGTCAAGAAGTATTAAGGTTCGCCGTCGAACCACTCAGCCTCAGGAACTGTTGTACGGAATACCGACGAATGCGGACAATCAAAAGAATGAAGATCAAAATCAAAATCAAAATCACAACCATCCGCTCACGAGGGTTCCCAGCGCACCAGGAAGTTTAAAGTTTGTTTATTGGTTAATTTTAACTTACTTAAGGCTGGCACGACTGAGCTTCACAAATCTATGTATCTATCTTTGTTCACGGCAAAAATGTTTCAATTTTATGTGTTTCATCGCATTTATCATTCATCTCAAATCATGAAACACTTCCGCTGATATTTCGCGAAAGTAAGAGTGATAAATTTTACTAAAGATTTTCGATACCAAAGTGTTATGTTACGTTGGGAATTGATTTAAAATTTTTATTAAAAAAAATGTTACATTTTTCTTTACAAAGAAAATTAAAACTAATCGGTAATAACTATTTTGACTAATGATTTGTCTCGAGTTCGGTCGTACAGTCGTAATGTGGAGTAGTGAAAAAACTTTTAAAAACAAATATGGTTGTGAGGTCTATTAAAATGGTAACTTGCATGATCTTAGGGGGTTGGTACTCGCGAGGAATCAGTATGGAAGTGGGTTGATCGGCTCACCGACGTTGAGCCGTCGCGACAGCACGTCACCTCGGCCACTGCGCAGAGCTCTACACGCAGGTGGCGGTTCCATGTGAGTGACAATGCTCCAGCTGACTTTCACTTTTATTCTCCTGTTATACCTATGTCTTGACATTTTGCACAGTGCACTTCTTTCCCTCTTTTTTTCTAGTTATAGACGATGATTCACAAGAGTATATTTACAATGTATGTGCGGAGACGTATAACGTTAAAAACGAAAAAAAAAAGGATGAAGTAAAATTTTTATTTACAATTGGATTTTATTGAAATGGCAGCTTGGAGCTTAATTGTCGAAATTCTACACTATACACAAGACACATGCTGCTTGCACTTTTTCTATTTTCTACTTCTTTGAGAGCTCACGATTCTATCGAGTCGGATTGACTAATTTTTGTGTTACGAAGAGCATTTGAAGTCTTTACCTTAATTTTTATGTTACAAGGAGCATTTGAAATTATTTTATTTAAACATCAGTGTAAGTTTGTACTTTTTTAAATGTTTGTTTTTCTTTCACTGACTACATGGACCAAAGGTCTTTGAGTATGCCTTCTCTAATCGTAACAATGACTTATTCTTACATTAATAAATGCCATATAATTTTATAATTGCCATAGGCTTAATGTATATTTATGCACATGCAAAGATTATGCAAATATGAGCATCAAGATATAAAGGTGTGTACATATTACTGCGTAAGTCACTAAAAATGACTTAAGAACTGATTTATAGACACAAAATGTACTATATATGTATATAACAAAATTAAAAAAAAAAAGAAAAGAATGTACAGCTTTAAACATGTTGAATAAATGTAACATAAATTATGCGTTTTACGTACGTGCTGATTTTATATACCAGTGAAATCCTGTGTGTGTGTTCAGCGCATAATAAAAATGTTGATGTTGTGGCATAAATAACGAATCGACATTCTAATAAATCGACATTTAAAGGCATTCTTAAAACAGTAACAAAAAAGGGAAACAAGCTCGTTATCTTTCTCGCACATTCTCTAACAATTTCATCATGAGAGGTTCGCCCACACGCGAAATTCTCTTGCATCGCTAATCAATTAGTTTGTCTTTCAATTTTGTCGCACGTTGAACAAGCAGAAAACCAAAAAAAAAAAAACATTTGCATGCCATGTTTTTTTCTGTTTACCATCGTTTGCTCATGGGTAATAATATACTTGTAGTAATAGTACTTAACATAGTCACTAAGAAGAAGCATGATCATTTGTTCGTTGCGGACTAAAATTAACATCTGATCACGTCTTGCTGAACTAACTTTGCTAAACTAACAACTGACGGCCCGTAACCAGGGAGCAGGTAGCCCACATGGACATATCCTCACCGCCGGGCTCGCCCACGACCTACCGACGTTTCAACAGCCGAGAAGAGAACGTCTTCTCCAGATTGACGGCTAGCAGACAGACTCTTCACGTGGAGCACCAACCGACAAAAGGAGTCATCTCGAACTATCAAGGAAAGGTGAGGGTTAATTAACTTTTTTTTTCAGCCTCAAGGCTAACGCTCTCTGAGTCAGTAATGCAATTTATCCATGCGAAAATTAATCGCGAACTTATATCACGTGCTATTGTTTAGACTGTCCCCAGGGCAATTCTGCACTGCACTCACGTAGCCGAAGGTCATAGTAAAGCCGTCCTGACAATTTGCGCAACCAATGATTTACTCTTCAGCGGCTCTAAAGGTGAGTACATAAAAAATAATTGCGATTTTCCAAAGAAAACACGCGAGCCTTGAAAAACTAATTTTGCAGAGGGTACTTATTAATCTCTAAATGTACACAATTTCATTTTAATTAACGATCGTTTTTATTTCCCGCAGATCGAACGGTGAAGGTGTGGGATCTAGGCACCGGTATCGAGAGCATGACTCTAAGCGGCCACCCGAACAACGTCGTGGTCGTGAAATACTCGGAGGTCCACCGTTTATTATTTAGCGTGTCGGCGGCGTACGTGAAGGTGTGGGACCTTCGCTCCGGCAACACGTGCATCAAGACGCTGTTCTCGTCGGGTCAGTCGCAAAGCGGCGCCCTGACTCTGTCGACTCCGTCGCGTACCCTCCAGATACCCGTCGGCGAAACCATCATCAATGATTTTGCCCTCGGCCTCGACGACAGCGAACTCTTTTTCACCGCATCGAGCGACAAGGTGCGCATGTGGGACCTCAGAAAGCTCGCCTACGTGGGAAAGCTCAGCACCCCCCACGCGGCCGCCGTTATGTGCCTAGGCGTCGCGGACGATGGTAGAGTCATCACCGGTAGCAAGGACCACCTTATCTCCCTCGTCGAGCCTAACATGTCAGGGCAGTCCGTCAGCTTGTCGCCGCCCCACTACGATGGAGTGCAGTGCTTAGCTACTTATGGAAACACACTATTTTCCGGTGCGTTTATGGTTTCTTCTGTAAAGCGTTTTTTTTTATTTTATTATTTAAAGGCTTTTTCAATCTCTTACGAGATTATATAGCCCAGTTTATTCACAGAAATACAAAGATTACAAATACATAATTTTACATCATATATATGATTTATATTCGTAGATTGGAGGATCTTAAAAACTGTAAAGCGTTTATTACGTTGGTTAATAATGTTTATTTGGTTTATTCAATAATTGAACAGTCTTAAATAGACTTTTATAGAAAATGAGAAAGCAATGTAATGAAAAGCTGATTGTAAATTCTATGCAGGTTCGAGAGACATGTGCATCAAACGTTGGGACTTGAGTAGGATGGAGTTGATCCAGTCTCTGAATAACGCTCACAAAGATTGGATCCTCGGATTGTGCCTTATAAACAGCGGGTCTGTAATGGTATCGGGTTGTCGCGGCGGCATCCTGAGAGCGTGGTCGGTGCCGACCTTCGGCGACCACGCCGGCGAGTGCTCGATGCTGGGCGAGGTGCGTGCCCATACGTCGGCCATCAACGCTACTGTCACTAATCAGCAGCACATCTTCACCGCCAGCAAGTGAGTATAAGGGGTCGGCTCGGTATTTCTCTTTCTCGCAGTGATTACTTATGTACACAACACTTACACGTAGTAGGCTGCACCCGAATACGGGTATTTATTTCTTTTTAATGGGATTCGGGTTTGGCCGAACTAACACACTTTAATACTTATCTTTCTCTTAAGGGGATGAAAAAGGGTACTGCTTTACCGATTCGATACTACTGTTCGTTTTATACTATTTTATTTATTTGTGATGGAAGTTTTTATGAGTTGAAAATCGAAGTTGGTAAAGTGGACCTGTGGTAAGTTTCCATTCCCTTAATGTTGTATTATAGGATAGTTATATTAAAAGCTTGGAACGTTGGTTGCAGCTCTGGGGAAGTGAAGCTGTGGCGCATACCTGATTCTTCTTTGACCATGTCCACGTCCACAGTTTCTTTATAACTTGATCCGCTTGATCTCTATCTCTTGGTTGGTTTCTGTTTGGTTATCTGTGTTCAGTGTTGTTCTATTTTAATAAGTAGTTTAAGATACTTGGGCGATTTACTACTGTCCGTTTTATTCTAGTCATATTCCAATTGTTCCTTTTAGTCCTCTAAAAAAATAAACTTTTCTATTACTGATACTTAAAACGTTAAAAGCTCTATTAGAACGAGGCTGCTATGTTTTTCCCCACTTCCAAATATACTTTATTGCAAGTAATGAAGTACAAAAAAACTCAAATTTATTTAACAATATAAATAACCAACACTAAAAATTGAATGCAGATTGGATTAGATCAAAGAGTTAAAGTAACTTTTCTAGAAAAAAAATAACGCTAGGTACTGCGTTACTTACATGTGTTTGACACAATTTTAGTTTCATACCATCATAATCATTGTCATGATCATCATCATCATTCTCATCATCATTATAATTGTACTCATCGCCGTCATCGTCATCATCATTATCATTAGCGTCATCTAATTTTACTAATAATGGTACTTCACTATAAGTCTTTTTTCCTTAGTTGTTTGCTAATACTTTAGCGATTACACGTATAAATAACGCACAAGCTTGTTAGCTCTTAGAAATCATCATGTCTTTTAATTACTTCATCTATCGATCTGATACAACTGGCTACAGAGGAAATTTTCTAATAATTTATCTTATACTTCTGATCGTGAATTTTCTTGCATGGTTAACGAAGTTTAATCCTAATACACACAGCTCAAAAGTATTGTTATTATTTTTTTTAAATAAAAAATTTATTATTTTGCTTCCGCCTTATTATTCATTAATTTCGTGCATTGCATGGCTGCCATCTGCTCTGCGCGTGAAGTGATGGCACAGTGAGGCTGTGGAACTACAACAAGAGAGACAACAGGACTTTCCAAAGGAGCAACTCGCTAAAATGCTAACACATGAAGTATTTTATTTATTTAGTGATATTTGTCGCTTATTTATTTACCTCGTTTTCACCAATCTGCGGTAGGGATCTAGCGAAGATGGTCTAACTATAGGAGCGAACAAAAAATGAATTAAGTGAACAAAGTCTATGTGAACAAGAGTAACTTTAGGGTGCGTTGCGTAATTTTCCCGCATTTGTTGAAAGAAAGAAAAAAGTACCGTTCGTTTTGTGTACTTTAATATATTATAATGAACTTTTTATACGGCGTGTAACTATAGGCTATGCTATATAATTTTAAGTAGAGTTTTAATGAAATTTTTAATGAGATTCTATTGTGCTGTAAAAGTAGCTGCATCATCCTTTCGCGTGATATTTTATAGACTTTTAAAGTGTTACTATGATGTTACCAGTGAGTCAATGAATTTAACGGAGTTTCATTTTTTATATGATTTTCTTTTTAATCCACCGGAAATGCCTGTGCTAGAGTTACGGTGCACTATTCCAAAGGCGCCTAAATGAATATTTGTAGATTGTATTTAAATAAATGAACAAATTTGGCATTATCTAGCATTTATTTTATTATGAACGTAAAGATGGTAATAAATGTAATATTTAATCTTAGTACAAACAATAATTGTTGATTAATACTGTACAGTCTGAGGTCTCTGTAGGTCCCAAAAAAATGACATCGTCAGGGTTGACTGTTGTTCAGTTTTCTTCTGAAAATATTAAAGAAAGAAACCCCGATTAACTTTATATAAATAAAATTAATTATGAAATAAAGAAATTTAATTGAATAAAATATTGCTGTATGTCATTAATTATCTTCTAATTGGTCATTAAATTTTTTTTTTACGTTGTTTGGTTTTATGAAATAATTAATTTCTTCTTACCTCTTTTTCTTTTTGTGTGCGCTGAGCGATTCCTGCCCACTGTCATCTTCAGCACTGTCTTCCGACTGACTGCTGCTACTACTGCTCGACGAACTGCTGGAAGAACCGCTCGAGGAGTCGCTAGCAACGCCAGTGTCCTCTTTGACATCAATTGTATCCGCTAAAGTCGCCAACTCCGACTCTTTTTCCCTGAGTACCTTAAGCCATTTACGTGATAATTTTGGTCTCCCTCGTACCTAAGAATATTAAATATTTAGTTGACATGAAATTAATATTATACTTTAACAAGTGTATTTACCGTTTTATGCCACACTACAGGGAAGTTTGTGCGAGAACAAAAATTTTGCGTAACAGCAATGGTATCGTCAAGATTAAGAACAACGTGCCACCAGCCACCAGGCACAAATACAGTTTCCCCAGGATTTTGTAAAATTTCAATGGGTAAGCAGTCTTGTGGCCATGTTGGCAGTTTTGTTCGAGGATAAATGACGGAAAACCATGTAATAGCCTCGTCTCTTTGCCTGCCTCCTTCTGCACTAGATACTTTTAGAAGCTCTCTTGGCGTATGAGTAGGAAACAAGCACCACCGTTTGTGCCCTGATATAAGTGCATTCCAGGCACTAGTACCCAAAGGATCTATATGAATGCCAGTACCTATATACAATGAACATTAATTTACTTTTATATTGTAATGGATTTGATTCTACAGTTCTGAGTTTTAAAAATAATTACCTGATCGTTCAGGTCCCATAACAAACCATCGATAAGGAGGTCTCCTATGTTCTCCTGCATGTTGGAAGAGGTCATCTCGGAAGTATATTGGAATTGTATAATCTTCTAACAACTTTTTTCTTCTAGGATGCTCACCAAAGGAACTATCAAAGATATATAGTGGCGAATCATCGTCATTATTTTGCATGTAACGAATGTAATATTTCATTTTCATCTTTACACTGTATCCCTCATTGTCTTCGCCACATTTAAATTTTTGGTTTCGATATTTTTTAGCTAACCTCTACAAAGTAAGTATTGGGTTATTATAAAAAGTGTTTAAAAGTTCCCTTAATTATGAAACAAATAAAAGAATTGCATACCTCGATAGTCCACTTGTGCTGGGCTTTCCAGTCTTTTTGAACACCTTTTATTATCACAGGTATATAAGGTTTTTCGTATCTACTAATAAATTCTTCTGGAGTGACTTCTGCCTCAACTATTCTATCAACATTGTCCTTGAAATCCCAGAATGGTTGAAATTTTTTACTATAATTATGTTGATTCCAAGATGCCTTGTCGTTAAGTTCTGTAAACAAATAAATCAAGGATATGATGTTACTTTAAGCATTAGAGCAACAGGTGAAAGTATACATAACAAAGTAGTTGCAAAATCAATTAATACCAATGCAGAAATCTTTCCTTGAAGATTACATTGCGGAATTTGAGATAGAAACAATTAACTTCACTAATAAAATTCATTTCTCGACAGTCCCAAAACATTTATTCAAATCGACGTGACATCTCGAACGTACGACAACTCCATCGGTCTCTCGCTAGGTAAAAGGTAAATAAATGAAAAGTTACAGGTTGATCGGTCGCGTATTTTGAAAGGCGCGCTCCTTACCTCAAAAGGTCACAGAACTCTGCTTGCAAACAATTATAAAGTGCGAAATTCGAAACAATTGCCTAACGTATCGGATTGTCGAGATTACGTAAAAAGAACGCGAAGCCAATCTTGGCGCTTCTCGAAAGTTCGTCGAAAAAAAGTACCGTCATCGCTCCAAAAGAAGAAAATCGGAGCAGCACCGTAAAAAAAAAGTCGCTCCAGCATTCGCCGGCGCGTGCAACAATCCCTCCCCTCGTCAACCATAAACTCGCGTACACAAACAACTGCACGTACGTCCACCGGAACGAGTGTCAAAATGTCGACAATCGTCACCGCAAGAGAATAAAAAAAAACTGCACGCACACGGAATCACACCGCCGAGCAAGTAGGACCCCAACGAACCGCGATAAAAAAAAAAAAGGAAACGGAGCACACGCGTCCGCGGCTGCGTAGGTTATGGTCGCCCGGTGCGTACGTGCCTCTCTTCCTCGCACTCACACTCACCAGGCCTCGCTTTGCGCTTCACCTCCTTGATGCGCTTCCTCGCCCGGTGGTCCAGCTTAGCGTCCTCCGTCATCTTTCCGGCGAGCTCTCCACTTGCGCCAAGGTCCCCCCGGGGCGGCAGTCTCCGTCTCTCCTCCCCTCACCACTATTTACAACGACGACCTGGGGAATAGGAACGCCCGGTGCCGCGGAGGACGCGCTCGGCCCGACCGACTGTATATCAGCGCGGCGCCGCGACTGACCGCATGACGCGCGAGTAGCGGACACACACCAGACGTCGCGCGGCGCCGCCTACAGTCGTGCGCGCGCACTCCTCCTTGAAAACCCTAAACGATCACTGCTGTCGGACTGCGTGTACCTGCACGCCGAGCGCGACACCCACACGCGCGCGCCGCGGCGAGTCTGCCCGCGAGGTGGCGCCAGCAGTGCCTCTTCGAACGCTACGAGAGAGAGAGAGAGAGAGTGAGGAGAGCAGAATGCACTTTTTACACGCTCCTCGCGCTTATCTTCTTCTTCCGTTTTTTTTTTTCTTCTGGAGGCACTCTTGATAGCACGCACCCACGTTTCGGAGTTATTAAAACGCGAGGAGCAGGAATGCCGAGGGAGGAAACCGGGCCTGATATTTAAAGTATACACGGAGCGGACTGCTCGCGGCGCTCGGGGTAGAGCGCTCGTATATACAGGCTCGCCTCGCGCGATGTGCCTACGTGACAAGCGGTGCGAGAGTCATGTCCCGTTGGTTTTGCAGCCGCGCGAGCGAGATAGACAAAAGCCGCGGGGTTTTGTAATGCCGGGGGAGAGCGCGCCGGAACGACGTTTCGGAGCAGGTGATGCGGTACTTTAATTTCCCGGCTCGCTCCTCCGAAACGAAAGAACGAAGAGCCGCAACTTCGGGACGGCAATTTCTAACGGTTCTTCCCTTCTCTCTTTTTTTATCGTTGCCTCTCCGCGAGCGTATGCAGCGATCGGCTCCGCGGGCTTTATTGGGCTGCGGGGATTTAAATTTCTAAAAATAAGATTTTATAGCGCGGCGAAATCGCCGCCCGGAAATACATTGTATTCTCTCGAGAGGGGCGGGTTGTATATAGCCTCAGAAATATCTTCCGATAATCGTTTTCACGTTGCAATTTCCAGGAATAATACTTCGATTTATCTATAGACTGTTTTTTTTTTCAATTTCAGTCCTATGCACGGTCGATTATATAATTCTATTGTAAAGATTTACTGTTACTGCTTCAACGTGCGCTATCGCCTGGCAGCCTCGATATCCTAATTGCAGATGCAAATTGCGGAGCTCCTTGAAGTAAAACTCCGGTTTATACATCCCGACGGGGGAAAAAAAAGGAGAAAAAAGTCGAATTCATTTCTAAAGGAGAAAACCACAGGAAACCGCGCGAAAGACGAGAAAGTGTGCGCCTTTTTTGCATGACAAAAGAGCTCACTTCGAGAAGCGTTATGCGCAGAGGAAGAAGTCGAGCCGAAAAAGCGTCGAGCGTTTTATACGTGTGTCCGCATATACACACGCGCATTCGCCTTTATAAGGCAGAGGAGGCTCGGCACGTGGTCACGTCGCGACTTTTTTTTTTCTTTTTCTTTTTTTTTCGAGCCCGCATCGGCGTGCATTTTAAAGGCGCACGACGCGGCGGCAGCGACTATCGGCCCTTCGTAGGTCGCGTGCAGCCGGGCACGCATACACGCGCGCGCGCAGCGGAGCCGCGCGAGTGTGCGCCAGTGCACTTGCGCGGCCAGTGACGTCGAGCTTTGATGTGTCGTTTTTTTTCTCCCTCGCGCATTTTCCTCAGACGTGCACGCCCGTGGCCCAAAGTTCAACGGTTCCAGCCGCGCATGCGCACAGCTTTCGACTAGGCTTACGCGTGTATACGTACACGCATCAAAGGCTTGCTTGTGTACACACGGGGAAGGGGGAGAGGGGCTTGACTTTGGTGCGCACGCGTCACTGTATATACCGGCGTGTGTTACGTGCGTGCGTGGGAGATTCGGCGTTGTCGAAGCCGAGCCTCTTCCTCGGGCGGAGACGCGCTTTTCCCCGCCGCTCCGTATCCTACGCTTTTCCGCTCGACTCAATCGCGGCGAGCTATCGAACGTGCAGCGCGGGATTACGAAAGGAAAATCAGCGGAGCGTCGTGGACGGGATATCGATTGATCTCCTCGAGCGCTGAAGAAATTCCGATGCGATAGGGACTTGGATTGTAGGATGAACGCGAGCGCGGTTCTCGGTATCAATTGGCTTATCGGTGGAATTCGCGTTAAATGAATACACTTTTTTCCTTGTGCGATGATTAAAATTCTTTCTTTTTTTTTGCAGAGTAAAAATGACCATTAGTCATCGATGCAGGAAGTGTATAACTTCCTGTGTTGAACGTTTTTAAATTTGCGTAAAGGAGATTCAATTTTGTTTCGTTTTTGTCTGTAATTTATCATTTACATATCTATAATCTTGAAAATGTTGAGAAAACGATAAAGTAGCGATAAAATCGAATCTTCTTTTTGAAAATTTAAAACTGTTCCATAAGAATTTATTTCCGGTGAGTGTGCAGTAGATAACAGCGAAGGATAGGAGTTAAAAAGGCGTATAAAAACGTGCATGGACATTTGAATAAATTATTTTACAGAGGGGTGCAACGGTATCGTGAAATATTTTAACATCGGAAAATGATGGCTATAGTCAATTATCGATCGTTAAGTTCCAATCATTAACTTACTTAAAAATAGTGAATTTAAACCGAATAAGGACTTAACAATCGCAGCTGTCATTGAAGGTCAACTTTTTTTTTGTTAATTTTTTTTTAATATTTTTTTTATATATTTTTCTCTGCTTTACAGTTACCTAATTGGCACTTTAAAGAAACCGTTGAGCGATTCAACTGACAAAGACAGCAGTTTTCAGCTAAAAAGCGATCCGCTTAAGCGGCCAACAGGTATTTAAATACTTGAGCAGCGGACAATAAGTAATCGCCGGACAAAAGAGCTAAGTTTTACATTGACACCTTGTGGTAGCATTTTGCATTCGCCCTTGAGGGGTGAGCAGCTGTGCAGGTAAATGCACTTGATACGAGCGCGCAAAACTGGAGGGGTGAAAAAATTATAATTAGGGTGTGCAAGCGCGCGCGCGCTTCCCGCCAAAGTATAAGCATGCGGCGCCGCGCGATCTTACACGCGCGCAGGTACCGTACGACGCAATCGTTTCCACGTCGATTACTATCTGCAAGATTTGTCGTTTTCAGGATAATGTTTGCCAACGTCGGCCAGATTTAGCGATCGAATCAAGCGATTTAAAAAAAAAATGTCCGTGTATAAAGCAGCCAATTTAATTAGTCGCTTATCAGATCTGAATTTACCAGCCCTAAGAATAATCGTACGCATTTACCGCTCATTAATTAAGGGTGCCGTGCGGAAAGGTCGTTTCGCTTTGCATTCGTTTAAAAAAAAATGAATAAAAGAAAAATTAGTCTTTTAAACGATCGCCGAGATTCAGCAGCGATATCGCCTAAAAAGAAGCGCAGATAAGCAAATACTAAATACACCGGGAAATATCATGCGGCGCGAGATCGGCCGCGAGAATGATTAGAATATGCAAATCGCCGCAGGTAAATGACCTCCCGAACGCGCGAATTTTAAATCCAAGGCCGAGCGGAGCGCGTGACCAGGTAGCCACTAATCCGAATTGAGCGTCGGTCCACGAAACCCCACCCACCCGTCGCTCTCTCGTCTCCCACGACTCTCAAATCGCATCCACCGGAGCGTCCCCACGACGCTTCTCCCTTGAAAATCGCTCCGAAACTCCGAATCGGCCTGGGCCACGCCGGGGTCATTCCTATCGCTCGCCCACAATCGCACGAAATATCTCCGCTCCACGGCGACAGATGCATAGAGCGCTCTCCACTCTCTTCCCTCTCTCTCTCTCTCTCCCGGCCATCCTTCTCTCTTCCTCGGCAGGCTAGAGCGCCGCGCGTAAGTGCGGCAACGTCGCGACGGCGCAGGTATACGCACTCTAAACACGGCCGGGCGCGCACACTGCCGCCGACCCCTCACCAACACTGCCGAGGCGCACCGATCGAGCGAGAGGGAGAAACAGCTGGATCGAAGCCGCGCGTCCGCGCGACAGAGAGGGCAGCTCCCCGCGGCCGGGGGAGCGAGAGCGAGCGAGGCACCGCGCGGCGAGGTTGACGCCATGTTTTGATGTCGTCATCCCCCCTCCCCGGGCTTGCGCGCCACACGGGCGAGCCGCCGCGCGAGGGAGCGAGAGAGCGCGCGATCCCCTCGGCTGTGTGTGCGCTGGCTGGCGCGCGTGAGAGACACACGGCCGTCAGGAGCGCGTCGCCGTCGTCGACGTTGTCCCCGTGCTGCGCCGAAGCCCCGCGTCCGGGAGGCCGCGCCAGCGTCGTCGTCGTCGAGAGGCGAGCGTCCCCGCGGCCGAGCAGCAGCAGCAGCAGCAGCAGCAGCGCGCGCGCGTGTCCGCGAGTGAGTGTGCACACCTAACCGCGAGTGTCCCGTCGTCCGGAGGGCCGCAGTGCGCGAGCCGCGAGAGTGGCAGTAAGAGTGGCGACGACGACGACGTCCGCGGGGAGTGTGCATCGGTAGCGGGCGGCCGAGCGCCGCTGCAGTGGTGGTGCCGTGCATAACACACCTACACGCGGCGGGGAGGTGCGCGCGCGCGCGCGCCCGACTAGCAGGCGCAGAGGAGGTCGTCCATATCTATTTATCTCTCGGGCGGCACGTCGGCCCGTCTCTCTCGCACTCGCGGCGCGTCAACCCCGTGGTGCGCCTCGCGCAGCGTTTCGTAGGTGCCACGCGCGTCTACGTGTGTGGAAACTGCTTGGACAGAGCTAGAGGAGAGGGAGAGAAAAGTGGCCGCGTGCGAGCGGCAGAGGCGCGCGTCGGTGGTGTGCTTCTTGATGCGCGCGAAAGTGCCTCGGCCGAGGAGAAGGCGCGGGAGCAGGAGGGCCGCCTGCACCGCGGCGGCGCTGTCCTAGACTCTCACGCGGAGCCGCAGAGGGAGAAGGAGCGCAAGCGAGAAGGAGAGAGAGAGAGAGAGAGCAGCGGCGCGTCCCTCCGAATTTCCGAGCGCGCGCGCGCTCTGAACCTCGTGCGCTGCACCTGCGTGCAGTCGGCCCACGCCGAGCGACTGGCAGCCGGACGGAGAGGACGCGGGGAAGACGGCACGGCCGTTCCAGCGGTAGCCGAGCACCAGGGGGGTTACGTCACAGGCGCGCGCTCAGCACAGTGCGCCCACGCGGGGAGCCGCTGCCGTTCTGGAGCCGTACCCGAGGAAGTCGTCGAAGTGGCGCGCATCAGTCGGTGACCCGGAGCACCGCCAGCCGCCGGCCATGGAGTTGCGCCTGCACTCCCCGGCCGGGGCCGATCCCATCGTCTACCAGTGGCCCCTCACCTCTGGCTCCGGCAACGTGAGTATTTCCTACTTTTTCTCCTTTTAACTTTACTCCGATTCGTGTCCTCTGCCGCTGTGCACGCTGGACGCGGACTCGACGTTCGTGTTTTTCAGTATTATTGTAAACAATCGTGGGCGGACATTAAATCGGGGCCGTTTAAATGGCTTCGCAGCAAGGTTAGGTTCTACTTCTACATAAAAAGAAGGTCGGGGCTCCTCCGTCGACGGCGATCGCGCGTCAACGTAAACATTACGAATTCTTTGGCAGCGGAGGGAAAAAAAGCGGAGAGAGATTGGGAAATGGAAGTGGAGCCGAGGAGCGGGCAGCGCTTCTGAGTAATTACATAATTAGCGGAGGCTACGATTGTGGTGCGCTGGTCTATGCCTAGCGCACGGCCATTGTTTATCAGCGTCGAGAGGCTCTCGGCGGCCCTTTAAAAGGGAGAGCAGGGTTATATACGTGCTGGCGGGCGTGCGCGCCTGCCGAGTGCAGCGGCAGGCTCGAGCGTTGCGCCTCTGGAGGGTCCATCTCGTCGTCCACTCCGTCGCGCTTCATGCCGCGAAGGCCGAAGTCGAAGGAAGTGTATGTGTATATAAACGCGAGATTCCCCGCGCGCCTCTGAGCTGGCCGTGTGCACGCGGGTATATCTATACTTCCGCAAGAGTCGCGCTATCTCGCTCGCGCTCGCGTGGCTCTTCTTCGCTCGGCTCGCGGTGTGTAACCCCGTTTCCTTTTTTTTTTCGTTCCTCTCTTTCGGTCTCTCTCTCTCTCTCTTTACCTCGCGGCGCTCGTGCACGTTAACTTTGCAACACGGCACTTCTTGCTGGAGCTGTTTTCTTTCCTTGTTGGGCGACTTTTTTTCCTGTATTTTCAATTTTCTGATTGTTGTTTACTTAATGAGGATGGTATTGTCTAAATCGCTTGGTGAACTGGAGCGCAGTTGACTTTTCAATGGATTTGTTTGTTAAAGAAGCTTGCGATTGTTGCATACAATTACTTCATTCAAATAGTTTTTTATTTCATTGCTAGGGGGTTTTAAAAGAAGTGAATAAATTTTTATTCTTTTGTTGGTATTTTACTTTTAATATTGACAATTATTCCATAATTAAAGAGTCAGCAGAATGTTACTGATAGTTTATTATTATTTTTATGAAGGATCGACATGACGGGGCCCTGGACGTGATAGAAACAATGAGGTGGGTCTGCGAAGACCTACCAGATCTGAAGCTGCCTCTGGAGAACAATATTCTTTGTAATTATGACACCCGGGACTTTGAGAGCATGAAGAACTTATGTGATAGATTTAATAGGGCAATCGACAGTTTAGTACAATTGGTAAGAATAACTTTTTGCAATTTTACTTTCATCAATTTATATTAGAACTATAACGAGTAATATAATTAATTAAACACAGGAAAAAGGCACCAGCTTACCAACACAGAGATTAAATAAGAGGCCAAGCAGGGGATTATTACGGCACATTTTACAACAAACGTATAACCAATCTGTCATTGAACCAGATAAATTAAATCAATACGAACCTTTTTCACCTGAAGTTTATGGAGAAACAAGCTATGAATTAGTTTGTCAAATGATCGATCAAGTTAATGTCACAGAAGATGATGTGTTTGTAGACTTAGGTTCTGGGGTAGGTCAAGTAGTTCTGCAAATGGCTGCAGCGACTTTTTGTAAAATCTGCATTGGTGTTGAAAGAGCGGATGTTCCTTCAAAATATGCAGAGGTAAAACATAAGTTTAATAAAAGAATGCCTAACAATTTAATTGATTCTTCATAATAAAAATAATTATTGCTCTGATTTTAGAGTATGGAAGTAAATTTTCGAAAATGGCTAAACTGGTATGGAAAACGGTGTGGAGAATACCGTTTGATTAAAGACGATTTCCTTGCTGATGAACATAGAGAAAGTATTACAGGGGCCACAATAGTATTCGTTAATAATTTTGCGTTCGGGCCTAAAGTAGATCATCAGTTAAAGGAACGTTTTGCAGACTTAAGGGATGGAGCACGTATCGTGTCTTCAAAATCTTTCTGTCCTCTAAATTTTAGAATAACAGACAGAAATTTGAGTGGTAAGCATCAAATTCAAACTGTTTAATTATATTTAGTTGACTTAAATTTTAAAATCTAATCTTACGTCTTACAGATATAGGCACGATAATGCACGTCTCTGAGATGTCACCGCTGAAGGGCTCAGTATCGTGGACTGGAAAGCCAGTATCTTATTATTTGCACGTGATCGATCGTACGAAGCTCGAGCGATACTTCAACCGACTGAAGAACAACAAGCAAGGGACGCTGGAGAACGATTCAGATTCTGTGATAAATAACACTGCCAGCAATAATAATAGGATGTCAAGTAGGGGTGATCGCGCGAAAAGAGATTTGTCGCGTCAGTTGGACAACAGTCCAAACAACTCGGAGCAGCAGAACACAAACAGTGATTCGGACGGCGACGAGGAGCACTCAGTAAAGACTCGCCGGCAGCCAAAGATGCGCCGAAAACTCAATAGAAAGACATCAAGCGGTACTACGCGGACGTCGACGAGGGGTAGGCAACGCGGTAGGGGTATCAAGAAGACGAAACCTAAAAAGGCAATTAACATTTCGGGTCTGGATTTATTGCATAGTCAAACATTGTTGAGCACGTCGCCTCAAGCAATTGGTAAAAAACCACCGCCCGCGCCTGGTACCGTTGATCAACAGTTATCTTGTATTTCCTTGCAAGGTCAAGCTAATGCTGCAACCATGCACGAGGAATTAAGCATACCCGCCGAGCCCGAAGCTACGCCGTATGCTCTGCAAATTCTTTTAGATTTATATAGGTAAGAATCTTATATCAATACTTAATTACTTATATCTTTACTGAAATTAATATAATGATTAATTCTTTTTAATTTGTATTTTTAGGGATCAGTTTTTGGCTATGTTAGATCAAATGAAAACGCCGGTGTATCGAGCGTCTGTTAATGCCGATATAGCCAAGGAAAAGGAGAGAAATTCGAAACTTCAGTCTAGAGCAGCGCAGCTAGAGAAACAAATTAAAGTTTTAATCGACGACAGCGTAGCTTTGCTGAAAGCAAGAATGACCGAATTGGGTATAAACGCCACGTCACCTGGCGATCTTCTAGCCAAGGCCAAGGAGATTGTCCTTCGGCATAAACAGCTGCAGGCCAAGGCGAGCAAACTTCAAGCTCAGGTGTCGAATATAGAGACTGAACAAAGTAGATTAGCCACAATCAGACACCAAGAGCTGCATGAGAAGTTCCATCAACCAGGTTCCAGTGCTGGACCTCCACCACAACCTGTCACGCAGGAATATATTCTTAAAGAGATTTCAATGACCCTCGCACAACGGAAACGGCTTCGTACACAAGTATGTCAACTTCTATTTCTTTCAGATTTAAATTCTTTATTAATCTAGTTTTAAAATCTTACAATATTGTCAATACTACTTTCACTTTAGGTATCGAAGTTGGAACAAGAGTTGAACACAATAGAAAGGGTGAATATGGAGAAGCAATCAGCTTCGACCAACCACCAGCATCTACGAGAAACAAGTAGCATCAAGCACGCACCTTCACAACAGCAACAACAAATGCAACAGCATCAGCAATTACAACAACAACAGCAGCAGCAGCAACAACAGCAACAGCAGCAGCAACAGCAGCAGCAGCAGCAGCAGCAACAGCAGCAGCAACAACAACATCAGGTACATCCGTCGCATGTCGGTAAAAGCAGTGGCTCTCGCAAGAGCAGAGAAGGTCGCTCGCGATCGCAAGAATGGCCTGATGTGCCTGATGTTGGCAAAATTCAGGAGAAAAATCCTGAATTACTCGCCCAAAAGATTCTCGAGACCGGCCGGCAAATAGAAGCCGGTCGTCTACCAAGCAGAGCGAACGCGGTGCCAGTGGTCAGCGGCACAAGACCGAGGTTACCGCAAGCCACTCTTAGCTTCGGTTCAACGTCGTCAGGCACGCAGCCTCAAGTACCACCACGTGACTCGTCTCGGTCCATTCAAGAACCCCCAAGAGTAGCCAACTTTGAGGATAGGCTGAAGAGCATTATAACCAGTGTGCTGAATGAAGATCAACAAAACAGGAACAAACAGCAGCAGTTGCAGCAAATGCAGATGCAGGGTGCACTGGTACCAGGAGAACCCGAAAGGAAGAGGCACGCATTGCCGCAGAATGTTAATCATCCTGATTACACGCAGGTAAGTTTCTTCTACCCTCTTCAGAATGTTGAACGCTTTGATGGCAACTTGAAGGTAGTCCGAACGCAAAACTTCCACACAACGAAATCGCTCAGTTTTTTGCATGTAAGCATAACGTAAATAACATTGCTTTTATGAACTAAAGTATTCTTCGGTATGCCAATGTTGCACAAGAGTTTCGGGCTGCTACGAGTTGATTCGATTTTCAAAGTAATGGACAAGAATGCAAAATATGTGAACGCAAAGTAAATACAAAAGAAATGCGCTGTTTGTATATGCATATATACGCAGTCTATATGCCGCATGAAAGTTCTTAGCCGTTACTTTGAGAATGCCGTAAAAAAGTCAAAGCTCGCATTTGCTTCAAAGGTATCACCCGCTAAGATGGCTCTGCGTCGACATCTCTCTCAGGAACGCTTGACGACGCCACACACCTCGTCAGCCGATCACACCGGACCCTCGAGTTCCGGTAGTGAATCAAAACAACAACACCATCCTCATAGTCATCAGCATCAGCAAACGAGGGTCGAAGCTGGTACGCGAATATTGACAGCAAGCAGCGGTGGACCGAGCGGCCCAGGCAGTAATGGAAGCGGAGGCCTGCTGGTCACGAGAACGATAGGGGACCTAGTGAGCGGCGAAATTGAACGGACTCTTGAGATTTCGAATCAGACGATCATCAATGCCGCTGTGGATATGAGCGTTATGGGTAGACCTGATAACGCCTACTCACCCATTAGTCGACCCGCCAGCGCCGAGGGCGAGACCGGCCTCGCGACCCTCGCCCACGTTGCCAGCTACGCGCCTACACCGTCTGCTTCCGCCAACCCTACACCATCCACTGCCACCTCTAGGTCGTCGGTACTCTATCCGCCGCAGAATCAACCGCAGAGGTAAATGTTCATTCTTGATTCTGTAATTGAGAATTTTTATTTGCCTACATAATTCAGTAGAAAGAAGTACAATTGTTTTCAGATTTTAGAAATTTAAAATTCTAATTATTAATAATTCTTTGTAGGTATACACCGGTTCAGTTGCCGCGAGCGGACATCAAGCCTTATCACGAATCGTATTTCGCTGACAATCCTTCGACATCCATCAGTCAATCTCACACAAGCTCATCAAACGTGCAATCTTCTCAATCCACATCGGTGAATGGTGAAATCGTCCCGTTGGAAGGATTGGCCGCCACCCTTCACGCCCGCATGCTCAACAACCGTAACAGCAATAGCGCCGCGAAATCCGAGCACTCTTCCACCAACAATAGAAGGTATTCATTGAAGAGAACTAAATTTGAGCGTAATGTGCAAAAGCAGTAAAATGAATACTAAAATTTAAATTTTACAGTAGGTTTCAACCTTATCCTCGCTATTCGAACAGTAGTGTAAGCGGGAACTCCAGCGGTAACAGTGCGAACGCCGTAACGCCGCACAGCCAGCCAACAATGTCTGTGAAAACGGAGGCAATCGTCTCGACTGTGAGCACGAGTGGTGCGCCGCTCAGCCCGATAATCGAACCGCACTCGAATACCTCGACGCCAATCGTGGACGAGCCGCACATAACGCATCAGCGGCAGCGTCACGGCGACGATGGTAAGTACACCCTTTCGCGATAACGCGCTCATGCGACATTTGACTCGAGTCAACAGCAAGTCGAAATAACCGAAACTCGGCGCAGACTGGGTGCCTGCGTCGCTAACAAGCCTTCGATTCTACATGGTGGTATGCGTGTGTATGCGCTACAAGAGCTTGATAAGCTTTTTGCTGAAAGAGATAGTCCGATTTCTTTTTTATCTTTCTATTAGTTTCTTAGACTTATTTCTTATTGTAGAAGCATGCATTTTTTGTAGTTTGCTTTTTACGTTTCATATTTGTTTGAAGTAACTTAAATTAGTTTTTCAAAATTATTCCTGTTTGTTTTTTATTTATTATAGCAAATGAGTGCAAATTTAACTTTTATCAAATTACTTATATTAATTCAATTTCGAAGGAGGACTTACCTATTTTCAGAATCAAGCCATTCAATTCCTACTTCTATCTTTGCTCTGCCTAAAGTAATCGACTTGTGATGCAATAACTTTTTATCCTTTAATAATGTTCTACTAGAAAAAAAACTGTTGAACCTTTGCTTTATTTGTCTCTGTAATGATTTACATTTCACTTTACGTTTAACTGCCTCTGCATCCTGAGTTACGTCATGCACTCAAAGCTACAATTATACGAATCGTTAATTTTTTTTCCAAGGTTTACTATCCTTTTTGTTTTTAATTCCTTTTTTATCGTATCTCTTGTTTTGTTTTTAAGTGGAGCTGGTCTCTAAATCTTTATTTATATTTTTTATTTTTTGTTGTTGTTTAGTGTATTTGTTAGATGCACTGTAGCTGTATGTTGGTTAGCTCTGTCTGTCACAAAACTCAATCTCGATCGCAACCCGTGCAGCTTGTTTTATATAGAAATGAGAGATTGAGAACAGACACAGAACAGAGGGAGAATATACAGAAAAAGTGTTTGGCTGACTGCGGGTTGATTTCTTTATCGTCGGTGAGTTTGACCCGCCACGGGTTGTTTTTTCCCATTTCTCTAGATTTTTTTATTGAATTATTAAAAAAAATTAAAAAGAAATTAAACAAAAATAATAATAACGTAAATTTAATTGAGTATTCATCCCTCACATCATTTTTTAACGATCATCAACGGATTCGTTCGCTGTTGACGGAAGAAAGTGCGTACATCGGCCACAGTGGCTTTTTCAGCTTAGACGTAACGTCGGACGATGCGCGGACCTCAACCGGGTTTCGATCGCTCAAAAAGGAACTGTGTCGCAAGACGTACGACTTTTATACCAGACTTGGACGACTTTCGTCATGTTTAAACGCACGTTTAACTTTCGCTTACTTCTATCGCATTTTGCACAAGAAAGGAGACTTATCCGAGCCAATGTCATAAATGATTGACGACTATTTTATTTCTTGTATGTTCTATCTGCGAAAAGAGCTCCACATAAATTATACTATCACTAAAAGCTGAAATGGAAAGCATGGCAATATGCGATAGAAATGAGCAACAATAACGCGAATTAAAGGATTGAGAGATAGCTGTACTGTTACAGATTCAATTTTTTATGACAAAAAGTCAAATTGAATCTGAACTCGTACGGCATATCTCGATACTTTCATGAAAATAAGCCAAAATTTTGCGAATTTTGGACTGGCTTTTTTTTAATTCAATTATGATTGACATGTAGCATGTTTGCATGCAAAGACAATGTAGATATTTTTATTACTCGAAAATTAGGTGAGGACGACGCGGACGATTGCGTACGTCTATCCTCCACTACAATTGGGTAACTAAATGTTTGAATTTTTTACTTTGATTTATTTAGCTTTCTTTCTTTAGCTTTTGTTTTATCTCTTTCAGCGTTGAGAAAAAAAGTGAAAAGTAAAGCAATAAATTTATTTTTTATCAATACTTTTTTTTACCACTTCGCTCCTCCTCAAGCTGCATACACCCGCATATGTCTCTAATATATCTTCCGCAATGGCTTATTTTTATGAGAATATCGTTTAGAGTAGTCAGCTTTCATTTGTTTTATCGTTACTTTCATACTCTGATAGCAAGTAAGAAAATTCTATTGAAAACATTCGAGCCCATATGCAAACTAATGCAATAAGTGTGATTAATTAATTTAATTTACCTTAATGCTTTAAGATTTATAATTACAATATTAAGTAATTAATGTTGTAATGTTAAGTGCGCAAATATAAAAACAACTGTGTATTAACAATTACATTCTTGAAGACATTTTACATACTTTCTATACCATCTTTGAAAAATCTACATTATCCATAGTTCCCTTCAGTTTTCAATCGAACTTTCAGTCACAATCATCATTTTCCTCATGCCATAAAAAAACATTACGAAAAAAATATTGAATAACGAAATTTACAGACGCAGAGGCAGACTGGCAGGACCGCATAAGCTCGGGTTTCGATCGCCTGGTGGCTTTCGCCTCGACGGAACTGGACAAACGTCGGCGATCGACGGAGGGCGTAAACACCAGCCCGGACAGTGGTCTTGGCTCGGACAGTGCCGTGCTGGGACCTCCACCCATTGTTCCCTCGCCGGATGAGGCACTGGGGCCGCCGCGGACTCCGTCCCCCGGAAGTCCGCGACCCGCCAACACCAACGTCCAGGCAGGCTCGTCCTCCTCGTCGTCGTCAGTGCCTCTCAAGTACCAGAGGCAGGCCGATCCAGAAAGGCACCACTTCAAGAAGAAGTTCTTTCATCGGGACTGGGCGCCGCCTCAGGCCGCAGCCGCCGCCGCCGCCGCCGCTGGCAATGCCAGCAAGTTCCGGCCTAAGGGCAAGGACTGGGACTGGAACCACCAGTCCTCCGGCAGGCATCACCATCCATGGCCCGGCAACGACGAACAGTCCTAACGCGTTAATAGATCAAATATCAATAGATCAAAGCGTCGTCGCTAACTTCGGCCCCCATGGTCGAGCAATTGTACAAATGTAACATTTTTTTCTGTAGCGTCTCGGAGTAAACTTATTGTGCTATACGACTCGCTCGCTCGTTGCTTTTGTTTCTCGAAGTTCGATTTTTTTTTCGTTCGGATGATATACGGGCTAGGTTTTCGTCGTTGCCTCGGAGAAGATGTTTTTGGTAGACGATCGATATTTTTTTTTTCTCGTTGAGGTTGATTTTTGTTTGTGACGGAGTGCGGTCATTGAGCCGCTGTTTCGATGATGGTGGACGATAATCAATCTATTTTTATCTTGTTATTGGGATACTATATTTTTTAAAGGGGGATACTCAATTTGTTAAACAATTTTTGGGATCATTTAGTAAATCGAAACGATAATCCGAGATATACAATTTGCATGCATTTAATAAGAAATTTGATTATTTTACTGTAGTTAAAGATAGTTTTTAAAAAGTGATTTTACATTGAAATCTTAATGAAGTTTTCACGATTTATCTAAACAGCGGCTTTGGAAACTTTCATGCACTGCTATTACTTTTTAACTTTTCACAATAGTTTATCGTGTTTAAAATTTAATTCGTATTGAATTACGAAGCAATTTTCAATAATGCGAGGGTAACAAAGAAATTATTTTTCTTTTTTTTTTTTTTTTTTTATCACGTTAATTGCTACTTGTATATTTTCACTTGAAGAAAGATAATCTTTCCGTATAAAGCTTCGAGTACATCTACAAAGTAAGCAAAAACGTCTACTTCAAAGTAATGTAAACTGCCCATGTCTAGTTTATTATTTTTATTATTATAAGTATATTATTGTTTAGTTATTGTATAAAGAAAAGTTGTTTTTGTTTTGCACGAAATAAGAATGTCGCTGCATTAAACGATTTGAACGATATAGGAAAGTTATATTATATCGCTCAGGTTCGATTCTTGTTCCTTAGGTACAATTATCACTTTTGAAGCGAGTCGCATCATAGTTCGTATATGATATTAGGAGAATTTTTCAATTTTTCGCGATTATAGCGGCATAGTTATTTGATTGCGGGATGGCTAATTCGACGAATGCGAATTCATGCATAACGTTTTAAGCCAATGTATACCCCACCGTCTTATAAATGAAAATCAAGAGTTTCATCGCAAAAGTGTATAATCAACTTAAAAAATATTGAGAACTCAATTAATAAAAACCATTGTGATGTAATTTTAAATGTTTATACTCAAATGAAGATAAAAATGATTTTTCAAAAGGAAAGTATGTAAAATCGGGGATTGTGCACTTTTGATATGTCACCTCTCGATAACCATTGAGATTAAAGTTCAACACGCGTGAAGCAAGCCTCGAAACATCTTTTTCACCGAGTCTTGTAAGTCTTTTTACTTAAGCGACTAAAAGTTTAAAAATATTACCAATTTGATAAAAGTTGATAAAAAAAAATAGCTCTCGCGAAACACGTCGCTTCTTAGGCTAGCGGACCGAGAGTAAGTAAAAGTATAAATTAACATTAATACAGCGGCAGTCGGTATTTAATTACTGTCAAGCCTCTTGTGTGTTCGTTGTAAAATTAGCATTTTAGAATTTTGTAAGCGACAGCATTTTTCATCCGGCCGATGGAGAGTCCCTTAACCAAAGTGTTCATCGCTGCTTGTTTTGTAATGGCGACAACAGCAGATACAATTATAACAATCGTGTTTTGGTATTAAAATAAAAAATGTAAGGCAAATGTGTAAAAGGAACTGACGAGATGTATATCCAAAGAATCGAGTGATCTTTGCGAGCGTTGAACATTTTTCAACTGGTGCATCGTAATTGAAGCTAAAAATCTTAGACATAAACAAATTTAATGAAGAATATACTGCTGATACTCGACTATGATTGAGTACCGCAATTTTTTAATTGTAAAGATGCGATAAAAAACATAAAAAGTTATTTACTAATCATGGCATTCCCGTAGACGCGAGAACCGTCTTGTCACTGTTTAAGTGAGTTCATAGTGTAAAAAGTTAATCAAATCATACGTTGTATAGAAACGATCGGATTATTTATGTCGAAGTACCCTTATACATACGTCGGAAAAAAGAACACGTAGATATCGTAAACGATGCAGGCACCTGCAAAGTATAGCTGTTACATACACTGCCGAACCTTATCTTAGTTGTATTATTGACCATTATTATTTATTGTTTTTATTGGAATATTTTAATACTAAGATTTTTGTAACAAGCAACATCTCTTATTATTTTTCATCTCCCATCTCCATTGCACTTGTACACAACACACGCGTCACACGCCAGTCTTCTTAGTACGAAAGTTAGAAACGTAAGATATTCACGGAGAATCAATTGGACCACGCGTCAAAAAAAAGTTCAGATACCTATAGTGTATTATACAATTGTATCGAAATGAAAAAACAAAGAAAAGATTAATGACGATCATGTTTTTCTATCTGTTTGTACACAATGAAACTTCTTCGTCGAGAAACCTTAGCGTGTAGCGATTTTCTATCGAACATTTTTGGAAGATTTTCTTGTGTACTTGGAAAAAAAACTTTACCTGCAGTAAATACGATACCTTTAAACAGAAAAAACGTCTTCTTTCAGTTCTTATGCGCTCTACTATAACTTTTATTTTATCTCGCCTGTTCATTTCTTTTTTATTTGTATTTTCTTTTCACGCCGTACCTTAAAAAAAAGTGTGCATCCATAAGGTCGATGACCCGATAAAGGCACCAGCATCGTTTATGCACTTTACCTACTTTTATGTTGTAATTCCATGCGTTTCTATAGCAATTATATTTTGCGAAAAATGCGTCGAAGATTAGCTGGGAGTATAAAAGAAAAATTCGCTTGGCCGTGAACCGCATTAAATGTGCGTGCAGTTTTCGACGAAAATAAATAAAATGAGTCGCGTCGCGTGCCTGCTCCTTTTGTTCCTTTACGGCGTCGCTCGCGGTGCTGACCAGGATTTCGAGGTGATCATTTTGCCCGCAGAATGGGTCAGCAACGAAACGGTAACGCGGATGCTGCTTAAATCCGGAGGCGAGGGGTTCTCAGAAAACAGGTGACCATTTCGTTTTTATAGGTGCCGCTGAACTTTACGGCTTTCGGCAAAAGGGTAAATCTGACGTTGGAAAGAAACGAAAGACTCGTCAGTCCGGGTCTCGAAGTTTGGAAGCGTGACGAAAGCAACAATTTGCGCAGAATCGATGCATTTTCTAAACCTTCGGCGTCCTGTCATTATCTTCACAAGGATTCGAGTACTAGTGCAGCTATCAGTTTGTGTGACAATGGAAATGTGGTTGGTGTTTCGTTTTTTTGTTTCGTAACAATTTGTTCTATTTATATTGACATTTAAATAATTTATTTACTCTTTATTTTGACCATAAGCATGGCTTTGTGTTTCTGGAGAACGACAGTCTGGAAATAACACCATTGAAAAACGAAAGCTTGAGTGTCTTTAAAGAGCACATAATTCGAGCAAGATCAGCGCCAATCTTTGGCGAGCCTCACCTCGTAAGGAGACATAAAATTTCATCGTACGAGGAAGTATCGTTTGACAGGAGAAAAAATTTAACCCCACGACGGGACGGCTTATCGTACTCCGAAGACGACAAGAATAATCTTAGCGGTAGAAATTCGCCGTCCTTGACTATAGAATTGGGTAAAAACGAGCATGAATAATATTTTCCCAACTTAACAGACTGTCGACGTTAAACGACGTAAATTATTTTTAATAAGAACTCATTAATTTGCATATACGTTTAAATATGAGTATTACTTTGTGTCGTACAAGAGGATCTTTGTATAAAGAACATTTGCACTTTAATCATACATTTAATTCGATCTGACCTTCCATCAACGTTATGGTGATGTCGTCGTTTAATTATTAATGGAATCGCCCACGATGGTAAAAGTATAAAGCTGATCGTTCTTTCGTTCGTTCTCAAAATAGATTTTATTCAAGTGAGTAGAGCAGACTTTTTTTAAATTCGTGAGTGACATTTAAAAACCAATATTTTCATTTCAAAGTAAAATTATAAGAGATATTGAAATCTTGAAATCTTTCATATAAATTCGTACAATTCGTTGGCCGTAAAAAAAATCTCACTGGTACTCTACGAGAAAAATTATATTATCCTGCCTGGAAAAATGGTTACAAATTGAAATTCTGTGAAGCAATTTAAAAAAATTGACCTTACAGTAAAATTTAACAATTAATATTTTAATAAAAGAAGTCTTACTCTAATTTGTTTTTCATTATCTCAATTGTTAACTACTTTCGGAAACTACACTCAAATTTTTACGCGAACGTTTCTCCGAGTATGGAATTTACAAAAAAAAATGGAAAATCAATACATTTTATTATTAAATTATTACAAACAAAAGAAAATTTACATCGTTGAACCTTTGCTTACAAAGCATTTTTCTCAAGTGAGGCAAATTGCGCACCATTTAATCCTGTCCCTTCTGACCAGCGGTGTTCCTGGACTCGTCGGCTTACAAGCTCCTGCAGCCGTTCCTCTCCGGCGACGACGTGCAGCTGCTGGACCTCCTGCTGGCCTACATAAACAACGTGCAGGCGCTGTACCACCACCCGAGCCTCGGCGAGCGCATAGAAATCGCATTGGTGCGCCTGGAGTTGATGCAGCAGCAGCCGACGGAGTTGGCGCACCTCGACGGCGAGCGCGACCAGGTCCTCGACTCGTTCTGCTCGTACAGCGCGTCGCTAAATCCCCCGAGGGACGACGACCCCCGTCACTGGGACATGGGCCTTTACTTGTCTGGTCTGGACTTCTACGCCGTGGAGGACGGCAAACGCGATCCCGTGACGATGGGCCTGGCGCCGGTCGGCGGCGTCTGCTGGGACATTTTTGCCTGCATCATCGCTGAGTTCGGCGTCACGAATCACCTCAACAAGCCTTATCCCTCCACCGGATTCACTTCGGTCTACATCGCTGCCCACGAGATCGCCCACAAGTACTTGCGCTTTCTTTGAGAAAGAAGGTTTTTTTTTGTTCATTTTCAGCGTTAGTCATTGCGCGTTACTCCGGATCCGGAATCCCGGAAGCGTGCGCTCGGCTTACCGAGGATTTTATACGGTTGCCTTTATTAAGCTTCAGTCGTTGATTTTGAGATAGAAGGACAATTTAGTTGCTCGCGTGATTGTTGATAATAATCATTCGTTAATTTACAGACTTTATAGTTATAATGCAAAGGTTTGAAAATCATGCGCGGTAAAGCTTATTAACGAAGTGCAAAGTAGGATGACTAAGCTCTCGAATCTTTGTTTCGACGAGTCAAGACGATTAAAAGCATATTTCAGTTTTTTTTTCCAATCGTACTAATCGTACTAATCTACCGTGAAAAAAGATTACTTTGCTGCGATTTTTCAGCTACAATAGAGCTTTCAGAGATCATACCACGAAGAAAAGCTCATTTTTGGAATTTTGGCACGAAGACAAATTCTTTGCTTCCTTTTTTTCTTATGTAGATCATTCGAGCCGTGCCTTTTACTTTTTACAGATCCCTCAAATATTTTGTTTTTGCTATCCTGTAAATCCATTCGCAGTTCGACTCAGATTGGACTTCGACTTTCTACATCTTATCTTCACGAAGCTCCAGAAATAAGCAATTAAGCTAAATCGTATCCGTGTTCTTCTTGCATCGAACCGATCTTTTAAAAGTTCTCAGTGAAAATTTCACTATTTGAATAAGTGAACGGTTTTTCTCTTCTGAAATAGTAAAAATTTAATTTTTTAAATAGTGAAAATGGATCAGATTCATCTTTATACTCATTGAATAATTACTATTTAAGAAGTGAAAAACCTTTCACTTATTCAAATAGCGAAATTTTCACTGAGTGCTTTTAAGAGAGTGACGAATCGAACTGGAAATTACCCAAAAGTTTCATTCTTCGAAGATCGACTCGATTCTCTTCGGAACTCGAGTGGGCGTTTGAAAAAAATTTTCCGAGAAATCGCTTTTCCACGGTCGCGCAGTCAGCCTCGTTAAGTTAACGGTACCGGGGAGCACTTGACCGCGGCCGCCGGTCGTTGCCCTTCGCCTCCGCCGCAGAGCCCCGAAATATAAACGATCGCGCCATGCGATTAGAGCGCATTTACGTAAGCGCCTTGTCAAATCCACGTTTTATTATACTTTTTCAGCTCGAGGCGCGTGTTGAGGTCGAGTGTGACTCGCGTCGATGCGCTTTCGTCGACGGGAATGTTTCGCTCTGGAACGTTCGCCTTATTACGTTTAGCTTATTGCATTTTAAAACGGGGATTCGACATTTTCATTGGCTGTCTCATTGCTTTCAAGTGGTTTCGAGTAACTTAATGGTCCGCTCGGTTGAGACAATCAGATGGTTTAGCTTGCAAGAGAAATCTCGACTGTTCAAATGAGAACCTGAGCACTGAACTATTTGAATATTCTTTTTTCCTTGTATTTTTTGACAATGAGTTTCGTACGATTGATTTTTAATTTTTAGCTTTTATGAGTTGTTCAATTTAAAAAAGAGTATCAATTTTAAAACAGCTTGCTTGATATAACAAAATTTCTGTCCACGTGCCTTTACAATTTTCATGCATCTTGCATATACACTGAGAGAAAAATTTGTTAATTTTAAGCAAACATTTAATTTAATATTACTTATTAACTATTTTATTGTGTTAAAAACTACTAAATTTATTTAGAAACAAATAAATTCATTTAGTTTTAACGAAATCATTACTTGATTCAAAGAAATATTTAATAAGTATTATTGAAGTAATTCATTTCCTTAAAATTAACAAGATTTTTTCAGTGTAACTTTCTTTTTTTGTATTTTAAATCATAAGATTACACAAATGCGTGACTACGGTACACACGAGACTAAAGTATACATAAAAAAATACACGTGCAAATTTCTTATCTGAACATTATATAAAAAAAAAGTCGACCTACTTCGGA
This sequence comes from Sycophila sp. Sp_5, assembly GCA_018906775.1. Classification (NCBI taxonomy): domain Eukaryota; kingdom Metazoa; phylum Arthropoda; class Insecta; order Hymenoptera; family Eurytomidae; genus Sycophila; species Sycophila sp. Sp_5. Next base: position 1,382,776 of record JACCID010000036.1, read on the forward strand.
AAAGCGTCACGATTCAGCGAACTTAAAAGTCGCAGACATATTATAATGACACACGTGAATGACCCGCATCCGCAGCCTGGGCATGCACCACGATTCCTACGGCAACAACTGCCCGAAGGATGGCTACATAATGTCGCCGAGCCGAGGAACTCGAGGCGAAACGCAGTGGTCGACTTGCAGTCGCGAGGTCGCCCGGACCTTGGCCACGAGCCGCAAGTGCCTGCTGGACAGGGGACTGCTGGACTACGGGCTGCAGGCTCACAAGGGTCTCGATCACCGGAGCAGGTTCGCCGATCTGCCCGGACGACAGTGGAACGCCAAGCGGCAGTGCGAGATCCTCCTGAGGGAAAAGGAGGCCCTCGTGGATGACCTGAAGGACTGCTGCACGACCCTCAGGTGCAAGAGCCCCACGAAGAGTGGCTTTTACCTGGCTGGACCGGCGCTAGATGGGACCAAATGTGACGAGGGAAAGGAGTGTCGCGCCGGAGAGTGCCTGCCTGTTGATGATCGATGGTGAGATTCCGATCATTTTCACGTTTTTCTTATTAATTTTTTTTTATTTAATTAACGTGAAAAGATCCGTTAAATATGAAAGTGTATATACTGAGAGAAATGTTTTGAAAAAAATTATTATTATTCCAGTAAAAATTACTATCCAGCCTGGGAGCGCACTTACAGACTACATGTAATGAAAAAAAATATCATTCTCTATTTTGAATTTCACCAGAATTCTAGTAATATTTACTAGAATTGTAGAAATGTTTACTCGAATTCTAATAAAATTTATAATGAAGAATAGTCATTTTTTCTCTAAATACAGTCTATGGGTCCTATGGATAGTAATTTTTACTATAACATTTCTCTCCGTGTAGTAATGTAAAGCCGCAACTTGTGTTAACAATTTATGCATTTAATTTTAATTTAATTATACTTTGATTTTTCTATTAACTGTGTGCTTTGGAAACATGTCTTGGATAATTTTTATTTAAATTTTCATTTTTTTTGCGAAGATGAAGAGATACTTTAATTAACCATTAAAGCGATAAGTATAGGATAAATTAGAGTTACAAAAAAGTGGTTGGTCACAGCGCGGCGCCAAAGGTAGAAATGCAAATGTTAAAAACAAAATAACGAAGACGGCGTTGCACAACAAGTTTTTTTACAACACTGCCAATCACCCTTGATTCTAACCCGATGACAACTCATCGAGTTGCGCAACGTTTTATTACAAAAAGAGTATAAAACATGGAAATTCATAATACCCACGGAGAGCCGAACTATTGTCCGGGAATAAAGAAATCCAACGCGTCTCAAAATGCCAATTAACATAATTTGCTACCGTCGCTGAGTAGAAGCGGCTAATTCGCCGTAATCAAATTTTGCTCGCTCAAGATACTCGTGACCGCAATTTTTCGTGAAAAATGTTCTCGAGATTAATTTTGCCTTCTTTCGTTCGCTCTCGTGTACTGAGAGTGAAAATTTTTGTTGTTTATAAGACGAAAAATAAATAAACTCGTATTTTTATCTATACAGCTCGCGAAACAAGGGCAAAAAAAATACTTTCTTTTGCCTATATTTATCCAGCGTCTAGATTGCCACGAAACAGAAATAGACTCGGAGATACATTCTTCAGCTAAAATTAAAGAGGTTTTATAATAAGTTGAGGTTTTTCATTAATTAATAAATTATTACTGTAGCGCTGGTGTTTCGTAAATCACGCGTGAAGAAAATGTCTCGGAAATCGTGAGCGAAATACTTTCGCGTTTGACAGAAATTTATACTTCCGAGAAAAGTCTTTTTCGTTTACATTTTCATTTTCGAAATCTCGGGCAGTTATTTTTACGTTTACCGATATTTAAAATGCGAGTTTAAGAGCCCATCCATATAGTCCATGAATTTTGCAACCTCGAGACTTGTCCTAAAAAGAATTCGCACCGCTCAAGTGGTTATTTTAAAGACATCAACAATAGATGCGTGTACAATAAATATATCATCGCGACAGTCCGTAAAAAGTAAAAGGCATTTTCTGCAAAGGAACTGCTATAAATTTTCCAGTCTTTTATTCAAGAATCACTTACCAGTATAAATTTATGTACTTGTTTTTAGTGAAAATTATAATTAACTTATAAAAATGTATTTTTAGATCTACTGTCTAATTCCATAGTAATATCCTTTTCTCGTAAATAGTTATTTATATTCTTCTTCAACAATTGGCTTCTTTCTTATCACGAAGAAGAAGCATTACAAAAATGTGACCAACAAAAAATTTTCAAAAAAAATCTTATCTCTCTAAAAATAATATGCGAAATTCACTAAGTGAATATACACCCACGTGAAAATATTTGATAGTATTTATATATAGTCACTGTATACCGTTTGTACCAAAAAATGATTCTATACACACTGTATATACAATTATATGCAACTGTAAACAATTGTACATAAAATTATTTAGTAATATGATTAAGTTAATTTGATTATATGCAACTAGAAAATTTGTAAAAAAAAAATAACTTTGTATAATTACATATTAATGTATGCAGCTGTAAACAATATAGTATAAATTTTTTATAGAAAATTATTTTATACATCTGTATACCATTGCTCAATTTAATCGGTCCATGAATAATTTTATATATAAAATCTGTAGAATTGTTTACTGTTGTATACAATTGTATACGCACTGTATAGAATCATTTTTTGAAACTGCATACAATTTGTGTATATAAATTGTAGCGAATATTTTCACCTCGAATATGTGCACATATTCGATGTGAATTCCAATATTCATTTTTACACTGAAAAAAAAATTGTTAATGTTAAGGAAATGATTTACTTCAATGGTACTCATTAAATATTTCTTTGAATCAAGTAATGACTTCATTAAAACTAAATGAATTTATTTGTTTCTAAATAAATTTAGTAGTTCCAAAAAAATAATTTTTTGACTCAATAAAATATTTTATAAGTACTATTGGAAATAAATGTTTGCTTAAAATTAACAAATTTTTCTCTCAGTGTAGAAGAATCCTATACCAACTAAACCCGCTCTAACTAAAATTAAAAATATCTCAGGGAGCCGCTTCCACCGCTGGCGACCCCGGCGCCAGTATCCTCCGGCTGGAGCAGCTGGCGCGAGGGCAGCTGCGAGTCCGGGTGCATCCGGGGCTCGCGCGGCTTCGTCGAGCGTCGGCGCACGTGCCTGGGCGACTCGGTCTGCCCTGGCCTGGGCTTCGACGTGACCCTCTGCAAGGACGCGGCCATCTGCCCCAAGCGGCTGGAGGCGCACGAGTTCGCCGGTCGTCGCTGCCTCCAGTACGCCGAGCGCCTCAAGGACATCGACGGCAGTGCCGGAGGCCTGCAGGCCGGCCACGAGGACGCCCGACCCTGGGTGAGTTGCGCCGTCTTCTGCCGACGGCGGGACTTCGTCGGTTTTTACGCGCCGCGCGTCGAGCTCAACGACCTGGGCATGGACCCGTACCTGCCCGACGGCACCTGGTGCCACCGCAACGAGGACGGGGAGAATTATTTCTGCAGAAGGCATCACTGCCTGCCGGAGAGCTTCAGGTGAGAGCGAAAGGCGCGAAAGCGAGCGGTTGGGTAATTTCGCGGCTTTGTTATTGCACTCCGCGGCGCACGATTAGAGCTCGGTATATTGCAGGTTCGCTCTGTTCGCGTAATTTCGTTACGTTCTTTGATTATACGGCCGTTTCCAGATTTTACGGAATATTCAACGCTTGCTGCAATAGTGTCTTTCTATTTGCCGTAGATTTTCGATTAACTCAGTTTAGTCAAAATTTAGCTGAAACTGGGCAAAAGTTGTGCCTTATTAAAACGCTATAGTGTAATTTAATGTTTTTTTCATAATTGTTACAAATTAAGATGGAAAACATCGCCTGAAACATTTTGATTAGAAACGACACAAGTACGCGGGTAATATGTTCAATTTTAGTTCTTCATTGCTCGTGACAATTAAAACACATAAAGTATCGACTAATTAAGAATTAATCAAAATCTAACTGTATCGGAGCATAAGCAAACACTTGTGTCTAATTATAAGATTCAAACCCTAGAATAATTTAATGTCTTGTTCGTAATTGTTACACCGAGAGAAAAATTTGTTAATTTTAAGCAAACATTTATTTCAACAGTATACTTATTAAATATTTTATTGAATCAAATAATTAATTTTTTTTACAACTACTAAATTTATTTAAAAACAAATAAATTCATTTAGTTTTAAGTTAATCATTACTTGATTCAAAGAAATATTTAATAAGTACTATTGAAGTAAATCATTTTCTTAAAATTAACAACATTTTTTTCAGTGTACAAACTAAGATGTAAAACATCGCCTGAAACACTTTAATTATAAACAACACGAGTACGCGAATAAATATGTTCAATTTTAGTTTTTCATTGTTCGTGACAATTAAAACATGTAAAGTACCCACTGAAAGAGTTCCATTAGTGCGCGAAACGCTTGTATACAAAGCGAATTTAAGAAAAACGATATAAGCTTCGAGTCATTGCGCCGCGGTAAAGGCGTGCGATTAATGAAACTTTATTTTCAGCCATGAAGTAAGTGTTCCGTACACTTCTTATATTGTATTTAAGATAAAATCCTCAATACGAAACACAAAGTACGCGCATTTAACGGAATAAAAAGAAAAAGAGATCCAATCATTTAGTAAAGAGGAATACTAAGTACCCGGAGAATCCCGCCGAAAAAGGCGCCGACAAGCCGTGCGAGCAACCGAAGGCTCGCCGATACGATCGTTTTCGCTCGCGCGCAAAAAATAAAAAAAAAAAAAACAGGCGAGGAGGGCCGCGCGAGTAATTCACGTGCGCACGTGTGTACGCACCCGGAACGAAAACACGTCAGTGTAAGCGGCGCGCAAAGTGCAGCAGCTTATCCAAATAACGCGCGGAGCACCCACGCGGCCGAGCACACAAAGCCTCGCTGCGATCTCCTTCGCGGCCGATCGTATATACAAGACGAAAGAAAAGGGAAAGAGAAAAAGAAGCGGCAGATCGATCCCGCCGCGTGTGACTCAGCCGCGCCGGCAAAAAGGCGCATATCCTGGACGGCCGACCCACGCTCCGGATTCATTTCGCAGGTTCAGCAAGGGCCTGGCGGAGGAGGAGGGGGAGGAGGATCTGCTGCTGATGAACGCGGAAGTCGGAGTGTCGAAGACCGCGAGGTACTTCAGCTTGGACGAGGAGGGACGGCCGCTGGGTACGAATTTGCCGGAGCACCTGGCCGACGGAGGAGAGGAGGAGGTGGAGTTGAAGGACTACGTGGAGCTCGAGGAACTGATTACAAGAAGGGGCCTCGACGTGAAGAGGCGCATTACTACTGCGTGAATAGCGGATTTTCTGTATTTATATTTGATGAAATGGGTTGGAGTAAATTAATTGAAAATTAAAATGTAAAAGGACTTTGGTAAAAATATTTTATATAAAACTTGCATTTTGTATTTCTTTTCTAAATAATAATATTTGTATGTGAGTGTAGAAAATGAGGTTTTCTTTATTTATAATTGACGATATATGTTCAACGAAATTCGTCAAAATTAAAAAGGTTTCACATAAAACTTGCATTTTGTATTTCTTTTCTAAATAATAATATTTGTATGTGAGTGTAGAAAATGCGGTTTTCTTTATTTATAATTGACGATATATGTGTAACGAAATTCGTCAAAATTAAAAAGATTTCTCATGAAACTTGCATTTTGTATTTCTTTTTTCAATAATAATATTCGTATGTAAGTGGAGAAAATATGGCGGTTTCTTTATTTATATTTGACGAAATATGTTGTAGAAAATTGTAAAAAAATTATTTTATTAAAAAATTTCTTATAGAAATTGCATTTTCGTTTCTCTTTTAAATAATAAATATTTGCATGAATTATAATACAGATATCATAACGGGATCATATTTTTGCAATAGATATGACGGTGGGATGTTAAATCAAAACTGGAGAGGATTTTTTTAAATAAAATGCAGATTTGAACAATATTGTTGGCATACTTGTAAAGGCCTAGGAGTAAGAAGAATTGTAATATTCATTTTTATTTCAGCATAGGCCAAGGACTGATTTAGCAGCTCTTTTACGAATTTCAAATTAATTGAAATGAACCTATCTCCAGGTGTGACTCATTCCGTAACAATAAAGAATCGGGTGAGAGCAACAATAATATATGTAGCCGCTCGACGGGTACTTACATTACGGTTCTTTCTCTTCTTCTCAAACCGGAATATGCGGATAAGATCATCGCGAATGCGGATATGACCGTTTGATTTTTTTTTATTTCCCGACGTTCGACGAGTGATTCAGATTCATTATTTTAGCCGAGCATCAACTGGTTCTCCCCCGATCACACTTTTGTTTTCAAATTGTAAAAATTGTGCGTATGTGAATAATCGTTTATTTTTATCTGCCGCGCACAACAAAGTCGCAGGGTTCCGATAAAATTATGAAGTAAAAAACGGAGCGAATGAAGCGACAATCCTTTTTTCCGGTTATGCTTTTTGAGATAAAAAAATGTGTTTTTCACGGGAAGTCGAGTTAATATATCTTATCAGGATTTTGTATGTCGGACGTAAAAAGACGAGTGGCTGGAAAATGCAGAAATTGCATTAATTCACGGCAGCAAATATATTTCCCTGTACGATATTTACTTGAAACAAAATAAATAAAATGTGTTTGATGATCATTGCATTTTCGAAATTAATATTTTTATATCTCATTTCCCTTACAAATTATTTTTCCGAATTTTAAATCAATTGCTTTAAGAATGGAAATTTAGATATTGAGAAATTCTCCACGTGGATGAAAGTATGAATAAATTAAAATTGTTTATTTACTCGATGTTGTTATTATTAGAATTGAATTTCTATTGCTCAATCAAAATATGGAGTGGAAAAGAGACCATCACTTATACAGTAAAAAAAAGAATTTAATATCTGCCGATTAGTCACCAATTAGTTTTAGAAACCATCGCGAAGTGAATAACTCTTCAGATATGCTTTTCGGTGAGAAAATAAAATGTAAATAGAATGTGCAGCCAGGAAATAAAAAATATATTTTGACGCGCTCGCGGGCATAAAAAAGGCAACGGACCGTCAAAATTCGTGATGAAATTAGATAACCGGCACAATTAGCGTGTAATTGAATTACATTATATCCTCGATCGTTCTGTTTCGATCGTCGGCGCGCAATTCAAACTCCAAAAAGCATCGAATTTTTTTTTAATCAAAAACAAAAAAAAATCTTTTTTTTTAAGCGGCCTGCTGCTGGGTTTCTCCATCCACGGAAGCGCAAAAATAAAGCACAGGAGAAATTCCAAGAAATTTTTCGTGAATTATTTAAAAAAATCGTGTAGGTTTTTAGGACACGAGAGAAAGAGAAAGAGAGCAATGGGGCCGTGCGAGACTTGGAGGAAAAAGGAGAGAAAGATAGAAACAAATACATGTATATATATAAAGCACCACTCCGGGCGAGTGCGCGCGTTCCTTCCGACTCGAGCGTGCGCGTGGTAGCTCGGTGACGTCACCCCTGCGGCTGACTATTTTAGGAGTGTCTTGGGTGTCCCGCGTGGCTCGGTCGCGTTTATATCGGGCCGATACATCAGGGGCACCCGCCGCAAAACCGATGATCCACGAAGGTGAATCGGGGAAGGCGCAAGGGATGATGACTCGCGGGAGGATTTAAAAATGAAAAAAATATGTGAAATGAAAAGAGAGATATTTTAAGTATAGAATGTCAAATAATTTAATGCGTCTTTTTCTCGTTTCTCACTTTAATGTGTACAAATAAACATTTTGACAATCGATCGGAAAATCATGAGCTCTCAAAATCGCAGGAGAATTAACACGCTTGCTCAACCTTTGTTTACATATTCACTGCCTTTTCTCATATCAATTGTAATCGGTCGACGATTCGGCGGTAAAAAAAAAAGAGGAGTCACCGGCTTCTGGCCGCGCCGATAAAAGCGATATTTATATATTTAAATGAAAGGCGGAGTATTACTTTTCTCGTTCCTAGTCAGTCTATAAAGTCGTCGAATTTGGAGCGGGATCAATCGTGACGCGACTCAGTTTGACTAGCTGTTTACGAACGCCGGCGAGCGGTGACCTCTTTTTTTTTCGCCGCTATTGTAGCGCAGCGTGTCTTGCACATGAGTTTTTTAACACAGTATGCGACGCATTCAACGCACAGCTCGGTACACACGCACACACACACGCGCGCACTTGGTAAACCACATACGTGCTCTCGGAGCACATTCGCTAATACACTTTTGTTCTTCGGATACGCGCGCTTTTTAAAACACACTCGTATACACAGGTATACACAGCAATCGCTCTTATATTCTCATTCGATCGTTCACCATAATTTGCAAATATATACTAACTTAGTTACTTTAAAATATATACGTCAGTCACTCTTGAATCGCTGCCGAATCAATCAAAACTCTCACGTCCTTATCAACAATAATCATACCAGAGGTCGCAGGATTTCTCTGTACAATGGGCGGTGAACGAAATAACAAGAACAACTACTTGGATACCATTATCGTCATCATCATTCGTTAATAGTACAGAAACGGCAGACGATTGCGATATATAATATATGAAAAAATAAGTGTCCACGCGGAGACGATCGTGAGATCCGCCTCCTTGGCGAAGAAACGTATAAACTAGCTACACTAACAAAATTAATTTCTTTATACGCAACAATGTAAAACACGAGTCTTTGTCAAGTTTTGTCGAGTGCTGCGACGACGACAACGTTGTGCTTTCCATTTGCGCTTCGCGTAGGACGATCATGTCGAAAAAAAATTTGAGCGAGGACACCGCTACAGGCGCTAGGACAGAAGTTGGCGGTTTGCCTCGGGGCCGCGATGGGCTCCTCGCGTTCCGTATCTTACTCGTGCTCTCGCGACGCTCGCTCCTCGTCGTCGGTCACTCAGTTCGGCAGCGTGTCGAAAAGTATGTCCTTAGCACTTTGCGTCAGCGTGTCTGGGAACTTGATGTCGAAGGAGACCATGAGGTCACCCTTCCTCGAGGGCTCCTTGGGGAAGGGGAGCCCGTGGCCCTGAATCCTCTTGACGGTGCTGGGCTTGACAATCTCCCTCGTGAGGTTTAGCGTGATCTTCTCGCCGGTGAGCGTGGGCACCTCAACCACCGAGCCGCAGAGCGCCTGTTTCAAGCTGAGTTTGCTGGTGTACCTGATATCGCTGCCTTCCCTTTTGAACAGTGGATGCGGCTTGTCCCTGATGATGAAGACTATGTCCGCGGGCACTTTACCCCGGCCCTGGTCGCCCTCCTTCTGGAAGGTGATCTTTGTGCCAGCTTTCCAGCCGGGCTTGACGTTGATCGTCAGCACCTTGTCTTCCTTCTTTGTCGAACCGTCGGACTGCACTACCCTCCTGGAGATCTTCATTTTCTTCGTGCAGCCGCGCAGAATGTCCTCGAGGCCGACGTAAAGATCGTGCTCGATCGCAGGATCCTGGGCTCGCTCCTTACCGGACACGCGACTCGTTGGACCTGCAAAATTGAAGGAGTGGGAGCGGAATGCGCCACCAGGTCCAACGCCGGGCCTCATACTGTTGCCGATGCCGAACAGATCGTCGGTCTCCATATCGTCGTCTTGGAAGAACATGCGGTTGCCACCGCCCGGGAAGTCGAAGAAAGTCTGGAAGGGCGAAGCTGTGCCGAAGAACTGGGCGAATGTGGCCCGTGGGTCGCCGTGGAAGGTGTACGTGGTGTTGCCACTGGGGCCACCACCGCCACCGCCGCCCATTCCTCCCTTCAGGCCCTCCTCGCCGAATTTGTCGTAGACCTCGCGCTTCTTGCTGTCGGAGAGGACCTCGTAAGCCTCTGCGATCTCCTTGAATTTCTCTTCAGCGCCAGCGCTGCGATTCTTGTCAGGATGGTACTTGAGCGCGAGCTTGCGGTAGGCCTTCTTTATCTCGTCATCGCTGGCACCCTTGGCTATGCCAAGGATTTTATAGTAGTCTTTCCCCATCTTTTAGCTTCCTGTAACAAGTCCAAATTAAACGATTCGTTAGTATAAATTTAATTTTACTTTGTTAAGGGGGTACAACACCTTTAAATTGCAGAATAAAACAAGAATTTTTTCAACAATTCTACATATGCTTAAATAAGTAACATTTCTTCTACAAACATGTTTACCTTTAATTAAAAAAATATGAGACCTTTCTACATGCCTATAGTTCCTACTTTTTAATTGGAGTCTTATCGAACACATAATTCACTGTCTGTAACTTTTGAAACACTTCAAATAATATACTTCAAATTGAGATTTTTTTCTATCGGTGAACTTCAAATGTTACAGACAGTGTCCTATAATTGATGGAGAGGTCCTATATTTTTGAAATTAAAGGTAAACATGTTTGTAATCAGTAGAAGTGTTATTTATTTAAGGATACATAGAATTATCGAAAGTTATTTTTTTATTTTACAATTTAAGGGTATTGTACCCCCTTAAATATGTTAATTTATGAACGTTATTTTCTTATTTCTATTTTACGTTATTTAAGTGTTCCGATAGTTTGCTGCACTGTAGCAGACACAATTTAAAGAAAAAAAAAGATCGGATCGACACGATTTTTTCAATGAAAAGGCTAAAAGCAAAAATATCACTTGACCGACAGGAAAAACAAAAACATTGAAAACGAGTAGGAGTGCTGCGCGAGCCAATACATCCGTAAAAGGGTCGGAGCGCATACGACCTCAGGTTAATTCTTTTGTTGCTCGGCGTTTGCAGCGCGATACCGGAAGCAGTAATAGCGTAAATACTGCGATGACGCGCGTCATTAATCATTACAAACGAGAAGCGGAGCGGGGAATTCGGAAACGGCGCGCGACTAAGCCGTTTACGGCGAGTCCATTTGCAAAAAAAAAAAAAACAAGGAAAAAAAAAGAAAAAAAGAAGACAGATTCCGTTCCCTCTCTCGGTACGGATACACAAGCTCCGGAGCTTCGAGGCGAAAAGGAGTAAAAAACGCAGCGAACGGAGGGACGACGGGCGAAAAGGATATAAGGCTCGGGTATTTAATTTCACGTCGCGCCCGTGATACGAGCACCGGACGGCCTCGGCTCGAAGATGCCCCCTTCTATATGCAATCGGCGTGCGCTTGTCATTCAATCGCTATACGCTACTACTTGTCGTGCGCACGTTGTACTCTGACACGCGTCAGCTGCTAAATTTTTCGGATTTTTTTTTTCTCTTTCCCTTTTTCATTGAGACATACCAACGCGACCTTGCGTGTGCCAGATTCGCCGCTAATTGGCGCACGATCGCCGCGACTGTTTTGGCGGTGAATTTTTTAAAATGTTGAATCGCCCGCGCTCGCGACAAAGGCATTATAGCGTCAATTGTAATTGATTAAAACGGGAGTACCGTTACGGCGAGCGCGTTCGTCTCGTTTTGGGTTGGCCATATATCGGCGCGATGCGTGACTAATTGGAAAACTCGACACTGTGTCTACGTGAGACGCAAGCCTCTGCGAGAGTCTCGGTACTTTAAAGTAATCGCTCGCCTTAAAAGCTCGGTCAATTAGCGGCCCGTACGCTGATTCAAATTCAGCTGCTACCGGATGCGTTCGAAGCTTTTGTGCAAATCGAAAAAAGAAAAACGAAGAGAAACACAGCAAAAAGCGTCAATTAAAATCAAAGCGCGCGGATAAAAAAGAGGCACTCACCCCCACAGCGTGCTACATATACACAGGCAGCTTGCCAGCGCCGTTCTAGCCTCTCGGCGGCCCCGCGATCGAAAAACTGCCCGACTCGGGGACACGAATAAGAAAAACCACGACGTTTATATATACGTTTACGTATATACATATATATAAAGAGTAAAAAAAATCCACGAAGGCCGCGTGCGCGCGCTCCAGAGCCGAGACACACTTCGGCCTGGGTCTCGCTCTATACCTCGCGAGCATTCGATACTGCCCAAAAGAGTCACGTACACTCAACGCGCGCGCGTATCATCAGCCGTTCGCCAATTTCTCTCCGCATCTCTTTTATTTTTTTGCCTCCGCGAGCTCGCGTTCCTCACGCCTCTCTCCATTTTCGAGGCGCGAAATTCGGTGGGCACACTCGGAGGAGCCGCGGCGACACCCACGCGCCCCTTATTTTCCCCGACTATTTCGGGAAATGATGATACACGCCGAGGAGAGGCAGCGGAGCGCGGGCCGTCGATCCCGGCCGAGAGAGTGGCGCGCGCGCGCGCGACACACGCCGCGGGTGGAGCGAGAAAGCGCCTCCGAGGCGGAGAGGCTGATGATGTGCGCCAGCGATAGGCTTTCCGCGTGCGCGACGGAGACAATTGTCTCGGTTATATCACTGCGGGGCGCGCGGAACGAGGAAGGCGCGCGCCAGCTCGAATATTCGCGAACGCGTTGACGAGATTTTCCGAGAGAGAGAGAGAAGGAGAGTGCGACGGCGCGTGTGTCCTCGCGGGCGTCTCTGCCCCTCGGGAGCGAGAGATTAGAAGGCTCCTCGATCTCTTCCCCTCTTTTTCCCGCGGGAAGTGCAGCTGCGACGTGTTCTTTTTATTTGCGCTCCCTTCTGCTACGACGCGGTGTCCACTGTACTTACTCTCTGCAATGGGGTCTGGTAACGTTGCGAAGGCAGCTGCTTGTTATCACTTTGTACGGGGTAAAAAAAACTTGGATGAAAAGTCTGTCCTCGTAGCGAGGATGAGTCTCGATGGATGTACGTATGTGCACTAATGTTCACTGCTTGACGTCTCTTGTTATACTAAGAGGCTGCGCAGGTCGCGCGGCCCCATATATACAAAACGTCGCTTCTCGCGCTTTCCGGAACCTTCGAGAAGTGCCTCGAAGACAGCCTCGCTCCCCTTCGATAATCGCCGTTCGAGAGGGGCCGAGACTTCGCGGGCGACTCGCCGTCCGCTGGGCTGCGACGCTCGTCCGATCGACAAGTGACCGGAGCTCTTCCCAGATTCCGGAGTATTTATCGCGGTAGTTGGGGCCGACCCGGGCTATTTTTACGGGAGAAAAAGAGCGAGCGAGCGAACTGTCCAGTGGTCTGAAGTTGGCTGGGCAGCGCTTCGAGATGCACTGTGTACTGCGGGTGGCCTGACGGGGAGGCGCTTCAGTCACGGTCTACTTGGGTGGGGGAGCAGCTTCTAGAAGGAAGAATTCTTCTTATCGCTCTTCTGATTTATAACTTACTTTATTTATTTTTTTTATTTTTTATTTAGTAAGTTAGCTTGTGGCGATGTTTCTGCTGATGAGAGCTTGAAAAATTTTGATTGCTTGCGGAGGCACGGCATCGAGAGGACATTTTTGCTGTTTTGATTTGAATTTGATTTGTCGCTGCTTTTTTTATATCGGGCGGTTGACATAGTTCTAGAAGCGAGGAATTCTACGCACGCGATAAAAATTTACTTCCTTATCGTGATTTGGAAAGATTGTTCTTCTGCATTGTTGAACTTGTTTTCAACATAATGATAAGTGTTTGCACACAGATTTATAAAAGTTATAAAATGCAGGAACAGTACAATTGTTAGATGATTTTCTTTTAAATTAATATTTTGTATTTAAATAAATGTACAAATTTATGGTATAAAACTGGCTAAAATAAATTACAAAATTAAAGAATATTTATCAATATCACAAGCAATGGATTCATCTTCTTAATCTTAGTAATAAAGCGTGTTTACTATCTTTTGATGAAGGTAATATATATTTATCATAAAAATCTTGAATAAACTCTTCTTGTTTAAATCCAAATTTCTGATACAGAAGTAAGGCTGGATTTGTTGCAGATACATGTAAAGTTATATCTTTACCCATACAAGTTTGGATAAGATGATAGAGCATGAAAGTTCCAATTCCTGCTTTTTGCCATTCAGGACGTACTAAGAAAAATGAAATGTAAGCTTCGTTGTAGCCTACATCTGGTACCATTACTGCAAATCCAACAACAACTTTTTTGTACAACACAACACAGGTAAAGTCAGGATATTGTAAACATTCTGTTACTGAAAAAAAAATTAAGTTAAAGTTAATATCACATAGTTATCTTGATAAGAATAAAAAAATTTGTCAAAATTACAATCAACTCCAGGCCAAAAAAATTGTGTACAAAGGCTGTTCATTGCAGGAATATGTTGAGGTCTAACATAAGAATAATCTAAAGGTGCAATGCGTGGTGTCTTCCATTCAGAAGTGTTTTTGTTTGTTTTAATTAACAATTCGTTCATCACCTGCACCCATAATGGTCGAACAGTGGTATCTCTCCTAATATAAGGCTTCAACAATCTATTGGTATATGGACTGTGTACAGATGTGGGATCACAATGTCCTTGTAATCTTTGCTCAAAGAAAATGCTTAAATCCTCTGAGATAAAACGATCCAAAAGAGCATTACCTTTTTTCTTAATTTGTACTGATTTCTGTGTAGTATTATTTTCTAAAGCATCAATGTTTAGAATCGGTAAACCATACTGTCTTTTTAATTTTCTAAGGGCTAATTTTCTATACAGTCTTCTTACAGTAGGTGGTGCTGTATCTAGTAAATGTTTGTATTGCTCTATTTTTTGTAATAAATATTCTTCTTCACGTTCACTCATAAGAGGCCTTACATCATCTGCAAACATAATAAACAAAATTATTTCTTATTCCATTTTAAATCATCTATTTCCTTTACAAGTACCATACCTGGATTAATTTTAATAGATTCATCCCATGGCCATGGCCTAGGAGTTGATTGTCGAAAAAGAGAAGGTTTAGGTGGAGGAAGGTCATTTGCTTTTCCATTTTCATTATCTTTCAATTGCTCATTTGCTTCATCGGTTACCGATTCTGCTTTGCAATTGTTGTCAGTTGTTTCAATATTTTCTGTAATTGTCTTATTTGAAGTATTGACATCTGCTGCATCATCAACTACAATTTCAGATGAATTTTCTACAATAACTTCTGAAACATCTTGTAAATACTCTGATATAAAATCATTTGACAATTCGCTACAATCAAAAGGTAAATCTTCTATAATACTGTTTCCAGTTAAATTAAAGCATGGAAAATCATCTTCAATAGTTGGCACATCAATCTCTAAATCTAAAATATCTGCAAAAAATAAATTTAATTAATTGAAGTTTAATTATGTACTTAATATATTATAAATTATTTGAATTTACCATTAAATTCTTCATTTGTTGGTTTATTTTTAGGAACTTTATTGTGAGATTCAGTTCTTTGTTTTTTCACAGTATTAGTACTCTTTACTTCTTTAAGTTTAGAATTCTCTTGTGCACTTTGAGGTATTGTCTCTGTTCGTTTTCTGACTTCAAAAGGAGCAATTGATTCTGCAGTTGTATTTTTTCCTTTATTTTTGGCTTGCTTTTTTTGTTCAATTTTTTCAGCCAATATCTTATTATCTAAAAAAGAAAAATAATTATAATGATTTCTCCATTCTCCGAAAATATAAATTTGTAAATATGTAAGGCATACATTTATCGACTAGTACTTCAGGTGGATCATTATTATTCAATTTCCACCATCCTTGGTCACCAAGCTCAGCTGTTCCAGACTGAAAAAATATTCCACTATAATGTGATAATGTTCCAGATATAGTTCCAATCCAATTCTTCTTTTTTTTCCTACAATTAACAGGACAGTATATAATTAATATAGATAAAAAATACATTAATATTATTGAAAAGCTAAATATTCTAAAACTTACACAGTTTTGCTAAACAACTGTTCCCAATTATTGTTAATAAATATACTTATATCTGATTTCCAATGGAAATATCCTCTTCTACTGATACCACTTGATTTTTCTCTCAAATTGTACAGAGTCAGCATAAGTACTGTCAACCATGGCAATTTTTGTCTAACTATACATTCATCGTCAGACTGCGTACAAGATGTACATTGCAAATCATAGAAAACATCACCTATTAAATTGGAGGGCAGAGCTCCTCTTTGTAAACATGCAATGTGTACTTTTTGACCGCAATCTCCGTCACACATCAAAGCTGGATTTTCATACGGATCACATTTTTCTAAACATACCTTGCAAAGATCTGACTCATCCATCGTTATATCAAAATAATCGTTTTCAATTTTGTATTATAATATAAAATACAACAGTCCTTCAAGTGGTAAGAGTTAGAGGTTATATCTGCTATTTTACACTTGTACATTACACAGCGATAAAGCAGCAAAGTTCTAGGTGACATTTATATATTTTGGCACAAAATTCTAAACTCTCATTGTAAGATCAAAAGAAACTTTTAAAATTGTTTATTAATTACTAAAAAGTAAAAATTCACTGCTCCGACACCTGCAAATTGACAACACACCTGCATGCGTGTCTAACCGCATGTGTTCTGCACTCGTCCACCGCGTGGCCGAACTCATGCGGCGAAACCTTGAACTACTTATCAAAGAAAACATTTATAAAAAAAATTCAAAATATTTTTGTAATATAGAAATTTAATGGCATTTTAAAAAGTAAAAATTTTCTAAAATAGTTAAATACACTATATCATACACTGAGAGAAATGTTTTGGAAAAATTAATGTTATTCTAATAAAAATTACTATACAGTCTGGGAGCGAAGCCACAAACTACATTTAGTGATAAAATTACCATTCTGTATCATAAATTTTAATGAAATTCTAGTAAATATTTTTTACAATTCTGGTAAATGTTACTAGAATTCTAGTAAAATTTATAATACAGAACGATATTTTTTTCACTAAATGCAGTCTGTGACTCCGCTCCCAGACTGGATAGTAACACTCAAAACATTTCTCTCAGTGTTATATATAATATAGCCAAATGTTTAGAAGTATTTTGCATACTAATATGAACTTTTAATCAAATTTCAAAATAATTAACTAAACAATTCATTAATAAAACAAAATTTACCCACAGAATCATCATCTCCGAAGAAGATGTACGTAGTTGGAGCGACGGTAGGGAGCAGTCGGAGTTTCGTTGTCAAGGAAATGAAGAAAACAAGTGGATTCGAGCGCACGCGGCGACGGCGACGGCTGCGATCAATTGGATTCGCCCTGCGATCGGGAATCGGGAAGAATGTCGCGACTCCAGACGCGCATCTTCTACGGGTTGCGCACCGACGTCGCCGGCAATGCTCACTATGTCAGCGACGACGAGGTTCTCTACCCCGTGGGCAATGCTCTGGCGGTGCACAACTTCGCCCAGCGTCGGCAGAAGCTCATAAAATTACCCGACAAACGAATCAACCTGATGACCATCACACCTAACAAGTGAGCGAAACAATCGTCGTATCTATTTTGTTTACACTTGACTTAAACACTTTACATCTATATCTACTTTACGTTCGATATTTTATAATTTTAAATAATGTTTTTTTAAAGTGACAAAATTTAAAACGAATTTTTTAATTTTTCAGGAAATTCGCCGCGTTGTGTGAATTTGGAGACAAGCCCTTGATTACAATATACGATTTAAATTCTTTGAAGAGGAAAAAAGTATTGGGCATTCCGTACGATGCGTCAGGAGTAACCAGTTTCTCTTGCATCTGCTTTACGTTCGACAGTAAATACTTGGCAGTCGTTACCAACGAAAATCAAACTATGCTGTTTTACAACTGGGAGAAGGGAAAAGTAGAGTCGAGCATGGACCTGGTGAACGCGCAGAATCCAGCGCAAAAAGTTGATTTAATAACTTGCAATCCCGCCGATACGGGAATAATAGCTTTGGGAGGATCATTCGTTTTCAAATTCATAACCGTGTCGGAGACGCTTTGGCGACCTTACGGTTTTGCCAAAGCTGACAATCTATTCATCACTGCTATAACGTGGCTAAACGGCGATCGGTTACTCGCTGGCACCTCAGATGGAAAAATTTTGTATCTGGAGAATGGAGATTTGAAAAATGTGTACAAAATGATGGACACTATGTCTATGAATCTGAAAGTAAAAGAAGAGTTCAGTCAGGCTCAGACGTCTCAAATGAGTGTACAGGCCGTTGACAGACACCAGGAAATAGTTTGCCTTACTACGTTCAACAAGGGTTTTGCTTTTGCTTTTGGATACGGTTCTATAGTTGTGTTTGAAAAGGAAAGCCAGCACAAGTATACTAAAAGAAACATTTATACAATACCACCGCAAGTGTCGAGCGAAGAGGACCAGGAGCTGTACAGAGTAAATTCGATAGCAATAAATCTAAGTATTGACAAAATGATAATAACTACAGGGTGGTCTCAGCTCTTCTTAGCTAATTTGTGGGGTCCAGATTTGAAAATGGATCCTGAACCACAGGTTCTAGACGTCATAGGCGATCATTTACATCATGGTCCCATAGGTGGTCTCTCCTGTTGCACCTGGAAATCGCATATGATGACGTTCGGAAAATTAGATCGCAGTGTAAGAATCTGGGACTACGAGACTGAAAGCCTAATTATGGTGAAGCAATTTCAGGAAGACATTGCATCCGTCGTCATGCATCCATCAGGACTTTTTTGCCTCGTTGGTTTCTGCGATAAACTAAGATTCATGAGCATTTTGATCGACGATTTCTTGACTCTGAAGGAATTTAACATTAGAAATTGTAAAATAGCGGGATTTAGCTACGGGGGACACCTATTTGCTGCCGTTAATGGAAATATTATTCAAGTTTACTCGACGATTGATTTTCGGCTTCGATTTCTTTTGAAAGGTTAGATTGAATTTTTAGAATGAATAGGTGGCCTTCGATTATTATTTAATTGTGAAATTTACAATTTGTAGGTCATACCGAAATTATTAAGGGGATGGCGTGGTCGCAAGATGATGCGAAGCTAGTAACTATTGGATCAGAAGGAGCTATTTACGAATGGAATATGACTACTGGAATAAGAGCAACGGAAGTCGTTCTGAAAGGTGTCACATTGAACGGAGTCGTATTATCGCAGGATGGCGTTACATCTTTTTGCATCGCTAGTGATAATCGAATTCACGAAATTAAAGAAAATAACGTAACTAAAAAACATTTATTCATTGAAAAATTAAAAGTTCTGTTTCAATGGATACTTATGTTATAAAATGTTTCAGGTCATTCGTGCTTACGAAATGCCTAATATTGAACTAAGATATATAATAATGGGCAAAGAGGACACCTTACTCTATATAACGTATCCTGGTGGTTACGTAGCTTCTATAAAGATGCCTCTTCAAGAACCAATTGAATCCACTGAATATCGCATTCACTGCACGGATATTTCTCAAGTAATTGTTTTATAATTTAAATTTCACTTAGAACTTTTAAAATTCTTATTTAATACTTTAAAGCTAATGAAACTAATAATTTTTTAGATGCTGTTGACGTACGATGAACAAATTTTAATAACAACTGGCGAGGACGGTAGTATGTGTTTTTGGAAGGTCTCTTACGTGGACGGACTCCAAACTGCCACCAGTCAAGATCTTCTATACTTGGATCAGATTCTGATAAGTCGACCGGACTTGGGCGATAAAGTGCAGCTGATTAAAGATTTAAGTACACGTATAAAGGAGCTAGAAACAGAACACGCTTATAAGATGCGCCAGACCAACCTGCAGCATAATGACAAAGTACGTGAAATCCATCAGAGTTATTGTGAGGCGATTGAGGAACTTCGCGACAAGATCGACCGATTGGAAGAAGACCACACTAATGAGATCAATACAATCAACGTAGAAATTTCTCGGACTAAAAAGGCACACGAGCAAGCCATGCGTCAGACAGAAATCAGCTACGACGCGAAGTTAATTGTGGAGTACGATAAGTACCATAAACTCGAGGAGCGTAATAATGCAATGCGCGACGCCTTCGAGGCCAAATTTGAAGAGCTCGAGCGCGCAAATGAACTTCAATACCGTAAGTTACTGAACGCGATTGTTCAAATTAAGTCAAACAATTTTCTAATTTAATTGTTTTCTAGAGGATACTCAAGCGAAATTTGAGGCTCGTCTTCAAGAGAAGGATCTACAACTACGCGAGGCTCACGAAGAGTTAGCACAGGAAGTGCGTATTCACGAAATGATCAAGGAGCAAATCGAGGATGACGCTGATCGAGAAATCGTGGAACTACGAACGAATTACGAAGGTCAGTTATGCGAAGAACGACAAGCGGTTCTTAAGCTGAAGGGCGAAGCTGGAGTGTTGCGTTCCAAGCACATGTCTTGCCTGAAGGATATGGAGGAGGTGCAGTGGCACTTGAACAATCTGAAAGATGAGTACGCGCAACTGAAGAGCCGCAAGGAAGAGCTGGAGAAGGAAGTAGCGACCGTAAGAAGCGAATTGCAGGAGAAAGATAACACTATCGGTGATAAAGATCGACGCATCGGCGATCTCGAGTTGGCCAACGAAGAACTCGAGAAGTTCAAGTTCGTGTTGAACGACCGCATTGCAGTGCTGCAGTCTCAAATAGAGCCTCGCGATGCTGAAATCGCCGAGCTTAAGGAGAAGATTGCCGACATGGAGCTGGAACTCCTTGGTCTAAACAAGACGCACCAGGGTCTGCAGCTGCAGATTTATGAATTGCGAGAGAAGCTGACGGCGGCCAAACGGGAGATTCGCATAGAAACACAGAAGCGCAAGCGCAGTCATCACCAACTGCGGCAGATTCGCATTGAACTGCTCAACACTGCAGATCTCATTCAGGAACCGAATGCACTTAAGGCAGCAATTACGAAGTTGTATCACCGGTACAGCGACAGTGATATGTTCTTAAGAAATTACAAGGCGGACTTGGATGCCCAATGTGAATTTATGAAGCAGAGGGACCACCTTGAAAAAACTATTGCTTTGTTAAAGAAGCAATTGGCACAAAGCGGCACAGGCACAGATGTGCATTTTGACCGAGTGATGGAGGAGAATTTGATGTTGCTCACGGAGCTGAATGCCCTTAGAGAAGAGTTGAAGTCAGCGCAAAGGCATATGGGCGATATGGAAGCACTGCTAGGGTTAAAAGGCCGAGATACCGGACCGAACGAGGCGAGAGCGAAAATTGCTAAAGCTTGTCACGCCAATGAAGAGCTGGAGCGAAATTATGAGGCCCAGTTGCAAGAATGTCAACGAGTCATCTGTATCTTGAAAGAAGACATTGAAAAACTTATGTACAAATTTCCGAAGAAAGATTTTATGAAGATAGATTGATATGTTTGACACTACCTTTTCTAAAGTTCAACAGATTTTAACTTTTACTGTTTTTACCTCATAGAACATTTTTATTCAGATAGTACAAATACTAACAAAACAAAATAATTTGCACGACACCAGGTTTGTATACAGTTTTCTCTTTTGAATTTAGAGTCTTTGTATTTTAAAAAATTCATCACTTAGATTGTTCATTTACAGAACAAATGGAATGATAGCTTTGCGGTTCCTGGGATAGTCAGCAAACTCCTTTTTGTAAAGTTTGTGTTTTCCCAAAGCCCATACACTCATTTGGTAGGCACCCGCCAACATGAAGAAACCAGCTGAAAGAAAATTATGTATTTAAAATAAGCAACATTGTTTATATAATCACTGAATATTTGTAATTTACATAAGCATAAATTTTTGCTTGTTTATCAATGCAACAAGTTTTTATAAAAATAATTTTTAAGTTTTCTAAAAAAACCTTTGAAGTAAATAAATTTTAACTTTTATAGTGATTCTTTTATCTCACCATATGCTAATAAAATGTAAATTTTTTTGAATAAATTAAATATTTAAACTGACTGACTCGCAAATTGTGTAAATATTCATGTTCTTACCTGGAAGACATTGCGTCATTATAGTAAAGCCAATCCAGCTTCCAATTTCGTAAGTATAATTAGGGCAAGAAACAAAATTAAATAGCACTGTAAATGGATTTCCAGTTGCAACTGGGATTTTCCTCACTGTAGTTCCTGGTGGTCGCAAATTTCTCAAAGCCAAATGTATACTTAAATTGCCCAGTTCACAAAAGAAAAATGCTGTTGCTCCAAAAAGGAATCTTAAAGTACTTGGTGGTGTGTAAAGTGGATGATTGACATGGTATGCTACATACATAGTAAATAGCCAATAATAAGAACAATTCTTGAAAAGATTTCTCAAAGGCATTGTGGCATGACTGAAGCGATGAACAAATAATGTCTCCAATAGTCTCTTAATATAGTGGATAGACCAGCATGCTGCTGCCCAACTGTAAGTTATACATAAAAACTTAATCTTTTAGAAAAAAATATTTTAAATATTACTATTACTCACTGAACTACTGTGTTTATTTTAGCATCAGGTACATTGTAGAAAATCCATGGCCTTTGGTAGACCCACAGGTACACAAACAATGGGCCTGCGTATTCAGCCAAGAACACTGTTTTCCATCCAATCTGAGGGCCCAAATCCTTGAAGTATAACTTAGCACCATACTTTAATTCAAGGCTCTTGACTGTGTCGGAATCAGATAATGCTTTACCCTTTGGTTCCAGTCGCAGACATTGTCTACCAGGATAAGGAGCCTTCTTTTCACTGTAGAGCTGCTTCTTAATTTCACCCACTGTTGTCGTAGGGTTCACCTAAAAAATCCATTAAAAAAAAATTTCAATTCCACTGTATATCGCAACATTAATTACATTGCAAAAACACCGCTGTACGCTAATGGACTGAAGACAGACACCTAATTGCTATGATTTCATAACAGAAAGTGAGATCAGCTCGTCTCTCACAAGATAGCGACGTTACCAAGCTAACGAAGGGTCAAGAATCCATCGGGAGCAGATTCAAAAATCAGGGTGTAAAATTACGAAGAGGAGTGCGGTATTCCGCTTACTCACCGTCAGCGTGGAGATGCTCTTCGAGTTGCTCGACTTCACTATTGCGACCTAAAAAAAAGAAGCACACGATTAGTTTATATTCAGCCTTTGTTTAATCGATTAAAAGTGTCGAAATCGATCAATTTGCGGTGGTAAACAACGCTGGATTACCTCCATGGCGGTGAGACTTCCGAGAGGTTCTCGAACCGGGAACACTGGCCTAACTGGCACCGTCCGTTCCACGCAGCGCTTAGCCGCCGTGTGCGTGTGTTGTTCACGTCGCTCAACTGACGGCGCCACCGAGGATTCACCATCCGTGCGGTCATCGTAAAAATGCAGCAGACGCGGCAGATAAGCTTTTAAAATGCTTAATGTCTCTTTTACTCATTTTCATAAGAAAAATACGACATTGAAGCTCGCTGAAGAAGATTGATTATCAATTAAATATTTCTTTCTTTCTTGCGACGTTTTTTAAAACTTTCAATCAATACTTACTTCTACTTCTATTACTTCTACTATTATTTATAATTACCCGCTTGCACAAAAATCGATTTATTAACGAGACCTTTTTTGCGAACCGAGAGATTATCGTAAGACGCAAACAAGAATATTAACTTTAGTTGTAATAGAAATTTGCAATTACGTGAGAGAATAATTTTCGAGCAGCATCGTTAGTATTTTTTATTTACAACTGTTAGAGAATGCATGATGAACGCGCCGGGGTCGAGGAAGCCGGCGTGCGCTTAGAAATAATTGCTCAATAATAATTTCCCGCGTATCCCTTCGCGACCCCTCTTTTTCTTACACCCATCGTATACTGCATATATAACGGTAATTGCATGCCTCGCGTGTTCTTCCATTCATGCCTAGCCGAATAAAATAAAAGCCTTAGAGCCCGGCAAATTCCACCGTTAGAAGAAAAAAAGGAGCAACGTCCCCGACCGAACCAAACAGGTTTTCGATTATCCACGGCTCGAAGCGACTCGTCCGTCAAAACTTAACGAAACTCCGGAGGAAAAAAAATCACCTCAAGGCCGTATATTTAGAGTCGAAGTTTTTGTTTCCGCGGGGTCGTTTCGAACGAATTGTCAAGCTGCACGCGGGAGGTAATTCGTTCGCCGGGAAATGACGATCTTTGACCCGACTAGCTTTGGCTGTCGCTCGAGTGGGTGTACGGGAGAAGACAGTTTTCAAGGCCTACCGGTTTTTTTCCTTGCTTCTAAATACACGCGCAAAAATGTGCGCCGAAGGTGCGATCGCTCATTTTGCTTGATCGTGGATATTGACCGATAGTCCGTCTCGAATAAAAAAAGTAAATTGCTACAACAGGCGAGTGAAAATAGCCTCCAGCTATGACTTAAATTCCTTTCATGAATTGGTATTGTAGTGTAAATTAATTATCTTCTATTTTAAAGTGGGTTACGGTCATTATGCTATTAAAGGATAATGTTTAAACATTGGATTTTAATTTATTACTATTATTTGCTCATTTTTTACTATTAGTTGCTTAAGCTCGTTTATTGTGGTTCGTTTTCAGTTGCAATAAAATTAAGCGCTGAAAAATGTCGACTCATTGACTTATTATAAATGTTGATGAGTCTATGCAGACTGTTTAATATTAATATTGATCGACCAAAAGTGAAGAGGGTATATACTCATTAAACGTTAGAATAACTTAAAATATCAGTTTTCATTTACAATTTAACAAATTTGTAATCATTTTACGAATTCTATGAATTTGTTTTTGACAAACACGATTTTATTTAAATAAATTTTTATATAATATTTCCTTTTTTTCTTAAAATATTTAATGTAACACAAGGATTGTAGACTATTGATAAAGAAGTCTGTCTGCGTTTAGCGTTTTTGTTACGTAAAATTCTGGTTTTGTTTAAGTTGAATATTATTTTAAATTAAATAAAATTAAAATGGTGCAATAATTATACAAACAATTTGCTCAATAGATAAGCTTCAATTCTTCAAGAGGTATAAAGCTTAGTCAGCAGATGGAGTCACAAGGTGTGTAAGACAGTGATCGGTAAAAAAGACTTTCATCATTTCCGACAACATTTATTTGTAATTACAAAATAACTAAAAACTAATACTGCCTTCTGAACATTAAATATGCAATAGCACTCCACTTACTTTTTGTCAGAAACTAAAAAAAAAAAACTGTTCTCTTTTACTTACATAGTTGTTTTCAAAAATATATCTTCACCGTAGTGTTTTAAGTCGTAAATGATTTTTCCTCTTATGAATAAGAAAGTGTATACAAATTCAATTGCATAAATTTTTTAGGAGTTAGATGGAAGACGATACAGAAATCTTGCAAATTTCACATTTAAATGACTCCAGTAGATTTCCTGTATTGACCAAAATGATCCAAGTACTGGTGAATCGTGTCCATAGGCTGGTAAATCTCGTTCATTCGATTCTGAAAGAATAAAAATTTTATATGAAAAACAAAACCAATCTAAAATATCTTACAAAATACGTTTCCCTAACAACTAAGACGCGAAGCTATGAATACTAAAGTGGGAACAAACAATAAATCAAACGAATTTTTCTTGAAAAATTTGCGCTAGATAAACTTTCGAATTCGTAAAGTGTTACGCTGCTCGAAGACATCGCCTTCGAAAGAAAAAAAATTCGCTCTATGTCCTTTCGGATCGTTTGCTACGTATCGAGCGCGTTCGTTCTCAACGGCATGCCTCGCGCGACCCTTGTAAATTTATGTACGAATCGATAAATTTAAGTAGATCTACCACATAAACATCGATAGTGAATTTATGGAGGCCGCGGCAGACGTAAATATCCATTTCTGACAAGTGACACGCGAGACGCCGTAAAACCCAACCTTTTTCCATGCCTTTGCAGCGCTTGGAAAAAAATTGTCCACCCCTCCGTTACAAATCGTTACAGCGGGAATACTTTCCTTTTTTCGCGCGTCAATCGAAAACGTATAAAGCTTTTCTCGCGGAAAAGTCGCCAGCATCCGGTGCAAGTCACGGGACACGAGAGTAACCGCACGGGCAAATATGCGGGACATTATACGTACCTGTAAATATTGGGGGATCTGATTAGAGGCCGCAGATCCGAGGAATCCCTGGACGAACTCGCGCAGCAGCTCCCAGCAGTTTCCGGGGACGACGCAGGGCCTGTACTCGACCTGTCGACAGACAGAATAATCCCCGGTCATTTGGCATTCGCGGCATACCTTCGCCGCACTTAAACACCCTTCATACATAGTCAAAGCCACCTCTCCGGCTCTAAACACGCCGTTTAACGTGTACCAAATTTTATTGCATTTCTTTATGTACGATTCGACACGAGGTGATAATAATATTATTGCTTTGTTCGTAAAGTTTGATTTATTTAATTGACGGTTACATATTACAAGAGTTATTTTTACTCGTGCTCTAACTACTATACCGTACACGCGCAGACATCAACAATTATTTTATAAGAATTATTTTTCATTCAATCGACTTATTTTTGACTATACCTTTCTAAAGTAATAAATGTTGGCACTGGTATTCAACCGGTTCGTTTTCCAGTAATTTAATTATATTGATGATAAAAGAAAGAATCGTAGAAATTTTTGACTTGTAAATATTTTCTTAAAATTATGTTCTCGTAAAAATAGAGACAAGCAATTAATTTTTTTTTGTTCGGTGATTAATTCAGAATGAGAGTCATAAACAAATTTATTCTGGTTACTTTTAAAAATCAAGCGGTAGCAATCTACGTGGTTAAAAATTCCGTATTTTGTATATTTTAATATGCAATTATAAAAAACTATTTGTTTGACATACACTCTTTTTTTGTATTATGTTTAATGCCGCATAAAGATGTTTAAAACACGCTTTTATGTGTAACGATCGTTAAAAATCACGCAATGAAGAATACACTGAGAGAAATGATTTTAAAAAAATGACTGTTATTCTAGCAAAATTACTATCCAGCTTGTGAGCAGATCCACATAATGCATTTAGTGAAAAAATTACATTTCTGTATTATATAAATTGTACTAGAATTCTAGTAATACTTATTAGAATTTCTGGCACATGGTTAGTAGAATTTAGAAAATTTTATAATACAAAATGATAATTTTTTCACTAAAAGCAGTCTGTGGCTCCGCTGCCAGACTGGATACATGGAGAAATTACTATGTATCGTAGGAACAGTGGGATATACTCGACCTATGACGATTTTTACTATAAAACGCACTAAAAATTCCTACGTACAGAGCAATTTCTACTATATAAATAGCAATGTTTGCTATATACATAGGAATTTTTAGTATGTTTTATAGTAAAAATTGTCATAGGTCGAGTATGTCCCACTGTTCCTACGGAACATAGTAATTCTTACTATAACATTTCTCTCCGTGTAGTAATTGTTCTAAATATTCAGCAAACAGGGTTCTAATCAATTTTTGAAATCCTGACTTAAAAATCTGAACAAAATGTCAATGTCAGCGAATGTAGATCGATAGGATTCGATCAGTCGGTGTACGAGCGGTGCGCGCGCGTATTACGCGCCGTCTCCCACGCAAATCAGCGGATGAAGACCTAGAAATATTTAGTACGACACCCGATATCGCCACCGCTCGTGTAGAGACAAACGAGTCATTTACACTGACGCGCTACTCCCTGCCTCTCTTCTCCTTTTTTTCCGTACTCTCACTCGCCCGCACTCGCCCTCGCCTCTCTGCATACTCTTTGACGTCGCTTCTTGGAAATTCTTTGTATTCGCGCGCCGCAAAGGGCTCGGTGAACGAAGCCATTATGGTTTCGTGTTTTTCCCCGGCGCGGCCTGTTCCGGATTTTTTTTTTAAGTGCCCTCTTCTTTCGGAAAATAGCGCGTTTCTTAGGCTTTTTTCTACAATTTTTTCGACGCTCCAGGTGTTTCGAAAAGGAATATTTCACTCGAATCCAATGAAATGAAATTTTTTTCTTATATTTTATTGCAGCTCATTTTCTACATATCCTCGCCAAAAGTGCTTATTTTCATGTCGACGCGGCAATGAAAAACTGGCAATTTCAGTGTGGGCATATAAAAATCACATATCCACTACGGAATAAAAGAAAGAATGCCTCAAATCATATATTTGTCACCCTTGCCTCCGGTGATAGTTTATTTCCATACGCTTTGGGACCATCCTTTATTTCCCTTGTAATAATAACATACTACAATGACTCATTTGATAATTTTCAGCATATATTTACTTAAACAGAACTTGTTAAATATTTCTTTGAAATTATACGAATTTATTTGTTTCGAAATAAACTTAGCAGTTTTAAGAAAATAATTAGTTGATTTAAAGAAATATTTAACAAGTACCATTAAAGTAAATATTTACTGAAAATTACCAGATCGATCTCTCGGTTTATTAAATACCGCAAGGGTATATACTTTTCTTTCCCCCAATCTCATTTAAATACCGATGGCGTCGGGAGAGATTAATTTAACAAGTATTTTCCTACCTCAAATTTCAACTATCGAAACTACAAAATGATGATGAAAAAAAAAAGCACAGGAGAATTGAAATTGAAGGAGCAAAAAAATATAAAAAATTGATCGTAAGCTTAAATGTAAGTGACATAGGTAGGGCGTGCACTTTTAATAAATTTTCGCAGGCTCTCGCGCCGTGCATACTAAGAAAGTCGGAGGAGACATCGAGCGAGCGAAAGCCCTGTGCAGGCGCGTCGCCGAGTTCGTGCATTTTCATTACCCGGAGGATGGCTGTTTACTCGTCCCTCGCGCGTCTCTTCTCCTCCGCCCACGCTCCTTGCAGGCACCAGCCTCGTGCCACCTTTTTTCCCCTCCCCGTCGATTTTTTTCTCTTCTCTCGCGGCCCACCCCTTCGACAATTGAGAGAACACTTCTAGGCCGCGTCGCACGAAGAAAGGAGCACCGAGATTTTCGCGTCGAAGTCAGCAGCGGCCGGGGAGCTTTCCGCGCCCGTGTATTCGCCTTACCTCTCAGGCTCTTGGTTTCTCGGTGTCTCGTGTAATTTCGCGCGATTTCCGTAACGGCAATGAAACATATATTGGAGCCAGCTGGGGGAAGGAAGGCGCCTATCAGAGTGACACGGAAATGCGGTGGATTAAAATTCCTTTTTTCCCTTTTAATTATTTTTTTTACCCGGTTCTCACTTTTTTTATTTTCGTTTCAGAACACCCGTTTTTTCCGCCTGTTTATACGAATGACGGCTTTCGGGGTAGAACATTTTCCCCCGGATGTTACACACCGTTTTCTTCCCTTTTTTTCAAAGAGAAACGTTGCGCAAGAAATTCTGCATTATATAAAACGTCCTGCTAGCGAGTCGACGAGGTTTAGCTTCGTTGAAAAAATAAAAAGATCGTAGCGTGTGTTCGACGAGTTAAAAAAAGGGAGTTAAAAATTAACGTTTAAAAAAGAAAGAGAGAGAAGAAAAAAAAAATTTCACGACCTCTCGTAAGGATTTGCATCACTTTGCCAGTGAGAACGATTCGGCGAAGGAGAGCACGTCTTCACGTTCGCCCGCACAATATACACGAGACGCGTCGCCGCGAATCTCTTTTCTTTACGAGTCGCGTACACGTGTATTGACGATCGCTCGCCCAGCTCGTCGGCCTGTAAAAACGTGGGCGTAAAAGTGCGCGACAATGGAGGCGGCGGAGAATCGCGCAGCGGCATTTTCGCGAGTCGCGAACTATGTCGCGCTCACGTTTCCCGGTGCGATGGAGTACGTGCACGCGAACAGATGGGATGATCGACGCGGTAAAGCGTTTTTTTTTTTTGAAGCGCCTCCATTTCGACGAACGTGCGATCTGTATCTGATTTAGATTCGAGTAGGTTCGTATGCTTCAATTTTTTGACCCTGAAGTATAGTGTTTTTCTTTTTTGTTGTATTATATATGTTGTACACGCTAAATCAGCTGGAGTAAAATAGAGTGAAAATTAATTCTATTGGAGTCAAAATTTCACTTCAATTTTCAGTGAAATTAACTCTCTTGATGAAGTGAAATAGAGTGATTTTTAGAACGAAAGGTAGGAACTTGTAATATGCTATTCTAGTTTAGAGTGCATTTTACTCAACTTCAAAGTGAATTTAAATCACTTTATTCATGTAGAGTCAAATTTGACTCCACGAGTGAAATTTAACTTAAATAGTTTTAGCGTGTAAAAAGAATGAATTAATTATGCGGGATTAAACGATAGTTTGATAGCTTATGCTGATGAACGTTATTTTTATTTCTTTTTATTTTTGTTTTTGATTCTACGATTTATACGATTCGACAATATTGGAAGCTTAACAGGTCACAGGGACCGAAGTTTTATTTATAACTGAATAAACCGCCAAGTAAATAAATTAAATCAAGACTTAATACTCAGCAGAATTAAAATAGCAATAAATTAAAAGTGAACGCGATTAAGTCCGGCGAGCAGCGCGCAAGGATATACCGAGGGAAACGTTTAAGTCACGCTCGACCGAGGGCAAACTGCATTTTTCACCTTGGCAAAGAGAATAAATTTCGGAAAATCGCGGCTGCTGCACGCGTGCGCTTTGAATTTCTGACCCGCGGGGTTATCGCGCGAAGTAGCCCCGGGGCTCCTGTGGCGGCGTGTGGGCGTAGGCGAGAGAGAGCTGCTCGACCCCGAAACTAACGCGCGCGCAATCGTCTACAGCTGCTTTCCGTCAGAAGTTTTGACTGATCGCTGTTCGCGCTGTGCACTTCTTCTCCCCCTCCCTCCTCACCCGACAGCGCGTTCAATTTCACCTGCCTCTCGTCCTCGAGAGAGAGAGAGAGAGAGAGAGCGAGACACAGAGAGAGAGAGAGAGAAGGAGAGAGCGAAAACTGCATTCTTCTCCATCCCTCGTCATTTCCTCCCCCACCCCTCTTACACTGTACCCGTCCGTTTTTTGCGCTGCTCTCGAGCGTTAATGTTGCGGAAAATCGCATTCTTGTGTTGTGGATTTTCGGTCGGCCCGGATTTTGCGCTTTTCGGTGCGCTATCTTTTCGAGCTGCCCCGGGATTTTATGCAGCTATGCAAATTGCCTCGAGATGATGAACATTCTTTCCCACTGTTTGTTTTTTTCTTCTTTTTTTTTTTTTTGAAGCTCACGAAGCTGGTTTATTATAATGCGTTCTGAAATTTATTTGTTTTCCGCATGTGAAGCTTCCAATTTTTATAAATACTCGCTTACAGTACGAGCGCACCCTACGTAATTGCGAATAATCGATCAAACATTAAGTCATAAAACAAGCGGAATATGTTTACTTCGATTTAATTGAATTAAGCCGTAAAAATTTTCAAGCAAATGTAATATTCGTACTCACTGTGACCTTGCAAGATCATTAAACCGATAGCTCGTTTGACGCGCAGCCAAGAGTAATCACCGGAAGCATAAGTTACGACGCCGCGCCAACTGTTGGTCCTGCTCTTGCAAACGAAAAAAAAGAAAAGTAAAATAAAGGAGACGCCTTACCTCGACGAGGACACCCTTAAAGTTCTGCGTCATGGTGACGGTGCCGAGCTTGATGAGGAAGTCGCCGAGCTCGAAGCGTGGCCCCTTGCACTCGATCTTCGTCTGCTTCTTGTTCGTATAGATGCTGGTCATCTTGAGCATCAGCAGGTCGAAGAGGCCGTCGGCTATGAGCGGCACTATTTTGCCGTTCGCGGACTCCAGGATCGCGAACACCGAGGCCGGCTGCTCCGAATTGTGCAGCACGTGCACCGAGCGCTGTGGACCTGGTACAAATTGGCTCGCTTAGCTTGGCCGTTCAATCACGCGAAATTGTGCGGTAAATTTCATGCTTTTCAGACGAATTATTTTGCAATATTGTTTTATATTAAATAGCGTAGTGCCACCAGGTAATAATTTTATATAAATTTTTTGTGATTCTGTAGGTAAAGCGAATAACATATTAAAATGCAGAATGTACCTGCGTCAATTTGAGAGTATCAGGTTTTATTATTTTTTTTCTTTAATTTCTTATTACGCATGCATAATAAAAAACGTGTCAATAATTACATTTACGGCGTTTTAATTGAATATTATTATATTATAAAGTTATAAGAGAAAATTGAATTTATCAGAACTTCGAATTGTTTTTTATTTTTAAATCCTTCCCCGATTGAATTATTCAGTGGTTCGCCAATTTACGATATACACGCGTGAAAGCAGTTAATAAATAAAATCTCGATTTGAGCGCAAATCCCATTGAGTCGAGTGCAAAATCCATTATTCCGTCGGGCCGTGTGAAAAAGGCCTGAATATATTCACAAACGACTTAATCCCGCGCATTGCCGAGTGCTACTGCTCACTCGCGCGCTAAAGGCATATACACCGCCGAACTCCGTGCGGGCAGGATAAATAAAGCGGCGCAATATAACGGGCCGAAATTCTGAGCTCATTTCCCCCGACAAATCCGCGCACATTTGCGACGCCCTCGAAGCTGTCACTCCCATCGCTTTTGTCGCCTGCGCTTTAAGCGCAGATCGAAGTCGCTTGGGTATTCTTTTTTTTCTTCTTTATTTTTTGAAAAAACGCGAGCGCGATTGTGTTTATCCTTTTTCGTATATATGCGTATGTGTGCGCGCACGATGTGAGTTTAATGCAAAATGATTCAAAGAAAAAACTTTAATGAAGTTCTTATCGTTGCATTTATCGGACGAATGGCTTTTTAACGCTTTCAGCGATGTATAAATCAGCCGAGGTTTTATGACACTTTTTTTTCTCCGGACGTATACTCGGGCTTTAATAAATTTTTTAAGTTTTATTACGTAAACGTTATTTCCCATCGTTAGCCGTGCGTTACATACTATAGGGTGAATTATTAATTTTTTTTTCATTTTCGCGAAATATGTACTTTCACACCTTCGTGTATATAAATTTCTCTTTTATGGTTGTGCGGCCTTAATATAATAATAATTATTAATAAAAGTATAAGTCGTTATAGAAATTCTGGAGAAACCGAGAGAAGCTGAAAAAGTTTTAAAATATCATGATGTACAGTTTAATTTAATTAATTTCTTATCTGCCATCATAAGTAGTAAGTCAATCTCAAAGAATTAATACGTCGAAGTTCGTCTGAACCCGAAGCAATCGTTAATAATTTACAAAGCCATTCAAGAACTCCGATGCGCCAACTTGGCAGCCGGTACATAATTAATTCAGCAAAAATGTCGCGCCTCTTTAGTCTAGCAAGTCTCGTTATACCTCTACAATAATTATTAAAACATCTACAGCTCCGCCATTATACACCCTCCAAAAAAAAAAAAAAAACAATTTCAATGAAGTCCCATACAAACTTGATCTCAAGGCTCGCGAATTTCCTTCGTACGTGAGCCACGTATTCATCGAAATCTCAAAAAAGGAAGAAAGGGGCACACTCTCAGTTCATCGCGAATTCGCTTGCACTCTCGATAATTACAACAGGTCATAATACAGTGGCGGCGTATATACCGTTGAAAAAGGCGCGTAGATAATAAACGTTTGGAGTTGCAACCTGTCGACCTACTTTAGCGCGCATTGATCTTCTTTCAATTGGGGTTATTTAGAGGGAGATAGAGAAAGAGCGAGAAAGAGAGAGAGAGAGAGAGAGAGAAGAGGGCCAGTGCCAACGTCACGACAGAGACAGATGTCGAGCCGATGGATGCGCGCCCACCAGGTTTTAGCATCAATTGATCCTAATTCGACGCCGCGCGCGCAAATACAAGCCCGCGTATTTCCCCAGGATACACAACGTCAAAGCTCGCGCGCGGAGGCATAAACATCGATTACGCCCTGCCGAGTGCCTTGGCTCTCGTGTGTGTGTGGGTGAATGCGCGGGAGCTCGCGAATATTATAGAGTCCCTGGGACCGGATTCAATTGGGACACCCGGGCCGAGGGATTAATCATCCGAAGTCTAAACTTTAATTGATTGTCAAGCCGAGGGGAGATTACGGGCTGGGTCTCCGGGTGCTGCGCGCGCGTATATGGTAGCATATAATTTCGGGGGAGTATATACCAAAGTGGGCGCGGAGTTTCGCGGGGGTGATTATTGACATAGTTTTATTGTGTGTTTGATTAGCGTTATTTAATGGGTACATACCCGCGTTGATATTTGTTTTACAATTAAATTGTATGGAGCCTCGAATGCGAGCAAGGTTTTTTTTTCTTTTAATAGATCGATAGTTAAATTTTGTATATTTGAAGATTCTGAAAGCTCGAATAATATTTAAAAGGATTTACAACGCACGACTTCGTTACATCACCACTGCCGGGTGGGCTTTTGTCCATTTAAAAGCATCGCGGAAGTACGCATTGAACTTTAACAAATCCCTTCTCATCCCGTTTTCAATCGAAAATCACGAGAATAATATGTAAAATAATGTATAAAAAATGTAAATTTTTTTTAACTAATTGTGCCTTTTTTATATTGCCAAAACGTCACCATTACTTGTACAAACATAATTAAATTTAATAAAATAAGTTTTATGCAACTGTAGGCGTAAAAGTTCCTTTGCACGATTCGCATGCACGCTTGCGTCTGCGAAAGCGGCCTTTTTCTCCGTCGTTGCATAAAATATTGTTCGATAAACGTGTGAAAATTGATTCTTGGAGTCGTGCGATTATCACCCTCGCTTCGCTCAGGCGCTAAACTCACACTACTTCAAGAATCAACTTTTTCGCATTTGTATCGAAAACTGCTATTTTAAATAGAAAAGAATGTCTGCTCCCATAAAGAAAGTATAATAATACACTTCAATCATTCCAATTGAGATCTAGGACATAAAGAGGCAATGAAGGAATCCCGCAGTGGTCAATTCAAAACGTCTCCCTCGTAAACAGCGTAGAAAGAGAACAAAGTCAACTTGCACGCACTCGAAGTTTTTTTCGCCCCTCTCCTGGCGCATGACGCAGTGCGGACGAGAGATGAGAAAGTGGCCTGGTCGGGGCGGGTTGGCCCGGGCGTCGCGAGGCGCCGCGCGGAATACAAGCGAGCAATTAAAACAAGACCTGGCAATTTTCGCCGAGCCAGAAAGGCGAGGGTGGCAGGGTGGGGAGGATTAAAGGGTTAAGCACGATTTTTCCCTCGTCATATACCGATTGCGCCGCGGTGCCTTTGCCCACCTCCCCCGCGGGGCAAGCTGCCCTAACGAGATTTCGCGAGCACTCGAGGCTCGAAGGATTAAGGATCGGGTTTTAAGCCGCGACGGGAAATGGGCTCTCGCGCGCTATTGGGAGTTTACGCCCGTATGCGGGCGAGACATTCGCTCCGCGACCCTACGGCTGATTTACGAGCTGGAATGGCTCGCGAAACGTGCCAGCCGCGCAGCTTTTGTGCCCGACGAAAAAGTTTTTCGGCGGCATTCGGGGAAATTAATTTGTTTATTTACAGTTTGTCGATTTATCAATGTCACGTAATTGACGTTCATTATGTGACGCGTGCACTATTTATTAAGGTGAAAAATCGTCGGCGCAGGGCGCGTGAATAATTTATTGATACAATGCATAGGAAAAGGTACGACGAATCTTTTTTTTTTTTTTAAGCAATTGATATACTTTATAAGTTTGTCGAATATTTTATATTAGTGGCAGCACGAATTTAATTCAAAATGTAATAAGTTTTTTATTTTATTTACACGCTGAATATCGTTAGTATAGTCCTTTAATTTTAGTAATTATTTGCTCTCTATATCTGAAAATGAGGAATGCACTTG
Organism: Sycophila sp. Sp_5; assembly: GCA_018906775.1. NCBI lineage: Eukaryota > Metazoa > Arthropoda > Insecta > Hymenoptera > Eurytomidae > Sycophila > Sycophila sp. Sp_5. The sequence continues at coordinate 1,418,276 of JACCID010000036.1, forward strand.
AAAAATGTGAATAGTGACGAATTTTATGTGAAAAATCGTTCACACATTTGGAATGTGAGTGGCTTTTCACGTATTAAATGTTCCTATTTACATTTTCAAAGTGAATTTCACATTTTCTGAATTACACGGTGAGCTTTACCTGCCTTTTATTTTTTCGTTATCACACGTCGAATTGATAATGACCTGCTAAAAGATATTTCGGTCTTAAGTAGTTTTAAATAAAAAAGCCTCCAGAAGTGTCATCCTCGTGTCTCCTCGTTCGTCTCCCAGTACACCGATCCGCCGAGTGACCTAAGCGCGGATCGGGAATGGTAAATTCCTCGGGATGACTCAGAGGCGCACTCTCGGCCTCGTAAATCGCTTATACTGAGCGGGAAATATTTCTCCTCCGTTAGATCGCCCAGAGTGATGGCCCTCCTCATACGAGACCTAATCTTCGCAACGCCAGTTATCGGGTGGATTTTCCTGCGCGGCTCGTTGTTGCGATAGGACTCCGAGGGCCTTTTAATTGAGGAAGGAATGCCGGAAAGTGCCGGGAGTCGCGCTGACGAATTTACGGCTCCGCTGACCCGTGGAATGTCACCCTTTTAAGGTGGCTTTTCACAGGCTCACTCGCTGCCTCGGAGCGAATAGTTTCTTTATCGGGATTTTTGAGCTTTATTGCGACTGCGCAGAGCGCCGGTTATTGCATCCGCTTGGGATTGTTGTAGTTCGCCTTTGGCAGGAGGTAAAGTTGCAAATGCAAGGCGTAAATTAGGTGACGCGTAATGGCCGGGAACCAAATTATGACCCTGCAAACAATTGCGAATTAAAATGGGCGCCTGTGTAAATCAATCAGCGCGAAGTTTCGAAAAGTGTATAAATTAAATTGGAGAAATATTGCAAAATTTTAAACGATCTCAATTAAAAACAAAGAGAAGAAAGTAAAATCAATCGTTTCATCCTAAATAAAAGTGACAGCCCCGCGAGGAGCGAAGCGCGTTCGAGTCAATCGCCGTCGAGCCCCTCGCGGAAACAAAGACCTCAACGAGAGAGCCGCTCCCGCCAATTAGACGCGGCGCGTCCGCACGCACGAGTCCGTTGAAAGGCGGTCCCTGTGCCGCGGGATAAAATTAGCCCGCCCGCTAAGGGCTCCAGCGATTTTTCAGGCGAGCGGGACATTAATTTTCCTCGTTGCGCGCAGTCAGACGTCGCGCGCCGGGTATTCCCCTATTTTTAACAGAATTTCGCGGAACATCCCGCGTGCTTTCTCGCTCTCTGTTCTGCCAGTCTTGACCCATTGACTCCGCGGCAAGTGCGCGACTCGTTCGCACGGTATTTCGGGCGCGACCGCGACGGGGAGGAGGTCGCCGTCGACGCCCTTCTACCCTAAGTGTGAATGACAGCGTCACGTGACCTTCTTACTCGCTCGATTGACGCGGAACGACTCGTTGACGGGGCCGCTTTTCGGCCGCGTGTAATTGTTTAATTAGCCTGCGTGTCCGCGTTGATTGAGACAGTGGACGGGTCGCGAGGACCTTTTATGAAAGACCGAGTAACGTAGCGACCACCCGAGATGGATTATTTTCGAGTGGGTAATTATTATTATTTTTTTTTTAGATTCGAGCGAGTATGTGCCGAACGTCGTGCGAGCGATTAATATTGGCCGTGAAACGGTACCTTTGTTGGTCGACGCATTAAACATGCATGTCACACGCGTGCGGCGACCGTCGCGTTTCGCGAAAAATTCATGAGTCGAGTGCGATGAGAACAAAAAAAATGAGAGGAAGTGAAATTTTAATCGCGGATCGAACCCACTTTGTAACAACTAGAGGATCTCCCGAACGGAAGTTTTGGCGGTACCACCACGATGAAAAAACTGTTAGCGGCTAAAAAATTAATCGCGTACAATCGAATTCAATGCTCGCGAGACTCGTGCGGTGAGGGGGAGAGTCGGACGTCGGCGGCTCGATAATCGATTCGCTGTAAAACGTGTGCATCAATGAAGTCTGAGGATCAATTATTGACAATGAATTACGCCGATTGATCTCCCGGCGCTGTTCTTTCCTCGAGACGCGCGGTACACCCATGAGCGATTATTCCTGCTTGGCTCGCTTTCGTCGTCGCCGCTACGATGAGTTCACGATTTACCTTCAGCGAAGATCCCTTTTTCCGAATAATTTGAAAAGATTTCGTATTCGTGCTATGCTGGTGGATCCCGCGTTACGTATACCTTCGTAAAATCCTTTACAAAAGCCTTCGAAGGCATTGGAGGGACATTTTTTTTTTATGTATCATTACGCAGGGCTGAAACTTCCGCTAAAGTTTTGTATGCTATTAAAATAAAATGTATATCATATACACCCTTTGTACGGTTCTTCGCATTTCTTCAAAGCCAGCACTCTACATAGAAAAGTGCATTGTCGAGCGAAAAACGTACACACACACAAATATATTTAACTGAATTGAATTCCACGGACAAGAAAAACAAACTACTGAATACGGCGTACAGCTAAACAGCGCGGTCGATGCGAAAGGAAAGCGACCATTGAGGGCTCGTTCCTTTGGAGCTCGTTCCTCGGCGAAAATTTTTTTTTTAATGAAGTACCGCGTTGAAGGCGACGGATGTGCCTACGGAAAGCACCCGGAAGAGAGATTCTCATGAAACTTGTCCGGATGACGGAGACTCAGTCGTGACTCCTGTGATCGTTTTTTTACGACCGCGTAATTGCACGCGAGCGGCTTAACTTTTACTTCGGAGATCTAGTGGTGCGCGGATAATGGCCTGGTCTCTCGTTAACCCGCGATATTTGCGCCGATCGCTTTATATTAAAATGTCGCGGCGCGGATAAAAGGCACCGCGTGCGCGATGGAAAAACTCCAAAGCTTCGCATGGATCTTGCACCGCCGAGTTAGAAACTCTATTCTACGACTGCAAATATTTTTTAGCTAGAGCCAGCGTTTGGACGAAACACAGAGATGTAAAATTATGGAAATAGAATAAAAAAAATGGATACTTCTTTCAATCCAATTACTATAATTTTTTTAATACTTTTATGTAACAATTTTTCATTTTAAAGATCGTACTTTTTATCCATCGGAGGCATAGTGCCAGTTTTGTAATTTTGTTCAAAATGAGCATCCTATAAATTCTTTAATGCTCTAGCGAGCTGATATTGCGTAATCTAATACCTCCTCCCCCCAGGGCAAAGGAAAAATCTTCCTCGACGGACGGGCGACTGGAAAAAACTAGTCGGAAAGCTTTGTTTCGATGAATCTTTCGTATCGCTAATTTGAATTCCACGAAGCCTAGAGTCTTTTGTGCGCGTAAAAAATTCCAATACTTCGCTTCGATTAGTTTTTTTTTCTTTTTGCCTTGGCTATTCAATGAAAGAAAGATCTTTGGTCCCCGGAGGCTTTTATTAAAAATTTCACCGCTAATGATCGACACAATTCGATAAGTGAGTTTGTGGGGAAATTAAAGGATATTACTCCTGAATCTTCAGAATCTATTTACTAATTTCGAACAATGATGAACATTTTTGCAGTTTCACAATAAAACAGACGTATATACCTGACTGGTTTGTCGCCGTTGAAGTCTTATTCTCCATTTGAAACGTTGTCATTATCGGGGGTGAGAAGCTCTATTCAGACAGGAAACAGCTGTAGAATAACAGGGAGGAGCTTGCAAGGGTCCAAAAGGAGCGAAGGAATCTCGTTAGCGAATCAATCGCCTATTGACGATAGGAAGGACGTATTTTTAGGGGCGCTGATTGACACTGGGGTAACTTTTGCTTGATGAATCTCCGACGACTGTTTTCTCACATCGCAAAGCAAAATTCATTGGATTAATAAAATATTCGGCCACCTCTAACGAAGAGAAGCGCATTAAAAAAAAAGTATTTTATTTGCCATTTTTAAAGCACTAAGACTAGTACTCTTCCAAAATTTGATAAACTGCAGGTATCATTGGCATAATACTTTCACTTTATTGCTTGAAAAATTAAAGTAGGCCTTTTTTGACATATGCTTTTCTTCGTTAGAGACGAAGATATAATTTATGCGAAGAAGAAATCCCGTTTTAATCCTTCACAACGTAAAACCTGCGAATAACAATTCAATAATCCCGCGGCATTAATTCTTTGCCGATAAATTGGATTGATAATCGAATCCGACGGAGCCAGCGACCAAAGAAAAAATCATGGGGATTTTTCAATTGCGGATTAACGAACACCCGCGTATACCGTAATTCGTAATTATTCCGCTTAAATCGATTCGCCACCAAAAATAAATTTTCTGGCGGAGCGAGAGAAAGGGCTTCATCGCACGAGCGCGGATGAAAGCGTCAAACGCGAATCGCGTAATTATACAGTCGCCGAAAAATCTGGCTGACACACGCAGAACCCCAGCACGTTTGTACGAATTAAAGGGACTTGGCTTAATTAAACATTTCTATTGCACAGTGCTAAAGTATGTTTGTCGTTAAATTCCTTTTGCAAGTCATTCGTGCCACTGGTTTGGAGTCACATTTGCAAAGGGAACGACAATGAAAATTCATTAAACTCCACATTCTCGTAATAAGTAATGAGATTCACTATTTCTGTAATAATTTAGCTGCTCAGAGAGTAAGAAATATTTTATTTTACTTTTTAATAAAATACTTTTAAATGAAATTTTAAATTTAATTAAATATTTGCTGCTTAATCGCGCAATTAAAATCTAAATCGAAATAATAGACCAGAAATAATCTCTAATTACCATAATATTAGAATTTCAATTAAAAGATCTTACTTGTTTTGTCGTGCAATACCTCAAAGTACATTAAATTATTTTTTTTATATTTCATTTAAAGGTTATATTATTAATCAAAGAAAACTCGTATAAATTAAAATAGGATGAAAGTGAACCTGAGAATTATTAATGTGAATTTCATTTCGTTGGTTTGGAGCAAGACAGCGCCTTCTCGAAATCCTGTTGTAAAAGGTGTCATTCCGGACTCAGTTAGAAAAGGTGACATCTCGGAGTTCGGTTGTGAAAGATGCCGGACTCCGAGATGTCACCTTTTATTTGTGATAATTATAGTAATAACCTTAATTTCTAATTCCGTTTCCGAGATGGCGCCGTCTTGCTCCAGACCAACGATTTAATAAAGTGTCTATTTTTAATAATAGTTTGTCTATTTTTAATCACATATAAAATTATCGATTCGGTATTACGCATTGATTTAATAACAAACGAATCAATTGAAATCTAGCCTCACGATCTGCCTCATTAATCCGCAAACGAGATCCGCACACTGGATACAGCGTAATAAAAGTTCATCCTGCACCGAAAAGTCGCTCATCGAATTTTCGAAAAGAAAGCTGCTCGCCCGAGAGGGGGCGGGTAGAGAGAGACGTGGGCAGCAGCAGCAGCAGCAGCGGGGACGCGCGCGAGTTGGCCTGCGCACGCAGCCACATCCTTCTCTTCCGCATCGGGTGCACTCTGCAGTGTCCTCGTCGCGCCGGCGAGATTCGCCCGCTCCGCGCGGGCGCAACCGCGAGCGGGACGCAGGCCTCGCCGCGGCCCCGAGAGCGAAAGGGAGAGAAGAGAGAGAGAGAGAGAGAAGGGATGGGGATGCGGGGGTAGGTTTTGCGCAGGGGTAGCGCGCGGGGGCGGGGAGCTGCTGCACGGATAGGTGCGCGCGCTCGCGGCCGGGGATGTGCTTCAGTTGCCCGCGATTCGGCGCCTGCTGCATTAGGCCCAGACTCACGGAGACTCGCCTCACCTCTCCGTACGTGCGACTCACGAAGCCCCCTCTTTTTTTTTTTTATTATTATTTTTGTCGAGAATTTCGTGGCACTTCATTGACTTCTCACTTTATTTTTAATCACCGTTTTGCTTTTGTTCGTTCCCGTTGGGTTTGGGTTGTGTTTCGTCGAGTACGCGGGGTGGCTTTGGAGAACGGCTTTTGGTGAACGTTGGTTCACGCCTTGTGTTGTTTCGAATGCGGAGATGTGTGCGGGTGATCTTTTTGTCGCGGGGAAGTGTCCCGATTTGTACGTACGGGCAGATCTTTATTCTAGGCCTGCGGGAAGCTTTTTCAACGTGGAGAATTGAATCTGCTAGTGGAGAGGATTTCAAAATGGAACATAATCTTACTGGATTCGGTAGAAAATTTATCTCAGGAAAGTGACTCTCTTGAGAAGCTTTTTTGGCTTTTGATGACGTCAACATTTTTTTAGAATATTATTTTGCATTGTTACATGATATTTTATACATTGCTAACAGTTACGAGGCTGTAACTTTGGGTAATTTTATATCAAATAAGGAAGTTGGATAAGTCATCGTTGAAAAGTTAAGACTCCTCTTCGCAGTAAAAAGTTTACCTCAAGGAACCTAGAATGCACTTAAAATTCGAGCAACCATCATTACTGCAATGTGAATTCTTGCCTTTAAGAGTTTGTACTTGTCCACTATTACTTTAGCAACGATTACATAAAAGTTTAATTTCTTCGTAGAAAGTCTTACGACACTTACAGCTGTTAATAGAATATTTTCGTAATATAGTATTTAAGAAAAAAAGTTTATAAACAGCTAGCTTCAAAATTTAAATAACCATATTCTATATAAATTTCTCGTTAACGCGGAATAATTTTACCAAAGGATTAAGTGGCGATTAAACTGCCGCGAGTATGAAGAGCAATGTCAACGTCAAATCGTGAAAAGAAAATTTAATTTGAAAATTTACATCAAATAAATGAATTAAATTTCTCCACCTCCAACAATTAACGCATTAATTAAAAAAATACACGCAAACGTTTAATTAACTTCCTTTTAAACTACGCTGAACGTACCAGTAAATACATGGGCAAAACATTTCCTCTTGACTGTCACCAAGAGAGAAAAAGCAACGTTAAATAAAAAAGGTAAACAAACGAGCGCAAAATGAAAATTCGCGCGACGAGCCATGAATTTTCACACACGGTGGGGGGGGGGGGGGGGGGAAGACGACATGCCTTGCGGCGGCCGCCGCTGACCTGGTAAACGCCGCCTGGCGACCCAGCGCCTTACATTATGCCGACACACGGGCTTCGCTCCGTTACACATGAGGCGAGTCCGACGACCGCGAGTCCGGACAATCGATGATCACTTAGCCGGAGAATTCAGCGCGCGCGCTCTCGCTCGGGCCTACATTTTTCCGCCTCTCGCCAAGAGTGCATGCACACACAAACCGCCAACGCTCCGATCAATCGCTCGTCCGTACAATGTCTTCGGCGTTTTTTTTTTGTTGCTCTCCGCCGTCGCTTCGAATGTGCACTTGCTTGTATCAATTGTTCCCGGCGCTCGGGCTCCGCTCCCCGCGCGCTATTGTTCGCTGGCGAACGATGTTGTCGCGGTGACGCGTGCGTTTTGCGTTTTTCTTTCGGTCCGGAGCGCAGGTGAGGTATAAGATGTTTTCCTCGCGACGCCGGGTACAATAATATCTCGGTGATCGCGTAAACAAGTTAAGAATGAAACAAAGTCTAACGAGTTTTCGCGCTATCGGTTTTATATTGAATTCTTTATTTGCGCGTACTTATTTGTAATGCAGTTTATTTGTTCATACCAGATTTATTTAGTAATTAAGATTCAATATTGCAATTTGTAATCAGTAACTAAGATTTAACAATTTTTATAGGCAATTGAAATAATTTACAGGAGATTGCTCTATACACTAGTCAAATTAGACGAACACAATACTTTCGGTGGTTAATTGAAAAATATTGAATAAGAAAACTTTTAGAATCTTTTTTTGAACGCGTCACTATATTTTTTTAAGAGGGGATCTAGAGGAGACCAAAATTCGCGAGAGTACATTTTGTAAATCGAGTAACACCGGAGGAATACTCTGTCGGGAACAGATACAAAAAAAAGGAGGTTCTCCTAAAAACTTAAAGGAAATTCTCCTCGTTCATAAATTAAGAGTTTCTCAGTTTCCGTTTAGGAGCTTCTCCTTTTTATGAAAAAGGAGAATTTCCTTTAAGTTTTTAGGAGAATCTCCTTTTCTTTTTTTCTATCAGTGGGTGCGCTTAAAAAAAAGTATACAAAAACGCTTCAGGCAATCCGAGCAAGAAAATCCAAACTGATTAACCCCAAGCAGAGTAACCCGTCCGAGCAGCGTGCGGACTTTAACGCCACCCGTCAAATTCATCTTGATCAGGCATTCACCTCGGCGGTGTATATATCTTAGAACACGGAAGGGAGGGGGGAGGGATTTAGCCAAAGTTAGCCCGGTTAGCAACACTGCTAAGCTGTCCATTATTCATCCGGCGATCGCTCGCCGAGGCTCGTCGCGGTCCGCTAGCACGCGACAATGTCGTGTGCGCGCTCCCCTGGAATCAGCAGTTTACGCCGGATTTGCTTTTATATCTCCGGCGAAGCCGCAGCACGCGCTTTGCACTGCGACGCTCGCGACTCATCCGCTGGTCTTTTCCCGAGAGCCTCTTGACGTGAATCATTGAGGCTCGTCGTAGAGATAGACGCGAGGCCGTTTCGCGTGAGCGACGTCGAACGACCGGAAGTTAATATAACAGTCGCGTCGACTCGTTAGTCCCGATGGGCCTTTCTCAGGCGCGGAGACGTTAGTCGATGGGAGGGGGTGGGTGGAAGTACTTAGCGACGGTTGGGTTTGATTAATTCGAGATAGTTCAGGGTGTTACGTTCGCTTGCTTGTTCGAAGGAGAGAAAGATTTAGCGGCGTTTATGGAGAACATTGGTTTGGAGAACGTAAATTCGTCTAGAAAATGAGAATTACTGGTTCTAATAAGAATTTAATATTTCCGTTTGTACATAATGAAAGAATGTTGTATTTAAACTAAAATTAATGGGGTAATTATTAGGCTATGTATTTAATGGTTTACACTGTCATTAAATTATTTTACAATATTTATATAAGTAATTTTTTAAAAAAAAAGTTTACGTAACTTTCATAATTATATGTGTATGGTTGTACAATCTTGAAAAATAGAAGTTTTTTAATCAGAGGCGCAAGTGTCTATTTAGTCTCGTTAGAGGCGTTATCCGCGCGTGTACAACGCAATTATCAGTAGCCCGAGCTCGTTTGCTCTCTCTGCCCCACAAGCGGGGCTCCAGCAGCGAAACAAACGAAAAAAGTAAACACCGCGGAGATAAGATGAAAATGAACCCCCATCAGGGGTAATTTTTCTTCCCTCGGCGGGGAATGAAGATAGAGCGGCTGACTCGTTAGAGTGAAAAATGACCACTAAGAAGGCTCGCTATATTTTCTTTTTTTTTTTCATTTTTTTCTAACGCCATCCCGCTGTGTAACTTTTATTTAATAATCGGGCCTTTTAATTAAACGTTTCAAGTTTCGGCGTCCGATTTCGTCCAGATTGAAAAACTTCGGCCGACATTTGCATACAACCCGGCGCGTGCGCTCGCTCGCTTTTACTTATGATCAGCATTGAAACTCCACAAGCAGCAGCTTCCATCGAGAGCGAGAGAAAGCGAGATCGAGCAATCAATCCGACGAATAAAACCGAAGCGCAAACTTTATAACGTACGATGGTGAAAAAAAGGAAGAGGAACAAAAAAATCGATAGTCCCGGAATATTCGATTGGAATCGAGTCGAAGGAGCGCCGCTGGCGAGATGTGGAGAGTGAGAGAGGGAAGATCGCGGCGTTCGACGTGCCTGGTTTGAGGATCGAGCGCGTGAAAAATCGCGTCGGTGGAGGCGGAGGCGCGCTGATGGTCAGCCCGTCGACGTGGCGGTGCTCCATCACCGAACGTGACGCTGACGAATTAGGGGGGAGGGGGTCACCACGCTTTTCCGCCCGTAATTGCACCCTCGCGATAAATCGAGCGATCCGCGCGAGTCTCGATTGACCTCTCCGACGGAGCGCCGCGGGTGATGGTAATTAAACGAAAGGACTAGGCTGACACTTCGATTTTTTATTTTTCAATGCTAATTACTCGAGCGTTGTGAGCGAAGTTTCCTTTTTTGTTGTATTTTTCGCTTAGTGTTTAAACGTGGATTACAATTTTTTTAAATTTTCGAAGCATGAAGGTAAAATGTTAAAGTCGAAACGTTAATTTTTGACATAACGATCGCTAAAATATTAAATAGGACCAGCGAGTTTATAAAACTATAAGCAAATTATTAAAAAAGACACTGTGAGAACAAAGTGCATAATAAAATGGGAACATTAAAAAAAGATTTACATTTAACATTAAACTTGTAGAAATGTCCACTTTTAAATTATGCAAACACATAAATATTTAAGTAGAGAAAGTAATGTTTCTCCGCGCCGTAATCATTTGCATTAAAAATTCTTCACAAAAACGAAAGAATTTCAAAGATACTTCAAGAAGAAACGCTAATTTGCTTAGAAACAAAATATTCGAAATAACATTCCACTTAAAAAAGAGGGAGAGAGAAAAGACACCGTCATAATTCGCGCGATGCTTGAAAATCACGCTCGTTACAGTAAAGAAACGTCGGGCGTGTCTCAGCAAAACGAGAATTACTCGTCAGGAGCCAAAATTACGTGCAGACGCTCCTCACGAGATGATGGTGCACCCGCGTCGCGACGCATCTCCCTTCCCTCCCCCATGAAGGCGCGACGCTTTTATACCGGAACGCGCGGATGCAGCTATTCGGCGAGATATGCGAGGCGAGCTGAGTATACTCGCGTACTCGCGCGCGCCGGTGCAATTACAAGTGGGACGCCGAGCGGCGAATCCCCATTCCGTCGAATGAGCTCGGAATCCGCAGCGCGTAATTGAGACGCGCTGCTGGAGGCGCGTGCGTCGCTGACGAGGCAACCGATGATGTGCGAAATTGCACTCTCGATCTTTGGCCGGACACTCGATGCAGCGCCACTCGCTGCAGGCAATAGACTCGCTTTGTTCGTTACATTTTCAATTGCAAGAAGGTTTTACGTGTTATGTGTACACTTCGAGAAATGTTTTGGACAAATTATTGTTATTTTAATAAAAATCACTGTCCAGCATGGGAGCGGAGACACAGACTCCATTTAGTGCAAAAATTACTATTCTGTATTATAAATTTTACCAGAATTGTAGATACATATTACTAGAATTCTAGTAAAATTTATAATACAGAATGGTAATTTTTTCATTAAATGCATAGTCTGTGGTTCCGCTCCCAGACTGGATAGTAATTTTTCCAAAATATTTCTCTCACAGTATATTTTTTAAAATTTAATTTAATTTTAAGGCAGACTCACAGAATGCGTGAAATCTCACTACATCATGCTGAATTAGCTGAAGTGAAATAGAGTGAAAATTAACACTATATTGTAGTGATATTTTCCCTTTTTATTTTTTTAGTGAATTTAACTATCCCTTGATGGAGGGAAATAGAGTGATTCTTTCAAGTAGAGCAAACGGTAGGGACTTCAATTTTACTCTGTTTTTAAAGTGATTTAAATTAACTTTAAAAACAGAGTAAAATTGAAGTTTAGTATAAAGTTAAGCTACGAGTGTTTCATTATATACGGAGAGTGAAATTTGACTCCAATCGTTTTAACGTGTAGCTAATTGAGTACTTGAAATAAGCGACATTCAGTTATTGAAACGGAACAATTTGTTCATTCATACGGCGAAGGTGCATTTTAATGAAATAACGATGATAAATTATTAATCAAAATCGAACGGTCGATTGGTTCGGTTCGTTAAACGCATACTGAGCAATTTAGTCAACTCGAATGACTGGAAATCGAGCGTGCAGAAACGGCAGTGTCCATTTCCATCAGCGCGAAATTTTCGCACACCCATATAATCCCTAACTAACCTATCGGTCACACTCGACCGAAAATAAACTCTAATCTAACCGCCATAAAATTGCAATTCCACGCGCCCTACGCAAATAGCACGGCGGATCACGGGCCCATAAAGCAGCGGGCACAATTATCAATAAATACAGCGACGATAACGGAAGCGGATGAATTTTAAATCATTCGCCGCGGCGTTTCGCAGGCGCTGCCCGCAAGTGCCCGGCCACGGGACGATAAACACAAAAGGCCACGGCGGGGGCAGGAGGGATCGGACAGACTCGCGGGGGGGGGGGGGAGGAAGGAGGGAGAGTCGGCCGCGGAGACAATGGGGCTCGCGCCACTCATAAATCCCGGAGATTTAGACGCGCCGCGAGTGCCCACGCGCGAAACGAGTGTGCATTTACGAGGTATTCTTCGCGACTGCGCTGTACACTCTCTGGGTGTCGGTAGCGCCGGGATGCAGATTCGATTATGACGGGAGATCACGGTTTTTAATCTCTCACTCCGACGCGTTTTAATAGGACTTTTATTTATTTTCGAATGTTTTTTTCTTCTTGCCCAATGGGCGTGCGAGATGAAGTGGATTTTTTTTCCGGTACGACGAGAGGATTACTATATTGCTGGTTCTGAAGATTATGGAGCTGCTTTATTATTTTAAATAGTGCATCGCCCGAAGTAATTTATAATAGCATTAATCCACTTTTTTACTTTTTGCGCACGGCATACCTGCGGTATTAAAGCATAATAGCTACTGTAAGTGGCTTTAAAGTTGAAGTATTAACGTTGACTTTGATTAAGGCGTGGCATTAGTTATTCTTGGTTTGACTGCTCGACTCGAACCTACAATTATTAGGTAAACATTTATTTAATTTGTTTTTATATTCAACAAAGTATAACGGCGTGGAGGTTCTAAACTGCGAGTATCGCGGAGGGATATTACAATGTTTAATAAGATACACGAGTAGGGTTTCGCGTTTAATCTCTCGCTGCAGGTAACTTAATTAAGATTATTTTATAGCTGGCTGACAAGGAAGCTTAATAAAATTCATATATGCGCGAGCGCAATCCCGGCCGCGGCGTACATTTTCAAACTCTCCAGGTGCTCTCGACGCTAAAAAGCTGCATTTTACTCGCGCACGGCTTATCGGACGACAGTGAGTCGACGGTGCGTAAAATTCGACTCGCCGAAAGATATGGAATATGCGCCGCCATTAGCGTAGCACGGCTAATGGGGAACTTTTGCCTCGACGAGCGCGCCATTATTAATCGAATAGTCGCGTTATCTGCCCCGTTAAAATGTACAGCGTCCCGCCGATCGCGCCAGTGTTCTTGCATCGTTTGCTCGATACGCGGACCATTGTTAATTAACGAGGCATCGGCTGTCGGCGCTTCTTTGACTCTTTAATTATCGCGTTAAGATTTCGAATATGATACTCAACATTTTTTAATTTATCAATGAACAAAAAATCTTTTGCGTCGTAAATAATTTATTACTTGAACATATTGTTATACTCAATTATAGAACGAACTATATAAATTGGATCATTACTTAAATTTTACTTCAACACAGAAAAAAAAACTTGTTAATTTTAAGCAAACATTTATTTCAATAGTACTTATTAAATATGTTATTAAGTCAAAAAATTCTTTTTTTGAAACTACTAAATTTATTTAGAAACAAATAAATTCATTCAGTTTTAATGAAGTCATTACTTGATTCAAAGAAACTTAATAAGTACTATTGAAGTAAATCATTTCTTTAAAATTAACAAATCTTTTTTCAGTGAATGAACATCTGTTAAGTGAATATTTGTTTACTGTTAAATCTATACAGCTTACTGTGTCAAGTGAAAAACTTAAAACTTGGAATGAGTGGATTATTCAATATTTGTACGAACAAGTTAATCTTCGTACTTAGTATTAATAAACGATTTTTTTATGAAAAAAAAAAACGCGAGATAAATGTTTCTCGAATAATCAACGAGGGTAATTAAAGAATCAAATTAAATTTTTACGTCCGGTGATAAATTGGAGTTCGAACTAAAATAACATGGGCTATAACTGAATTGATTGACGCCAACAGGAATCGTCGAATCCGAAATACTTTTCGCGGTTCTATTATTATCGGATAAGAGGTTGTTTAAATCGCGCTGATTTTATGGTTGTTCTATCGTGCGGCCGAGTTTAGTATATAAGACGGTACGATCAAAACTTTTTATACACCGTTGGGCGAGCTCGAAGTTATTCGGCAAGGGGGGGGGGGCATACGAAAAAAGCTTGCAAGTCCGTAAGACGCGCTCCTCCGGGGCTAAAGTCGCGTTGTCCCATCGATCTTGTAGTACGTCCGGCAGAACACTCTTTTCTTTTTTATAGTATACCCACCTCCAGCCACTGCGATCGGTTTCACGCGGTGACAAATTATTCGACATCGTCGTTTAATCTGCGGCGTTAAGTTTTAATCAACCGCCCTGCCGCGGTCTACCCAGTGCGCGATAATAGCGAGTTTAAACTAATTTAACTTCAGCTTTGATGAATTTTCACTTATTAAAAAACTTATCGCCGCTGAGATAATTGAGATCGCTTATCTCGATCCGCGTTAAAAAAATCGATCGAGAGATTGCCGTCAGGACGACCTTTTACCGCGCGTTTTCACAATTTAATGAGGTTACGGTATCCGAAATAATAATTGATGAGATCGTATATTAAAATTAAAATGCAGCGATTTTTTTAAAAGAAATATATTAAACACTAAAGTTTTTAAAAGGTACGTACTTAAAGCCTCCGAAAATTACCCACACTGAATCGAACGAAAATAACTCTCTATATCGACGCCGTGCATTCGCCGCGTGCCCGATTTAAGCTCAAAATAAGACTAGACGAAAGAAACAGTTAATCCAATTAAGGCGAGAAAATCTCTAAGGGTGAGCGAAAACTCGACCTCGGGGAGCGCCGGAGTCCCCCCACGGCGACGGTCTCGTGAGGCTCGCGGTCGGTCCAGCCTCCAAATATAAAGGGTAAGAGAAAAAAAAAGAGCGAGCGAAGGTGTCTCGCGAGCAGTCCTCGGAGATACAATTACGATAAATCACTCCGGGATTCGTCGGGCGCGGGTCGCAAGTCGGCCGTCGGAGTCTTCGTGACCCGGTATCGTGCAGATAGGCCGAGAAGTTCGATATTGGCAGAATTCGTGGGAGTTCGCCGGAACAATGCCTGGAGTCGGAGGACCTACCCACTCCCTCCTCGCGCCTTGTTATCTGCCACCGATGGAGGAGCCTCGTGAGGCGCTGTACGCGCGCGTGTGTGCGCACGCGAGTTTCCTTATCGCACTTGGAAATGTTTAATTGCGCTTTTCATCGCGAGAACGTGCGAGGCGCTGGGACGGATGGTTGGAGCTTGCCCGGGGGAGGCATCGGCGGGAGGATTCGCTGGAGCCGGAAGGCGCGGACTTTACTAGGTCACGTTGACTGGATTCCCTCCCGACTTTTACTTTACCTACCTTAGGCCGACGAGCGATTGAAGGAGATTTTGGCACGAGCGGCCGGTATCTTCTTGAGTAGCTCATAAGTAATGGAGGGGAATGATGAAAAATTTACGCCCTCGGGGAATGCGAAGGTTTATTATTATACGTTTTCACTTTAGTAAGAAACTGAAAGTTAGATTTTCAATTTCGCTCGGGTACTACGACTGTGTTTTAAATTAATGGAATGGAAGTGATTTTTTTTTAAATTTATGTCATTGTATTTTGAATTAGCAATTGATCTTGTTCTGAAGTATTTGTATGATGTAACGATCAAAGATAATTTAAATACGTAGTTTTTGATTGATGTAGTTTGTTTATTTATACGTTCAGATTCTATTTTAAGTCTATTTTCGTTGAATAAGGATTATGAACGCTTGACGATTCATTTTTATTAATAACTTGACATATTTAATAATCACGATGGATCATGTATTGTCTAATCGAGGGTTTATAACTATAACAGCATTGAATAGTCGCAAACAGTGCAACAGATAACGCTTTGTTTTTAGGTCACTATTAAAACTATTCGTAGTCAACTGCACGATCATAAATAATTGATTTTTGCAACAAAAATTTTAATAATCAATTTCAAAATTAAATTTTACCTCAAGAACGTAATGATAAAATTTTTAATAAGGTAAAGTTACAATCGTAATTTATCAATAAAAATAGTTTTATAGCGACAACTTCAAAAGAAATTGATAATAAAAAACTGCAATCTTGCTTTATTACCAATTGAGGAATCGAAGAACGGCCGAAGATCATGCAAATGTAGCACCTGTCGAATTTCGCTTAGGTCAGGCCTCCCCGAGCACTGCCCCGGGAAGATCGAATATTATTTTTTGCAATTCTGTGCGTAAAGTTAGTTTGTAAAGTTCTTCTGATGCCTCTGGCTAGGGTGTAAATTTTACTTTACACACGGGATAATTTTACACACAGCCAACAGTGTGTAAAGTTTAAGTTTGAATTGACGAGATTCTTGGGATAGATCTTGTGAAAAATAATGTTAATTTATTTCAAATATTTAAAAGTTTAATAAAAAATATACTATTGTAGCAGGTCCGAGATAGTGGGGGTGAAATTTCCAGGCGGATCCCCCCGCGTCGGCGCGCAAATCCATTATCCATTTCGCGGAACCGTCCGGCGTGATCGGGGTAAAAAAATCGGGGAGGCACCGTTCGACTGCATTTTTTTACTCATCGAATTTCGGCCGGGCCGTAAATACGCGACCTCTTGAGGCGTCGAGGAGGCGGGAAGTGTAGGCGCGAGTCCTCGCTTGGCTGCGCGTTTATTTTGCTCGCGAAACTTTCGATGCATTTTTTGGTCAACTAAAATTTCGAGCCAAACTTTCCTCCCTCTGCTCTGCTCGCTGCTATTTGCGTGACGATCCAAGTGCAAGGTGCAGGTGGCCTCTTTACAAAAAGTAGGATAAAAGTGTCCTATTGGGTAGGAATGACTTATGAGTTGCGACGTTTTTATTTTCAAATAACACAGCAAATAAAACTTTTTAGTGCTCAATAAAAGCACAGTTTGGATTTTGATAAATTTTTGTCTGATTCGAATTTTCGATTCATGATAGTTGATTTTAAAACGAAACTCTCCCATGAAAAGTGAGTCATAAATCACGTTTAAATACGTCTCATAAAAAATCTTTGAAAAATTATAAGAGACCCGAAAAAAAGGAGGGACTGAATAAACGCAGTAAAATTTTTCCTCGTCCTTCGCTAAGTGATTTTCTCGTCGTCGTCGTCGTCGTAGTCCGAGCGTTAATGTACCGAGGCGTTTGACCCGCTAAAAGCTCGTCGCCACCGCACCGTAAAAGGGACATGCTTTGCGCTCGAAATCTAACATTTTCCTTTCTCTGGAAAAACGAAATTTAGCGACCCGACGAAACATAATCTTTTTTTTTAAACAACAATTTTTATTTTCTTTCTTAATAGATAAGCCTCCGATTGGTCTTTTTTAAAAAACTTAATTGGATTTTTTTTTCATTAGAAAGTTGGTTACAAAGAACGTCAGAAGTACCCGCGGAAATTAACGTATACAAAGGAGCGAGGAGATCTTTTATTTAGAGGCGGTCTTTAAATAGTGGATTGCTCTCTTCATAGCGGAAAAAACGAGACATCGATTGACTCAGGGTCGAGTTTAATCTTGCGCAAGCTGATTCGAACTTTTATTAAAATTGAACGCTACTCGAACACGTCGATTTACTTAAGGGGGTCTATTCGGCTTTATTAGGTCGTGCGTCGTTTACTTTATTTTTACTCATGACATTGTTTTTCATTGGAATCCATTTGTTATACATTGTTCTTATTAAACGTTTCTACTCTTTTTTTTTGTCACGAGTCCATTCAACGACTCAACTTTTCACTGCATTCGCGACGAGTGGAGCGTGGACGATTTTACTTGGAGAATGCCCGAATTTAAGTGCGAATGAATTATTTCATTAAAACTTGCTTAATTGCGTATGACCAATGTAATCGTAACGAGTTAAGAACAAATTTCATCTACACTGTTAGAAAAACAATGGACTCTACGAGTAACTTCAAACTCGCATCGCTCATATCCAGATAAAGTGATATTCAGTGTAGGAACAACGTAACATCCGCGTTAAGGGGCCACAGCAAAATCGTCCTCCGAAACTTCGTGCGAACTTCGCGAAAACTCGACTACTCCCTCTTATAACTCTCAATTTGATTTTTTTTTCCAAAAAAAAATACAAGGGACCAGCGTAAAAAGCATTAGTCGAGGTTGACCTCGTTGGTGCCTCGCGGACCCAATTAAAACCGACCTAGGACATCTGGACAAAAAAAAGTAAATACAAGAGATAGTCAGAAGCGTGAAATCCGAAGGTCCGCCGAGAGAAAGGGAGGAGATAAGGAGGCGCGCGAATTGGAATCCGATGAGAATCTAAACGCGCGCGAGAAAGAGAGCGATGGAGGAGCCGGCGCGGCCTCGCGGTGCGCTCTCATCGGGCGCCGGAAATGAGTGTCTCCCGGGCGGCGGCGGCAGCAGCAACGCCGAATCCAGCCTGGAGTAGGAGGGAGGCGCGGCCAGACAGCCGAGGAGGCGGAGGATGTCAGCGGGTCTTCCGCCGATGGCCCAGCCGAGGAGGCCGATGGCCCACCGTCGGCGCTCGTCTTAAAAAGAAGGAAGCCGAGCCTGAGCGAAGCTGCGCCAAGCGGACAAGGCTGCAGGAGACATGTCACTGCAGCACAGATATTACGTGAGTAGAGCTCGATGCACACCGCCCCCGACTTGTCCCCCCCTCCCCCGGCTTTATATACCTTGTATCCACGGTTCCCCGCTCCTCCTCTACCTCCTCCTGCCCCCTCTGCAAAGAGGAGGGCGCGCTCTCATATATACGTACACGAGTTTGCCCAACGCCCCGCTTCTTATATACGCCCCTCTTGTGCTTTGGTGTTTTTCAGGCGCGGATTTGTGTGTGAGTTTTCGTTTCGGCACAGCAGCCGATCGAAGCCGTTGTTTGCTAGACGGGGATTTCGAAGCTCGCGGGCTGCTTATATGTATGTCCCTGCATGTTCACTTTATTCTTTTACGCTGTTTTATGTGGTTGTTTGTCCATATAGTGGTAGAATGTAGTGCTGTCAATCTGCTCGTCGTTTTTTTTTTTAGTTATTTGCACACGCTAGTGAGATTTTTCATTTTCTCATCACCTTAGTAGCTATATATATTTGATATATATATAGCCAGTTGTGATTTGATCGTTTACACCCATTACGAATCGAGCAGTCAGGTGCTGCGCCCAGTGTGAGCGTTTGCATCGGAAATTGCTCAGCACCATAAGGTTGCCGTAGTTTCAAGACAGTTATGTCCATTTAGATGCAACACCTGACTACGCATTTCACTGCCAACCATTCGCTTCAACTGTGACTGCTTTACCTGAATAAATAATAAGTTACGACTCCTGGCAATTCCCCGAATATTATCTTTGCATTTTATCGAACGATTTTATGAAATATGACGATAATTTCTTTTATTTTTAGTTTCTCTTTATGTATTTATTTGATAAATGAAAGGAGAGTGTTCAAAAGGACCAGATTACTTTCAGGGACGCTCGTTGGAATTTGCATATTCAATAAAACCATTGAAGTCGCGCTACTTATTTAGCGTTGTGCTTCACTGTGAAACTCCGTTTTTTTCCCTTCTTTTTATTATTATTACTATTATTAATGCTAACGATTCTCAAAGTTAGCATAACTATATATTTAAATTCCTAGGAGAGAAAAGAACATTCTCTACTTTGAAAATTTTCAAAATAATAAGTTACACATTATAGGTATGGCTGTTAAATGCAGATGAGGAGATTCCTCGCGTCGATAAACTCCAGCGTTTTACGATAAGGGGATATATTCAATTCGTGACGACTCCCTCGCAAAGAAACTTCGCAGGAGAATGTTAATTGTTTTACAATACCCATAGAGATCGTCCCATCTCGACGGAATAAAATTGCACGAGCTTCTCTGCGGAGCGATGAATTCAACCTACTATCGGGAGGCAACAATGCAGGAATAATAGCTCAGCAGAAAGATGGAGCGATTTACGCATTCGCACCGGTGACTCAATGCCTCTCAGTCTGCGGCAGCGCCGGCGCCAAAAGGTCTTAGATTGCGAAACGCCTCGTCTTAATACGCGAGGCCCTCGCGTGGGTGAGGCTTCTGCGGAGGGAAAGCGCCGAGGTGAAATAGAAAATGGGATATCCACCTTGGAGCCGCAGATCGGCGTGCGCACGGAGCATTACGAGAGTCGTGCATTAGCGAGGTGCGCTTTGTGCCACGCTCCGCGGCGTGTTTCAATTTAGCCGGGGCATTTTGCGGCCGCAGCACCGGACCGGAGCTGTCAAGGGAGGAAACATTTTAAAATTCGTGCGTTAGGAGGCGTGACACTTTTGGAGAGCTTTTCTTACTTTGAGCTTTGTCGCTCGTATACTGCTTATTTTTGCTTAGCTGGTGCCTCTGTTTTGTTGCCTTTTATACGCTCATGCGTCGAGCGAGGCGAATGACTTTACATTTTAATAGTTCGGCGCTATTACACGGACGCATGTAATTTTATTCTCTGTCTAAATTTACCTTCCGTTCGTTCGTTTCACTGATTTACAGGGTAACTGCACTAATTAATGTTGAGATAAATGGGATTGCTCTTTTTTTAATGGAAGTTACGAAATTGGAAAATACTTATTAATATAAACCTTATGAAATTGAAGTTGCGATAAATAATAACAAAATCTCACGGAAATGCACAGCAACTGCATAGATACAGCAAAGTTCGGTCACGGTTTGCGTTATGTCAACGGCATCCGTCAATCAGAGTTGCGTGCATCGATCGAGTGAAAACAGTTGTTTGTCCACTGGTTTGAAATCTCCGCCGCGTGGTGCAAGTGGAACGATCTGCATCGTTCGATTTGAAAAATTGCGGCTGCCTCGCCAGGTGACAATGTTGTTACTTTTGAAGTGACAGCAATTTTTTTTTTCGGAACGAGAAAAAAAAAACGCTTTCGAAGTAACGTTGTCTTATCAAGTCGACTGGAATTCATTGTTGCGTCGCGATCGCTGCACCGAAAATGTTCGAACGTAAAACCAAATTGCAACTGGGTATATCGTACTCATTCTTTTCACAAAAAAAAAAACGCTTTAATGTTTTATTCAAAGTTTACCTCTCTTTACCTTTTTTTCGTTCTTAAATTGAAGTGTGCTCCAACTGAAGTGCCTGTGTGCACTGAACCCTTTACACATACAAAAAATACTCACCTGCAACAGAAAAAGATAAAAAAACGTGAGTGTACACATTCTGCAGAGCAAAATAATGCGGTCCGCACACTCGGCAGGTTAAAATAAAAATTGCAGCGAGAGCAAAATCGGCGAAATCTGCGGTCGAAAAAAAGGGTCGAAAATTGAAAAGTCCGTCTATTTCACGGCGAGGGCAAGGGTCGTCGCGGTGTGCTTAGAGGTGGCGCGTGGGCGAGAGAACCGATCCGAGATTCATGGTCGTCCGGTTATTGTACCAGCGGCCGGGACATAATAGATAAGCGGGCGGCTGCGCGCCCGTGACGTAGCACCGACGGCCCCGCTATCGACCCCTTTTGCTCCCCCTCCCCTCTCCTCCCTCTACCATGCCGCGGACTCACGACCTTCCGACTGCATGCGCCTCCGGGAGCTGGCGCAGCTAGACGGCCCATCGCGTGTGCGCGACCCTCCCGTCCGTACGTGTCACACCCACGAGCACCAGGGCACACACTTACACATATTCGCGTTAACACATACACGCCGTCGGCCGTGCGCCAGAGACTCTTTTCTCGCTATGCTGAATTTTAAATTGTACCATTTCGCTATACTTTGCTTATATTGGATTTCCGGCCGGAATAGATTTTTAAGCTCCTCCTGGAGAGAGAGAAAGAGAAAGAGTCCCACCCTCCTATTCTTTCCCTCCTTTTTTTTATTTCGCAGAATGGACCCTTCGTTTTTGCAACGCGCGCGGCTGCATTTTCTCCGACGATTCCACCGCCCAGTGCAGACTTTTTTTACGGGCAGTTTTTCTAATGGCGCCCGATGAGGGACGCAAATTGATACGGCGGCGGTCGCTGGATTTTACAGGTTCGCTTTTTGTTTCGCTCTGAAGAAGGGACGGTGGACTGATTCGAGGCATCGAGGGAAATTAAACCTTAAAAGGGCGGCGAGACAATTTAAACGGATCCAAATTTCGTATGCGTGAGGGATGCAGCTGTTACGACACTGTAAGCAGTCGCCGTTATTACGAGTAATGCACTGCTCATGCAATTTTACAACGCTCGGTTTATTTATACTAAGTGTATTTATGCGGCAGCTGCTCGTTCTACATTCACGTTAATATTTAATAAGTTTCCTTCTACCCACCGCCAGGATGGGTCTTGTAATATTGTTTATTAGAATTCAGGGAAGGGGATGGTAGGTGTAATTTTGCGCGTTACACCGTGACTGTATAGACGATAAAATTGGAGTCTAGGGCGTGGGTGCACTTTTTTCGCGGGTACATCTCCGCGAAAATTTAAACTCTTTAACTTAGTATTTTGGCAAACAACCAAGAAATTCGCGCGAGCGCGAGCGAGTAGGAGTGAGACGGAAAACCGGTCAGAGACAAAAGATTTAATATACGACATTTTAAATGCCAGTTGAGAAATTGCTGTTTAAAAAGAAAATTTATCATTTTGCGTCCTTTTGCGTAAACCACTTTTTCACGGGCCGCTCGATATCAATCTTCGTGACTAGCAAGAATTTAGAAATAGTTTTCTAAGTATTTAATTGCGTTTGATAAGACTAGCTTATGAAATGCAGTTTAAATCAGTGATAAATTCGGTATGAAGTATGGCTTTAAATCACAGGAAAGAATTTCCGAAACTCTGCTGGAAAAGCGTCGCGAGTTCTCGCCTATCGGGAAAACGATTTTTCGAATATTTTTCACCCTCTTAATGGCTGCTTTCGAAAATGCTCATAAATCTATAAAATCGATTTTTATATTTGTTTTAAAAAAACTGCCTTACTAATAATAAAGTTTCTAAATTTTTTGTCAAAAAATTAAATAAATAAATTTAATACGAGGCAATTAATAAGAGCAAGTCATAATAGAATTTCGGTGTTTCGGATTAAAGTGAAACATCACCTTCGTTACCGTGAGACCATTTCAATTAAAACTTTACGTTGGTGAGCTCACGCTCGAAGAAATTTCGCTAGACCGGCGATAAACTCGTCAAAATCTTTCGAGGATAGGTGACGCGAAAAACGAGGGGCTCCTACACCGAGGTATCCCGCGGGTAGAGGGGGCAGTGAGCACTTCTTGCGTCTATACCTGAAGAAGCTCTCGGCGGTGAACTAATCGGCGCGCGAGTGCCGGACCGAAGCTAATCTCGGCCCATCTCCGAGACACTTTGTCTAACGAGGTCCCCGCTCTTCCTTATCGATTTTGACGAGCCGCCGGCGTCGCGGCCAAGTGCGACCGGGAGATACAACCTTCTCTACCCCCTCCTCCTGGCCACCCCAAGAGATTAACGATTCGCTCTCTCTAACCAGCGCGCGCGCTTTTTCTTCCTTCGTTGTAGCCACAGCCTGACCAAGTCTCTCTTTTTTTTTAAAGTCGCGCGTGCGAATGATGGGCCGATATAGGTCAGACGGAAAACTGCGGGGGTATTAACCGTTTTTCGTGTATTAGGCCGCCACCGCGGATGGGCTTTGATAAACGCGCCGCGGGGGCCGCACGCTTCGTGGAGCTCTCGAGAGGGAGGGAATCGCGCCGTTTGATTATCCGCGGATGAGTCGCTCGGCGAGCGCCCCCGGGGCTGGATCATTAAAACCAAGTTCGTACTAATGGATTCTTTCAATTAGGTTAATTTCTTTTCCTCCGTCCCCTACCCCTTCATTCGATTTCATTTTGCACGATTGCTACTTTTCTTGTTACTGCTCTAAAGTGCTTGAAGCACTTTTAAAAAATTCCTGCTGGCTGCCTTTATGTTTAATTGCTTTTCTTATTTAGTGAGTTAAGACGCGTTTTATTTTAAAACTGGATTGCAACGGAGAGGATTCATTTTAATCCAATGAACCAACCATCGAGTGACTGTATAAACGGGAAAAGTAATTAATTAAGAAGAATTCTATTTCTCTTTTTACTTTTTAAAAGAGCAAATTTCACCATATATACAAAGTTTAATAAATGAGCGAAAAAGCGGCTTAATTTGGGGAAGAAAATTTTGAAAATTTAATCAACATGGAAATTTCATAAGGCGCACTTTTAAATTGGGTACTTCAAAAAATCGTATATACGGTCCGCTCAAAAACTTCATAACGGCGCGAAAAGGACGTCAGAATTGACGTCGAAGAAATTAATAATGCCCTCGCTGGGAGCAACAGAGCTACAAATACAATGCACTTATCAAATCGTAAATCAAGACCCAACTTGCTGTACTCCGAAACTGCGGTATATATCGACGAAGCGGCGGCGGCGCGCGACACTCGCCGATTAAAATCGGAGCCCCAGCGAAAGTTACGGCTCCTTGTTGGCGATGTAAATCACATCGGCCGTTAATATGACTTCGGAACTATTTCGGCGCGACTGCACGTATTTCGGTCTGGGTGAGGAGGAGCGGAGGTGGGGCGGGGGAAGGCGGAGGAGAGGAGAAAGGGTCGGGGCACGCGGGTGAGAGGGACCCGGGGAACTCGCCCCGCCGGGGGCGCGATCCGCCGCGCCGGGCATACCGGGCGATTGCGGCGTGCGCGCTTCGAGATCGCCGTCGAACGCTCCGCCGCCCCTTCTCTGCGGTTTAACCCACCCTCCCTCGTACCGTCGCTCGCTCCAATAGCGCACGCGAAATTTTCCTAATGCGGCTCGCGAGCGCCCCGAGTTCTCGCTCTGCTGCGGGGCTTCGAGCGCGCGCGGCTTGCCTTACGTCGAAGACGCTTACGTTTTTCTTACCGCTAAGAATAATATTGTGGGAGACTTGCGGATTTTATTTTCTTGAAAATTTAGTTATAAGAAGTTTTGTTTCATGCGGAATCGAGCGTTGGAGAATATTGTCTTGGTGGTTTAATAAAGTGCCGGATGAATTTTTTTTCAGTAAAATGTGCAAAAAATCTTTATCACCGAGAAAAAATGTCCCGACGATTTTTGCCCCATTTTCTGACTGCCTAGTAGAATAGTAAATTATGCACCTAGGGAGTAAAAATAAGGGTGGAAAACATGTGATTTGAGAGATTATTTACTTATTCCCGTGGTGCATATACTATTTTTTTTACTATTCTTTTTATTTTTGTAGAGGCGTAAATTGCGTATCCTGTTTTTTGCCCGGATGGCGTATAGTACGCACTTTACGCGCCGTGTGTAAAAAATTACGATAGTACTTGTATACTACATTCTTTAAATTGAAAAGAAAACTTTGAGTGATAAGATTACACTATACATTCCTGTAATGTCAAATAAGTTGCGAATATTTTATTGAAATCCGCGTAAATTGAAATTAATATAAATATTGTTTTAAAAACGTTGCGTACAATGATAATCATAAAAGAACAGATGGAAGTCAAAAACCACATTAGTTGCGCTCACGATGAAAGAGTTTATACTGAAATATGCCTCTGAAAAAAAAAGTTTGAAAACAAAACTACAATTCTCACAATAAAAATTCACAGTGAATACTTTACTAAATTCACTCGCACGTAGGCAATGCGTTACTTTCAAAACGCGCGTCCGAGCAGTTTGAACCGTGTGATATAAAACAAAAGTCGCGCACAGAAAGCGCCGAGAATTTGAGAGCCCGGGAAAGAATGCAAAGTTCACCACTGCGGACGAAAAAAATTCCCCACGCGACCCTCACCCATCCACCCGCACAAAGGTAACATTCAGCTCGACCGGCTAGATAGAATGTGTCCAAAGGCCGCGCGATAGACAAACGCACCGCGCGCGCGCCGAGAATCCGATCGTCGCGAACCGAACGAATTACGACGGGGGTGATCGGAGAAACGACGGATCATCTGAACGGGCGAATGGTTGATCCGCGCGCGGGAATGTCACGAATTCCGGACGGCGACGTTCGTGGCCGGGTGAAGAAGCTGCTGCAGCTGCTGCAGGCATCGCATTGGCCCTTTTATTTCTACTTCGACGCGATCGCTCAATTTATTAATCTCCTGGGTTTCCCCGCTGGATTATCGAAGATTCCGCGGCGAGCAGTCGGGCGTAATTAATGCGACTGACGATATTGCGCCGCACACCGGCAGGACGGCGAGCTTATTGGCGCGGTTTTTGTCCGTATTTACGAGCTCTGATATCGCCGTTATAAAATGGGCTTCGGTTTAATCTTTGTGGGATTAGACTTTTGAAAAATAACCGATAAGCAATGTAGATGGGTATGAGGGATAAGGTGGAAAATATTTTAAAGTCTTCTAAATGCGAAGTGACAGTTTTGCGATAAAGACTCGCGAGTATTCATCTATTCTTAATTTAGACTAACGAGAGTATCAAAAGTTTGTAATATACGGATGTCTTTAAATTTAAAATTTTACACGCTAAATCAGCTGGAGTGAAGTAGAGCGTAAACTAAATCTATTTAAGTCAAATTTTCATTTTAATTTTTTAGTGAATTTAACTATCCCTTGATGGAGTGAAATAGAGTGCTTTTTTTACTTTTAAGTAGAGCAAAAGGTAGGGACTTAATTCAATTTTACTCTATTTTATAATTAATTTAAATCATTCTATTCATGTAGAGTCAGATTTGACTCCAATAAACTCCAATAGTCAAATTTAACTCTACGAGTATTTCGCTATAAACTAAGGGTGAAATTTAACTCCAACTGTGTTAGCGTGTACATAAACTTATTTGACTACTTTGAACAAGATGAATGATACTGTAACTTTTACAATAATTTTATGACAAAATCTCGTAAACTTAAACAACAAGATATAGTCAATCACCGAGAATCGTAAACCTTCCTTCATTCTGTGTAGGTAACGTCAAAATACTTAGCTAAGTTTCAGCAAAATGCTTAATCCAAAAGTTTGACCGACTCCGGGCGTCCCAAAATTAGACAACTAACCACCGTTAAAGCAGCAAGCACTCGCGGAAGTATTTTATTCACAATTCAATAATAATTGAATCACCCTAAAGCAGCGATCAATTATACCTATACACCCCGAGCCAAACGGCAGCCGCAGTTACTAGGTCAAATGGCAGCAATAAAACGGCCCCCGTAAAACTGAACCCTAAACAGTTTGATAGACCGAGTAGAGCTCGATGCCCGGCGATACCTTCAATCGCGGGTTCGCGCGTACTCATCCTGCACTACGTGCGCGCGCACGCGCGCGCTCGAGTGCATTAATCGTCAACGAAACAATACAAACGAGCGCCTCACCTCTCCCGTGCATTGAACTTTATGAACAATATCCCGGCGAATCGGAGCGCAGCGTCTCCGTTTAATAACAATGCGTGCGGGGAAACAGGCCGCGATAAAGCGCACCGTATCGCCCGCACGAGGCGGAGGAGGCGTGTGCGTTAGACCCGTCCGCGTAATAGGATTAGGCGAGCGTCGCGCGACTCCATGAGGGCTTTATCGCAGCCGCAACGACGATCGGCCCAACGGCGCGCGCTCGAGGCGTCGATGAGGCGCGCGGCCGCTCACGCGATCCCAGGACGCCTCGGGTGATAGCGTATCGGGAAACGACAGGCACCCCGGGATTCGCCGTGAGATCCGGGGATCCACGCTGAGGCACTCTTTTGCGAGGTACATACACACACCGTTGAGCTTGGGATACTGGGGGTCGTTTAGATTGAAAATTTTTTGTATGGATATTTTTTTAATTGAAATTCATAGATACGCGAAGACAAATACTTGTTTTTGTAGAGATTTCGAGATCTTTGGCCGTGTATAACTAGAAAAGCCATTTCGATGTATCCGAAAAAATAATAGTTTTCAGGCTTCATACGAAAAAACGCGTGCCACGAAATCCCCGTAAAAAACACAGTTCCTGGGTCTACCTGAAGAATACATATATTTTTAAAAAATCGCGAAAATAAATCCATAAATACCTTCTTTAAAGAATGTGCTATTGTAGGAGTGAAAAAATATTTTATGTTAAAAAAAGGTATAACTCACAAGTGTGCTTTCCTTCGTTACGAAAAGGTCAAATGTACATTTCCTCGTTAGAGCGACGGCAGCTCGCGAAAATAATTATAAAAAAGTAGGAAGAAATACAACTCGCACAGTCCACTCTACTCGCTTGGAAAATGTGAATAGAGACAAATTTTATGCGAAAAATCGTTCACGCTTTTAGCATTTGAACGACCTTTCACGTATCTAATTTGCACTACTCACATTTCCCAAGTGATTTTCAATTTTCAGATCTGCACGGCTCGTTGATCATATTATGGGAGTAAATGATCATCGAGCAATTATAATCAATCGGGATCGGACAAATTAGACACCGGGGCGTTTAATCGAAAAAGGAGGACCAGAAGGAGACAGAGAAAGAGCGAGCTTTAATAACTTAACAAAAGAATGCCTTTGAAGACGGGGATAGCCGGCGAGGCGCACTCCTCCTCCTCTCGCAGCGGCGACTCTTCCTCGGCACAAAAGCGGATTTGTAATTGTTCCGTTCTTTTGTAAACCCTTCCGCGGGTACCACCCACCCCCTTCCCACGCTATATGTATATACCCGGTAGAATATTAAAGAGCTGCGAAGCGATAAACTATTTTCATTGAGCGAACGTCGGGAGGAGATAGAGCGAGCGGGGGAGGAACGGGCTCGCCGAGATATAGGCTTGTGCGCGCGCGGGTGCAGCGGCGGTGGGGTCTACTGCCAAAACCCGCGACCCAGATACCGATCGACCCACCGACACAGTGAGAGAGAGGCTGCCACGACCCCCCTCGAAGAGTCGCTTCCGCAGTGTACGTACGTACTCGAGTCGTCCTCCTACTCTCTCGCTCTCTCTAGCCCGATCCATCGACCCCTCTCGCTCGCTCCGGCCGTTTCCGCTTATACTCCGCCAGCGCGGAGGACTCCGCTGTGCCCGCAGCGCCGGAGGGAGAATTTTCTTTATAGGCGACGCGCCGAAGGGTTTTACTCATGTAACGCCGATGGATGGGCTAACTGTTAGTTCGGGATGTGTCTGGAGCGATGATCGACGCGATTTGCAGGAGTACCGAGTTCCTCTTCTTTTTTTTTCGCTGAATTTTCTCGGCTCGGTTCTCAAATTGATCCACTTCTGCGAGAAAAAAAATGAAGGAAATTACACGAGTGATCGAGCGGACGATCCTCTGGAGAACTTGTATGCTTCATATATCTGTTTCAATGGCGCGGCACGAGCACGCTCGCTAATTATTTCGATGAGGGAAATTATCGAAGGCAATGAGGCTAAAATTAAGTCTGTTCAATTGACAGAACAACGTTTTCTCGGACGCTTGCTCATCTGAATAATGAGCACTTGTTTCGCTGGATCAAAAATTGACGAAGTTTAGATCAATCGTTCAATCAGCAGCGTACGAGATTAATTTATCCTTGCTAGAAATTTAAAATATTTAATGACAATTTAATAGCCGGAGAAATAGAATGGGTGGAAAATAGAGACCTTTTTTGACCCCTTGATGAATCGCTTTTTTAAATCAGAATTTCACATTTAATGTGCATAATTAATTTGAATAATTAATAGGAAAAAATGGCTTGCAAATATGTGAAAAATAAAATTATAGAAACGTTTGAATTTACTTATATTTGCACTGGAAGGTGAAACCGCAGTAAATCGTTAACTATGTGCTTATTAAATGTTTTTAAATAAATGTTTCATAATTATCCGCTATGTGAGCTCGGAGTCGAGATCGCAGTTCCATATAAAGAAGCTACTTTTCGTTTATGTTC
Source organism: Sycophila sp. Sp_5 (assembly GCA_018906775.1). Taxonomy (NCBI): domain Eukaryota; kingdom Metazoa; phylum Arthropoda; class Insecta; order Hymenoptera; family Eurytomidae; genus Sycophila; species Sycophila sp. Sp_5. Next base: position 1,447,938 of record JACCID010000036.1, read on the forward strand.
CCCCATTTTTCTTCGCTCAAAAATCGCTATTTTTTAATAACGATTAAAAGCTAATGTTTATCCAATAGTTTTTCATGCTGATAAATGTGCGAGTGCTGTTAAAAAAGCTATTTGGGCAAGCCATTTCTTAGTTTTGTATCCACTTCAACTAGACGGTTTTTAGCAGGGATTATTTTCGTATAAGTAATGTAAATCGCGGTGGCCTATTCGTACAATTAACTCGGCGGGAGGAATGGAATATGAAGTGGTCGCATGTGGTTTCTGCGAAGGTAGCAGATTTGAGTTACGACTAGCGTAGGATATGCTTGAATGAGCGGACCGCTCGGACACGCGCACCACCCGGTGACTTTCGAAGGAATATACCGTCGGTCCGGAGTGGATAGTTTACGCGTGCATCCGGTGATTCGACGATCAAACAGCTGCATTTCGCGCGCGGCCAGATGCTGCTGCAACTGCAACTTTTTCGGGATACACAATGAAAGGTCGGATCTACTTTAGATTCATCTCGTTCGTAAAAGTAAAGATGTTTATTGGCGTTTCCTGTATAAACGTGGCATGGATTACGGGAACGCACTCGGATAAATATTCAGATAAATGTTCGGATAAAGTTGAAGACAGCTATTTATTCTTTATCCGCATTTGAGACTTGTCTAGTGTAATAATATTTATTGTAAGTGAGCTGTAAGAATTTTCTTATAAAATTTAAAGTGGAACTCATCGTTAAAATTGCGTGAAAAAGAAAGAACGTTATCGCAAGAAGGCCACAGCTGAAAAATTTGCATGAAAAGCTCCTTAAAAGTTACGGAGCTTTTCTGTCAAAGTAACGGTGATTTTCCCGTAAAAATTATAGATATTTTTCCATAAACATTAAGGAGCTTTTCTTCTGAAATTTACGAAATGTTTCTCGTAAAAACAACGGAGCTCTTTCTACAAAAAATACAGTAACTTTCCTATCAATTTTTAGTGCGATAAACCGTTTATACAATTACGTTTTTTTTTTCATGTAACTTTTTATCAGTGAACTTTACAGTAACTTGATAAGAAATTTATCTCAGACTATAATAAATCTTTCCTAAAACATTCCGCTAAAGGGTAATAACGTTGAAATCCATCAACAAGGAAATACGAAGCACCCTCGCAAATTGTAGTACTTAATCTCATCTTTAGAAACTAATACCCATCAAACATTAACAAAGTTGACGTAAGGTCCTTCACGAACGAAGATCTGAGGCGGAGGGTACTGCATGGTGTGGGTTACAACCGAGCGAGGAGCCTCGATGCCGAGACCAGGCTTATCGAGCACGCACTCCATGCTCCTTGGTCATCCTGAGCAGCTTGCGCAGCTATACGAGTAGCGCCGGTTGGTAGAGAGGGGGGATATCAGACAGCGGCCGCGCTCTATCTCACATAACGAAATTATCGAGCATTTCAAGTGCAGCATGTGTTGACACGGATTACGCGAAATGCCATTGCAGTTTTTAAAGAACCCCCGTCCCTTCGACCAGTACGTGAGTACTGAATCAAATGAGTGATTAAACATCAGTGAGGATCGCGTGGGTAGAATTTCTTATTCTCCGATTAAGGGATCGACTCGCGATTGTACGTTCAATAGGGTCTGAGAGGAGCTTTTATAGCTCTTGAAATATGGGTCAGTGCTGCATTAGCTAGTGTTTATAAAGCTGATTGCGTATTTCGACTGCCGTGCACTCTCTGTTAATTAATTTGGCATTACGGTTTTAATTCCAAAATAAGATGAAAAGAAGTGAAAAGTTTCTCATAGCTTTGTTGCCGAGGATCCATGGGAAATATTGTTATTCAGCTCTTGGAGTCACTCAAAGTGAGTTACGCGGGGTACCTTTATTTTCCGCTCGAACAATTCATAAATTACGCGCATTAATTAGAAAGCGCAGGTACAATGAATTCACCTCTAAGTATATACAAATTAAAAAAAAAGTCCAATAATTAATCGGACAGGAAAAACTGGAGAGTCGACGCCAACTTTCGATGAGATCCGGACGTTATCTCGCAGTCGCTTGGTCCTCTTTTTTTTTTGTTTTGCTTACGATGCTCGTTTCTGCCCGCTTTTTCATCCCCCTCGCGGCCACAAAGCTCGACGACGTCTTTGTGCATTACTCGCCGAGCCAAAGTGCACTTAAACGTAGCGGTCGAGCGAAGTAGCTCGCTGTTCGCGCGCCACGCCATAATGGATAGATCTATCTAATTTTTCTTCGACTTAGCCCAGCCCGCGGTGAAGCAAGAGCGACGCCCGAGATGAAAAGCTAAAGTGGAGCCAATAAATCGCGCGTGACCCGCGTAAAATATGCCGCGATCTTCGGCGACGCTCCCTCACCGCGTGACTATATAGCTGGTCTATGCATATTTTTATATGAATTTGGCCGCAACGACTTGGGAATACTGGACTCTGCGAATAAAAATAAGGCTGCGGTGATGCTGTAAGGAATTTAAATTTCAATCTACTTCGCGTATACGAATTTGCGTTTAATCTGTTTTAAGTTATTGTTCAAATATTTACCCGATTTTTCAATGGAAACATTTTGTGATGACTGGCAAACTTAAGGCTCTTTTACTTCAGATAGATTGCACAAAGCTTGATTTATTTAAAGAACCGTTATGAAAGTTCCACTTGGATTTTAATTTAAATTTTACGATTCTCTGATAACTACTTGTGCATTTTCTTCAATTATTTACTCTGCTTTTAGATACGAAATCCGTCATTACTTCATTTAATGAGAATATATTAAAATTCAGCTTGGACGATATTTGAGGAGCTGGTAAACAAAATCTTAACTTTAATTATCCATCCTAAAAATTCAAATTCGTTCACCAAAAATAAAAAAATGTTTTTCCGTATTTTTTCAACGCCACATCCTCTTAGAATTGAATCAACTTCAACCACTTCGCAAAAAATATCAAAACGAAACAAAACATTTTTACGCCAACAAGAGAAAAACGAAAAGCGATTTGAAACAGTCGCGTCAACGAAAAAGGCATTTCGAGATAACGTCAACGAGTCGGCCGTGCTATATACGTGTTCGACAGGAAATCGACGAGTCTGCGCCGCAGGCCGCTTCGCGGTTTTTTTATCGCGGATCTCGAAGGGAGGAGGCGGGCCAGAGAAAAAGGCGCGAGACACTCGGCCGCGATTCCCCGACCACGATGCACAAAAGCCGCGTGCACCCGCAGTCAAAAGGAACACGATTATGTGCACCGCAGGCTCCGCGGGGGGGGGGGGGGGGGGTCGTCGGCCCGTGCGATTCGCTGACGGTGCACGCCGCGAGAACTCGGCCCGTTAAGTAAGCACTTTGGCCCTTGCTTATCGAGCTCAAAACTCAAGAGACGGGCTTCTTTCGAGGCGGCCCTAAATTCCCACTCCCGACGTCCTCTCCTTATGCCTATCTTCCGGACTTGGCCTGATCTGCTTTCCCTCTCGCGCGGGTATTACGTGAGGCGGTAGATGGGGGGAGGGGAAACGGTTTCGAGATTTTCACCGGTGATGCTATCGCTCGTTACGTGGAGATTAGCGACTGGATTGTTCGCCCATTATCTTAGATAATGAGGGACGGACTTGGTCGTTTGTATTTTACGTCTTAATTTGTGGAGGACATCTTTATTGTAATGACAATATGGATGTAGTGAAAGTATAAGGTACAACTTAATTTTATGAAAAGCGTCTTTCAAAATTCGATGTATTACGCGCTATTCTGCGATGAGAAATAATTTATTCAATTTTGACAAACTAATATGCATAAATAAGTATACAGATGTCACGAATGAATTTCTCCCGACTCAATCGTTGGTTTAAGTGTTTTTACAACTGAAAAGAGACGCTATTTATTTTAATTTTATAAATTAAAATAAAAATGGAAATAATTTGCATGTGACAGGTATAATGCAACGTGCTAAACACCGGCGATCAATCGCAGCTCAGCAGATACTTTTTCGCGTAGGTATGAAAACTAAAAGTCGTCGCCTGGCTAGCACAGGTACGTAAGGGGTGTACGAGGGTATAACGGCGCAGCAGCCGTCACACGCTAAACTTAACCCTTACAAGTTTGTGGGACAATCCGTTTATGCATATTACCTCGCTTTAAGGGTGGCACTGGGTTATACGACTTCGTATCTTATAAAATATAATGCCTTTACGGCAAAGTTCAAGATTGCGACGACGCCTCCCCCCCACCCCCTCCCCCCACCTTCCACGACAACGGGACCGACGCGACTACGCGACTGATTGCCGGCACGTGCTCGCCAATCTCTCGTCGATCGATTCCCCATTTGCCTGCCTTCTTACATTTAGTGGGGATTGCTTTATCGCTGTTGTTGGATTCTGCGGAGAGAGCCGCAGTAAAGGAGAGTGAAAAGTTAGTTATGAAGTCGTTTGATGTTATCGCTTCGATCGAGTCGTTAATCACTTTGTTCGCGATAAAATTCTTCTCCCGTAAATGCGGCGGAATTGAAAATTTATTCCGATTGAGTCTTTAAAGTAACACTTCACTTTTACCGAGGACTGGTTCCGATTTTATCATCATCCGCAGGCGCAAAGACGAATATTTTTCGAACGGCAAGCTTAAAGATATTAAATAACGATATTGTAGTTGCAGAGCAGTTGCAAGAAAATGGTTACATCATTACGAGTGGGGGAAAAGGGCTATATTGAAATATTCAAGGGAAGAGGCGGGGTAAAAAATAATTGATTTTTCGCTGGAAATTCAATCGGGCCTGGCCGGAGCTCAAGCTCGCTTCAGACGAATTCAATTAATTCGCCCATTAAAGCCTTGGACTCGGGGCGAGTCGTCGGTACCCGGGCATCCAGATAAAGAGACTGCGCTGCTCCCTCCTCGTTCGCCGTCCATTAAGCGTTTTCCCATTTTTCCCCTAAGATTATAGCCGTTCGCGCGACAGCAATTTGCGATTTGGCCCAGGTGCCAAGATGATTTCCCGCGCGTGTCCAACTGGGTCAACGGCGGCGCGCTTTCAAAACAATAGTGGCGGACGCTCTCAGGGTCGCGCGCACCTCGCGCGAAGACGAGAGCGCAAATTGAGGCGAGAGGGCAATTTCGCGGCGCTTCCGACGCGAGAGATTCCATCGCGAGGGCGAACCTCCAAATTGGAAGCCACGGGTGTCACGCGCCGTCGAAAAGGGCCTTCCTTCTCAGAATTCGAACTCCTCTAGGGGCATTCGAACGCCGAGAAAGTTCGGATGATAGAGATTTATGTGCAGCAAAAACAAAAAAATGTACGCAAACAGCAATGAATTTAGTGGGGTCGGGTGACGTCAAAGGGCGAGAGCGCGGAAAGTGGGTCAATTAATTTTCACACGAGCTTAACCGCGCGGAAAATTCGTATTTTATGAAAATTATGTTTCTCCGTTCGACGAGCGTGTGGAGAAAAAAAGGAGCGCGCGGTTTTACGGTGCTCGACGAGATCGCGCGCTCGGATAAGGTCGTATCTTATCGGGATTCTTGAGCAACCGGACGACGTCTAACGCAGCGACGCGATTTTTTTTTCGTCCGTTTCTCCTCAGCGCAGAGAAAAAAGGAGCGAAAGCACAGCTAAACTTGATTTGATTATACGATCGCGTTTGACGATTAGGCAATTTGCGCGGAACAGCTGAAACGGCAAGCGGCCGCTCCTCGGCTGAAGTTTCGCGCTGATTTACACTCGCGGGGCTGCCGAGAAAACCACCGGTTCGCCGATAATCAATGGACTTCGTTCCAAGTTTCGCCATTAATTTATACGTTATTGATCCTGCGCTCGTCGGGCATCACGCCACAACGCGCGGGTCCTTTATCAAAAATAATAATCGATGCCGTGTGTATGCGCGTTTGTGCACTGACAACTGGGAAATAACGAAGAGAACTGAATTGCTCTATTATTTGCACTGTGAACGAAATTTTCCAGCTAAAATTGTCGCTTTATAGATATAGTTGCGCTTTATTCAAATATTTCCTCTACTGTTAATAATGAAATGTTAGTTTACTTGATGAATTCGAGACTCGATTTTGTGTTGCATTCGAAGAGAAAGTACATAAATATTAAACTAATACTATTATTATCAGTTATTTTTAACGAATATGTAAATTTCGAATTATTATGTAAAAGCATTTAATTTTAATCATTACAGCTGTAATGATTATTACGAAATTGTAAATTTATTTCGCGGTGCATACCTAGACTGGAAATCAAAGTTATACTTATTTAATAGTGGTTTTCTTATTTAAATAGCTAAAAACACTGAAAAATTGAAAAACATGCATACAGACAAATCGTTGAATTGAACGATAAATCAAAGAGTGTTTAAAAAAAATTAAATTAATAATGAATGCTCAGATGTATAGTAATTAAGTTTTCGTCTTGATAAAATACTGCCTGTCTCTTGTAAGATAAAAAAAATGAATAATACATAAACAATAATTCAATCACCTTATATAGATTGCGATTTGAATAATAATCGAAAATACACTTCCGCAAAGCGAATCAGCATTTCTCACGGTTATCGACAATGTGAATCTTATTATTATGACAAACGAACGGCAATAAAAGAAGTCGGACGTAAATCGCGCTGTAAAACAATATTCCATCACAACCGAAGGATGCATTATCTCACCAGTCTAATATCCCATCAATTGTGAGTCAAACAGGCCTCTGAATAAAGCGCTAACTTTACGACAATTGAGAAATTGGCCAATAATGCATCGCCGACGAGTATCGGCTTGCAATTCCAATTGAAGCTCACCCGTACCTTGAACACTCACAGTTAAATATGAACGTGTTAAAACAACCGCATGTATACCGTACGTAAGTGTATATATATATACAGATTCATACGCACGGAGGTAACGACTCGAAAGTTTTAATCGATCGTCGATGTTACTCGCAGCCTTCTCTTTTTGTTCGCGCTCATAATGAAGTTCCTGTATCATTTAGCACGATGAGAGTTGCTCGAACTAAGAATTAACTATATGGCAACGGGACGAACTCATTGCGCGTGCCGCAGTGAGTAAACGCGGGGCAGGAGAGCGCGAAATCTCGAGCGTCACGGGAGCGACGCTAAGCTCGCGGGATTTTGCTAAACATTGTTTAGCAGGTTGGCCACGTGTAATCAACGGGATAATTGCCCTTGTTTAATAAGCGCCTCATATACGCCGCGATTGCACAACTGGCGGGATAACAGCGCGAGCTTCTCCGTACACCGAATTATGCAAGCGAACGCCAGAAGTTTCAATTGTCTTGTGACATTTTCATCTCCGGGCGAGAAGAGTGAAAAATTATTTTAACGACCGGGGAAGGTGACTCGAAGAAAGCTCTTTTTTTTTTCTTCTTGAATTTCCTTTCGGAAGTGTGTATATATAAAGGTAGCCTCGATTTAGAAAGCTCTCGGGGCGCTAATTCGAAAGCGGAATAAAAGCTAACGTTCGGAAGGAAATTCGCGAGTTTTACACCCTCGCATTCGACTTTGAATAATTCCCGTAAAACCGATCAGTCGTAAAAGCGGAGTTACCCGCTCGCGCCTCCTAAAAACTCGCAGAGCTCGCCCGGAAAATTTTCCCGGGTCGAAAAAGCTCGAGGCTCGCGATATATAGCCCGGGGGCGCAGGCGGCCCTCCTTCGAGTGGAGCACTGCGATCGCCGGGTCGCGCGTTTAACGACGCACTTAATGAAGACGCTTAAATTCGACGTGTATATACTACATGTATATATACACACACATACGTCTTTTTGTCTCGAGTACAGGCGATACGTACCTATATACCAGCGGTGAAAATCGTTCGTCCAGAAATTAACTGATCGATCTGGGCTCTGTAGAGCCGCGTGTGTTTACCGTTCGATATACGTCGGTGCAGACCGGCGCGAATTCCGAAGACGAGAGTCGTCGGGATTTTCCAAGGGGCTAAGAGGCGATGGTTCCGAAACTCTTTGTTAAAACGAACTTTGTATTAAAGCTTTGCCGGTGCTGTTTGCACAGTCCTGCGGGCACGGGGTTCTTCCGATTGTCGGAGCTTTTTTGTGCGATTGCCCGTACCTGCTCCACCAGCGTGTATCTCGACAATTGGAAATTGAAGTGCTCCTTTTGCTTTCGGTTATTGTTTATCCGCGCTGAAAACACCTTCTCGACTCTCGATTTACCGTCGAAGCCCGACGAACGTCCCGGAAGCGATGCGTCGGCAGTCTTTCGTTAAAAACGAGATTTATATTTAAGATTCGAAGGAAATGAAACTGTCGAGATTGACTGGCGTATTATTGACAAGCTTACGTTTTTCGATTGCGTTTTAAGATAGTGCATGTATGATTAAAGAAAAATTTTATTGGCTTTTTCCAGATCCTCTCGCTCTGATTTAGTCGAATATGTAATATTACGTAAGTTCTCCTCTTTCGTTTTGTAAGAAAAATGTGACAAGATATTGTAAAGCATTTAAACCTTGAAACAAGAAATTCGATCGCTTACTGGATAAACGTTCAAAACGTTTTAAATTAAACGCGTAAGGACCGTTAAAAGCGAAATAAACCGCGCCTTCGTAAAAATCGAACAGTAGACTTTAGTGCAAAGTTCAAGTACTTCCGGCTTTATTAAATACGTGCTGCTGAATATTTCAAGCTCGACAACGGGCGAATATTACTTTCAACTCCAAAGCAGATAATGCACTCGTCGCGACTTTTCCCTGAATGAGGCACGCAGCGAGCGCCGAAGAAAAAGAGGCAGTAGCGTGATTTACGATCGCTAAAGCGCAATCGACTGTTTCATTCCACCCTCGATGGGCGGCGCGTGAATAAAAACAGCTCCACGGCTAGCACGCACGTTTGTTTCGCCTCTCCGCGTTCCTGACCTGGTCTCTCTTTTTATTTGTGGTCGCCGCCGTCGCCGCGAAAGTGCAGGTTGAAACGGGGATAGTCGGAGCTACCGGCGGGTCATAGGCGGCTCTCTTTTTCTGCGAGAGGCGCGCGCCGCGACCGTAAAGCTCCCGTTTTGATATTTCAGCGAGCCGTTTTATCGTCATACCGTAAAGATAAATTGAACGATTCCGCGCGCTCACGCCCGCTCATACTTTTTTTACGAGACTTTGTTAACCTGGGGTTATTAAAATCGCCGCGCGGCGATAGTAAAAGAGAAGACCTCCTCAGCCGCGTGTGGCTCCGGGATTTTCGCGCGCGGAGAGGCGTGCGAGAGAGCATGGATTTTTTTTTTAAATTTTATTAATAGACATGGAAGGGAGGTTGCATTCCGGGGCGCGTTTATTCCGATGTTATACGGGCGGTTCGTTTTTTGGTGCGTTAAAAGTTTCTAGTTGTACGGACGGACGAGGCGGGGCCGGCGAGCCAAGCACCCGACGGAGAAAGAGATCCCGGGCGGCCGTTGATGTATCGGCGAGCGAACGCAAGTAACAGATATAGCGCCGCCTCTCGACGTCTCCCGATAAAGGACGAGCCCTGGATAGAGCTCCACGACGCTCTGGAAATTTACGGATATTGAAAATTTCACTTACGCTATTGTACTCTTTCTTTTCTTCCCTCTGAGGATTTATATATTGTTTTTTATTTTATTTTTTTTTATCATTTTTTCGGTATAGATTTCATGCTTGAAATCTTAATAACTACGTACGAATGTTTACGTTTATTTAAATCTGAGAATGTGAAAAAAATTAAAAATCTGAAACGTACTGAATGAGTAAACTACTTTTCTTATAAAATGTCACCAATAATTTCACATTTTAAGATTCAATTCGATAAAAATTTTATAGCGTTTTATTCATTTATTGGTTGTTTACAGTATATTTTATCACACATTCTACACTGCACATAAATAGAAATGTTTTTAAAATATCCTAAAGCACGTACCCGCGGAAATAAAATACATTCAAGCAGATTTTGTAGAAATACCACAGTAAATAAATGCATTTACCTAAGCGCCTACTGTAAATAACAAAATTCTGCAATAAACGCACAATAAAAACTTTAACAACCATCACATTTTGCATGATTTATTGCTACCGAAAAAAAGAGCATGCCTAAAATTTCATACCTACAATCTCCCCTGCAAAAAAAAAGGCTTCGCTACCTCAACACATGCGGGATAATATGAAAGGTCCCGAGTACTCCGCGTCCATCATTGTCTGCCTCGTTCGCTGGGCAATTCGCATTTTTTAAAGGCCACCGCCGTGTTATTTCAGCGCGTGTCCTTGGTGGGTCCGCGCGCGGCGAAACGCAAAATTTCCCCGCTGCTCAAGCTCGTCCGAGCGGCTGTCGAAACTCCGCGTAATTATACACAGCTCGAAAATTTTCTCGCGCGGCCAACTCATGCAACGCTTTTGCTCATAAACGAGCCGAATGGCCACTCGAAAGGGCTTAGCCGGCTAGAAATAACAGAGGGTGGAGTATGCGCGCAGCGCGAAATTGACGCGCCGCGTAAGGGAGAAATGGAGATTGGATTAGGTACGATCTCGTGGAGTGGCAAGCCTCTCGCCATCAAAGGGGCCGTGCACCTCGCGTTTATTTTACGGAGAGCCACTTTCCGTGGATTTTGTATATCATTGCCTGTCTCGGGCACGTTTTCCGCTTAATTTATTCAAATAATCTCTTTCACATTTGTCGGCACTCGAGTTAATCGAAGAAATTTATGCGCGCGGCTAATTGTTGTTTTTCTTAAATTTCGCAATCAAAAAAAAAAAATAAATAAATAAATGAGCAGGAAAATTGGGAGGGTCTCGTTATATCGGAAATGAATAAACAAAGCTCTCGGCTGACCGCGTTTCTTTGATTCCCTCGGGAAGGAGTTGCTCGTGCCGAGAACCGTACGAATTGCAGGGCCGATAGGAAGTGGTAGAGAGAAAGTACGTCGAGCGCAGCCACTAAATAAGCCGAAGCTTGAGACTCATAAATACATCCACTTAATTCGATAATCGCAGGCTGACCGCGAAGCGACTAACAGAGAGAGAGGAAGAGAAGCGCTGGGCTCTCGAGATAGGTCAATTTGCGGCGCGTCCAAAAACGAAAATCATAGTTTCGAGCTTCCTCTTTTTTTTTTATGCTCTCGCGGAGTGGAATATGAAGGTCGGAGACCACCAGCGGCGATCATCGCGGCCACACGAAATAACGGCTATTAGAATTGTCAGACCCTCTTTCGGCGAGTGTTTCGCGCGAGCTCGCTCGGAGATACGTTGCTCGTAATTATCGGTGTGTATGGATGAGTTAAAGGAAAAAACACCTGGACTTAGGAGGGGCAGTCGCGTGCGTTTTGCTCGCTGTTAACGTAATTGCAAAGTACCAGCTAGTGTGAGAGAATTATTTATTAAAAATGAGCACGACTTTTTTCAGTGCCTAAGGATCTTATATTCTATCTTCTATTTTACGATAACAAAAACGGCTTTCGGTAATTATCACGATCGTTTAAAGTGTTTATTACCCATTTAGTTGAGTTATTAGGCTCTAAATTGAAATAAACGCGCCCCCTCGAATCTCTATTTACCGAAAAGTGTTGCTTAAAAATGTACACAAAAAATAAAGCGCGCCACGATTATTGTGCGATAAATAGAGATAAGCAGCGAGTCAGGCGCGCTGAACTGAAACATCCGTGATAATTTTTTTGTCACCTCGAGAGAACGGCAGCGCAAGAAACAAGGAGAGGGAGGAAAATCTGGAAAAGCAGCGGCAAGTGGAAACTCTAAATAAGAATGTAAAGTCTAGCTGATATTAAAGGTGAAATACGATCGTAACTATAACTTTCTTGTGATCGCAACGTGGAATTATTGACGAAGTTCGAGTGAAATTTTACTTCATTACATTTTGGCGATAAATCGGGACGTAAAATTTCTTAATAAAATTTTAAAACCGCACTGAACGTAATTCACACGCGACGCTGCAGAATAGGAAAAGCTGGCAGTTTGAAAATGGCGAGATTCGCCCGGCGCGTCTGTTTTCACGGCGCGTTATATTGCCTTTTTCTTTCATTTCAATGAGACGAAGTGTCTGCGCGACGCACTGCATTTCCAAAGCTATTTTCTTTGCCCGGAGCTGGGCGATTGCGGGGCCCCCCTGAGATACATGTTTATACCGAGTCACGACGGCGATAAATTCAGGGTGAAAAGTGTCGGATTTACCGTATATTCCGTAGTCCGTCGTGGCAGATAAGGGCGCGCATAATTTAACAGCGGAGAAAAAAAGTGAGGAACGACGCGCCGAGGAGGGTAGAAAGAAAAAGTGCAGGGGACAGTCGTAGAGAAAGGTCCTTCTGAGTTGGAGTGTCTCGAAGAAAGCGCCGCTGGAGAGTCTATCTTCAGTTTCGATTTTCACTTATCGACTTTACTTAAGCGGAGCGTAACTTTACGAGTCGTTATTTTTTTCTTACTTTTTTTCTGTAGACGCCGTTGTAAACGCTTGGCAGAGAGTCGCCTTATACTATCGACTGCCACGTGTTTTCTTGGATTTCTGCGATATGGTGGTTGCATATACGCACTCGACCCATAATCCGACTGACAAAATTGATCGTTGCCAAGCAGTTTGACAACATATTTTCGGACAGTAACATAATTTTGGATAAAACTAATCGCCTTTAAACGAAGTTCACATTTAGTACGTTTTACTTAAATATGTACATCAATAAAATGAAATTCCTGTAAAAGGCTATGCGGGTCGGTAGTAGGTCGCTACGGTGGAGACTCTCCCATATAATTATAACGCGATTTAGGGGTTTAACGACTTCATTTAATCACGATAATTTAAGAAAATTTCGAAACGCTCTAATCTGATTAGTTCCGCTTTATCTAAGCCGGTTTATACCTCGACGATTTTTATATTCAATAATCTGGCTCTAAAATTCACGTGATTGTACTGGAAAAAACTTCAAAACGGGTATACGACCAAATATATATGACGTCACCGTGTTCTTTATTTATGATGGTACTGTCGTACAAACCTTTCCCCGGCGCTGTGGCGCCCTTAAAACAATATTAGTAAAAAGTCACGTTTTCTCGGCTTCTTTGCCACTGCGTGTAAATCTCTTAGTGGATATGAAAATGAAGAAAAAATGGTCGCCGTCTGCCTCAAAGCGTCGAACAACTCCATGTTCATAATTTATCCAAAAAATGACCTCGACCCTAGCACGTCCTTTCCACTTCGCGCCTCCTTGATGCAGTGAAGCGCGATGCCGTAATACGAGCCCTCTAAGCTACAACACGTGTTTTCGTGCTTTACCCTCTCCCTTTCTCTTTCTCTAACATTCCCGTCTCTTTTGCTTAAAAGTCTCGGATTTGTCTTCACATCGCATTAACAAAAAACTCCGTTTATGAGCTAAGCCTCTTAAGACCGAGATTTTTCGCCGGAATTTTTCCGCCTCGAATGACAATACACTCTCTTTTTTTAATAGTGGAAATGCAGGAAAACAAAAGCTTTAAATGGGACTCTGAATATTTTTTTCCTTTTTTTCTTTGTTTTTTTTTCTCCGTAAAAACTTTCGAGGCGCCACTCGCGCTCAAATTAAAACTGGAAAACGCATTGTTCACTTCTGTACAATACCTCGGGTCGTTAATAAACAAAAAATTTTTTTCCGATGTCAGTGTAAAATGTCTAGTGACGTTTCTTTCGAGGTAACTGACAGAAAGTTACTCAATTAGTCATTCTTGCGACGAACCCTTCGACAAGTTTTTAAAAAAGTGTAAAAAAAAATAAAGGGGGAGAAGTTGGAGCGGACATGCAGACCCTGCGGCGCCGCGTAAAATAACTCAGTGAAGGGCCGGACGCGATAATAGTCGAAGGCGTGAGAAATAGGCTTGTCTGAGGCTCGATCGGTCCGCGAAAAGGACCTGCCGTCCCTTCGCATTGTGTGTCGAAATTACGCAGGCTTGTGTATGTGTGCTTCGCGGAGCGAAAGGGAGATTAGTACGGAAGAGCTTTTTCCACGGACCTCCGGAGTTCCCTCGTAGCTCCGCCTCCTCATACTCTCTTTCCTCTTCTTCTTTTTTTTTTTTTTGAACTGACCGTCGGGATAAAAGAGCGTCGCGAAACTTTTATTATAATTAGGGTCCGCTGGGAAAATTCAGAATTTCGTGCGGGAAGCATTTAACGGCGGATTACGGTATGGCGAAAATTAAATAAGTTTTCCTTTGCTTACGCGTTTTTAATTTCAGTAAATGCATTTTTTAATCTGATCGCGGCTCCGTGGACCGAAAATAAAAAGTACACTTTTCGTTAAAATTGAAGCGGATTTGCAAGCGGCGTAGTCTGTTTCCTTTATTCACTCTTTATTTTTCAATTTAAATTTACAGAATGTTGGATTAAAAACGCGTGAATTTAGTATAAATATTTTCCGATTTCACGCAGCAAGGTAAACATGCAAGAGAATATTTATATTCTTCAGTTTCAAAAAATAAAAAAAGCGATGCCGATGTAATACTCCGGGAACGCAATAATTATTTTCCACTCAGTCTTCAATTATCTCCACTAACGGTAAAGAAACATTTTAAAAAATTTAAAATTCTCGAAAAAAAGGAATATTCGATAAACTATACAATTTGGCCGGTCGATTAACTCCACCCGCCTGGCGTAGGGACCGCCGCGACGAAACAATAAAACAAACCCATTCCATCCCCAGCACTCCTCCCTCGTAAAACAATGAGCCGGGTGGGCGCGTAAAAATCGTTGACCGGAAGCGCACGAGAAAAGGGCCGTGACTCTCGGCTCGATCGAGGGAGACAGAGAGTGCAGGCGTCGCGCCCACGGCACCTGCAGCCCGCGGGAACAACGAAAAAAAGAAAGCGCGCACTTCCGGCACACAAATGACTGGATTCAAACGGCGGGGAAATTTACGGGGTCACTTGATATGCGCATCGCGCGACTCCCCGTTGCCGAGCGCCCTGGGGCTCTCCTCTTCGCGATGGGCTTTTGTCGGGCACTCTTCACAGCTCGCGAGCTCGAGCGCCCCGTTGTCGTCGGGTTTCAAAGTCGAGGTCGCGGTCGCGAGCTTCCGGCGAGGCGCGGACTTAATTAAGCCATGCCGCGGGCTCGAGGGGCGAGATAATTGAGATGTGCACCCTCATCGTGGTTATCATAATTATAGCTGATAGTACGATCAAAAAGTCTGGTTCAAAAACAGCGCCTAACGCGCTTTTTTTCTCGTTCAGATTAAGTACTTATACAAGAGTATATATTTTTATTAATAATTTTTTAATCAACGAAATAAATAAATTTTCTGCCCTTCGACCGAAAAGTACTAACTTTCCGGCTGTGATGAACGAAGTTACCGCCTTCGTGCACCGACGAGCAGAATAGTATACATACCTATAGCCCTATATAATAAAAAAGCCTCAGATCACAGGTTTGTCTACCTCGATCGACAATTACATATGATCTGGGACATCTCTTATTATACAGGGCTAGGTACCGTAATATACTATTTCAAGACTCTTGATTAGTGTATAAAGTTATGTTTTAATTTTTCTTAAAAATTACGATTAAATTAATGAAGCTCCGCAGCTATATTGAGATGCTAGAATTAATTCTACACGCGTGCGACCAAAAAGAAAAGCGTGGCTTTTATAATATCTAATTACAAAGTAGCGTCGCACTTCGCGTTTAACGACCAAGTACGAATAATAAATTAATTGAGCCTAAGTGCCGTCCGCTCAGGCGTGGGCGCGTATGTGCGTAAATAAAGGCTCAATTACGCCGGCGATGGCCGAGCGCGTGCGCTCGGCGCATTATGCATGCGATCCCGAAATTCGGGACACTCGCTTTCTTTTTTTTTTCACCTCCCCTCCTCCTGCCTATACTCCTTTATAATTCTTTTCGACTTCATACGTGCCCGCGTGATTTATAAGTGTATTTATCATCAACAATTACAGGTCGCGCGGGCTCATTTTTCACATTTGAATTCAAAGTGGCGCGCAAACAAAGTACTTAATGCGCGATAAAGCCGAAAGGGAAGGGCGCGTTTTTTAAAATTGCGAGTCCAACCGGAGGGGCTTGTATCCTTAAAAAGCGCTTCCCGTAATTTTCGGCGCGATACCGCCGGCGTGGAGCTCGATCGATCAAATTGATAGACCCTCAAAAGCGTTGCGCAATAAATTTGATCGGGCAAATTTGGTACTGGCGACGAGCACTTCCTACTTCGTTCTTGTTAAAGATTCAAGGATGCAAATGTCACTGTCATTTTCTTAAAGCTTCGAATAATAATGAGTTCGAAGTAGTGCGACGATTTGTTTTTATTACTCAAGTGTCCAAAAGAGCATTATCCGAATTGAGATACCACCGAATGCACAATATCGCGATCATTTCGACACGATCCTTTCACAAGATTATAATGATTTATAATCTTTTCAACGATCATCAACGATGGATATCAGTTCTCGTAAAAAAATGCAGAATGACAAATTGCCTTTTGTTCAATTAACAATCAAATGAATAATTCTAGCCGCGAATAATCTGAGAAAATTTCCGGCGTTGCTTCTAGCAATCCTGCGTGGTTCGCTTAGATAACGAAGCGTCAGGCGCTTCTTTAATTATCTGCCTTATGGGGACAAAAGCGCGAGGCGGCAGAGAGCGAGGCTCAACGGCGCGCGCGCCGAAGATCGATCAGGGCCTGGGGGTCCGGCCTCCCGCGAAAATCCGGGCTCGGCGTGGCTGAGGGATTATCGGGGGTGCTGTGGGGGCCAACCTTTTCCGCCGGCCGCGCCAGCTTTTTTACGGATTACCTCTCGAGACCCTCGCGTAATTCATTTTCACGTGCGATCGTCCGAGCAATAAGTTCTCGTATAAACCCGGCCTCGGAAATACGTTGATGCCAGCCTTACGGTGTCCGAGATATATTCGTTTGCAATGCGAATAAATTCAGAATTTAAGGGCGAATTGACGAGATACTCGTGCACCGAACATTTTTGTAAATCCGCTTATTACATAATTATTCGCATTTGAAAGGCACGTTAATTTTCTAAAAAAATCTCATATTCCGAGTATTTAAATCAACGCATATAAAGAGGGATTTAAACAATTAATGTGTGCATAAAATATTTAACGATACACGAAAGAAATTCAAATGAATAATGTATTCATTTTTTTGAAATACTTATCAATTAATTTGCGAAATGTTAAATAATAAAAAAATATTTATGAATATTTTGAATAATTAACAATACAAACAATTTTAAATTTAATTAACAATGTAATAAATAAATTTTAATTGCAACAGTATAAAAAAGAGAATTAAACCGACGGAACTGGCAAGTAGGACGCGGCACATTCTATTCGACTGCAAAGTTGATTTTTCGAAAAGCGCACTGCAGCGTTCGCAGCCATGCCCCGCCGAAAAATTTATATACATACGCTGTCGGGCCGAGGGACAAAATAATCGGCAGAGAACTTCACGTGCGTCGGCGGGACAAATCACGCGACGTCGCGCGCCAGTTTTCCGTGGGTGGCTCTCCGGGCCGCGCGATCTATTGTTGTTATGGGATTTTAACGGCTGCATCCAAGCGACTGACTTGGATGCACACGCACGGCGCGACAATTCTATTTGCTCGGCTGCTGATTGAAAAAGTTTTTCCGAGATTGATTTTTTTATCGATTTTTCTCGCGGCCGGCGAGCTGCGATTGTTTACAGTATGGTGGATTTTCATTTGTAAATTGGAAAGGCAATACGACTGAACACGGTGGGGTACGCGATCAGGCTTTTTTCGATATTTATGATATTGTATTTACGGTTTGTCGTACACGTGGGTGTTAATGAATTTATCTTAGTTTAATTTGCATACAGACTAGACTATGACGTTATTAAATTTAGTTTTAAGGTGGATTTTTCTTCTTTGTCGTGATTTGTAGTGCAGTTTAGTTTAATTCCCCATTATTTGTGAAAAACGAGTAAATTTAATTCTTTAAATTTTTCTAGCAATTACTTCGTTAAGCAGTTCCCTTTCTAGAGGATTAAAAGTAAAAAATCTCAATTAAAATGCGCACAAAGGGCGGCCAATTTAAATTTGCCACGGGACTCGGAATCCCTGAAAATATAATAAGAATCAGCCCTCCCGCGAAGCCTCTCTCGTCATCAAAAAATCCCATCGCGCGGACGTCAAAAGCCGCACAGCGTAGATAATCAAGCTACCCGCGACACAAAGAAAAAAAAACGCTCAGGAAAGGATCCGAAACCCCGAGAAAATAACCCCCTCGCGCTTTGCAAAGAAAATAAGGGACTATCGCCCGGATAGAAGGCCGCCTTGCCAGTGTTACACTCACCTATATATACGCCTCAGTACGTCTACCGATGCGTCAAGCGCAGGTGACGCGCTGGAAATTGAACGGACAATGAGTGGCACTTGGAAACGTCGCTGGATCGGGAATATATACCCGCACCAGCAGTCGCAGAGGCAAATAACTCGCCGATTTTCGCATTTGACTCGTGAGTCGATTTACCCTTGCGGGGCCGTTTATTGCGTTAAACTTTACGCGTTCTGGATATTCTGATTTTTTCGCTGGACACAGGCGAGGGCGGTAGGTAATTTACCTTTTTTTAACTACCTCGATGCTGGCGATTTTACGGGTACAGTCGACGGATTAATCTTGTTACACGAGATTTTAACGATTTCGAATTCAATTTTGCACCAACGTCGGTGTAACGACCCTTCCCTCCCTCACTTTTTTTCGCACCGAGCATTTCTGCTGTATCTTTCGAACGACGGGAGATAGTGAAATAGAAATTTAATAAATTCCCCGCTGTGATGAGTCCTCCAAGTTGCTGCATTACAATTCTCGGATTAAAAAGAATTTCTGCGTTTCAGGCAAATTCGAAATAGAAAGTAATGGGTAAAAGTAAATTTTTGCCATTAAACAGCTACTCGACAAACACAACGTATTTGAAAACGCGCCAGGTTTACTCAACCAAGCCGCGCAAGCTAAAACGTTGTACATAAAGCAATCACTAATTAGCATGGAAATCTTTCGGAAAATCACTCTCACCGCGAGCGATCATTAAGTCTGTAAAATACGACGGGCGCCACGCGTGACTCTTAAAAAAGTAGTGGAGGGGAGGAAAAGTGCACAGCGTCGGGCAAATTAACGATTCATTACGAAACGCGAAAAATCAATCTAATCGATGAAAGAGAGAGAGAGAGTCCGATGAGTGGCGCACAACAGGGGCGCGAGTCCGAGCGCGACACAATAAATTATACGCGCGGCTCGCGGCACTCGCGCCGTCGGCGTCACCATTCCATCTCGCGGACGCGGGAGATCAATAATTCACGGCTCGCTATAATGATTCAATAACGCCGATAAATTCGTTAGCGTCTATCAATCTCTCAGCGGCGCCGTTATATCGTCTTGTGCAACGTGCATCCCCCTGCGGTGCGAGGCGGCGCCGGCCACGCCTTGTGACAAACCTTCACCTCTCTCACACTCGGCGGAAAGCGTCGAATTTTCCTTTCTTTTAGCTAGCGAAAAAAATAATTTCACGATTAATCAAACGGTGCGGATATGACAAAAAGTGATTTTTCATTATCATTATTCTTTTTTTTCTGTTCATACAAAATTTCATTAGTCGCGAATAAATGTCCAAAATTTTATACTTTATACCGTTTTTTTAATTAAAATTGTTATTAAGCCCCCTAGAAAATTAATTGAACTACGTCCTGGATTATTTTGTAATACATTTTCTATACAAATTGTTTCTGCATTCATAACACTGTATAAAAAAGATAAAATATGTGATGCTATTACTTACACATTTCATAAAATATTTTTAATATTATAAAATTTATATTTAAATAAGATTAAGGAGTATTACTCAGCATATCGCATTCTCGCCAAGATTGTCTTTTGACAAATGCAAATTAGCAGAAGCCTCGCAGGACGTTTATTTTTTTTTCGCTCGCTTAGTGAAAGGTTGGCTAAAACATTCCAAGAATCCTAATCGGGCGCTATCAGTGGCACGCCGCGGATTAAAATGTAATGTACGTGCGAATTTGTTAAAACGGAAACTTGAGTAGTAACCGGGCGTAAACAACAAAACATCGCGGATTGTCTTATCGAAAAATTTCACGCTGCAGCTGTTTACTCCCGGATCCGGTATGAAATATTTGCGAATGCACTTTGCAAAAGCCACTGTAAAGCTCTTCCAAACAAAAATATAGAGTTTCGTTTGGTAAACACTGCTGACCGTACTGGCCGTACACCTCTCGAACCTTCATTTGTTGGGAGTCAACAGTCGATATTAATTTGAAAAAATTCGAGGAGCAAAATTCCCGTCGCAGAAAAAAAACGGACCCCCGCGTGATACATGCACTACACTCAAAGCGATAAATCTCAACGAAAAAAAAAAGCTTCGCCCGAAAATCGCCGACTATTTACAGAAGTTCTCATGCTCGGCCGTATTAAAAATTAATATTTACAGCCGACTATAGTGTTTAAGCACGTCTCGTACATTTTTTAATAAATTTTGGCCGCGTAGGTAAAAAAAAAAATTGTGGGAAAAAATGCGGGAATGACGCGCGTTACCGAACTCGACGCTCGGGGCCGCTTCACGCATGGGAGTGCGGCGACAAAAACTTGGAGGAGGAGAGAGAGGAGGCCGTGGTGGCCGCTCGAGTCACGCAGTCTGGCCGGGCTCAGGTTCGCGCGATGACAGGACCTCGAGGAAAGGCTGGAGCTTCCAGCATCTCTGACTAACGTTTCAATTTTTTGTCCGCGGTGACAACAGCGTATCGTTTTCTGTCAATATTGCTTTACCTCGGGGGGCTTAACCGCACTAAATTCCCATTCAGTTTGCTTGTTTCATGAGCGAGTACAAGCAAAATTTGTTAAATCGATCAATAACGTCTGCGGTTTTAAAATGGGACGAATTAATTCTGGGATTACTGTACTGTGAAAAAATCGTCTTTAATGATAGTTGGTTCAAAAAAATTTAATTAATTTGCCATTTTTGCAGCAGAGTATCTCGAGCGCTTGATGAACTTCCGGATTTTCAATTTAGATAGTGGAAACGTAATGTTTCCCTCACGCCATTCAATCTCGTCTCTCTCACACTTGCACCCCTGTTTTCTTGGCTAATTGCCTTTGGAGAGGCGTGCCGATTATTTTTATCGAAAAAGCAGCAGCCCGAGTCAAAAGAGGAAAAAGAGAAGGCGCCCGGTTTTCTCGCCAGTTCTGCCCGCGCCAGGCTGCGAAAAAATGAGTGACAAGTTTCCTTAAACACTGCCGACGAATTTATCCTTTGACTTTGCCGAAAAGACTGTAATTACCGCAAATTACGTTGTTCCCCGGCCATAAGTGAATACTGCTATTAAATGTATTCGTCAATAAATTAATGGTTGAGCCATTAAAGTAAATAACCGCTATCCTTTACACTTGCGTTAATGAAATAACTTTTGTACAGTTTTTGTAGACCGCTTTCGAAAATTCCCTGTATGAAATATACATATATTTTCGAAATTTATATCCACTCGCAACGGCGGATATTAATAAGTTTTAACCGAAGACCTTCGTATTGCGTATATATATAATTACCAAAAAATTAACTGACAAATCTTACGAATATTATTATAATAATACAACATAATAATACAACTGTATATCGCGTCACTCGATCGCACCCACGCTGACAGAACGATTAATAATTAATCAAGCCCTGCGTTTTTCAAAAACAATGTAGACCGCATTTGCAACGACCGTTAAACCCTATTAACTTAATCCGCGGATCGATCGGTGAATTCGGATTCAAACGAGGAGTAGGCGGCCCGGTAAACATCGGATTCGGGCAAACAGTAGAGGCGGCACAAAACCTCTCAACTTCGCGAGGGAATGAAACTCGCGAGGAAAAGCGGAGAATCCAGCGGGGCACCTCCATCCTCTCCGCGAACTTCCTAATCGCCGACGTCGAACTTTTCTTCGAGTCCCGCACGGATGTTGCAAAATCCGATTACAATTTTCTAATCTTCCCGCCCCGAGGTATCTCTTTCCACTGCAGCGAGGATCTCGCCGGGGGTAGAATAGGCCCGGGAGATTTATGAAAAAGCCGCGACGCGGCTGCCTTTGTCGGTACGGCTCTTTCAGTCAGCGATGCGTCGGGAGCTTCCGAGGCAATTGTCATACTGAGTGCCTCGGAAGTTTTACTAGTGACGGTAAATTTTGCGCTACGACGGACGAAATTCAACGCGGGATGAGTCTATTTCGGTGTCGTCGCCGGGCGCTTTTGCGTAAGAGATGCAAATTGTACGTGTCACTGAAGATTGATTTACAGATTAATTTTTTTTTGTCGCACGCACTGGACAAATTGCCCTCGCTGTCCCTTTTAATTATGGACCCCGAGGTGAAGCGGCGTAAACACGCTGCTGGGATTAATGTCGTCGATGTGTCTCGCTCTTTCTCGCTCACTTTTTTTTTGTCCGAAAAGCTGACTCCGCGTTCGGAAATGCAATTCATCATTTCGCAAACTGCAGAGCCGAAAAACCAGTGTACACGCGATGCTCGAGTTAATTGGTGCTTTTTATTCGATATATAACCATATAGCGAACGAACGCACAGAATCGATTTTAACGAAGAAAGATGAGGCTATAGAGGTGGATGGGCGTAAAACGGCGCGATTGTTTTTAACGGTGGAAAATTATTCGTACGATCGTCATAGCATCCGTTTTTCCACGTTGTTTACGGAAACGGCGTAGAAACCGATATTTTCATTAGACGTGATAAAAAGGTTTTATAGTAGCGCAAAAAATGCGTCGTACCAATTAAATTTTATCGGGCGCGTGCGCACGCCAATAAAACTTCAATAAATTTGCTCGAGTCGCCACTTGTAATTCGACGACTATTGGGTAATTCACGGCTGGGGGGGGGGGGGGGACAAATTTTTTCTTTTCTTTAAAGATTCGTGCTCAGCAAATTTTGTGTTGTCGCTTTATATCACATTTGCTGTTTATGCGCGTGTACAGATTTTTTTCCACAGTAATTACATCGAGACAGAAAAATTATTGATTAGTTGCAAAAAAATCGTGACTACGGAGAAATTTAGTAGTGAAATTTGTCGCTCTTGAATTTCTCTCTGTCGTGGTATAATGTTCGACTCGTTTTATCGGTGCAAACTCGATCCTGGTGCAAGCGAAATACTTTGCGCCGTGATTAAGATATCCATAAACGATTAAAATATGTTAAACACACGCTTAATCCGTGAAAACACGACTGACGCTTGAAATTTATTGACTAAAATCTAGGCGTTACATTCGCGAACGCATCTGTTAGGTCGCGCGGGCTCGGTATCGCGGGCTCGGTCTCGCATCGGTACGTACGAGACGTAAAATTCCGTGAAATTGCGTTTTTACGTCAAAATTAAACGATCCGCGCACCAAACATAACACTACATCAGTCGATTTTATCGGTAATTATCTAGTTATCGGGCGGAACGATCGCATAAAAAAATACAGTTGCTTGTCGTGTCCAAAAACCCGTCCGCGTGATCGACACCGTCCATTAATTTAATTGCCTTATTAAACTAACAGTAAAATATTTTGTCAGTCACCCACGAACTCGCCATCGCGACGAATCTCATTTTTCTCTCTCTGATTTCTTCCACTCCTTAAAAACAGCATCCACTTGCTCGACGCGTCGAATCATTAGATCTACATATCTTATAGACTTTGACACGCTCGTCGCTCCTCGATTCAATCGAGAAGCGGAAAGAGCGATTCTTTTTTGTTTTGTCTCCCGACATCGTGTCAATTAGAGGAGCACCCGTGGATTTTACGCCTCGACGTGCCATTAGGGATGCACTCAGAAATTAGAGGATCAATGACCCGAGCTCGCGGGGAAAAATATCAAAACCTGGAGAGAGGCTGGAAACGCGCGCTTGTCTCTTGTGATTTTCTGTGTCGCGCGGCGGCTTTTAATCCGATCCGAAGGATCCCGAAGTGAAGGGTATATATATAGGTTCAAATGCGACTTAAGCGCGCCACACGGAAAAGTAACATAGCCGCGCTAGTGCGCACTGAGTCACAGCCGGGTTTTCATTGTTGTGCCCATTGCGACGGGATGGATTTATGGACTCATGAATGTTGTCGATTTTCGAAATTTAAACGAGTAGGACCTTGGATATAGATGCGAGTGCGTATATCCCACTTCTATCTGTTTTTTTTTTTTTTTTTTTATTATCGAGTAGCTTAGTGGTTGTTCGAGGCACGCGGGCAGTAAAATGCAGATTTAACTCATTCCACTTGGAGCAGTAAAATTGTTGAAGTCCGAGGTCTCTTTATAGTGGCACCTTATAACGCACTCCGACATTGTGCCTTTAAAGGATCGTTCTCGTGAATGCTCTTTTAATCTAGCGAATAAAAAATGGGGAGGAGGGCCTCCGGTGTCTCTAAAGCACGAACTCGAGGCGCTCCTAAACCATCATCTTTCCCGAATTCTAGAGAAATTTCAGTGAGGCGCGCAGTCAACTCGCGCTTATATAGCGGCACCGGCGAGGAGGGGTCCCGAACGAGCGGCCCTCCCAAGATTTAATGTCAGTACTAAACAGCGAGGAATTTCGAAATTAAATTTTCGAAGTGCAGCGTGAAACGGGAAGCGGCTTCGATAAGCATCTAATTTACCCGTTAAGCGCGAAAAAAAATGCTGATTTATGAGGCACATAAATGGGAGGGAGAGGGACCACGGCAGCTCGACGATATCTAAGACGATTAGTCCGCGTCTAATCCGCGACGGCGCGTTGCGCAAACTGTCAAAGGCCGCTGGAGGACTTTCTCCGATCTTCCGAGAAAGACGACGACGCGCTCCGAATGTCAGTGGGCCAAAAATACGTGCGGGTACGGAGTATGACTCGCGGCGGTCTTGTTGATTTTGCCAGGGCTTGTCGCACGCAGCGAGCCTAGACAGAAGTTGGACTAGTGCGGCAGTGTTTTAACTGGAACGCATCCCGTCGCACGGTTCGGCCGTTTCACCGCGGCTGTTTAGATTGTTAAGCTCGCGACGGGAATGAATGACTCTGCGGGAGATATAACTGAACCTCGTGTAAAGGGTATCACGTGGATTTTGGGTATTATGGGAGAGGATTAAGAGATCGGGGAAAAGATATAATTTTATCGAACATATTTAGTTTGAGATATTGATATTGATATTCCACGGAATGCACTTATAATTATTTATTTTATTTCTTTAACAATTTAATGGAATAAATAATCCACTTTTAGCTACTTATATCCGCGTTTGAGTTATTTGTTTATGTACATGATACATGCACCTGGATTATTTATGATTTTATTATTTTATTTGAATATTTGTTTAATAAAGTATTTAAATCATCGGTTATTTGCTTTTCGTTTATGAATATACAATGAAAATTTAATAAGAAAATTGAAACATTTCTTTGACCTCTCCGACGAAATAACTGAATTCAAATTAAATTTATGCAAAGAAATCCTTTTAACAAATCCGAAGAATTTTCAATTCGTATTCTCGCGAGATCAAACCAAGGCATGCTAAGCTAATTTAAACATTTATTTATATTTCTTGCGATTCTCTGTTATAACGATTTTATTAGACCAGTGAAGTTAAATTTAATTTACTACTCGACTCAATAACAGACTCTACAAATTAAGTCATTCCAATATTGGAAAATAAATTAAATTTTATGTACTCGATTATATCAGAAATTTTATTCAAAATACCACATCCTCCCTCACTAGTATACAGTATACAAATCTCAATAAACAGCACCCTGAATAATCCCAGCAGCAGGTTAAAAAAAGAATAAATGTGCACCGATCGTCCAGTCCCATCCGGAGCACAATAAACCAGAGCATCACTCCACTCGCTCGGGGATGGTAGGAAGGCAGAGAGGGAGGATCATAGCAGGGTGCGCGGATGACTTAGCGCGTCAGCGCCGGCGGGTCGCGCGCAGCGTGTCAGCGCGGATGACGCGCGAGGACTCGATCCCCCGGTGCAGGACAGCGGGGCTATACTCGCGGTACTCGGGAAAACGGACGTGGTGCCGCGTGACTGACGCGGGGTGCGATAATTACGCGCTTCGGTGGCCGACTGACTCCCCACCCCCTCCTCCCCATCGCTTCGCCGTGATGCAGACGTGTAATTAGCGCTTTTACGCGATCGCGCGCGGCGGATATTGCGCGACCGAGAAAAATGCGTAATTGAATGCTGCCCGTCGGGCCGTTTAATGTCGCGCCGGCTTTTCGGGCGTCCAGGTGAGAGCGATTAATTAAGCTCGATAGCGCCGCTGCGGAATCTACTCTGCGGTCGGCGTCCGCGACTGCCTGGGATGGTGCGATGGTTTTTGCGTTAAAAACGCGCGCGAGTATATCAATCAAGTGGAATAATTCGGCTGCAGGGAGAAGGAGTCAAGGAGCGACGTTGAAAATAATTAAAGCGGGGGGAATTGTCGTCGACGAGTTTTCGACCTCATTTGGAGCAGCGACGAGATGAAAATCCAGAACAGCGGTGGGAGCGCGAGAGAGACGCCGAGTTTTCGAAGGAAGTCGGTGTGTCGTAATATAACGCGGCATTTGCCTTCTTGAGAGCAGAGGACCTTGAGCGCCGACTGTTGGTCTAACCCCGATAGCCCGGAAATCTAACGCAGTCGCGACCTTCGCGCTGACGGACGCTGGTGCACCCTCACTTCCCTCTTCGCCGGGGAAATCGCACAGTCATCGCGAGAGTCTTGGCGACGAAAGCCCGGGCAAACACTACTCGCCGAGGACTGTCCCCCCGTACCCAAATATTGCCTTTAGAGCGTACGCAAGTACCTACACTACCGTTTCTTTTTTTTGTCTCTGTCGTCGCTCGTCGTCGTCTCCTTTCCTCAACCGGCGCCGGGCTAAATTCGGAGCCGTGAATGAGCACGCTTCCTGTTCTTCTACACCCGCAGCTGAAGAGATGGGTGGAAAGGCTGTAGGGGGAAGACGCACACGCGAGGTGAATAGCGCAGTTTTTGCGCGTATTTTCGCGGTGGGATCGTTTCGAGAGCAGCCTGGGGTTTTTCCGGTCAGCCTAGCAGTGAGTCAGATTTCTCCGAGCTGCGCCCGCGGTGCTTGGCTCAGACCACCGTAAACAATGAGAAAGCCCTGGGCTCGCTTCGAGTTTTCAAGGAACTCACCTTGGCGCACATTTTTACCGAGCCACTGTTTGATTGTTTTGCACCGCTGTGAATTTCGCTGGCGCGCCCAATTCGTAGCTACGAGAAGCTCCAACGTGCGCGTTCATGTATATTTTCTCTTCCGAATTTACGACGGGCTCAAGGAATCGGGAAAATATGTGCGTCGTCTATCTTCGATTTGAAGAGGAGGCAATTATGAAAGGGTATCGAAAAGCCCGTTAAAAGCGTAGCTCCCAGCCACACCAACGGAACCTCTCACGATCGCCAGGGGTTCCCAGAAGGAAGAGAGGCGCGCGCGTCCAGATGACTTCATAAACTCCGAATTCTTCGAGCTTTTGTCCGGAGTGACATAACGCCCTCTCGTCGATTCCGAAAAGCGAGCTCTCGCCCCCGGTGAGCGTCTCTCACGCGCGTGAATTAAAACGCCGCGAGTGAGAGAAGCCGCAGCCCACCCGATAAATAAACAGGCCTGAGTGCGCCGGTCAGTATGTTTCGGGACTGGCGCCGTAAATCTTCCGGTCCGCCGGCTGCGGCATTCTTTTTACGTAGCCGAACTGACTGCCTCTCGCTCTAGGCAAATTCAGTGCAGAGGAACGAGGAAAATGTCGCGCGCCGGGAGATTTCCAATGGACAGTCCCTTTTCCATTCAGAGATCAGCTGGATCGGTCTGTCGCTCAGGATTCCTTGTGTTTTCCCTTTTTTTTTGTCTGTCTTTTCGGGTGGGACGCATTAGCGCGCAGGTAGCAGTCTTAGGCGGAAGATAAGCGGTGGACACGCTAACTGCAATTGGGAACGATTGTTACAGTTATAGTACGAGCGGCACGTGTTTTAGTCAAGAACATTTTGTGTACCAAAGATTAGATATTGTTAATTTTTCGCAGACTGTACTTTTGCCTACTTTTCGGCTGGCCGGCACTTGGAGCGGATTCTTAGAAGCAGAATAGAACGGCAGCTGCCAGATGTTTGCTGGCCATGAAATTTTTAGAATCGCTGATGATTATCAAGATAAGATTAATCATTGTTTAACAAGTAATACTTATTCGGGGTTTTCGGGCACTGCGTTATTTACGTGTAAAAATGAATTTTATTTTTCTGGCTACACCTGTTGTTTCGTCCGAAATTTCTACAACGCAATGTACACACCAAATTCAAGCAAGTCATTTTAAAAAGAAAAAATAATATTCGAACGATAACGAATGCTTCACTTTATTATGGCCATATATTAATCACACGATAATGAGATTCGAGATCAAAGTGTTGGAACAAAAAGCGGTATAATTTGTATCGAAAATTAAAAAATGTTCGAGCTAACGAGGAAACAAAAAAACAGGTATACGCAGGCGAAGGCGTCACGAGACGAAAACCAAGAAATTAGGAGAGAAAATAAGACACGAGCAGAGCACGGGGCCCACAGATATGGGGACAAATTAGGATACACCTATAGATCGAGGCGTCGAGGCAGCGACCGAAGTGAGACGGAGATAAAGAAAACGGAGAAAAAAGAAAAACGACGAGACGTCGCGCGGGCGTCTAGGAAGCGGCATTCTCGCGTGGGCAGGTAGCAAACGAGTTTATCTCGCCTTTTCATCTCGGGAACTTTTTCGTGGCCGATTGGATTCACGTCACGATGCACCTTATGACTCTTAACGCTGGGCCTATTTGCTATAACGAACGGGCCAGGCCCGACGTTCGCCTTCTCTTTCACTTTTTTTCCAGAGCGCACTCGCTTTGATATAGGCCCGCAGGGCCCCCCTACCCCTTCTTGCTTTCGATGATTGATACAACGCGAGGGCTTGGCTCCCGACGACTCTCTGGTGCCCCGGGCGCTGCCCGGTCGAAGACATCGTTTATGCTAATTCGCCTGGCTGTTATTTTTTACGAGATTAGATGCAAAAGGGTTGTAGGATTGGGTAATTGTGATTTACGGCTTCGGAATTGGAGAGAAGCGTGAGTGAGTTGAAAGCCGCGCGGATGAGAGCGAAGAAAGAAAGAAAAGAAAGGTTCATTAACAGTCACCCCGGCGATGAGAACAATGGAGTCGTTGGGATGAGCGTATATATAAAAGTGAAAATCCAATTTCCATTGGATTTTTATCCCTTCCATTGTGCGAGTTTTCCGGGAAACTCGAACCGGACGGTCCGGCGCTGTCAATTAGATGCAACGGGCTAATTAGGTAACTCTTGCGACGAGTGGAAATAATGCACGCTGCGGTGGTTGGTAGGAGAGACCCAAGCGCCCCCGGGTAGGAACGGTTGCATTCCTTCTACGACCTTTCCGCAGAGATCCGTGCTCGATCAATTGTCGGCGGTTCGGCAGGTTGGAGTTTCTCGTCGACCTCGGACGCTTGGGAATTCGCTTTTCTACCCAGTGATGATGGAAGGCTTTCGCAGATCGAGGGAAAAAAATTAACACCGTCCCTTTTCGACGTTGGAGAACGTTCGAGTGAAATTTTCGACTCCGCTTTTTTTTTTGAGCGGTGAAAATTATTTTCGCCATCGCAACAATAAGGTCGTAACATTCGATACCTTTTTTTGGACGTGAAAAAGGTTTGAGAAAAAAAATGCTGACTGTCAATTGCGCGACGTTTGGAGGTTCCAGCATGACATCCTGGATATCGGCGCTGACGAAATCATATGCGCGTAGAAAGATAAAGGTTGCACGACGAAAAGAGCCTAATTCGTATTGACGGAATAAAACATGAGTGTACCTTCACAAAGGTTTAGTAGCCGAGAGCATAGTGTAAACGTCCGTGAACGAAGTTTCTATTTGCATTATGGTTTCGTCAATGCCGGTAGCCGGTGTGAAGGGAGAAAAGGATGAAGGAAAATTTGTTTAGCCACCTAAAAAACAAACGCTTGACTCGACATCGCAATCGTTTACTCACTTGTACTTACATACTCCGAAAAATTAATCTAAACATTGCGACAACCAAAAAAAAAAAAAGGAAGGGAGCAAGTACGATGACAGCGAGAAAAGTGAAAGTACTCCTCTTGGCTCGCCTATATTCATTAGCCTTGAGCAACGAGCGAGGATTCACGCCCACGTAAACCCTTAAAAATCCACACTTCAAAGCCCGGCCCTTTTAGTCTGAAAGCCAGCTCCAAAGCTGGGCGTAAGCAGCACCTTTCCCTGGCGTCTGCTGCGGTGGCGGCGGCGGCATCGGTCCACGTGCTCCGAGCTGGCAGGGGGAACGAGCCGCCGCCACCGTCGCTGCCGCGTGAAAAGAGAGCGAGCGCCGGCGAGAAGACTCAGTCAGTAACGCGATGGTCAGCCGGCTGGCAAGTCGAGCGAGCGCTAGCTCCCCGTGAGCGACCGGCTAAACACACGCGAGTTTTGACAATCAAAGTCTTCCATTGGGCCTGGGGCCCCACAATCTCACGTCATGCCCACGAAGGATTCCGCCGTCGTCGGGCTGCAAAGTGTAGGTTCCGTCAGTTAACCCAACCGAAACAAACAAAAATTATTTTTATTTTTTAAAACGATTGATTCGACGAGGCGCAAGTGCGAAAGAATTGTACAGTGATTTCTACGTACACTTGATATTTCAGTGGATGCTATGCGAAATGTGCCTCTTTCATTTATTTTTTTTTTTGCCTTTGGTGAAAAGCTGCTTTGAATTTTTTATGCGCTGGAATGGATTGGCCGGCGACGTTAACGGACCGCAGTGGAACTGTTTTGCACGCATCGCGAAATTCGCGTGCACGCGCTCCAGTTTCTTGTTTTTGCAAGTACGCGAGGAATTTTATGAATAATATCGAGAGCATCGGATTTTTCCGATAATCGCGTAAATTTTTCGAATAGTATCGGTGAATTTTGCGAGCGAAAATGTCGAGCGCAGCGCTATGAATCCGCTCGCCGCGGTTTTATTTTGCAGATTAAAAGCCTGCGATCCGTCAACAGAATTAAAAAAAAATTCATCGCACGCGCGCTCGAGATTTTCAAGCTCGCCTCTCAAACGACAGTGCGGATACGTTTTTTTTTTCGTTCTAATATACACGCGATAATCGGCCTCGCACCGATAATTATTTCGAAAGTGATGTTTACCAGTGCTATTTTATCTTTTTATAAGAAAATTAATGAACTCCGTCGGTCGAAACCCGCGCACAATTATCTCTGTCGTTATCACGCTACCCGAACTAAATTGAAAAAAAAAGTTGTGTTATTGTATGCAGTAACTTTTTGTTTTCGTTATTCCTCGAAGAGTTTACCGTGTCGACCCAACAAAAATACCGCGAACGTTACGTGCACATCCTCATGTACTTACTTCACTTAATATTCCGAAAATCGTCGTAACCGTAAACAATTACTGCGTTTGTAAACTTTAAACGACCGAAAGAAAAGTCGCAGTGTGAGTATTAGGCTGCGAAGCCAACAATTAAGAGGAGACAAGCGGGAAGGGTGCAAAAGAAGGGGGTAAGCCGCGTATCGGACGCAGCTCGGCCGCAGCCGCGTAATAGCGTCTTAGCGCCAAAGCCACGGGGTATTAATTAGCGTCGTATTCCTGGGCCCGTCGGGCTCATGCTCGCGTATATTACGCACGACGCTCACACGCCTGCCTGATTAATTAGCCGGCGTCGATGCATCTCCAGCCGCTTAATTTCACCCCGTAGGCCGCCGCGACGTCGACAATCTATTAATCCTACCGTTTGCACCTATACGGTGGACGTCATTTTTTTTTCTTTCGGATGATTTGTTTTATCGGCGCGACAGTGTCTTCTTGTATTTTCTTTTTTTTTCGTGGTGCAAGTGGCGAGGAGGATTGAAATTTTTTCGTCGCGACCCTCGTAATGCGGGGACAGTTTATACCGGGGGTTGGCGTTTCCGTTAGCTCGCGTGTTTTTACTCGCATGCGTAAACGCGCGTGTTAGCTTTATTTTTGGGTGCGCAGGGGTACAGTTGAAGGGTTCTCAGACTGCTATGGCCGGGGATTTGTTTTCCATCAAATTGATCATTGTCAATATTAGCATTTACGAAATGACGCGAGTGATTAAATAAAGCTAAACGTACCTCCCGACAGTTGAGTAAATCGAGTGAATATTCTGAGATGCTTACCTGAAACAAAAAAGAAATAACAATTCGATTATTTTCCACGATTTAAAGTAACTGGTGACAATTAACGATACTACGCTTGATACGATGAGTTATTCAATTTAAAATTACTTCGCGTCGGGCTTAAATTAATGTATCGTTTAAAAAAAAGGTCATTGATTAAAAGTGACACATGTGCTGATAACTTGAATGCTCGCATGTGTCTTGCAGCGTCAGATAGCGCAACGTGTCGTAATCCGCGTCAACGCAACAAAAAGGGAACTTTTTTTTAATCAAAATTTTCTGCTCCCACCGAAAAAGTAACTTCGGAATTTTGCTTCGTCCGATCGCGCGCAAAGAGTGACAGCTTCGAGTCTCCGATTGACGTTTAATTCCGTGCGGGAAGAGCGCCCGCGAATAAAAAATGTAACATTTTTTTAAATCAAGATAAAGCAGTGAAAACCCGAGACTCGGTGCAGCGCTTCTCGGAGCGTTTTGGTGGCCCGGCGCTGAAAAATAAAGTATTCGGCTCGATGGACGAGATCGAAGAGCATGCTGGTATGCTTTACAATGCCCGCGGCGAAGAGTGTCTCACGAGCGAATGACTCAGACTCTCCCTTTCATTTACTAATAAACACCACAATTGTAGCGCGACATCACTTTTTCCAAAACAAATGATCGCCGGCGTTTCATCTACTAGCCTGACGTCACTGGCGGGAGGCATCGCGCAACGCCGCGTACACTCCATTCACTAGAAGAGTCGCTGGTGTACTTTATTTACGTCAAGAATCAATTCTTCATGCGAGGATAGAAATAAGTTATTTTTGAAGAAATTTGCCACTCCCCTTGAAATTAATAGCGAAAGATTTTTCAAATAACATTCTAAAACGTAAATAGATATTTAGAATCTTTAGCTTGTAACATATTTCATTCATATCCGCTGGATCTACAATCAATTTAAAAAAAGTTTAGCTTTTAATATTTTTTTCACTTCAGTCGACTGTAAATTCGTGTTGAAAGTATCAAGTTTAAAGTAAAATGTGAAATTCTTTTGATGAGTATTTATAGATACGTAGTCTACTTAATACACCTCTATTTAAATCGCTGAGTCAATGATTAAATCCTCGTACAAGTGTTACTTTACTCAGCCGTGAAATTCTGACGGGCTCTCGTCAGTGAAAACTGCAATTTTTATTGACACCTATATACATATATATACCCCTCAGACAAACTCGTATCAAAAAAAAAGAAAAAAAAAAACAGGAATTCCGGGCCGATCGCGAGTCGAACCCTTCGATACCGATCAGCAATCGGAACAAGGCCCGGTGACGGACACTTTAATCGGATTATCGCCTGGCGGGGGGTGCCCGACAGGTCCGGAGCGTTTCGCAGGTCGCAAAAGCCGACCTAAAAAACGTGACGTCGCGCTTTAACGACGCTGTTCTCGACACACTGCTCACGCACAAAGATCCATTCAGGCCGCTCTTACGCCTCTCCTCGTTCTCTCATTACTGTCGCAGTTGAGCGTCTGGGATAATAATTGCAGATAAAAATACACGCAACCCAAACGTCCTCGACCACCGTATATAAGTGTCTCGATATCAAGAATAGAACGAGATCCTATAGAGATATCCAATTATGCTAAAAAATCTCTCTTCTCCACTATTATATCCCTCCAAAGCACATTTTCAATAAAAAAAGTATACCAAACTAGCTGTTAATTAAATTAAAAAAAAAAGAGGTATTCGAAACCAAGCACTTGACTACAAAAAAGAGAGGATGAAAATGAAACCACGAGACCCTTATCGCGCCCGGCCACATAATTTTATCGCTCCCTCCGCATAAAATGCTAACCCATTTATCTCGAAATCCACATCTTGTAATCTCCGAAAAACGGAATCTCGAGTCGCAGACAGTGGGGCCCATCTCCAAAAGTCGATGTAAAACACCTAGTCGACTTTCGCAACGGTCGGCGAGTTTATTTTAATAAAAAGTCAGCCTCTGACTCGAGCGTCTCGCTCGCTCGCGCATAAATAGATAGGCGAGCGGCGCTCTGGAAAGATAGCCGAGGCGCCTTAAAGGCCTGCGTTAATAAAATGCGGCGCGACTTTATCCAAGCGAGAAATCTCAATGGCGCGTATATAGTCAAGCCATTAGGTCCCCGGTGGAGGGAATCGCGCGACGCGTGTCTCAGACAGGTGCGCGCTAAACTCGTGGGCGGAAGGTGCGAGCATAATGAGCGACAGGACCGAAGGCGAGCGAGAACGAGAGGCGCCTCGAACTTCGCTCTTAGTAGTCACGCAGCACATCGAGAGGCTGAGATGCTTATTTATTTATTGCCGGCGATATCTGTTGAGTTGCGATGAATATTTTCTTTCTTTTTTTTTAAACGTTTTGAAAGTCTTAATGCGCGGTGTTTTTCTTCGTTTTTAAACGCTGACTGATGTGTTTACGAGCCGATTAGACAAAGATGTATTATATACAATTCGAACGGTGTGTGAAAAAGAAACGCGCATAAATAAAATATAATTCTTTTACTTAACTTCGCTGAACGATGCCTGGCCATTTCGTAAAAGCGTCTATAACTTATTTATAATCTGAGAAACATATGCTAATGTGCGATCCTCGCAGGCGAGTGTAACTAATTGCTTAACTGGTGCAACACTGGTTTCGCTTCAAATCCGTACAAATTGCTCGATTAAATGGTGTAAAAACAGTTTTAAATGGAGAAAAAAAGGAGCGTTTATGTAAACACACAACGGGAAAAAAGGGTGTACAGGAAAGTCTCGCGCGTAGCCGGAAGCGCCGCGGACCATTCACACCGGCAAAAAGAAACTGTCACGGCCAGGCAGTCTCGATATAAGAGAGAGGGAGAGAGAGAGAGAAAATCAGTCGATCGGCAGAAAAGAGCGGAAAAGGTGAATCATCGGTTCAGTTGTGGCCGGCCGTTAGTCTGGCGATCGGCGGAAAAGCCGTTTTCCACGGGTGTCTCGTATAACATGTACACATTCCGCGCTCCGCGAGCCGGATGTCTCGATGCACTCGGCGACCTTCCGCCGCACGAACACTTATAAATAACGCCGCAGCGCTGGGAATTTACACGCGATGTCGGCAACGATTTTCGTTGTCCCTATCCTCGTTGAAAGAAAACAGAAGGGGGAAAAACTCATCTCAAAGGGTGCGTCGTCGAGGGCTTTTCATGTTGGACGCGCAGGTGGAATGGTTAAGTACCGTGGCGATTGGTTCGAATCCAAATTGCTGATTTGAAGCAGCCGGACGGCGGTTAGTGCCTTCGAGGGAGAGCCGGAGTCGAGAGGCAGTCGCCGTTGTCTAGGAGAGTCGGGCCGGATATTTTTAGCCGGACAGGCGTTTTGCATAAATGCATTCTTATCGAGCGTTGCCGAAGGTATTTCTATTAGTCGCGAGCCTATTTTCGCGCCGACCGCAATTGCACATTGCGCTCAGGGAAAAAAGGCAGACAGACGGGCGCTGCATACATTTTTCTCTTTGACCAGTCCATTAACGCGTTAAGTGGATGCCGGTGCTCGCGGGGAAGAGTCGCGGCGTTGGGTAACGCCTGTAAACTGTGATTACTATTTATGACAAAGAGGGCCGCGTGACCACTTGAAATTTTACGAGCTTACTTTCATAAATATTTAATCATTTCGACAGAAATGCCGCGTCCCTTCGGCGAATTTAACTATATAGGAGAGTGTCGGACCTCTGAGTTATGAATCTCATTGTAAATGATGCTTTTGGCGATTATGGAAATGAAAGATCTTTTATTCTAAGTGTAGTATTAACTTTTATCAATTTGATGAAATTTATTATAACTTCTTTTTATTGTACAATAAGAAGCATCTTCTACATAGCTTAAGCGACTATCCGTGATCAAGTCTTGCAGAAAATTTAAATTGTGATTATTCTGGACGAAATAAAAACTGATCATTAAGGCAAACGAATTTGTTTTTCGTAAATGTGAAGAGATTAACGAATGGAACAGGTACCACAAGAAGCCCTAATAAAAATAAATTTCGTATTTTATAATTCAGCTCAAATCATAACAAAAAAAAAATAATTCGTGGAATATAAAAAAGAATGATTGGGCGAAGAAGCGCAGATATCGGCAGTCGCTTTTCACCGAAGCCGAGGATTCTACAGTCCGCGAGTACGTGCGGTTACACGCGATCGCGCACGCACCACGACGCGCCGCCAATGCGAACGGATTCCGAAACGGTGCACGTATACTCGGGAGCGTCT
Organism: Sycophila sp. Sp_5; assembly: GCA_018906775.1. NCBI lineage: Eukaryota > Metazoa > Arthropoda > Insecta > Hymenoptera > Eurytomidae > Sycophila > Sycophila sp. Sp_5. Next base: position 1,484,310 of record JACCID010000036.1, read on the forward strand.
ATTGTTAGCCGGGCGGACGGGCCCGCTATCGGCGCGAATAAAACGGCCGCGCGACAAGTGGACGCGAAGACGCGTAAAAAAGCGAGGGAGATGCGCCACAGCTGTGTGCATGCGTCTTACTCTCTCTCCCACTCTTATGCTTTTCTCTTGTCGCCGCCGGGACTACTGGCTACGTGACTCGGCGCGATTAGGAATTCCCGACGAGCGTGCCTCCCGGGCCCTTTTTTCTCGCTTCTGCGAAAAGCCCATGGGAAAGTCCCGCTGGTAGGCGCTTTTTTTTCTTACCGTTTTCGAAGGATTATGCAAGTTTTGCTCGGCGGTGCCTTTTTTCCTCTGAAACGATCGTTCAATGGGGGGGCCATTCGATTTTCCAGCGACGCGGCGTTACATTAAAATTGATCGGGATTAAGTATCTCTATTCGGGCGGGCTACAATTTAGTGGAAAGTTCCGAGTTGGTTATTTGGGTTTCGCCTCTTTCCTTTTGGGCGAGTTCGGCTCGCTCATTCCACTAATCGTATTTTTCAGCACGCGCGCGTGTGTTTGACTTTGTCTTCGGGATTTATTTGCAATGGCACTTCGAGTCTTCGGGCACTTAAGACTTGTATATATTTTTTTTTTCATTTTTACTGGAGTTGAACGCGTACGCACTGCCCTTTCGGCGCCGCTTGTTTTCGCATTTTTGCAAAATTGGCTGAAACGGTGTTTATGGGACCTTTGGATGACGCGTTTGCCACAGAACTCTTGGAAACGCTTTATTACGTGGTTCGTGAAATGATGAGTCTGCAAAACTTTGAATATCATCCTTCTGTGAATTTAATTAGATCAATAAGCTAAATATGAGTGACTACTTATCTATTCGTGCGGGGAAAGAACGTTACATAAAAATTTTACGTTCTTTCTAGTAATGATTGCCGCTGTTCTAGTAATTTAATGAATCTTTATAAAAATCCAGATTCTGATCATTTTTACCGGTAATTAATTATTCTGTTAATTTTATTGGAGAATTCAACATTTTGCAAAATAATAGTTGTTATCGTAGTTGTACTTGTCCGTATAAGTATGTAATAGAAAATGCCGTAATCCAGGAAAAACATCGTTAAACCGTTAGCGTATTCTAAGCTTTTAATGGAGACGCGGTAATGACGTCGCAGACAACGTGTAATTCCCTATCCTGTCTGTAACATGTAAATTACCCAAGCAACAATCAACGCGTCGCTCGCCCGGAAAAAGACACCGACAGTGAAAAGGCACAAATCACACCGAGCCCCCTCTCCCCACCAGCCGGCCGTCTAGCACCGAGAGCCGAAAATCTATTTCCAGTGCGCGCGCCACTGTCGGAAGTGAACCGGTTGACACGCGTTTCCCATCGTGATAAAGTGAGCCACGCTCCCGTAATTATTTTCACTTCAATGGACGATCCTCCCTCCCATCGTTGTCGTCTTGCCCTGAAAATTTTGGGAAAACTCCCGTTCTGAATTTGTTTCTTTCAGCGTTTGAGCGAACGATCTTTGCGCGCCGACGTGCCAGGCCTTTAATTTGAGTGCACTCCCCAGACTTTTCACAGCGAGAATTGCGCGTTTACGAGCGAGCGCCGCCGTTTACCAGCGAGTTACGAGGCGATAAGGGGACTCGCGACGACGATTGTTCGAGTCGTCCGATTAAAAATTTATTGGCTTATGCAGAGCGTTATTGGCGCGTCTGACTCGCGATAATGGGTCGATCATTTTTTACGAGCGTGTTTATTGCGCCGCGCGTTTCTTTAGCCGGACAACTATATTTTCCGTCGTTTTGCTTAATTCTTCTGTACGTACAATTACTTCTTTTTTCTCTAAATCAGCTATCATTGCTTAAGCACTTTACGTAATCGCTGTATATATCATTGATTTTTATTAGCTTGTCGTTTGTCGTGGAAGTTCCTATGGTACAGCAGAGATTAGCCTTAAGTAAGACAATCAGTGAGTCGTTGATCGTAACAAAAATGCGAGTGGAAATGCGGAATAATAATGCGGGCGCGATAAGGGATTCCCCGAGTGAAACAAATGGAATCCAGTTTATTCGAAGCACCACGCTATAACCAGACGTCCTAAAATAATTTCCGTATTCGCATTAATTGACTTGTAAAACCGAGAGTAACTTCCACAGAGCTCACTCCTGGTCGTGCGTACAAAACATGTGGTGAGTAAGAGTGAGAGAGAAAAAACCATCCAATACCCGTTTTTCGCAGTCAATAAATCAGCCAGACGAAAGCGACGCGCTGCAGCCCATCGGCGCGGCTCGTGTACGAAGCTAAGAAATAAAGGCTTGCGCCAGAAACGAGTTATTATCGCGCGCAATGTCACAGACGCGCATTCGTATTTTAATGACCCCGTGGCGTACGCGCTGTTTGTAAACTCGGGCTCTCGGTCAGGGCGCGAAGCGGAGGAAAGCGACAAAAAAAAAGTGGAACACGTGGCTGGGGCCGGGCCCACCTCGTTCCCTATTCAGCGCCGAACAAAACTCGCCTCTTTCCCGAAAAACGCGCTTTATCTTTGCGCGATGCGCGTCGGTATTTTTTTTTCACCGCTGGGCTTTTTTTTTTCACCCTCCACGCGCTGCTTGGAGTGACTCGTTCATCGGTTGTGTTCTGCGACCCATTGTCGGGGTTTAGAGGGAGCGGGCGCGGACCGCTATTGACGCTTTTTTTACGCGTTACATCGCGCTTTATCTCCTCGCGAACGGGTATGAAATTTTTTCGCTTTGGATGAGGGGAGGGGGATTTTCAGCTTTGTTAGCGTCCGATGCTCGAAGTGGTCAGGGGCATTTGAGAACTACTTCATTGTTATGCGTATAATGAAAATAAAATTTTGATTGTATGAATACAATAAAAAATTTGTTTTTAAATTTAAATTATTTAGAATTTCACTCAGTATGTCAGGGTTATTAGAAAAGAATCTGCGCACAGCATGCGTTTCTTGCAAATTACAGATTTCTAGACTTTATAAACATTTTTAATTTAAAATCCATTTTAACCTACTTGCAGCATTCTTGTATTATCATAACACGAGCCGAGATTATTCAAAATCACCGAACCAAACGTGCGTTGCACACTCGACAAACTAATCCCCTGTCAATCAAAGTATACAAATCCGCAAGCGCGAATAATCATCTTGCGCTGCTCAATTAACGAACACCGGTAAACGGTAAAAGGCGTACACCGAAGGGGTTACGTGCGTCCCGGCCTCAATTACCGCGAGATGCCTTGGGCAGTCCTCCTGTAACCGCTCCAGGGGAAAAGCGTCCATCCCGGCAGTTACACGGATGCAGCGTGCGCGACAATCGAAAACGGAGCTGGCGTCGCGCCGCGTACCCCCTTTTCCCATTGTTTCGCCAGCCTCTGGTTCGCGACAATGGAATCAGATGTTTTGTCGGCGCGTATAATGCGAGCGCGTGGCCCGCGCGACGCTAATGAAAGGCTCTCGCCGCGGAGCGCACCTCTGAATGCATCGAACGCGCCAAACGAATAACGAAGTGCATGCGCGCGCGGAGCCGCAGTCCGCGAGCGCCTCGGGCTCTCAACCTGCGAGCCGCACTTCCGTGGGAATGGATCGCTTTAAATACGATTCGTGTGCGGGGTCTGCAAATTTTTTTTTTTAACGTCGTGGGAGAGGCGGCGGTGCGCTCGTGCCGTGACCGAAGGCCCGGTTGGGGTGGATATTTAATTGCGGGGGTCGGATGTTTTGATTGCTCGCGAGGGGTGGGTTTTGACGAAACGACCGATTAGGGGGAAATGAGATTTTTTTCATTTTAGGGTAAGCAAGTTGATTTTTAAATCGTTTGATAATTAACTCGTTGATTTGTTAAAGTGGATATACTGGATTTTATTTTTATCATGGGAATGAAATAAAATTGTGATTCTATTGATATGCCTTTACTTTAGTCACTTGATCGTTTCTTTTTTATCTAAATGTGAAACTTCACTGATTTCACTTTAAAAGAATAGTATGCACATAAAATTTACCCAATAAAAACTGCTTAACATTTACTAACTTTTTTAAGAAAAAGTACTTTTCCAATTACTAAGAAGTATCGCAATTATTAATATAACTATCACAGAAAAAGATATGACTTTGAACCAGTTAACTCTGCATTCCCAAACAAACATGATTTATCTTTAACTCATGTAGGTCAGTCGCTTTAAAAAAAAAGGAAACTACGAACCATCGGCTGGTAGCACTGAAATAAACTTGACGTAAAAAAATTTTACTACTATTTCTACTACGCTACTAGCTCCATTTGAAATTACCATTCCATCTCACAAAACCACTCGACGGAAATAGCCTTAGTCTCACCAAATCACGAACTCACAATATCCTCCGCAAAACCCATATCGCCGAAACAAATTTCCCGAAACCGCAGCATTGCGCCGAGAGTACCCGTCGCCTTCGGCTCGTCCCAAAAAGCTCCTCGATATTAGACCGGGCACTCGCAAGCGCGTCTAATCATATATCGCAATGCGCAAATGACGGTAGGAGGGGGCAAATCGATGACCCAGATGCACGCAGAGGCTCGGAGGAGGGCTCGCTCGTAAGTTTTGTCGCGAGCGGTGGCCAATGTCAAAGTTCGCGAATCGATGCCAGAGAGAGGGGAAGAGTGAGAGAGTGAGATAGAACCCCGAGCGAAAACCGGAAGCCCGAGAACTTGCGCCCGCGCGCTGGCGGAAACAATGACTCGGCCCTCCGGGCGACAATGCGGTCGTTCGTTTTTTAAGGCTCGCTTTGCGAGAGAGCGATCGGCTTGACAGCCTTTTCGCGACTCCATTCACCCTTAATTGTCTTGGGTATGTCTTTTTTTTTAGCCTTTTATTTTGCGGCGTGTATACACCTCAGGCACACTTTATTCTGCAAGCAAGGTGTCGGCGATAAGATTGCGATTTAAATATATTATTATGACGGTGTAATAATTAAGATTAGATAGTGACGACTAGCTTAGAGTTATTGCGGTCATTATATCAAATTATACAAACATATATTGATATTGTTAATTGTTTTTATTGTTAATAAACATGACGGTCTTTCGGTGAAAATTCCACGGTTCTAAGGTAACTGGCTTGTGCCAGAAAAGCGGGATTTCTTAACGACCGCGGGGGAGAAAAAATTGTTAATTATCGGCTTAACTATCTGGGCGCGTGGGTTTGCGTTATCTCCGCTATGAAAGGTGAGCGAAAGAAAAAGCGTTTATTGCGCTGTATCATAGCTGCGCAGGTTTTCCTTGGCGGGCGCAAAAATCGTTTCATAATAATGAGAATGACTCGCGTTCCGCGATAAATCGTGGCTCTTTGCGCAATCCTTTGATTCCCAGATAATTTACGTTTTGTTTTGTAAACACCGACGCGACGATCGACGAATCGACTTGCATAACGGATTAACAAGTTTTTCATCGAAAGTAGCTTTCCTTTCAATTAAAAAAAAATCAAATATTTTCGTGAACGAGTCATCCGTCAGTGTGCAACATCGAACGATCTTTCAAAAGGAGAAAATTAAAAGGACGAGCCTGTCAAAGCATTTGGTCGAATCCTTGAATCGGTGCAGCAATAAACGCCCCCCTCCCCCCCGCATCGAAGGCAATCACCCAAACGGCCGTGGTAACGAGCAAGCCAAGGGTTTGCTAAATATAAAGTCCGGTCATATGGTAATCGGAAGAGGGCGAGCCACATGCCGCGAAGCTTTATTTACCCTATGTATAAATCAGTGAGCCAGCGGGCCACCACTGCCCCTGATCCGATGCGCCGGACGCGTAATGCTATTAAATGCCGATCGGCCTTGTTCAGAGTCATCTGCTACCCGAGACTTTTATACACTCCCCCGCGTGCAAACAGATCCACTCGGGAGTAAGGTCGATAATTTTAGGGGAGCGGGTGCATTGTACCTCGCGAAATTTTTCTGGCATTTTACTGAGCTTTAGATTCGATGCAAGAGATTTTTGAATGAGATTTATTTATGTATTTAATTTTTTTTTTTCAAAACAAAATAAACATCCCGTTTATAAAACAAAATAAGATAAAAACATTCGTTGTTTTTTCGATTGAGTAATTTTTGCATTTCCGTATTGAAAATTATACGATAAAACTTGCAAATCTATGCATGGATGAAATACTTCGAAAAAAGATCATTTAAAACTGCATAAAAAAACTCGATTAAATAATAACCTAATTGACCGAGCATCCGTAAAAAAAAAATTCTCAGCACTTTCTTGAAAAACGTATTTTTCCCAGTCAATGGGGTGGATAAACTAGCGACAAAATAGATCGACTGGTGCAAAAATATCGAAATTACATTTTCGCGCGCACGCGCGATTTACTCGGGCAGAAACGGCGCCGTTGGACATGTGTGAAAGAGGGAGGGAGGAGGCTTCCCGGGGTGGGTTCGAAGGTGCGTAGTCTTACATGCAGCAGGCGCCGAGGATTTGCGTCTCTCCGGCCGTAGCTTGAGATGTCTTGCAAACATTCGAGAAGAAAGGAACGAAATGTAAGCGCGCTCGTTATACGAGTTCAGGATGTTTGCAGCTCGCGAAAGATATCCGTCTGTGCTTCAATCGTCTCTTTTCTCCGGAAAATATTTTCCTGGGCTCCAGATGTGTTCGTTCTTTTCTCTTTACGGATTTCCTATCTTCGCGAGGACAAATTTTTTATTTAAGTTTTGTAATTTCTTCTTATCAGTCTTTTTTTATTTTACTTATTAGGGAATAATGTAGGAATGTACAGTCGGTTTCGTTTCCTATTTTTTTTCTCCCTTTTTTCAAGAGGCAGGTGAAAGTTTTTGGGAGAGATTAATCACGAGTCAAAGCTGGCGCGCTGTTCTTTAAAGAGTTCCGAACTTCGCGGCAGCCTCGTCCTTTTGTCCGAGCCGATAGTTCGCCAAGTTCTGGTCCATTATTGCAAAGTCGTGCGCGCGATACAAAGTCCGTTAGAGCAAAAAGAATATGAAACACAACGTCTCACTAAATCAGCTCGACGTGACGAAAATTCGCGAAACTGTTTTTATCAGCCCTTGATTCAATTCAATTTTATTCTAACAAATTTTATTTTTAATAGTCACTTCTCATATAGCCACTGTTCCCATTTTTTAAATTAATTTCATACTTTGCTTAAAGTATATTACTTTAAAGAATTGGAATTTCCTCTATAAATCAGTATTACCTATAAAAAAGAAAATTTTCTTGATCACTGTACGCAAAAAAAAATCAATCCGCTTAAAAGTACATTCAATCAGTACGAAGGAAACAGCCGCAAGAAATATAAAAAAGGGCCGAAGAGCCCGCGATGTACCGAAGCAAGTCGACCGTTGGTGACACGCGAAGGCGCGTGTCTCTCGGAATCGTCGCTCCTTCGCGACAGAAGAATGAGACGGACCAGCCGAGCCATAAAAGTGCAACGCGCGCGAAAGGCGGCGAGGAGGCATCGTCCGTTGCCGGCGGGTTACATCGTGTTACGAGCACAGCCCGTAACCAATACCCCGCGGGGGACCGTCTGTTTGCTGTTGGCTGGCTCCGGGGCTTCGCCGCGCTCGCGACTACAGTATATTCAATTCCCGCCGCCGCAGCTGTCCCGCCCTCGCTCGATCCACTCCCATCCGCCCGGCGAAATTCTGATACTCCGCCGTCAATTGAACGGACGCGGATCGAGTGCCTGGAAAGGCGAGTGCTCCGAAGGCGCCGGCGGAGGATCTGCCCCTTTCGCGCCGGGAAATAACGAAATCGATCGAGCGGTGTACGTTACTTGCCTCCACGCGAGGTGTATATACACGCGAGGATTGGCATTTTTTTTGAGAGAGAGAAAGAGAGAGAGAGAATCTCTTGTCAAAAAACTCGTGTCATTGAAATAATTAATTAATGCGGATGCGAGCAGCCGACTTCGCTGACGATTAATTTCGCCCGAACGACTCAAAAAATAGCCGCGAGCGCACGGGAATCATGAAAAAAAAAAAACAAGATAAAAAAAAAAGAGAAAGAGCGAAAGAAAGAATCGAGATGCCCGATCGCAACGAGAAGGCAAGAACTCTTGATTAATTGAATCCGCGGGGAGGAGATTTTCAGGCGCGACCAGTCGGTCCGCGTTACTCGCGCACGAGCTGCGTCCCCCCTCGAGATAAAGTCAAGGAAGGAGTCCAGTGTAGCTTTAACCCGCGCCAATTAGTAGCGGCGGGAAAAAAGACGCGACGATGGAAAAGTGCACGGGACTTTTTAACAGGTAGCAACAAGGCCTAATTTAGATAAATCGAGAAGCTAATTTATCGGGAAGGAGTACTTTGCACGGGGCGAAACGTGTTTGTCCCGCATTGACGGTGCAATTTCGGAGTGATAATTGATAAGGCATAAATGTTAATTGACGCGACGGTCCCCCTGCTCATTTTCGCTTTATTTATGCCACCGAGGCAGTAACTCGCTTTTATCAGCGTACACTGGATGCGAATTCTGACGCTCCTTTTGTTTTTATCCATTCATTTATTCATTTTTTTCGGTTCAGCCGATTTAAAAGGCCGCTACGCCACGCCACGCGTACGTACTTTGTACGAGCCGTTAATCCGACTGGAAATTCCTTAGAAATCGCCAACGTCGGGATCAGGTTTTAAAATGATTAATTTAACAAGATTATTTCTCGGTATTAATCAAGTGGCTGGCATTCCCTTCCCGTGGACCTCCACTGAAACGCACATCATCTCATGGTCGCCCTCGTTTTATTCAAAAACGATAATTGCCGTGGCCATCGAAGCGTACGCTTTTCTCGTTGGCCAAAATTGAGCACCTCAGAGTGACGTGTATACGCGGCATTATACTGAGTCGCGAGTATACGACCTTTCTCGTTTCCGTCGGGCTCGTCTCACTCCTCAATCTATATTTAATAACGCGACAGCCGCGACGAGACCCCGCGCGAACATAAATCTGCAGCGCACCCATGGCTCGCCAGCGGCGCAGCACCAGGGGATGGATGCACTTAGGCCGTCGCGCGCGTTATCGGCGACAAAGGAACCTCGGCAGAAGGGAGACGCGTACCCGTCACTGCTAACGCGGCGATTGTGATTTAGAGCCGATATTCACGTGCACCCACGCGCTAAGAAGCTGCTGCGGTTATTCGACTTTTCTGCGATTTCTTCCTCGGGAGAGGTTCGTCGAGAGACGAGAAAAAGACATCATGCGGGGATAATATATTGCGCGCGGGCGTGATTTTAAAGATTTTTTTTGTGTCTTTTATTGTGCAGCTTATATTGGAGATATTTTTTTAACACCGTGAAAATTTGGCTCACAATCAACTGTGTACATCTGAAAATATGAAATTCATTTGAAAAATGCGAATAGCAATATTTAATATGTGAAAAGCCGTTCACATGCTAAATATGTGAACGAGTTTTCACATAAAATTTGTCACTATTCACATTTTCCAAGTGAATTTCATATTTTCAGATTTAGAGAGCAAGGGAGAAAAATTTTGTAATAAATTTTATTTTTTTATATTCAAAGCGATGAATGCAATTTAAACTCTCTCTCTAAATGACATCAAACTAATGAATGCACACTTTATAAAATGATAAGTCGTTCATGTATCGAATAAGTAAACAACTTATCACAGAGTTATAGTGTATATTTATTTATTCCACGTGGATTTCACTTATATATTTTTAGAGAGTAGCATAACGATTAAATAAAAAAAAATAATTGTTTCTATGCGGTAGTTAAATATCAATTGAACAGATTATTAAACTCATAAAAAAATAATAGTTTATCATGTCACTACACTATTTATATTTATTTGTATTTATCGGAATAGCGACAATTCAATCGAACAAGAAATAATTGACGTCCCCTGCACGTTACTCGAAGCAAGATTGCAACGAAGGAACAGAGACAGCGAAAACACAGCGGTTACCAAGGAAGTAAAAAAAGTGCACCGTCTTTAAAAATCCGATCGAAGCGTTTCTGGGCACGTGGCATCGCCGAGAGAGGGATGAAGCTCGCTCGCGTGCATCCTGGCGCCTGAAATTTATCGCGCCAATGAGCGCCGATCGTGACTCTCGTGTAAAAGGCTCGCCGCGCGCGACCAGTTTTTGCGCGCGATCGAGGAGCTCGCGGAAGCGAATGATGATCGCACGCCCGAGTCGAGAAGAATCCCTCCTATTCGGCCGTACGTACGCCGACTGCGCTCTGATTTTTCTTTGATTCTCTCTCTCTCTCGTTTTTTTTTTAAATAGGTCAGCCGAGAGCGCAATATTTCGCGAGTGCCTCTTTCGCACGAGTGGCTTCGATCAGAGCCGCGAAAAATTGCCTGCTCCCACTGCGTCCTCCCCCTTTCCCCAAAGTGCCTCTTAATTGGGAAAATTTCCGCACCCATGAAAACGCATCGGACTCAAACATTTTATTACAGATGACGCCTCAAACATTTACATACGCGTTTTAAATTTTCGTCCGGGAGGTGTAAAAGTCCGACGTCAAATTGCGGACCTTATTGTGCTGGATAATTTACCGATCGAACGAACTCGCTTCAAAAGACTATTTCGATATACATAAAAAGCATGAAAAAGCGAGTATGAAAAGCTTCGCAACTGGCATTGAATGAACTTGCGCGGTCGCGAAATGCAACGCAAGTTACGCAGATTAGCATATCGCCAATGAAATATTTTAACGTGATAATGTGGCGGAGGACAGGATTGCCGTCGTTAACTTTAACTATACAAAAAAGATAATTTAAGCTACTGCTCTAATGAAGCCGCAACCTGTACTCCCGCTTTTCGCGTCGACTCAACAGCCCCGCTCGTATCTTTATGCATTTTTCACTCGGCAACAAAAGACGAAGAAAATTAAAAAGAGCGTATAGCGACCCTCTCGATTCGAAGAGGCGAGACGCACACTGCAGGGGTCGGCCGGAATACGTACACCGCACGCGCGGCATTTATGTAGACGGATGCACTCGTCGATAGTCACTTGACCCGGATGCTCCGGAGCCGTAAAGCGACCGGTGCCTTTTTTACGCTCGAGGTGATCGCCGTGGCGCTCGGATATCGCGAAATTAATGTATCGCCGGTGGATTTGCCCGGGCGTCCGGTTTTATCGCCAAGCCGTCTACACGCATTGATCTTTCGACCCGTTTTCTTTTTCATATGGAGAGCAGCCGAGCGGGTGGCGGAGCTTAGCACGCGGGTGAGGAAGTGGTTCTGATAACGGCGCGTTGGGCTCGCCGATAGCGCAGGCGTCTAGGCTATTTCCAAACCTTTTTTTCCCATATCCGCCTCGCACATAATGAGTTAACTCGCCTTCGATTATGCCGCGGTGCACGTATACTTTCTTATTTACTATGTAAATCACGTTCTACAATTTGCATTTATTTTGCTCAACGCGGCCAGCAGTAATATCTATTTCCGAACTAATTGACTAAGGAACTTTAATTTAAATAATCTGCACGCGCACCTCGATAATTGATGTATATACTAGGCAGAGATAATTTTCTTGCGGCGCTGAAAGTGTCAATTAGTCGCTTTCAAAATTTTATCTGAACATTTTGCAAATGGTCTCGTCAGGGAATTTTCGAACTGCAACGTCGATGAGCCGACGTCTTATGTGCTCTCGATATTACAAACTTTCCGGACCTCGCATCGAGAGCGGGAAAATCTCGCAATGATACTCTGCAGATCGCCGTCGTAAAACAGAAAATCGAGAACTCGTTTGTCCGAACAGCCCGAGTGAATTAGGCAAGGCGAGACTTCTTTCTTCCTCCTTCAAGTAGGTCGCGAAACTCATATACCCGGCGCAGCGCATTGAAAAATCTCGATAGACCCTTACTCTGACTTTTATGCTCGTTCTATGTATGTAGTTCAATTTTTCTACTCCTCCTTCTACGTACTCTTTGCTCGGACTACGTAAGACCTTGAGTCTTTAATCACAATAAAATATCTATGTCTCTATTATATAACGATGTACCGAGATCCTCGTGGGCTTTAAGATGGCATGACCGCTGTATATCCGTTGTACGGGAAAAGTGAATGCCTTCAATTTTTTTCCAAGATCCTGCGGCATTACTTCCTTATTAAATAATTGCGATTGTGCGGTCGCGATTTTGCCGGCCGCCGAGCCGCAACAGCGAGGCCGTTTGTTTGCGCGAGCGAGTTTCCGTCGTCGCGAGATAAAACGCCGGTGGGACGCTCCTCGGCTCGCGAGCGCTTTATTAATGGAAAGTAGATGAATGTAATTAGCGTCGGAGCTGTGCCGTTTAACTTTGGCGCGATTGTAACAGTAGCGCTGATATAATACGCGCATAATTATGCAATAATTTCGCTCACTATGTGTTGTGGTATGTGAACGGAAAATTAGAGATTTACGTGCTGACAGTAGTAATGCATATGTTTTGATGGAAGTCTTATTTTTTTAAATTAAGCTGAGATTATTAATCAAATGGTGTGAATTTTTTTTTTGTGTTCAGATTATCAAGTGATTTAGTATGCGAATTAATTTCTAACTTAACACTGATAAAAGGCGATGGCGTAACGCAAGGAAGTTAAGTAAATTGAATAGTTCAGTAGTTACACTGCAAGTTTATTTTAGCAAAAGGTAATGCAACAATTTTCTCATGACGAAAAAGGGGAAAAAGAACGTAATATATTGCTTAGTGAAACGCACGCAGTTATTTAGTGCCCAGCGTAAAAAAATGTGGCGAACAATTAATGAGAAAAATTCTATTTCTCACCAAGGATATAAGCCTGCAGCTTATAATTCAGCGCTCATTTGATAAAAAACTCACAGAAACAAAGCGCGCGCTCGCATAAATCCAGAGCTCGCTCAGGCCGGCGAACGCGTCCGATCCGTAATTAAACCATTAGCATAAAAAGCAAAAGTCGTCGAAGGGAGTTCGCTCTCGCAGCCGCGGGATCGGGGGCAAAAAAAGAAAAAAGAGTGAGAGAGAGAAAGGGGAGAGAAAAAAGTCGACAGCAGCAGCCGCTGGATCGATCGATCCAATTAAATTTCTATTCAGCGCGCGAAGAAAAAGGGCGACGGCGGCGCCGTAGGGCCCGACGAGAAGGGGGACAAAGCGCGCCGCGAGGACACCTATCGCGAAAATCTGTAATTAAGTTTCCGTTTCATCCCCCGCTGCCACCCGCCGTGAATTCTAAAGACTGCGGGGGGTGTCAACGGCGCATCTTCTTATTAAATCTCGCGGTGATAATTTATGCACGCGCGCGCGGGTCCCCGGAATTTTCTCCAAGTCCGTGGTTGCGCGGGTGTGTATACAGGTATAAGGTATATACATCTATAAAAGGGGCCGCGATTTCCGATGATTATGGACTGGATATTCCGTGCAACCTTTTTATAGAGATTATTGTTTGCCGAAGATAGTTGGGTCTCCTGGGCGTTTGGGATTCGATACTTAAAATATAATGAGCGCTGTTATTCATTAAAATAAGGAGTTTCGCGTGGAAATTTGCAATAAAGAGCCGATCTTTGAACAGCTACTTTATTGTTTCGCAGGTATAATTGACAAATTGAATTAGAAAATTGATTTACGACGCAGATAAATCATGAACGTGGAAAAGTATGTGGCACTGATGAGCAGATAAATTATAATGAAATCTAAATGGAATCGAAAGTATTTATCAATGGAATCATAAAATGCATGAAGGGGAACTTTTTATCACTCGACTGCGTAACGCTTTACAAGCACTTTCAATTTCTTTTTTTATGAAAATCCCAGAACATAAAACGGCTATTTCAACAGCGACTATAAAAGTGAAAAAATTTCTTCACGATCACGCATGTACTTTGAAATTTGAAACTCCTTCTCACTAATCCTGCGAACTTATCCAGCCAATTAAAATCTTCGACGCAACAATTTCGCGGAGTCGTAAATGCGCTCAACAATCGTTCGTCAAAGATGCAAAATTTTCTCTCTCGCTTAGTGCTTAGCGCCTCTCCGTCGCCGCGCCTGTATTATTCAACCCCCGGATTCGTCGCGGCTCGGCGAAGCGCCACAGCCGAGGCGCCGTGAAATAATAACGCAATTATCCCGACGGCGTTGATTTATAAGTGATGTTTATTTTAAAGCCGCGTGTATAATAATCGATTTGCCGTCGCCGCAGCGCGAAAGTTGCGCGCTCGGCCTCCAACCGCGAACTAATTTATGCCGAACTGGCGGCGCTCCGAGTCGCGGAATATTACATATTCATAAATGCGGACGCGACTGCAATTCAATTTAGTCGTGCCGCCGTGACTCCTCTTCATTGGCGATTAATTGAAATGCCGCTACTTTCGCGGGGGACGCGCTCCCGGGAACTTCGTAAAGCAAAACTCGCGCGGAGATTCCTCGCACCGAGACGTGCGGTTGAGAGCGACTCGAGATAAATAATTCATCGTTTCGCATGGAAAATCTGACGTACGCGTAAATAATGCGCTGTAAAATCGAGTTCTTTTTTCCTTCTAGCCGCGATGCGCCGTTTCAAGGTCGCGAGAAAAATCGCGCGCCTTCTTACGATCTCGAAATATTTGCCGCGAGTCTATTTGCGCGATCGGTGCAAACATGAGAGCCCCGACGATAAGTGACGAGAGTATCCTCGTGGCTGTTTAACCGCGGGGCTGGCGCGCACACTCGCAAATAAATCGGTCGTTTAAGAATCGTCGATTTTTCAAGAGACTATCTTTGAAGATCAGCTGAAAGGCCAGGGGACACAAAGGAGCGTTACACCTATTTATAACGATTAAATTGTAAAGAGGTAGTAAGTGTTTTCCCGGGCGCATAAATCAGAGCCTAAGGAGCCGGGCGCTCGAATGAAATTTGCTTTTACTTATCTAGCAAAGCTCGAGATTTATGATACGAGCCCGGCGCGCTGCATTGTGCGCCGCCCGGGGGAGAAATAAGAAGTCGGCGAAAGTGACATTACCGGAATAACTTCGGCGTATCTCCCTTTTAGGCAGTCGTTGCTTCGAGATGATAGTCGCGAAGAGAATGTACACAATTACGGACCATACGCCGAACTCTACTCGCGCCGAGACTAATGCAAATTTACGAGCAGGGAAAAAACAATGAGACAAGCGCCGAGCGTGACGCAACGATTGTGGCGTCTAGTATCCCCCCCAATCAAAACGGAGATCAAAAAGAAATTTCAATAAAAGCCATCGCGATCGGTTATAAATAAGGCGAGTGTCTTGCGTGCAACGCCTAGCTATCAAAAGGTTTTATAAAATCCCGGCGCTTATTAAATCGTTTACTTACCGTTCAATAGCGACGGTTAGTTATCTTATCTAAATTATTATGAAGTATACAGGCTGTTGCGTGGAGTGGTTCACTCTGGATATCATTTTTACCCTATGACTAAACGACTTCCATCATTTTGCTTTTTTCACGAGAGTCCTCATCGTTTTAAGTGTATAAATGACGCGCTGCAAGCTCATTGATTTTCAACACTAATATCCTGTACAAATAGCCGCGATGGACCACTCGAGAGGCGCGAATCTCTCGTATGCATAAACATCGCGATAATCCGATCTTATCGTCTAATCTCTGGGGGATTCTACGGCTTGATCTTCCTCGGATCTTATCTCCTCTTTTCCATGTTATTAAATCAAAATTTTTTGTTTCTATTCCCGCGTCCATCAAGTGCCAGTCCGCAAACAAAAAAAAGCTACTCGTTCGATAAGATTGAAACACCTCCGCATTCAAAATACTTTAACAACTCGTTTCCATCGATAAACGACCGCCGCGCAGATTTTCCGAGGAATCTCGTCGTACAAATGGGTCTCGAGCTGGGGCGTCCTTCTAAATGAATTTTTCCGCTCGGCGTATAGGTATCGGGAGGTTTTTAAAACGCTCGGAGGGACAAAAATACGGGACGAGTCGTTAAAGCGCCGCACTCCGCGTAATGACAGTCGTCGAACAATGATGCGCTCTCGTTAAAGTCGGGCGTAAAAGCCGGTCGCTGAAATTTCGCGGGGCAGAGGTGGAGGGCACCGCGCCATTGTTCCAGGGGCGCCGCGAAGGGTTCGGCTGCGCGCGAATCGCTACAATTGTGAGGATTCCGGGATGAAATCGGCGCGCGGCCCCGGGCGTTTTGCGATGATTGATTTTCGTTTAGCGACGTTTTGTAGGATGGCACGCCGAGTGAATAGGACGCGAGAATTTGGGTTATGATTCGTAGGGAGGATCGCCGGATTGATTTGAAGGCCCTGGAGAGCGACTCTCTTTTCTTTTTATTCTCGACTACTCCGGCGAAATTGTACGAATCGCTGTTTCTATTCGGTTTTAAGACACACAAAAGTCCGAAGTACTGTTGATGAAAAAAATAATTGATGTAAGAATTTTTTACTTTTTTTTAGTTACTGAAACGATTTCTTTAGAGTTGGAGCTTCGAGACGGATCAGTCAATGTCTGCGTTATCAATCCTTCTTTTTTTTAATTTAGCCGAGAAAAGCGGAGTAAGCGATCACTTGCTCCACATTTTTTCAAGTTGAAAGCTTGCGAACTTTTCGTAATTAATGATCGCTTGGAGATATCTAAGATACCCTGCAAATACATATCTGCGAATCTCGGTATCGGTTAAGTCTGCTGAGAGGTTCCGCGTAGTAGATGTAAATTGAAACTTATTGCTATACTTTTCTACATTTTTTCCATTAAGAAATTGAGGTGCTGCACTTGGCAATAGCTTTTTAAAACCCCCATTAAAAATCGACTGCTCTTAGTCTGTGTTAAAGTTAATCACAGTTAAAAATTATATTTTTCTATATATCACAATACGCAGTAATTGCTATTATTAATGCCTAAAACTCTTACTCCTTACAACTAAAAAAAAAAAAAGAAGAAACACGAAAATAAGCACGTGAGAATTTACCCTGCACTATCCGACCATCAATTCCTACAGCTAAAAAAAGAGACGAGTGAATTTGTACATAAATCCGAAAGCATGCACGCGTTTACCTACAAACACGATTTACTGATGCACGATTGAAAAGTTAAATTTATTTCTACCGTGCTGAAATTAAATCAGCCAGCCATTATAAATATCCCCGATGAAGCATTCATCAGGCTCGCGAACTACTTCAATCGTGCACCAAGGCACATATATCAATCCAATCCACCGAAAATACGGGGAGAGTCGTCCGCCCTCTCCTCGAAAATAGCCCGATCGCAATCGCGGTCGGCCGCGCAACAGTTAAATAAATATTTCGCCGGCGCCTGAGTGCACAATGTGCACGCCGGCGCCCGCGAAAGTGCCGAGCGCGATGTAATCGGTGCTTGCCTCTCGCTAACGCGAGCCGTTCTCCATAGTTGATGATTAACCGAGCGTTTTGCATGATTGATTTTGCAGGTGACAACGGTACCGGACGAGGCCGAGGACGGCTTTAAAGTCCCGAGAGCTACAGTCGTGCACATGGCGTCGACGGCGACGCGACCGCAGCACATGTCCCAGGTGAGTGCGTTCGCGTGTCGATGGGGGAGAGGATACGGGCGTCCCTCTCCCTCCCAAATGGGGGGAGGGAGCCCACTGACCGGCTTCGTTGAAGTTCATTCAGGACTGACAAAATTCAAGCGGCTACCCCCGATGAGATTAGGCAAAAGTTTCGGTTGACTAATTTGGGATTGGAGCTTCGTTCGGCTAATGGTAATCGTTTGATGAAATTTGCTCGGGTTTTTTACCCGTTGACGTAGTTCGTCATTGAGTGGTATAATGAATCTAATTAGGGAGAGGTAATTGCAGAGAAATTAGGTCGTCTTGAGGGATACTTTTTTACCTTTTTGATTAGAGGTAAAAGAATTACAAATTTGATTACTTTATAAAAAAATTAAAACTTAATCATCTGCATTTAATGCTAATATTAAAAAAAAAAGCGCTAAGTGCTGCAGTAGATTTTAATAAAAACCATAATAATTGCACCGAAGGTATTAGAACCATAACCCAGAAAAAAAAATAATAAATGGCTTGCGTTAATGCATACAAAGAGGGGAAATTAGAGTGGCGCGAGCTGGAAAGCGCATTAAAATATTTGGCGAACCCGCTTAAATATTTGTTAATTGCGCTAAAAGCCTCGGCGCGCTCGCCAAGGGTTCGGGCTCTTTCCTTGGGCGAGGCAGCGTTGGACCGCCCGCGCTCTCCAAAATGAAGACATCGCCGGTAATGAACGGTTCGGGGCTGAATAATGCAGGAGCGCGGTCGTCGAGAGAATTCGGACGTTCTTATATGCACGCGAGGCCTGCCGCCTCTCGCGACTATGATTTGCCCATCGGCGCGTACAGGTGCCTCGTTTCGGTCTATACACATCCCCTACGGGATTATTTCACCGGGCTAATGACGCCCTCTGGTACGTAACCGCTTCTATACACTTCCTTTTTCTTTTTTTTTTTTTTATTTCACTCGAGCAATCAATCACCCGACCTCCCTTCCTGGAATGGTGTTCTTCCGCGGATTGGTGCTAGTCGTATTATCGGAGAATCTGTTTTTTTTTCGACGGGGAGGTTTGAAATTAACGATAATTTCAACTGCGGGTGGAACCTATACGCGATTTAAAATTTATCCGCTAATGATCTTTGCGCGGTGCTTCTTGCGTAATCCCAGCGATGTTAGGCTTTCTTTTTTATGCGAAATAAGAAAGTAAATGTATAACGCAGTCTCGACTTCACACCGCACGTGTAAGTAAAAAATGTAACGTTCAATTGATTCGGAAAAAATTAACTTAGATTTCTGTAAGTTTACTGTTACTAGGAAAGTGTCATTCGAGTGATAACATTTAAATTATGCAAATCGATTTGGCGGCACGGCTAATCTTCGAATGAAAAAAGAAATTCGTAAACAGGAAAAGCGATAGGCAATCCTTTGATATACACCGCTCGGATGATTTAGCCTCTTGAACTTTGACGCGCCAAAACTTGGACGCGATATAAATATTGTTGACTGATAAATTAACGTTGATAACTATACTCTGGTAATTTTTGCGGGATCTCAAGTCCACTCTTTACGTTCTTATATTCACAACAATGAACACTTGCGAAGGCAATTACAATTATCTTGAACTACTTATGAAATGTGCCACGATAACAATTTACACAATACGAGGAACTTCATTCATAATAGCAATAAAATTTTCTACAAATAAGTTTCTACGAATAAAAAAACATTAAAAAACGATAATAGAAATAGATTTTAAATTTATACCTTGCTTTTCGAATTCTTTCACAAAAATAAAACGTTCCCAGAGTCCTAAAGTAAAAAACACATTTATTTTATGACCACCCTCTCGTCAAAATAAAATAACGAAAAATTTTCAGCTGCTGTTAAAGCTCGTAAAGCTTCCGCGGTTATGTAGTCGATACAAAAAGACGCCCATTGTTTCATCGAGTACTTGAACGGAAGCGAAAAAGAAAAAGAGATAAGTCTCGGGCATTTCGGTGCGACAACAATGGTGCAAAGGGGGATGCGTGGAAAACTGCACAATGGTGTGCAAAATATGTGCATGTGTGTGTATGTACATAGGACGTGAGGCCCGTTCGTGGTCGAAATTAGTATTCCCGGTGAACGTCGGCCTCGGCTTGACTTTCAATTTGCGGCTTGCAATTTGCCGGCGCGCGAACACCGCAGGAACCGGCAGCAGCGGCGCCGCAAAAGAAAAACGCACCGGGGGTGGCTCGGAAGCCCATGTTTTCGCTCGTTGGTCCCATCGGTGCCTCGCCGCTATCCTGGTGTCGCGAACATTTCTTTTTATTTGTACGTTTTATTTTAAATGAAATACATTCTCGAAGTTTAAAAAAAAAAATTAAAATAATTTAGATGACACAACTGCTTTCGTCTAGAAGTGCTCTTTTACCGTACAAGATCAAGATTATTTTATCTAAAAATAAATGTAAATAACGTTTATAGTTTGTAGATGTGACCTACAAATGTGTAGGAAAAACAATTTTTCCTTGTAAATTTGTTAACTATAATAAATAGCCTTGAATCATGACCTACTGATGTTTAACAATCGGTTATGTCTAGTGTTATCCGAAGGCAGCGCGTTGATATTTTTAATTGCTAGTGCAAATCGCGGCTAATAAAGTAAAGAAGTTGGGCGATAAATTCAGCGTTCCCTCGGCTGCATCGCGCGAAACTCGGACCGCATCCGACGGCTACCTGCGCCGCAAGAGACCTACGCCCGCACGTTTAATCAATATTTTTCTCTTTATCTCTTTCTCGCTTTGGCCAACGATTCCCAGTTGTGCGTGATCGCATAGGCCGTTGATTAAAAAACTTTGCGCTCGCGTGCTCGCGCCGGCGCGAAAGATCCACCATGCACTCGAATTACTGGCTCGTGATTTAATGCGTGTCCCGTAGTGATATTATTTTCGACTGCGTTTTCATTGCTATATTTTTCGCGTTAATCAGTGGAGCCTTTTTTTTTAAATTTCCGCAAAAAAAAAGGGATAAAAATGAAGAGAATTTCTCTGAATTGGAAATGCGGAAAATACGGATGGGGAAATACTGCGTTAATTTTAGTTTTACTAATATTTAACACGTGCGTTTAAAAAATGTTCCTTGATGATGGAGATATTTACTTACACCGTTATCGTATATAAAATTACCAATTAAATGAAAAATGTAGTTAAAAATAATTCAATTTATTAGACTAGTCTGAGGTTCATCGGTCCTAAATCAAAGCATCCTGTTTGCGTATAACTACTACATAGAAGATTATAATTGTAGGTCCTGGCGACTCTGGCTCTGTCCATGGGAACGCTGTCGTCGGGCCTGGCCAAGGGATACACTTCACCGGCCCTCGATTCTATTCTAGGCAATCAACCACCTAACCTCTATCAATCGAATAACAACGGCACTTGGTAAGTTATTAAAAATAATCCATATTTCCAGTGCTCTATGCTCATAGTAAATTGATAAAAATAAAAGAATCAAAATAGAAATAATTTAAATTCTAATAGAGACGTAAATTTAAATTTTTCTAAATCACTATATGATATATGCATTTTCGATACACTATCACCTTTTAGATAAAGAAAATTTTGAAAATAAGAGACAACGGAAATCTGCATTAAAAAATAACAATATGTCGATTACATTTTCAATTAAAAAATGTTAATGATTGATTATCAATAATCGAAGAGAACGATAGCGCCCAATCGTTTTTTGATCGGCTATCCCAATGAGATCTTTCCTCTCGAGACTCCCTAAAGAAGCTGTCGATTAATTTTGGTCGCCTTGGGGGCATTGCAGGACGGCGTTCTCGGTAACGCTGCAGGAAGCGTCGTGGGTAGCATCGCTCTCAATGTTAGGTGCCTGGTTCGGCGCCATGATTGGCGACTGTATAATGCGTAAGGGCCGCCGGTTGGCCCTAAGACTGACTTCTCTGCCCTTGACCGCCGCCTGGGTCCTTACCGGCGTCGCGCCCTGCCTCGAGCTCATCTACACCACCAGCTTCATTGGCGGCCTTTGCTGCTCCGTCATCACCATGGTCGCACAGGTAAACTAGCCTAGTCCTTTTATTCCCCTTCAAGGATAACGTGATTTCGAGGAATTGCGTCCACTCGATTTCGAGCGAAATACTCATTAGGCTTGTGGGTTGACGTTAACTGCGATCGCAGCAAGATTGAGGATCTTGCGATGGGATTGTGGTTGCGATTGGAATCGGTGAAGTAAATAATTTTTTGAGAATCGTAATTTGATTTTTACGACGAATTCGTCTTGTAAATGTGAGCGTACAATGAGAATTCTACTTCTAAAAGTAGCCTAATGCAAGGACATTAGTGATCATGAATATTTAATGTATTACTGCGCATGGAATATAGATAGTAACAAAGTGCACTTAGATTTGTAAATTAGTTCACATTTAAATTGTGCAAAAAAAAAAGGATTATGCAGCCACTCTCATTTTGTCTTTCGAAACTCTCTTGATAATCTAAGGTGTTAGCTTATCAAGCACGAGGTTGTTCGCGAAATATTTAAATGATCAAAGCCGTGCCAAAAATAACAGCGAAACCTGGAAGGAATATAATTCACTGATAAGCTCTCTTCTAGCCCGTCTTAGAGCTTCCGAGTGCAGTTGACTCGAGGACTTTAGATTAGATGTCCCGGGGATCGACTGGATTTCCGGCTAATCTTTGTTGACGGAAAAGGCTGCTTGCTTTGAAAATAGTTCAATTTTTATACCTTAGAATCTTTCACTGCGGATTGAAATAGAAGGACGAGCAACTTTCCGAACCATTTAACAAATTAAAACATTTCCAGCTAAATCAAATTTAAATGATTTTTTTAATTATTTCAATTTGTTGTCTCATTTTAATAATAACGTTGTATATATTGAGAAATAAATGTTATTATATTTATCTAAAAGCCACGCATTAAAAATCTTTTTGAACCGATGAACACGAATAAGAGAATGGCTTTAAATTCTCACCGATTCCAAAAGATAAGCACTTAAGCTCTTGGAATTTCTAGTCCCGAGGTCCATTAAAGGCATCCCATTAAAGTCGGCAACTCGATTCCCTTAGGTGTACATCTCGGAGATCTCGCTGCCGGGCATCCGGGGCTGTCTGTCGGCGATGCTGAAGGTGCTGGGCCACGTGGGCGTGCTCCTGTCCTACATAGCTGGTTCTTACTTGAACTGGCGTCAGAGCGCTTTGCTGGTGGCGATCGCCCCCTCGATGCTGTTCCTCGGCACCCTCTTCATCCCGGAAACGCCTTCGTATCTCGTGCTCAACGGCAAGGACGAGGAGGCAGCGAGTAGTCTGCAATGGCTACGGGGCTCTCACGTCGACATCAGGCATGAACTCCAAGTACGTGAACATCGCATATACACACATACATAAACCTCGATGTGCACGCCGTGTTCAAACGCCGTCGGGGGCTGCTTACTCGCTTATCTGCCCTCCTAACGTGCCTCATCCGTCCTTCCGTCCTAAGTGTGATTGCTCCTTTGTTTCCTTATCTCGGACGCCGGCCTCGTGGCGCTCGAATTGTTTATGACTCGTTTACCTTCGCGGGAGTGTAACGAACTTTCGTAGTACTCAAGATAAGCCCCAAGACAAACCCGACAACATTGTAACCTACAGTAGAACACCCTGCCATCGATCCTCACACCTTCTGAAGATATTTTCAATTTATTTACCTCTTCTGCGCTTTTTTTTCTGTGGGCGATGGAGATAGTGCAGGATAATTAAGGGCGACGACTGCCAGAGATAAGCTAATTATTACGGTTTCACAGGTAATAAAGACGAATATTCTGGCGTCGCGAGCGAAGCAGTACGAGTTGACGTTCAAGAGCAGTATGTTGGCGCCGAGGCTGTACAAGCCAATCGGCATTACATGCGGCCTCATGTTCTTCCAACGCTTCTCCGGGGCCAATGCCTTCAACTACTACGCCGTCAATATCTTCCGACAGACTCTGGGCGGCATGAGCCCCCACAGGGCCACGATAGCCATCGGATTCGTCCAACTTCTGGCGTCGCTTTTGTCAGGTACGCGAAAAGTCTTTTAGCTTGCCCCTTCCGCTCAATCCATCTCCCTTTTGACATACGTCCGAACTTATTTTGTATTCCCCGCTCCCGAGATATCCCGTAGTCATGCCAAGAAACATTTTGACGGATGAAACTATAGGGGAATGTTCAAGTGATCCGACACAAGGGAATCGTTGAAATGCATTTTGTCCATTGAAACTTGAACTGCTACTACTCTCTAAAAATGAGTAAATCGTGTACCTGATTATTTGAACCGATCTTGAATATTCCTTGACAGCCTTCAATGAATTTTTATATTACTTTCATAAATGATTTTATTACATTTTAAATAAGATGATTGAAAATTATTTATTGCTGACCTTTGCATCAATAAGTTTTATAAAATAAAATAAAACGAAGCTGCTGTGTATAGATGAAATGCACACCCGCAGCGTATTCCATTAATCACTTGTCGCAGCGCGAAAAAGAAGAAGAACAAAGCTGAGTCGGCGCTTAAAAAAGAAGGAAGAAATAGAGTGAGACAAACAAAAAAGTAATCAGTTGTCTCTTATTCTCAGGCTTCCTCATCGACATAGTGGGTCGTTTGCCGCTGCTGATCGCCAGCACAGTGTTCATGTCCCTGGCGCTTGCAGGCTTCGGCAGCTACGCCTACTACAACTCGATGTCGCAGATGCAGAGTATACCGGCCTCGTCGTACGCGGCGGAGGCTGCCGCCACGGTCACCGGTCAGCACGACTGGATACCGCTGCTCTGCGTTTTGGTGTTTGCCACTGCGCTGGCCCTCGGTATCTCGCCCATCTCCTGGCTCCTCATCGGCGAGCTCTTCCCCCTCGAGTACCGCGGCCTCGGTTCCAGCATCAGCACCAGCTTCAGTTACTTCTGCGCCTTCGTCGCGATCAAACTCTACATGGACTTTCAAGAGGTAAGACGATATTTCTCTCCACTGAGAGAAATTTTTTGGAAAAATTATACTATCCAGTCTAGGAGTGGAGCCACAGACTGCATTTAGTGAAAAAATTACTGTTCTTTATTATAAATCGTACTAGAATTCTAGAAAATATTTAAACATTATCTACCTAATTTTAAAATGAATTTATTAAATTGTATAATTGTCAATATGTTTACTAGAAGTATAGAATCCTCTGAATTTTATCATAAATATGTTAATTGTTAATATTTTTCTGTTTATTAGACTTTTTCATTTACTCAATTCTTTTTACTTTTTATATTAAATGGAATAGTTAATGAATCAATTTAGAATTTATTATGCAGTGTATTTATTCGAGGACGACAATCTACTTATTTGAAGACGAAATCTTTTACGTTTTAACAAATTAATCGCAAATGATGGTTCGCTTATCGATGGCAGAAATAAGTTGGACTCTACATTAAGAAGATTTTCTAGTGCTATTTAGTGAATTTTTCTACCAGCTTAGATTAATTTTTTGTGAGTGCAGACTGGATAGTAATTATTACTGGAATAATAGTAACTTTTCCAAATATTTCTCTTAGTGTCTGAGTAGCCCCTCACGGTCGCTTCGGATTCGTGTAATTCACGCACGAGTTAAGCATCAACTTTTTTCTTTTGAAGGGGACTTCGGAGCGCCGAGTAAAGCAAGAGTCGATTTAAAATATTTCGCACGCGTGCTCCCGAGCATACAATGAGTAATTAATAATCTTATTCCGTGGACAATTATATGCCTCGCGGCCGAAAAGATCGTCGCTCGGGCTTTTCCGTCGAAAAATAAATAGACGCCGTGCTATTAAGCGACCATTGTTCGCCGGCAACGATCCCTCTCCTTCCAGTTGGACGGCCGACAATGTCGACTCGGCATTCTAAATTCACCGAGCGCGCGCGCCTCGAGAATTGACTTAATCGCGCGGCGCTCCTCGTTCCGGAGTCACTGCCTCGCGCGCGTTCCTCTCGAATTGCTGCTCGCAGCGATTAAACGCGGGAGAGATAAAAAAAGGAGAAGAGGAGCCGCTCGGAAGTGTGCTCCCTCGCTCGTCAAAGGCGCCGGCGCGGTCTTTGCGATTCGCGGCGCGCCTCCCGCTTACTTTTCTCATTAGCTTTATTGCGAGCGGCCGCGTAGAGAAAAGGCGAGCCTTTGGCTGTGTGGGTAGTTTTCGCATGCGTCTAACAGCTCGGCGATCGGTCAGTGCCGTGTGGATCGTTGAAAGGGTCGTCTACGAGATTTGCGGTGCGCAATCTAACTGTACACACCTTCCGGAGCAGAGAATCTTTTTGTCGAGATTTTTCTGCTCTGCAATTATCGAGCGGCTGCTTGCTTGTTTCAGGAGCGATAAAGAGCTCGTTATACATCTTGTGCAAGGCGACGGTACGCGACATTCGTTCGTCGAGTCGGGCGTCATTTCGAGAAACAATTATTATTTTTATTCGTGTAAAACGGTGTCGAAGCTCGCAGGGGTAATTACAGTGTGTACTTTTTCCTGTAATTATTCATCGGCTCTATGTAATCAGAGGATTGTATAAGCACCGTTCGCGCCGACGATATCTAGGCGCGCAATTATCATTTTGTTCTCATTTCCTTGGCAATGCTCGAATCCGCGTGACTTTTTTCCGATCACCAATTAGTTTCGCACTCGGCTTATTTAAAGGTGGCTCGTTTAGAAAGTGGAGCAATGTTTTAGATGATGGAATGAAAGTCTATCATTTAAAATCTTTTCTTGGTTTGATTTATTCGCTTTATCCACTTCGTTTTTCAACTTCTCTCTTGATAAAAAAGCGTACAATTATAAGTATAAAACATTAATTGCGATAGAAACGTATACATTGTACCTTCAAAAAGTTTCACTTCAAAGATATTCACAAACGGTTTTTAACAAATTAATTACAAATGCAATTAATATACAAAAGAAACATTTAATAATTAATTTCATTACAGACGCTAGGTTTACACGGAGCCTTCTGGTTCTACGCGGCGGTGGCCGTATGCGGGCTGTGCTTCGTAGTGTGCTGTGTGCCAGAGACCAAGGGCAAGCAGCTGGACGAAATGAACCCGGAGTACGCGCAAGCTCGGTAGTATAAGGCCTCCCTCACTGGAGGGCTATCGAATCTCGAGAAGACGAACAAGCCGCTCCCGGGCGGCGCATATCCGAACCAGCACGACCCGCGCGACATCTACTTGCCGTCCTCCTCGTCGTCGTCGCGGCCTTCGGCCCTAAGCGCGAGCGGCCCTGGTGTCCTGGCGCTGCCGCCGCACGCCTACGGCCCACCGCCGCCGCCCACGACCCTCGACTGCGCCTCACTGTTCCCGCGCTGCGAGCGCCGCCGCCTCGCTGACCTCTGCAGCGCCTTCGTCGAGAAGACCGGCCGCATCACGCGCAACGTGCGCGGCAAGCTGGCCAACTGGCGTCTCGCAGTCTCCCACAACTGCCCTGCCTGTCGCTGCTACCGGCCCGCCGGTGCCTCCGGCTTCGGCTACACCAGCAACGTCGGCGTCCCACTGAGCTCCATGGGTGGGTTGCGCTACCAGCGCTCCGGCATGGTCCACTCCTACGGCATGGACTACGAGCAGGGCGAGCGCTACGAAGAATTGGCGAGCCGACGACCGGCCACCAGCGCCTACAGCCGCGACATCATCCGCAGCCTCGAGGAGCTCGAGCTGAACCGCATCGAGCGACGTACCCCCCTCGGACCACCGCCCTACCACCACCAGTCGCAACAGCTGCCCCACGGACACCAGCGCCCCTACGACGCCCACCTATCCAGCTCCTGGTCGAGCGAGCGACCGTACGCCACGCTGCCCAAGCGCAGCCGCACCATCAACCTAGAGGACCACTTCTTGCCGAAGGACCTGCAGCGCCTCAGCCGCTACCCCAAGAGCCTGCAGGATCTCAAGTATCTCGAGATTGAGGCGATCTTGGGCAGGGACCCGCGACCCTCGACCTCCTCCTCCGTTGCATCCAGCTCCCACCAGCCGCCGCTGCTGGGCGAACGGGCGCGGTTCGCCAGGCGCGAGGACCTCAGCGCCCTGGACGACCGGCCGCTGCGCAGCCTCGGCAGCAGATCCTCCTCCCGGCTGGGCTCGACGGAGGAGAGGCGCTGGACGCCGCGCTTGGACGAGGAGACGCAGAGCCAGCTGTTCCTGGAGGGTCTCGCCGGCGGCAGCCAAATCGAGCGATACGAGCCGGGAAAAGTGCACTACGAGCGCGAGTACAGGATCTACGGGAAGGACACCGTGGCGCTCATCTTCTACAAGACTTGCTACTTGTGATCGCCTCGGCCAGTTCCAGATCCGCGCAGCGTCTCGCTTCGATTACTCCGATATGCGGCACTGCTCGACTGAGGAGCGCCGCGCGAAACGATTGGCTCTTTTGTTTTTTCTTTTTGCCTTCTCTTTCTTTTATTGCTGTGAAACGCCCGGAGGAGATGTTGGACCAGCCCTTCGTTTGATATGTCTCGCTGGCACACTTTCCTCGCAGCACAAAGCAAGGGATGCTGTCGATTTCTCCCCTTGCGAGGGTTCGAACATGGAGCAGCCCTTCCAAAATCTCCTCTTGGAAAAAGAACAATCAGCGATTGATTCGACGGACACTCGACTTCGGACAACTCTGACTCGCCTCGGCCCCAAGCTACGAAAATAAGGCAGAACTTCCATGCATCGTGCCTTCAATGAAAAACACGACAATACACCGTTAAAAAATAAAAAAAAATAGAACTAAAAAATTCAATCGTTCAAAACGATCGCGAACTATTTGTAAGAGTGAGGGCAGGAGCTTCCGAGGGAAAGCGGACCATCCTCTGTGTACAGTCGATAGAGCCACTGCAAAGATTTTGCCGGCTTCTGAAGCGACGACGCTTTTGCGATGCCGATGTTTAAAGACTATCAGGGACCTTAACTCTATGAAACTCCGATCAGAGCAGCTGCGCTCTCATCGGACGCGAGACATTTTCATTACTGCATATCTTTAGAATATTTTTTTTCTTCCGGCGTTTGTATTGCGAGGATCAGCAAAGTATTCTGTACACTAAATTTGCGAAAAAAAGCATGATTCAATTTCTTTCGGTGAAATGGCGCCTGAGAGGCGTTTCGGTAATATCATTGTAACATGTACAAGCGATAGGAGAGGCCTGTGAATGTCCGTTTATTTAAAGTGTACAGTATTGTAAAATTCCCATCGGGAGCGAATATTTTTTACCCTGATTTAGAGCAGACGAGACTAAAGGAAAAAACAATATATTGCGACAAAAATGAATTTCAATCGTTTTTTGCGTTGCGATCGGGCCTCGCTTTATAATCCGCCCGTTAACTCTGGGCAAACAGACTTAAATGACGACAATATCGATTGTAGATAAAATAAATTCTATATATACATACGAATACAAAATATATACATATTATATATATATATATTTCATACATATACAATAGGAAAATTAAGTGTACATTGTCTACGGTATGTTGTACATTTATTCAAAGGTAACTAAGGTATAAGAAATGAAAAATTTACGACAATACTAGAGTATTGCCAAAAAAAAAACATTAACTTCGACTAAGAGCTTTACTGTTTCCTTCAAGAGTTCTATATTAAAAAGAAAATGAGATTACAATAGCGTGGGCATTCGCAATTTTTACAAAGTCGCGCCAAGGCCGGAGGCGCGCACCATTCACGCTCGGGTCTTAGCGTAAAGTGTACCGTCATGAAAGGGATAAAAATATCTTACAATTTATACTCGTTAAACGAGAAATTGTTACGAGCAACAGCCATTCGTGCAATTAATTTAGTTATCGAGCCTCTTCGTCGTTCGAGTGACGCCCCCCCTCCTAAACGAAAATGTATTATGCTCTGCTCGCTTTTCTTTTTAGTGGATTGAGCAAAAGATTCTTAAATATAATATTTTACATTAAAGCGTCGCTCGAGAACGACAAGGGCGTTTACTTAATAATCGAATAAACATTTTCTTCATTAGTCTTCGATAAGTGCGAGCACTGGAATTCTAAAAGGAAGGACAGAAACGCGTGGAAAATTATCATCAACGATAACAAAAAATACGCAACGGTTACTGCCATTCACGACGATAAATACATTAGTTCCAGTTCATTATAGCTGAAGTTTAAAAAAGGCGAGAACATTCTCCTGTGATCGAGGTAAAACATCTCTGCAGTTAAAACAAAGACGAAAATAAAAAATGATATTCAAATCTCGAAACGAAGTGAACTTGAAGTTCAGAGCGGTATAATACTTATTATAGGACTGTACTTGTATTTTGTATTTTTATATAGTTTGTAGAAAACCTGAAAATAAATAAAACGAGCACGCGAAGGTTTAAAACGAGCCCAGCCAAACGACAGTATTCGTAAAGAAGAAATAATTGTTCGCGGCATCGAAGTACGATAAATTTTCGAATGATCAGATGTAGGTGTATTTTCTTTCATTTCCGTTAAAAAGTTGAAATCGAATTACAGACTTTGCTATTTTTCGAATGACTCAAAAAATACTCGCTTTGTTAAGCTAACGTTTCAACCCTTCAGATGGGGGTTGACTTCCTTTTTTTTTCAGGTAACTTAAACAGCTATATCTTGTTTGTTACTCATTCTTTTGTGAAGATATGTACGAAAAGTTGTAAAGGTAAAGGAGAAATATTATTTTTGTGTCGTATGGTGGAAAAAATCTCATGATAATAACGATATCCATCAGTTAAGTACAACAATTCGCGAGGCAGGTACTTACTTTTACAATCGAGTGGAAAATATCAGTGTATGACATATCTCAATTCGTTGGAAATAAATAAAAAAAAAGTGATATTTTTCATATCTCCAAAGTGAAATCGTAATGTATTTTTCATTCGTTGAGAAGTTATTTCTAAACTATCCACCAAAAAAATTGAATATCCTATACTGCATTTTTAACGTTAACTAATAATTATACGTACAAGTCAGTTACATATATAATATATATTCAAAAATTTTAAAATGACAATAATTATCGACTAAAAAAAGAATACAAATGACACCACAAAACAATAAAGTGATACAAGGTATCGAACTCGATTAAAGAAGCATGCAGCTGATAAAAATCAAATTGATCAAATATACTTCTGCTACTAAATGAAACAAATAAAAAATTATTTAAAAAATGTATAAAAAAGGTCTACCGTATTTTATATAATAATGTACATAAAAATTTAAAAAATAAGTCGTTATCATGAATATCTCCGTAGTAAACAAAAGAAAAAAAAAAGTAAGGCGGACGCTCAAGTCGTTAGGCGCGGCGCGGCGCAGGATCGCCGTAAGCTCGACACGTCGCCCCCACGTGGTCCTCCAACCAGGAATAAATTATAAAAAAATTGCGTATGCCGATCTCGAAGCAGCGCGGCGCCTAATCGCTGCGCACAGACACATGCAAAAAAATGGCCAAGGCACAATTGAATCGAGCAGGAATGGGAGTGAGCGAGATTGAGAGCGTCGCAGAATGTGTCCGGACGTTCCTTCGAACCTTCGAATACATAATTATTGTAACGCGTACACGTAATTTTATCGAATGAATTAGCCTCTGTATACATTTCTTAGGGATCGATTATTAACCGAAAAAAAAAAAATTAATGAATACGATACTCTGCACTGTGCACTTTTGTGAATTGAAGTTTTCATGTATTATCGTAGCGAGATCGATGATTATTCAGAGTCGCGAAAGCTACATATGTATAATTAAAAGCGTGGGTAAGGAAGTTATGGACGGTCTTGAATTTCTTTTTTTTTTATATCATTGTATCTTCTTTCCGAATCTAAAAAATTGAGTAAACTATATAGCACTCTGTAATCATAAAGACTTGACTGTAACGGTAGTAAAATAAAAAGCGAACACCAAATAGATGACGAAGTATACTACTTAAAAATAAATAACAAAAAAAAATATATGCAAATTTTACAAGATTTTCTTTTCTTTTTAAATTCAAGATGGTCCGTAAGAACGTTGCCCTTTTTCCGTGCTTTAGCGCCGACGCCTAAGTAGTCTTAAAAGCCGATCGAGCCCGTGTAAATAAATGAATTTTAGAAGCGAGTTACACAGGTAGTTCCACTTCGCGTGCGAGCGAAGGAAGAAAAATATACGCGACGAGTACGCCCGACTATTTTTCTCTCTTTTTTCATCTGCCAAGTTTCCGTTCTCCGCTATGCGTGCATACATAATATAATACCCAAGGCTCGTTTGTAAAAGCTCGAAGCCAATGGGTTTAAAAAAGAAAAAAGAAAAAAGACAGTAAACTATCCCCGAGAGGCAAGGAAAATTTTGCACTCCGGTATACCATAGACACATGCGCGTCCGGATGCGAACGCCCCTCGAGTCGCCGAAACTCTTAGACCTTCCTATACCCCAATTGCAGTTCAAGAACTTTTTCGCTTCTCCGAGTCGAGCGGCGTTGAGGGAGAGAAACGAGCGGACCGCGGAAAAACGCTCGACTCGTAAAAATGCTTCGCGCGCGAAATTTGCTGTTCGCATTTTACACACACACACATAAATGCATCACGGAGGATTTTTTTTCGTTCCCTCAATTTCGTTCGATAACTTTTCCGGGGCCCAGGGTTGTCACTGACCTTCTCCCTACCTGGGCTTCGCCGCGCGTGTTTTCCGATTTTTTAACATTTTCCGTACGTACTTAATATATAAAAAAAAAAAAAAACAGTAACGCGTTTATTAGCGGAGAATAGCAAAAAAAATTTAAGCGTTTTTTGACATTATATAATCGTAGAGGAGTAAAATTTTTCGAAACAAGTGGCAATCCTGTCGTGTAGACTAAATGAAAAAGACTTGAAACAAGAAAAAAAAAACAATAATTCGTCTTCGCGCGATTCTATGAACCGTATATACATACAATTAATTATATACACGAGATGTCAGCGTAGTTTAATCATCGACTTACTATTCCAGCCGGAAAGTGCGGTACTAAAGGATTTAATTAAAAAGAAAATAAATACGCAACGCTAAAACGATTTAATGAACAAAAAATAATAATAATCATACTTATACATATTATTAAACAAAAAATAATAATAATATTAATAATAATAAAAGATAATAATGAAACTTAACGACAATAAAAAGAAGGACGTTCGTGAATCAATCGAACGGCGCGCGAGTGAGTGAGAGTGCGTGAGAGAGATAATGTATTTTCAGAGTATATATCGAAAAAAAAGATATGCTTAAACTCAAGACGATGAACAAAATGAAAATGTGAAAAAATTCGGAGGTTCGACGGCCTTTTGAAAAGGCCGGGGCCCTTTCAGCTTCGCTTGCTAGATTTAATATTTTTGTAATGACGCCTTAGACATACATATAGCTTGTTTATACCTTCGTAGGGTTTAAGCGCAGCTCTTGCACATCTATTGTATGACGAAACGGACGTGCGTCGGGAATATTTCGCTTACTTCGGTACTTTGCAGAAAGCGAGGGTGTAGCTTTCGAGAGGGAAAATAATAAAACGATTTTAAGAGTGGCTGACGACTTTGTGTGTTGGACGCGAAGCTGCTACGAGCTTCTATATATATGTATTTGCATCGAATAATCCTTTTATAGACACATTTATCGATTCATCCTTGACTAGCTTTGAACAGTAATTTTTCATGGCGCATTCAAAATGGAAATATTTTTAAGCTTTACGTTTTTACATTGACAAATACAATTGGTTTACACATGCTAGTCGTTGGTTAGGATAATTGAGAAACAATGAAAAAAAATTGATTGATTATGATTAAAGTTTGGCAGAAATGGCCTTCTGTTTTGTATGCCGTTTCTTAAAATTCGACATATATGTGCTCAAGACTTTACTTGACTGGATTGAAACAGTGTATTTATTTTTTAAGTTACAAAAAAGTTAATATCAATGTCCCTAGACAGAATCTCATTTTATAATTATTGCGTTTACTGAGGCAGTTACTTTATTTTTCTGATTATTTATAATTAACTCACTGTCATGAATAAATACTAGAACAGGCTTGCATTTATTTGGCAAGCGTCACAGAAATGTATTTTATGTTAAAATGTGTGTACTTAAGTCCTACTTATAAATAATAATTGATGACCCGCCTTTGTACCTTTGTAGAGAAAGTATAATACATCAATACAAGCCATATATGATCGCTAAAAAACAGTCGGCAGAACCAAAATGTTGCGTGTTTGTATAGAATGATACATATTAGACAATACATTACTGCTAAATAGATGAAAAATACTCAAAAGAAAAAAGCCGCATTTTTTATTTTCCATACTAATCTATCCTTTGTCTTAACATCAAAAGTTACTCTAATCTTTATAATTTTTTTCTAGTTATAAAACACATAATTTGAATAATTATTCAGTTATTTTCGTTACTTGTTACTAAAACTATTTTAAATTCTTTACAACTATCATCTTGTTATATTGAAACTTAAAATTTTATTATTTATTAGTTTGTAGACTTACCTAGTTGAGCAACGGACATATATGTATCACAGTCAACCAGAAATTGCCCAGCTTGCACAGCACCCAACGCCACAATCCTTTTGGTCAGGAAGTCAATGGTCTGAGGTCCAGTTCGGTTTTCTGTCATTGGAAACTGATGCAATCTGCAATTGCCAACATTCAAATCAACATCGATTACTCACAGAGTTTAAATTAATGAATATACAGTATTATCGTAAAGGCTCAAAGATTTTCATTTTCTTTCAACACTCCAGATTCCAACAATCTACCACAATTATTATGTAAAAATAGCAAGTTGTACATTTAATGAAGAAGCACATTTCAATAAACACAAAAATCCATGGCAAAAACGTATAAAGTTGTAAATCAGCTTACACCACACTGTTACTTACACCACGACACCCATGATGTCCCGTATTTATTTCGCCAAATTGCGTATTACAACGGCACAAATTCCTTTAAAATCCACAACGAAATTTGTTTACACCGGCTCCGACGTCAGCACACGCCGCCAGTACAGCTGTTCGATGCATTTCGCTCCTGTAAGGTCACTACTGCGACATCTTCTAGAATTGGCGGGAATCGGACGATCACCAGGCGGCCATTTTGACTACTCAATCGCTCGGTCGACTTATACTCGCCTCCCTCCTTCCGGCACTTCGCTTTTACCAGTTACGGATCACGTCGGTACTTCTGTCAAAAAATCTACGCGATTTAAGCAAATTTAACTAAAACGATATTTTACTTGAACAGTTGCAGGGATTTTTTAATACACGATTTACAACCGGAAGGTACTCCCACTGCAAATAGTCAAGTTCGCAATTTTTTTGCATAAAAAAAATTATTATTATTTGATACAGGCAAATATTACGCCTATTTCTTTCGGAAAAACATTTCAAATAAATAATCGAAGAATAATGTGCACTTCTTTTGATAAAAATGTGTTTAGTTCTAAAAAACTCAATTACCCGCCTTTTATCCAGCGAATTCTTGGAAGAGGCACACACACAGGTATACCTTCGCGGTGGAACACGTATAATCAAGATGGCGCGAGTCGGCAGTCGCTAACAGGTTTGTGCCTGCAGAAGTTCAGTGTGGAGGGAGCTCAGCCTTACCAGGTAATGATCAGGTCGAAATTTCGATAAAATCGTGCATAATTGATTTATTTTCAATGAATAAAGCATCGCGAGTAGTTGTAAAACACTTCCTTTGCGGCATTTGAGGAATGCACGGGCTATCGACGTAACGGTCGAATTCGAATTCTTTGTCCTCGATTTACGGTATTTCAAGCAGGATTTTTCTACTGTACTCATTAAATTTGAGGTGTCTGGTCGGGTATTTCGAATTATTAATCAATAATACTAATTTCATTTATCTGAAATAGTGAAAAAATGGATTATCAATTGAATTGCTGCGGAGGAGTATATATAGATATACTC
The DNA here is from genome assembly GCA_018906775.1 of Sycophila sp. Sp_5. Classification (NCBI taxonomy): domain Eukaryota; kingdom Metazoa; phylum Arthropoda; class Insecta; order Hymenoptera; family Eurytomidae; genus Sycophila; species Sycophila sp. Sp_5. The sequence continues at coordinate 1,519,615 of JACCID010000036.1, forward strand.
TTCTTTGTCGTGCAACAGCAAGATGGCGCGAGAGTCCTCAGTTGCCAGCGGCAGCGCCCGCAGACCGCTGAGCATGCAGTTCATCGTGGCAGGAGTTCAGCTTTATCACGTAATGATCAAATCGGAATTTGGTAAAAAAAACATACGTAATTTAAACATTTCTAACTAAATAAGTACTGCAATTGTTTTTTAAACAGTTGCTTTACAAGATTTAAGAGAGGTATGTTATCCTGCGTAAAACGCTCACGTTCATAGTTTTTTTTATTTATTTACATTGAACAGATAACTTTTTCATTACAATGAGTACATTCGTAGCTAAAATATTTTAAATTTAATCAAAATCTTCCCGAAAATGCAGATAGCGTACTTATTAACTTGAATTTGCAGGAGGCCCAGATGTGGTTATACGTTCGTCATGCATACAGCAAGAGAAAAACGGAAGTCTAATTGCACGTCGCTGACAGACCAGCGCATGTAGGATTCACCGTGGCAGGAGTTCAGCTTTATCACGTAATGATCAAATCGGAATTTGGTAAAAAAAACATACGTAATTTAAACTTTTCTAACTAAATAAGTACTGCAATTGTTTTTTAAACAGTTGCTTTACAAGATTTAAGAGAGGTATGTTATCCTGCGTAAAACGCTCACGTTCACAGTTTTTTTTATTTATTTACATTGAACAGATAACTTTTTCATTACAATGAGTACATTCGTAGCTAAAATATTTTAAATTTAATAAAAATCTTCCCGAAAATGCAGATAGCGTACTTATTAACTTGAATTTGCAGGAGGCCCAGATGCGGTTATACGTTCGTCATGCATACAGCAAGAGAAAAACGGAAGTCTAATTGCACGTCGCTGACAGACCAGCGCATGTAGGATTCACCGTGGCAGGAGTTCAGCTTTATCACGTAATGATCAAATCGGAATTTGGTAAAAAAAACATACGTAATTTAAACTTTTCTAACTAAATAAGTACTGCAATTGTTTTTTAAACAGTTGCTTTACAAGATTTAAGAGAGGTATGTTATCCTGCGTAAAACGCTCACGTTCACAGTTTTTTTTATTTATTTACATTGAACAGATAACTTTTTCATTACAATGAGTACATTCGTAGCTAAAATATTTTAAATTTAATCAAAATCTTCCCGAAAATGCAGATAGCGTACTTATTAACTTGAATTTGCAGGAGGCCCAGATGCGGTTATACGTTCGTCATGCATACAGCAAGAGAAAAACGGAAGTCTAATTGCACGTCGCTGACAGACCAGCGCATGTAGGATTCACCGTGGCAGGAGTTCAGCTTTATCACGTAATGATCAAATCGGAATTTGGTAAAAAAAACATACGTAATTTAAACTTTTCTAACTAAATAAGTACTGCAATTGTTTTTTAAACAGTTGCTTTACAAGATTTAAGAGAGGTATGTTATCCTGCGTAAAACGCTCACGTTCACAGTTTTTTTTATTTATTTACATTGAACAGATAACTTTTTCATTACAATGAGTACATTCGTAGCTAAAATATTTTAAATTTAATAAAAATCTTCCCGAAAATGCAGATAGCGTACTTATTAACTTGAATTTGCAGGAGGCCCAGATGCGGTTATACGTTCGTCATGCATACAGCAAGAGAAAAACGGAAGTCTAATTGCACGTCGCTGACAGACCAGCGCATGTAGGATTCACCGTGGCAGGAGTTCAGCTTTATCACGTAATGATCAAATCGGAATTTGGTAAAAAAAACATACGTAATTTAAACTTTTCTAACTAAATAAGTACTGCAATTGTTTTTTAAACAGTTGCTTTACAAGATTTAAGAGAGGTATGTTATCCTGCGTAAAACGCTCACGTTCACAGTTTTTTTTATTTATTTACATTGAACAGATAACTTTTTCATTACAATGAGTACATTCGTAGCTAAAATATTTTAAATTTAATCAAAATCTTCCCGAAAATGCAGATAGCGTACTTATTAACTTGAATTTGCAGGAGGCCCAGATGCGGTTATACGTTCGTCATGCATACAGCAAGAGAAAAACGGAAGTCTAATTGCACGTCGCTGACAGACCAGCGCATGTAGGATTCATCGTGGCAGGAGTTCAGCTTTATCACGTAATGATCAAATCGGAATTTGGTAAAAAAAACATACGTAATTTAAACTTTTCTAACTAAATAAGTACTGCAATTGTTTTTTAAACAGTTGCTTTACAAGATTTAAGAGAGGTATGTTATCCTGCGTAAAACGCTCACGTTCACAGTTTTTTTTATTTATTTACATTGAACAGATAACTTTTTCATTACAATGAGTACATTCGTAGCTAAAATATTTTAAATTTAATAAAAATCTTCCCGAAAATGCAGATAGCGTACTTATTAACTTGAATTTGCAGGAGGCCCAGATGCGGTTATACGTTCGTCATGCATACAGCAAGAGAAAAACGGAAGTCTAATTGCACGTCGCTGACAGACCAGCGCATGTAGATTCATCGTGGCAGGAGTTCAGCTTTATCACGTAATGATCAAATCGGAATTTGGTAAAAAAAACATACGTAATTTAAACTTTTCTAACTAAATAAGTACTGCAATTGTTTTTTAAACAGTTGCTTTACAAGATTTAAGAGAGGTATGTTATCCTGCGTAAAACGCTCACGTTCACAGTTTTTTTTATTTATTTACATTGAACAGATAACTTTTTCATTACAATGAGTACATTCGTAGCTAAAATATTTTAAATTTAATAAAAATCTTCCCGAAAATGCAGATAGCGTACTTATTAACTTGAATTTGCAGGAGGCCCAGATGCGGTTATACGTTCGTCATGCATACAGCAAGAGAAAAACGGAAGTCTAATTGCACGTCGCTGACAGACCAGCGCATGTAGGATTCACCGTGGCAGGAGTTCAGCTTTATCACGTAATGATCAAATCGGAATTTGGTAAAAAAAACATACGTAATTTAAACTTTTCTAACTAAATAAGTACTGCAATTGTTTTTTAAACAGTTGCTTTACAAGATTTAAGAGAGGTATGTTATCCTGCGTAAAACGCTCACGTTCACAGTTTTTTTTATTTATTTACATTGAACAGATAACTTTTTCATTACAATGAGTACATTCGTAGCTAAAATATTTTAAATTTAATCAAAATCTTCCCGAAAATGCAGATAGCGTACTTATTAACTTGAATTTGCAGGAGGCCCAGATGCGGTTATACGTTCGTCATGCATACAGCAAGAGAAAAACGGAAGTCTAATTGCACGTCGCTGACAGACCAGCGCATGCAGTTCATCGTGGCAGGAGTTCAGCTTTATCACGTAATGATCAAATCGGAATTTGGTAAAAAAAACATACGTAATTTAAACTTTTCTAACTAAATAAGTACTGCAATTGTTTTTTAAACAGTTGCTTTACAAGATTTAAGAGAGGTATGTTATCCTGCGTAAAACACTCACGTTCACAGTTTTTTTATTTATTTACATTGAACAGATAACTTTTTCATTACAATGAGTACATTCGTAGCTAAAATATTTTAAATTTAATAAAAATCTTCCCGAAAATGCAGATAGCGTACTTATTAACTTGAATTTGCAGGAGGCCCAGATGCGGTTATACGTTCGTCATGCATACAGCAAGAGAAAAACGGAAGTCTAATTGCACGTCGCTGACAGACCAGCGCATGTAGGATTCACCGTGGCAGGAGTGCAGCTTTATCAGGTAATGATTAAATCGGAATATTAGATTACAATGAGTACATTCGTAGCTAAAATATTTTAAATTTAATCAAAATCTTTCCGAAAACGCTTACGTTTACACTTTTTTTTTTTTTTATTTATTTATATTGAACGCATAATTTTTTCATTACAATAAGCACATTCATAACTAAAATATGTTACTTACTAACTTGACTTTGCAGGAGGTGCATATGTGGGTATATCTTCGCCATACTACAGCTAGATGGAGACAGGAGTCCCGTCGCGCGGCGCCGCCAGACACAGTGAAGCTCGGGTAGATTGCTCGACCGCCGTGCATCGGCCTGCGGCTGCTGCTGAAGAATGTTTTTGGTCTAGTCGGCTGTCGCTGGGTGTGTTAGTGTGTGGGTGCGCACGCGTCCTCCGAGTCTCCGTTGGAAAACGCCTCGCCGGGAAAGAGCGTCGCCACCCCCGAATACGAGGAGAGGTGTATGTGCGGACATCTTCAGGACGAGGCTGCAGGACAGCGTAGCGTCAGCCGGCGGCCAGCGGGGAGCCTCGCAGCTACAACGCGGAGCCACTCGACGACAAACATTCAGGTAAGTGAGTCACTCTCATCGCGACGCGGAATGAGCCGCTGTTCGCTTGTGCACCTGCGTTAATGACGAAGGGCAGCGTAGCTCATTCTACTGGTGAAATCTGATATCCATTGCTTCGAAGTAGCAAAGTGCAGAAGCTGGTGGTGCTGTGCATAACCTAGAATACCGGGCCCGCGTTAAATGCTCCATGCATGCTATATATGCACATTTATAGCTGGATGCACAGGTGTGTTCCTGTTTACACATTGATTGAATATTTTATGATTTTGCGTCAATTTTTTATTTATTTTAAAACCACTAATGGTGTATATTTAATATTTTTTATGATAGTATAAAATAATTTTTAAATTATTATTTTAAAATAAATTATTACAAATCTTATATTTTTTTAAGTAATATGGGAAATGATTTTATTTAACAGAAAATAATTATTTTCTCTATTAGGAAAATTACGAAATTAAGAGCAATAAATTTGTAATACTAAAGTATTTTTTATGTCATTGGGTAAATAAAAGATACTGTAATCGCCAAGAAGTTTAAACAATCTCGAAAACTTATCTCCAACTTTAGATGCGGATCGCGAACTCCACGTTTATTCGCATGAACTCGCAAGATCCTTGTTCACAAACTAGGCATGGGCAATTTCGAAAACTTGTCGTTTTAAACAATTAAAAAAAGCGAATCGCTTGGCAACGAAAGTAGCACAATCTCTGGAGATTAAAGGGAAAAGCAATGACCCTTCTTTGAATTTTGCACACGCCGCACACGTAGGTGTAAGCGCGCCGAGGTATTTTCGCTGAGTCTCACTCCATATTCGGACATTCTCAGCGCGCGTGTTTATCCTTCCACGAGTTTTCTCGTTTACTTTGGCCGTTGCTCTGATTTTGATATTACAGTCAAACCTCTGAGACTTTTTTTCTTCATAGAAGGTATTTTTTAGTGCCACCCGACTCTGACTCGTGGTTCACGGGCTAGTGACTTTTTAGGTTAAGTTCGCTTTCTGTTGACACGCCGAGAGCATTCAGACTCATTTTTCTCAAGCGCAGCAGAATTGCATTAGAGATTTCTCAGTTTTTTTTTGTTGTCTTCGTGATTTTATTAAATCTCAAAATTACCAAAGTCACGGAAATTCGATTTCCGTTGTTGCTACATTTAAATTAACTACTTCGAAAAAGTAATGAAGCAGTGCAACAGGTGCACGAATCCGCCATTCACAAAGACATAATTATCGTTAATAAATCCAGTGCTCCACTTCTACTGGTCTAAGTAACTTATATCCACGTCAAAGAACTATAGCAAACATTAATAATTCAAAAGAAAAAAATAGCAACTACTCCAGCTTTCGTCATTGTTCGCAATGTTCTTTGTCGTCAATATGGGCCCTTCACTCACTGCTTGATCCTTCAATCAAACGTTGCGGATGCAAATGTGATTGCTCGCGTCCCCCATTAAACGAGAACCCGGATAACGTCATCGAAAGGCGGCCGACAATGGCTCCGCCAAATTGAAATCCCGCACGTTCAATGCCGAGTTGTTAACTAACGGTGAAACTGAAAAACAAGAAGAAAAAAGCCACACAGGACTCGTCGCGGTCGGGGAAAACGACTACCGAGGCTTTTTAGCGGTGCTAATCGGCGCTGCGCCGGCAATTTGCAAAGGCCGCCCTCACAGCACTAACCGGTTGCGCACTTGCGACACGCGGGACGTAATTTTCCAAACCGGCGCGAGGCTTGTCATTGCGAATCGATGTTGCTGGGCCTTCAAGTGTTAATCAACGAGACGGTTAAATTGTAGTTTTTTTTATTGTTATTAATAAATTAAATTCGGAGATTTTTAATTAAAATGATAAAGTAAAAGTTTTGAAAATGTTTGTTTATTCTTAGTTTAAATTTAAATTTTGTTCAACGATATATTAATTGGGATCTGAATATTTGAAGTAATGCACGCGTAACGTGGTTACGTAAGGACTTTTATCGAACCTGATTGATGATGATTAGATGCAAAACATGGAATTACTATAGATAACGGGATTAAATAAGAAAAGTCAAGGAAATTTATCAAATTTTATTCGTCAACGCTCTGTTCATAGATAGTCAGTAAATGGAAAACCTTTATTTCCATGACTCTTAATGAAACCGTAAATAATCGCCTCCGCTCTTAGCCTGTCGAGACTTTCGGAAAAGCGGAGGCCGAAACTTTCTACGAGTCCAAAAAAAGTCAATCCACTGGGAGTACCCTCGAAAACAGTTTGACCCACATAGTCGCATAACAATACCGACGACCGCAAAGTGTAATTTTAATCAAAACGCATAAATTTCCCCTTTCGAAAGTTAAGGGAAGAAAATCACTCTTTCTCCCGGGTAAAATCTAATATGCTAATAGGAATTGCGTATTGAATTTTATTGCGAATTTATGTCGTGCGAAAAATTCTGGACCTTTATACCTTCTCTCATCGTGAGGCGATGGTGTCTAGCGGCGCCAGAGGAAGGCAGAACGGTGACCGGAAGATGCAACCGGATGAGGAACGAGGTGCGCGTTGTGTATACAGATTGAACCACGTCTCGAATGTGTGTCTTGGTGTGTCGATCGTCGACTTTGAGACGTATCTAATGCGTCTATTTTTGTCGGTTCTGTCTTGCTCTCTCGTTCTCTCTCTCTCCCTTTTGTACAGCCTTTTTTACCCCTACGTGACACGTCTACTCGAATACAGAAGATGAGAAAACCGCACAGCTAAGTGACACTTGAAGCGCTCGAGTGTTCGCGTTTCAGTTTGTTGATCTACCAATTTAATTTAAAAGCAGATTTTTTGTGGCTGAAAATTGTTTTAAAAAAATTAGAAATGTGTTTCAACAAAATTTTGCAACCTGGCATATTAAGTATCGCGTTAATTGTTCTTTCTTAAATAACAGATAAAGCGAGAGATAGTGCAAAATTTTTTGCTTCATTTATTGCATACTTAGGAGGGCGTTTTAAAGCCTATTTGAGAATAGCTCCCTCCGCGCCGTTCCAACTTTCCCAGGCTTTCGGGGTGTCTGCCAGGAGCTGGCATTTGAAATTATAAATGAAGCAAATAAATCCCGAAACTTTTGAAAACATCCTACCGTCTTAAAGAAACAAACGCCCGAGTAAACTCGAGCCATGTCGAGTACTCAGGGGATGCATCAGTGAAGGAAACAGGCCTTCCTCGGTAACTTCTCTTTTCATCGCCTTATCGTTGCCTACATGATCTTCTTTATTTATCTATGCGTTTATTTATTTACAATTCTCGTTGACGCTTTAATATTGAAGCGGCGGTCGTATAGTTTTATGGTTATTGTAGAATAAACCTACTTAACTTTTCCAAGTTTACTCTGCACTTGATTTTTCATTTTTTTCTACTTCTACTCATTGTTCGACGATATAGAGGTGGTGCGATAACGCTTTTACCCGAATGAAAGAGGATATTTTTAAGAGGATTTCTTTCTCTCTCTCTTTCTCTCTCTCTCTGTTAAAAAGTATAAGCGTTCAGTTCGAGAGAATCTGGAAAAGAGGGGAGACAGTTTGCGAAGTAGTTTATTGACTTTCTCCAAATGCGCCCACTGTATTTCACGCTCCAGGTAGTTTTATGCGATAATGACGTTTCTTATGACGCTATCTCAGAAGATAGTCGGCCCGCTGGAATAAAAAGTGACTTATGGGACACTAAAGGCCGAGACCGCGTGCATCAGCGCGATACCGTTAGATTTTCGTTCCCTTGCGCCTCGAACTGAAGCGGGAATTAGTGACAAATGTCCTCTAAAATAATTTTATTGAACGAATTTGAAATCTTATATTCATTTTTTTATTTTGATACTTTAATTAAATCTCACAAATGTGTCTTTCATTTAATTAATTTTTTAAATTTAATTAAAAGAGCTCTAGAACTTAATTAAAATGAATCCTTTAATTCTAAATGAAAATAGTTTATTTAAATTTCGCCGTAAGAGTGAATTTATAAAACGCTAACTCCTGAAGAGGTAATTTCATTCTAGACACATTACGTCGCCGAATAAAATCAATTAAATAAACAAATAGAACAACATGCGCCTTGTTTGATTTAATGTGACGAAGAGTAGCGTTATACGCGAAAATTCGTAAAGAAACGGCGTGGAACCTCCGTCTCCACAGTAAAAGTCTAGCCGGCGAAAATAAACGGACGTGCCTCCGAAAGCGAGAAGGCACTCACGCCCGGGCTAATTCGGAAACGATGACGTCCGCTCTGCCTCGCCACCAACTGTTATAAGCCGCGGATAGTAGAGCGAATTCCCGTAGGCCTAGGGGACTATTATGTGCATGAATATTCCCGATGACTAAAACGCCGATAATTCGCGAGACCCACGACTGAATCAATTATTGCGCGCTGTGCATCTGCATGCGATTATAATCGTGTGCTAAGAGAATGTACACTCCGCGATGCAATTTAATTTTCGCCGGAATCTGTCGGTGTGCGTTTCCTCCCTTGAAAATAAAAAGCATACGATATCATTAGCAAAGCATTTAATAAAATATTTAGCTTATTTTTCAACATGAAAAATAATTTGTTTGTGTAGTACAACTTTGCGCACGATTTTATTCAAATTCGATTTTGTAAAATCATATCTTGCACATGTTGTGTTAAAAAAATGGTTCTATATTTGTGCGAGGAAGTGAGTTAAACCTCAAACCACGCGAGTATTAATTATTATTTTCGGGATTAGTTATTACTCTTTAGCTTCTCTTAAGTAGAGGCGAACAATCCAAATGTAAAGAATTTTTTAATATTCGAGTTTTATTTTTTTCTATTAAAAACATCAAATTTAAGCGCACGAAGGGCGATTGATTTTATTCGTGCCAAATTAAATTCAACGAGTCTTTTGTAGACTTTTGCTGGCGCTCGTCCCATTTTGGCAATAGTGTCGTTCACATTAAATTGAACACTCGCGCGAAAATATGTTTCTTGGTGAAGAATAGGTAAGATGTTTAATAAACGCGAAAGCGCACGCGGGCGTTGGATTAAAAGACAGTTTCTAAGTTTTCATGAGGAAATTTTATCGACGCGCTCGTACCGAGACTTGGCGACAATAACAATAGGGAAATTGCGAGCGCAAACAGAGCGTGAGGTGCGCTAATTTCAACTTCTTTATAAAAGCCCTCAAATTTATCCGCGCTATGCGCGAAAATTCCAACCGCCGCCTTAATAATCATGCGCGCTCTGGCTTGCCAACGCTTAAATCTCCGCACTCGTAAAATAATGAAAATAATGTCGCGGGATATTTTCGTCGATTCCCGAGATCTAACCGGGTGAACGCGAGTAGCCTTTACGTGGACCCCCTATATATGAATAATGCAACTCGCGCGACACGGGCAACAGCAATGCGAAACAGTTCTGGAATTTTCTGTGTGCATTTTGGAAATCTTTCTGTTTTTGTTATTTTTTATTTATTTTTTTTTTATTTTTGAGGGGGAAGAGGAAAGTCGATACGGCAATTTTCTGTTCTCAAAGCATCGTGAGTCTTGTACGAATGCAATGGGTGGCGCTCGGATATAGGCGTGATCGAAATTTGCTCGGAATGGGAGGGAGAGAGTAAAGCTGAGGGCTTGGAAATATTGTTTATTAGCCGCGGCGGGGGAAAGTCGTAACGAGGAACTTTATTGGAAATTGCGAATCGCGTTTGCTTTCGGGTCACTGGCTGCCGATCGAACCGCCGTCCCTTCCCGGTGTGCTAATTCACCGAGTCGTTTCTCGACCGATCGCCTTGCAAATGGGCTTGCCCGATGAAAATTGCTAATCTGCGCTTGTAGATTCGACTGTTTTCGGAATAGTTCCTGAGCTTTAATACACGGTGTAAATTAATAATTCATTAGTGATAATTTAGGTAGTTTATTTTTCATTTTCTTTTGAAAGAATAAATGCAAAGATAAACATTCATTTTAGCAATATTGTTAAAAGAGTGCAAAACAAGATATTAATTATTTTAATTATTGCATTTTTAATTAAATTATTTTTTTATGTAAAAAATTAGTAATGAAATCAACAATGAAAATATATTTGCAGTTGCTGTCTTCTTACACTGAAATTACAAAGAATTCAGTGCAATCTTAATAATGTTCGACAAAGTAAATAAAACAATTTTGCGGAATTCGCCTCATAATTAAGAATGCAGCTTGTACACTTTTTTTCTCTCTCAACAAAAAGTCAAGACTCTTAATGAACTTTCGCAGTCAAAACAAAAATAAGCATTCGGTTCGCCTGCGCCTGGCAATTACACCGCACTAACAACAATTAACCCGGACTTCTGAAACGTTAGCGCAGCTAACTCTCGTTACAGATTCTCTTAAAATACAAACCTACGGAAACTCTTTCGCGGGATCGGTCGATGCAGTAAATCAGTGGAAACAAACAGTTGTAAACGATTCCTCATGTAAAAAGGGAAAAACGGAGTTAGGATTATGAAGAGCACTACCGTAATAGTCCGGCTGAAAAGAGGGGCGGAAAATCCGCGTTTGCCGAAAGTTGGCGCGGTGGCACCTGAGACTCGTCGTGAGCAGAGTGTTGGGAGGGGGTGAGACGAAACTTCGAGGGGGACTCGTTTGCCGCGAAACTTCGCCAAAGCTCGTTCATGGGCGGCGCAGGCGTTAATGCGATTCGGTCGCGCGATATGATTTCGTAGGCTTTTGTTTGCGGCGACGTCCGAGCCCAAGTTTAATCGAAGGTCCGTGCATATCGCTGTTCCCCGGGAAGTGTAATTGACTTGCAGTTTCCGTTGCCGGGGCCTGGTGATTGAGCGTCGCCGGCCCGATTGAATTGTGGATTTTAGGAAACGGTCGATCGCCGAGCTTGAGAAACTCGAATGAAACTATTACGATTTGCGGGTTGAGAAAGAAGTGTCTGTTGAATAGGATAAATGGTATTTCCCGATGACTCCGGAAATTGATATCTACCTTTCAAATGTACTTATTTAATGAAGCGCACAGCATTCTCACTTTAAATAAATGCTGGCAGGACGTTACTACCATTTAAATTAGTTAGAAGCAATTTAGTTGATTAATAAAAGTCCGGTTTGGTCAACTTTTGAAACAAATCCGTATGCACTAAATGCTTTATTAACAATAATGAGGTAATTATATAGTATATGTTTTTACTTAAAAAGTTTGTTTAAAAGTAACGACATAAAGTTTCAGAATTCTCAAATTAATCATATGCCATTACACTTTCAAGTGAAAAATAACACCGTAAATTTAAATATTATTAAAATGCAGCAAAAAATATTTTAAGCGACATTCTACATTGTTGACACAGTAAAACTTGAAACGTTATTGTAACCTTCGGGTGCAAGAATGCCTCAATATTCCAGACCGGGTGCAGTTAACGCGGAACTATTTTTGTTCGCTTCTCGTTCGCAAGGCCAAACTTTACAGGCGGCAAAGTTTTAATTTCTATTCTCGCTGCTTACCATCATCGAACTTTCCCAGTCTGATCAACGCTTACTCAGAATTACTTCCTTCGTGTGGCTTTATTATTTTTTTCCTCGCCTCCTCTAGTGATAAATATTCCATCGAAGCTGTATTTTGCAGTGAATCACAAGTGCTAAAATATAGTAATTTCTTCCACTAGGCTTACACTATACTGATTCAAAGAAAAACTCTGGATAATAACGTCGAAGGTGGAAACTTTTCGCAAATAACAAAAGGAACAATAGATCGCCAAAGAGATCTATCGCGTTGATTCATATATCATTCACATTTAGTTTTAATAAAAAAAAGAAAGGGGAAAAAACAACGCATAGTCGCAGAAAATTGCACAAAGGCAAGGCCGCACGGATGCGCCAGATGTCTCCGTCTATGGCTGCGGCGCAACAATCGCCGTCCATCCGCAGCCAACTGCCGTTTCGCGTGCGAGTCAGAATCAAGAGAAAGAAATGCCGCGGCTAAGAGACGTTTTGTCGAATTGCTCCGACATGTATAGGCGAACTAAGCCGTCGGAAGGATTTGTCGGGAAATGTGTCAAGTGCTGATGACGCACTGAGGGCCTGAAAGTTCCGCCGTCGGCAAAGCTCACCAATGGGACCGAGAGCCGCCAGATATTTTTATTTCCCTACCGTCATATATCTAACTAGCGGGTGTTTTTGCAAATCGAACCGTTTTACCCCGGCTAATTCCTTCTAGTGTCACAGACGCGCGCATGAGTCACGCTTCGCCCGGTCCCCGGACCGTGCAAATTAATCGCCGGCAATGAATAATACAAAACGGCTGTACTACCAAGAAATCCTCGATTTTTTTTCTTTCCCTTTCTTTTTTGCGCGTTGATCAATCCGCGTTGCCCCTTCGTCAATTTTTTCTTCTTCTGGTAAAATATTTACGCTCGAAGTAGTTAGTGACTGTCGTTCGAGGGATCAAATATTGTCGCAGGAATTTTAAATCGCGTCTTCGGAGCTACTCTTTAAAGTCGAGTTCTCTGTGAGTGACGTCAGGTCGAACGGTCAATTTGGCCTGGAGCGCTGGAGCAAAAGGGAACAACTCGATTTACCATGCTCGGCGTGCGAGCTTACACCGGAGGGGTTGCTCGCTGGGTCTAAAAATAAACGGATAAAAAATTAAAAATTTCGCCTTCCACGAATCGCTCGAGCGAGGGCATCCGAACACTTGGCGCAGCGGGCTTTTTGCACGCGGTGCGCGTGCAACACAGTGGCGAGCCTTCACGACTTTGGCCGGAGGGATTTCTCGCTGTTGACGCTATCGATTGTGCGCGACGTTCGCTGGTCCTTGCTTTATTTCATTTCAACAGGTCTTAGCTGTTTGTTTGGGCGATAGACTGAAGGTTTCATCGTGGTCTCGATGTAGTTCACTAAAAACTGTAAATATGAAAAATTACAATTGAATTTTTTTCAATGAAAGATTTACAATGTTGAATTTCAGAGGATCTTATAGGTATACATTTAGAACTTGATGAACGATTTTGTCGTAATAAAAAATACAAGTTTTATAATAAAAAAATTTTTTCCAAAAAAGTGCATAATAGATAAATTCTAAATGAAAGCCAAAAGATATTTGACAATTAAATTTACTATAATTCTCTTTTTAATTTAGTAAATTACTTTACATCTTATAAGTTACCTTGATCTATCGCGTCCCACGTATTAGACCAAAAAATTTAATTAAAATCATTCGACGCAATACAACCTCAAGTAAAAAAACGAAAGAAAAAAGGGTCCACTTCAAAATCAATCAACGTTAATCTCGAGGGTGTCGAGAACGAAGGCGAGCCGTGTGTCGAAGTAAAAATTCTCAATAACGCATAACTCCCTCAACGAGATGTAAATAGCCTTGACTGGGCCATTCAGCCGATAGCGCGCGGGCGCGCGCCGGGGAATTAATAAATCCGATGAAAAGCTTCACTAAAATTGCCCGGACACGTCGACCGACGCTGTCTGCCTCGTGACGACGCCCTGCACGTTGCAAACGTATTACGCCGGCGGTACTCGCTTCTTTCTAGCGACTTTGCTTTTTCGTCGCGATTACTCGTTAGAGTCTATGCTCGCTTTTGTGCAGAGAGTGACGCCATTATTGACGCTTACGATTAAAACTGCGCGCCGAACACCGAGCAAGCGCGTAATAAGCCGAGCAGCGGCGGAGGCAGATGTAGCGGCGCCTATCTTTTTCCCCCGGAGCAGATGGACGGAAATAATTCGCGGTTAATTGCACGTGTCTATGGCGCTTTCAGCATGTCGCGTGCTTCCGGCACATCTCCGGCTGAAGGGAGGGGGTAAATAAAGACGGCATCCGGTTGACACCTTAGGGTTTAGGCGCGCGCGAAAAATACATCCTGCGATTAATTGCGCGTGGCCGCATGAAAGTAGGTAGATCGTCGGGTGCGATCGGCCGTCGGTCGATTGTCGTTCGGTTCAATGGTAGGCGTAATAGCGATTGCGTATTGGAAAATTAAAATGGGACTGTGCAAAGTTGCTTGGTTCTCACGAGTCGAAAGCTCGTCATCTTTTCCCTTTTATTTTATTGGAAGCTCGTGGGAAAATTGTGCGGAAATGATTCACGTGATTGGTCTTTGTTTATAATTTTATTTTCACTTTTAATTAGATCATAATGTGGCTTTGATATTGAAAAAATGAATAGCTCCTTATTCCACATTATTAAAAGCCGGGTTGGTAAAATAGTTGAACGTAGTGCTTTTAAAACCGTGGGCGGAGAAAATTTATTAACAATCGATTACACATTTCATTTTAGTTATAAAGAAATTTATTTAATTGAACTCGATTCATTTTTATAATGAAACGGAGCAAAAAGCTAAATTTGTTTTAGTTAATATTACAATTGAAATTAATTATTGGTGCATCGAAAATACTGGTTTCCATTCAACAGATAAAACAAGTACACATTGTTACGATGATTCGCAAAATTATAATCCCTCTACATTGCGTATAGCAAACGGAAAAAGCTTTTCTTGAAAATAAAAGTCTTTAGACATTTAGGCATCGTTAAAAAATATTCTTCCAATTACATTTATAAATAAACAACCGTTTCTCTTTCAGTTCGCTATAAAAAATACAAAAAGAAGGAAACTGGGGAGGGAAGAAAGCGCGAAGAAAACAAAGCGTCATCCTCACCTGATCCCGAAACTCCGTGTGGCGTAAGCCCAGGGAGGTTAGTCTTCGGCTTTAATCGCCCCGGCGGCCTTTGTCTCGAGTCCGTAGCAGAAGCGCCTTCCGACCACTTTCCAGAGTTAACGAGAATTAACGCGCGGGACCCCGGCGAGTTTAAAAAAAAAAAAGATTGTCGGAGACGCGGCAGAGTCTCTCGTCGTCAGCGACGGCGAGAACCCTCCTCGGCTCCTCTATGCTAATGCGCCGCCAAGCCAGCTCAGTCCCGACTCTCTCGTCCACCCTCCCTCCCTTTTTTTTGCGACGCTTCTTTCGAGCTCGGGAAAATTGTCGCTGCAAGTGGTTTACGTTGAATTCGCCGCGCGTATTTACAGCCGCGCTTCAAGCCTCCGAGTGGGGTCGCTCAGAGTTTTCTTTTCTTCGTCGACGCTTACCTCCTTCCTCAAGCATTCGGCAAAGACTTCTAGATGACTGAGCTTACGCGATGAATCGGAGGATTTCAGTGCAAATGCTTTTCTTGTTCGGGTAGTTAGTTCACTTTTTCATTGCTCTTCTTTACATATTTCGTTAACACGGAAAATGAGTATAAAAAATACTTCATAATTTGTAGGTCAGTCTTATTTGCATTTTTGTTTGAGAAATGCAATATTTTTTTTATCTCGATATTTTTTAACTTTGCTGAGCGTGCGCACATTTTCTTATCAAGATTCTTTAAAGATGCAAGTATTTCATCGAAGAATTCCTTTAAGATTCTTTTACAACTTCTACATCAGCATTATGGACAGAATGTCTGTAAAATTCTGAATAGGGCAAAATATTCAAAACACTTTAAAGCTTATTTAATATTTCCATTCGTATTATCAAAGAAATTTTCTTGATAGATGTGTTTAAAATGATTTTTTAAAAGAACATATTATACGAAAAATACATGAAATTCGGCTCTTGCTCCCAAAATAATTCATAAAGCAATACCATTTTTGGCAAACCGAGCTGCGCAAAGAATTACGCAATAATACAGATCATACAAGAGAAATAGCATCGAGATAAGTCAACAATGTAGTGATGCAGGGCCCTATCAAAACCAAAAGTTTCGCCCTCCGATATTGCGATCGCGCGGAAGATAAGTTTCCCTCCCCTTGACTACCCCAGGAAATGAGTCAGATGCAAACCGTTAGGACAGATTCGCAGTTGTCGCGAACAGTATCTCAGACGCTTCTCCGAGATGCTCCACTTGCAGTTTTCAGTGTCTCTCAAACTCAACTCTAATTTTCCCTAATATCGGTATATGCAAAATATTATTTCACAGTTTGTTATGTTATTAAATTGGCATTTATTAAAACCAGTTTTAAAATGAATAAATTTGATAAGCGGTGCGCTTGAAAAAAAACTTTCTGAGAATATTTTATATTATCAATTGAAATGTGATTCAAAGCTCGGACGATAATGATTTGTAAAGCGTGGCAATTTTGTTATCTTCAATTAATTTATCAGAATATGAATTAGAAAAAAGACGGAATCTGCATCTTATACGCAAAAATGTAAATTGTAATGATTCATTATCGCAACTTTGACAGCGTTCGCTAGATAAAACTATAAAAATACTGACATTGTTCGAGGGCATTCATTTTTCACAAAGCTCTCATTCAAGCTGATAAACTATTACCCTCACTTCAATTACAATCATGACAGAGTATAAATAATCATTATCATCAATATATTATTACTAAATCAGCATCGCGAAATCGATGGACTCCGAGACGAAAAGAGAATCACGCAATACTAATTTACAACGTAATCGCAAAGGATCAAAAGGATGCTTATATAAACCGCACCGGTCGGAAAAATTAAGAAAGCTGGCACATGGTAAAAGCTCGGAAAAGTCAGGCCCTCGCTCGATCGTGGTTGTTCTGAGATCGTCGGGGTGAATGGCCAGTTGGCCGCGCCGATATCGAGGCGCGTCGCTGCCGCTCACCTGTTCGGATTTTCGGCTCAATATCAGAGAGCCGCGCGAGCGCTTACGCGAGAAAATGAGTCCTCTTGTGCGGTTTCGTGCACTCGCAGGAGTGAGCTTAATCTTTTACGGTCTTTGCCTTTTTTTTCGCGGTGATAACATTTTAGGAGGAATAATGGAGTGAAGAGCGTGTCAGAGTTTCACTGTCTGCGGTGAACATGAATTTTTAGGTGTCGTTGTTTAATTGCGAAAATTTTTTTATTGCTTCACAAATTTCACCAATAACATCAATAAGTTTATATAGAATGAGGAATACTATTGGTTAACAGATTGCACAAATTAAAAATGTTTTGTGTCGTTTATTAAACTTTAACGTTCGCGACTACTTGAGCTACTCCGATAGAGACCTCGTTGAAATGAAATTGAATAATAGATAAACTTCAACGGTTAAGAAAATATAGGCATTCTTCGTTGGTGTTACAAATTAATATTTCAGTGGCCCGCTTTATTTACCGCAATTCCCCTCTACAAAGTTTTATTTCGATCGAATAAAGCAGTTGATCTATTAAAATAACTTATTATCAATTAATGTATTTCTCTTAAAATGCCATAACGGTGCTTAAATTAATCAAGCTTGCATTGAGAATTTCACAAAATCTCGGGTTTATTTTATCCTGTATCTAGACGGTGATTCGCCGTGAGCCGCGTCCCTATAGCGCCAAAATCGCTATCATTTTTCAAAGTTAAAAAACAAGAAAGAAACGGTGGTACATACAAGTTGTGCAAAACGGCGAAGATTTCGATGTCCGTAGGGCTTGCGGAGCCTGCAGTTTTTTTTCTCAACGGCGACAAAGGAGGCAACTCGACTGCGCGTTCGACGACTTCCTTTGTCCGCGCGCGCATCGATCTCGCGACGGCATCTAGCAGTCGTCCTCGGGAGAGTGCCTCTTCTCGGCACCCGCGCTCTTTTCTCCAAATATAAACCTACAAAGATTGTACAGTCTACCTAGAAAGACCTACAAAGATTGAGGCCCACCTAGGCGCGATAAAAATCA
Organism: Sycophila sp. Sp_5; assembly: GCA_018906775.1. Taxonomy (NCBI): domain Eukaryota; kingdom Metazoa; phylum Arthropoda; class Insecta; order Hymenoptera; family Eurytomidae; genus Sycophila; species Sycophila sp. Sp_5. Next base: position 1,537,519 of record JACCID010000036.1, read on the forward strand.
CCGGATGACAGTTCTTCTCGTCGTGCTACTCGCCCTCCTCCGAATGACTCTTAACTGACATGTATTTTTCCTACTTTTTTAAATGTCTAAAAACTTGTTTGTACACTTGCACGTAAAAAATTGCCATACCGCGATGTTGCATATGTATTATCTTTTTGTAGATCAAAAATGATTAATAAGATTAGTGGCGCAATAGCGTAAAAAAATTTTAATTTCAATTTTCAATTCCTTGTGAGCAAAGAAACCGTTGAGTTGAACTATCAGTAACATTGTCAGTCGAAGTGAATATTAATTTGAGATGATTGACGGTAAGCCAACAGCAATTTGCAACATCGCGTTATATGCACTTTCAAGCGGATAGCTTGGGAGCGATATTTCGGTATCATCGGTGAAAGCATGTCTGCTGAAATTCCAAGTACGCTCGTTAGTGTTTCGAGCGCTCGGCATCGTAATTTGAAACACACTACCCGGAACCCCGGAAAAGGCGAAACTTTCTTAAGTGAATCAGTTCCTTGCGCTTCTTCAACCATAGCTTCCCGCTCAGATTAAATTCATTCATCCTCTGGCGCTATTCATCCTTGCTTTACCGCGAAATTTTAAAAGCAGCGTAGATCACGCGGCCCATCGACTTTTAATATTTCAAAGCCCGACGGAAGCAACTGCAGAAAGGTGGACGCGGAGGAGCGCGCGTAGGCCATTTTCTCGTCTGGAAAAATCTCGCCTCTGCGGGCACTTAGACTCGGCTCGCCGGGCCAAAAGCGCGTTCATACATCAAAATTTAATATCGGCAAAGGTCAGAGCGCCCGGGGGCATCTATATTCGGCGGGTTCGATCGTGCGCGCAACTCCCACGGGGAGCGTTTCGGATTTATGGGTTCGTTAACCCCCGGGGTCGCTATCAAACTTGGCTTAAGCGCGAAATCGCCGGGGCTGATTTGTCGCGACGAACCGCCGATAGATGCAAGCGGGAGGATACCTTTGCCATGGCTGCGCCAGATGTCCTGGTTTCACGCCGCGCGATTGCTCATTACCGCTGGATTATTTATCGCCGCTGGAGCTACCCGAATATCGCGCAGCGGATTCGGTCAATTGGCCGACGGTTCGCGATTTTCGCGCGCTGCTTTTGATGGATTGGCTGTACGCCGTAGATACCGGAACGGGAGAGGTGTATGCTTTCGATGCGATGCCGCCAACGTCGCCAGATACAGTTTTTTTTTTCAATTTTGAAGTCTCATTCTGACGATATCGCGTGCTTGATACGCTGCCAGCGGTGTGCTCACGTGATTTGTTATTGTACTCGATGGTTAGTTCTGCTACGGAGGCTCCTCGTGTCTACGAGAAGTTTACGAGATTCTTGGCTTTCTTAACAAGGGTATATGTTGTGCTGTGATATGAACGTCACGCTTTATCAGTGGTATAAAGAATGAAGTTGTAAATACATGTTTTACTTGAAATAAATTGTACTTAAAAAGCGTACAAGCTTTGTGAAAGTAACAATGATTTTAAAAGACAATTTTGCAACTGTTAGCTTTTATAACAGTTTTTTTACAAAGTTACGTTTGCAACTATTTACATCTACGACAGTGTTTTAAAGTTTTTACGATGATAACGATAAATAAAATTGCACTGTCACATTGTGAATATGTAAAAAATTTTTGTACATTAAATTGTTAAGACAATAATTTATTGCCTAATTTTCATTTCATGCAAGAAAAATAGTAATAGTACGGGTTGTGCAAAAAGTAGATAAAAATTCCATAAAAATACAAGTCTAATCGCATCGAGCGAAGATCGTATAGAAGAGAAGAGGGAAACGGATTCTAATAGCAGAGAGCTCAGAAACGACGAGTCGTCATACGCGTGTTTAGACTAGGAATTAGCGCGTGAAATAAAGAGTGACGCCCGGGCGACCAGACGGGCATTGTAGTTGCGGTGCCGTCGCTCATGTAATTGTCACCGCCAGATGTCCTCTCCCTGTCCTCCCTACCCTCAAATGACCGTCATTTTCACGCTGCAGCTTAAGCGCACACCTCGCCAGGCGTGCAATGCTGCACCCTGAGATAATGTCCCGCCGAAAGACGCCAAAGCTTTTGCGCGCTTCGTCCCCTCGGCGCCCACCTTTCAATTTCTTTTATTCAGCTTCAAATCTCTGATTCCGTGCGGCAGTCGGCAACATTAGGGTGAGCTGTAATTCGATGCGGTGAACCGCCTGCGATACGCCATACATGGTTTAGACCTTGTCATTATAACTTGCTTTTTCACGGTTGACTCAACGTTGCGAGTTTTGAGATTTCTCTTTAAAGAACTAATTGTGCAATAACGAGTTTGAAAATAGTTGGTCATTTATTATCAATTGTTTCTTATAAACAAGATGATTCTTTAATTAACCTTTAGACTGCCGGAAAATCAATATTTTGACGCACCCCCTGATCGACACTTTGTGTATGATCAATCGTTGATATAAGATACCTTATATACCAGTTTTCTAAGGGCAATATGCTCTTTCAAATCCCGGCAGTCTAAAGGTTAATAAAAAATAGATCTAGTACATAATTATTATAACCTGTTAAAATAGGATTTATTTATAATACAGCGATCTTAAAAATTTAAGCTCTTTCAATAGATACTAAATAGAGTGTAATACAGTAGCTTACAGATAAAGAGTATTTGTTCAAATAATAAGTGTGAAGGGCACGATAATAAATTTATAAAATTAGGCATAAAAACGATTTTTTATTTGATTAAACACACATTTATTTAATACCTATTTTCAGTTAGTCACCATTAATTAAGATATCCTATTCACCATTTTATGACGTATAAAATTAATTATTATTATTAATTTTAATAAAGCGTAAATGTAATGGTTTCGTTGGTCTAAGCATTAAATCAGTTTGAAAGGTGATGCTTGAAAGAGGCTCAACAGGCTCTAAATAATAATTGAAGAGTATTCGACCAACCAAGGACTTTAATTCAGCAATTGCAAATTTTTGACCTATAACAATATTCAAATATTTAATTTTTTGTTAATAGATTACAAAGTACAAGCGCAAAATTCACAATAACAATTACTACAATCGTTTAGGTCAATAATTTTTTTTTAAATATTTGATCAGCAATCATAGTTACCTATACAATTTCGAGGTCCAGCACTAAATGGTAAATAGGCGAAATGGTGTCTGCCATTTGAATTTTCCGGTAAAAATCTATCAGGATCGAACTTCTCGGGATCTGTCCAAAAATTAGGGTTTCTATGGAGATTGAAAAAGTTGCACAGAATTTCTGCTCCAGCTGGCAACAACCCATGTTCTGAAAAATAGTTAAAATGTTAAAACTTGAAAGTTTATTTTCTGATAATTGTGATGTCCTACTTAGTTGAATTTCTTCTTTTATTTGTCGGAATACTATAGGAACAGATGGATATAATCGTAATGATTCCTTTATACATCGCTCGAGATAATTAAGTTTGTTAATATCACTCGGTTTCCATTTATGTTCGCAGTTATTAAACACATTTTTTATTTCAGCTCTAGCTTTCTCCTGCAATACAGATCATTTATCTTGAATTTAAATTCTAACTAATCGTATAACCATTTACCTGAGCATCTTTATTTTCAGCTAGTAGTAGTAGTGCAAAGGTCATCGCCATGGCTGTAGTATCATGACCCTATAAATATGAGAGTTTATCTGAAATTGGTTAATGAAACCTGACTGAAAATTAAATTTATTTTTTTAATACTAACTGCAAATGTGAATGTATTTACTTCTTCTTTTATTCCTTCATCATCAATTAGTCCATCTTTTTCAGCTGCTATCAGTAAATCTAGCATAGCCATTCGTCGTTTTCTTTCTTTATAGACATGATCACCATCATCTGCCTGCAATGAGTCGTTGGTAGCTTCTCCTAAATATTTATTTTCCGTACGCTCGTGATATTCTTTTCTCTCCTTGATTACCTGTTTCATAAAAAAGTAAGTTTAGTTTAGACCAACTTTGTAAGCTATGTACTAACGATCAGCATTTTACCTTATTAGTGAAACCATGAACAACTTCAAGTGCATTGTTTTGATCTCTAATAATAGGTATAAATGAAAATAACTTCAACATCCAATTCTGAATATACGGCTTAGGTGCCCTTTGACAAACAATGTAAAGAAAACATATGTACATACATGCATAAACATATATGGAAAATGTCCAAGTTTTATGCAACGTAATAAAAAGTATAAAGACAAATATTAATTACCTGTAAGCAGCAAATTCACCTAGCTTATAAATGGCATTTTTGTAATTTTGTATTACTTCTTTTTTGAATTTACTCAAATCTACTCCCATTGCTGATTCTGTTAGGATAAAAAATAATTCAATGAATATTTTTCCTTTGCATAATTTGCTAACAAAAAAATTGAGGAAAAATACCACAGATAATGTTTAAGGTCACTGTTGAACAAAATTTTACCAAATCGTTGACATATTCTTTTCCTTTAAGTTCTTTTATCATGTTTTCACACTGCTCTTCAGTAATATCCATATATTTTGACAAAATGTTGAAATGAAAGGATGGTGTTAACATCTTTCGCCGTTGATACCATGTTTCACCTTGTGATCAAAAGCAAAAAAAATGGTTTATTTCAAATTGAATATTAAAATTTGGCAGTTTTACCTTTGCTTGTTATCAGTCCATTTTTCAACCAAGAGTGGAAATAATCGTATATCCACGCTTTTTCGAGTGCTTTCTGGTGCGTCAATAAAATCTATTAGAAAAAAATATGAAATTATTAAGAAAAGAAAAAAATCAATTGTAAAACGTACGAAAAATTTTACTTCTAAATCATCTGGATGTGTAATGAAAAAAAGTGCTTTTGTACACATCCATACTCTTCCAATGGGATAGTACTTCATACACATCGTTTGTGCTAAGTCCCACAGTTCAGCTAAAATAATGTTTTATTTTATCAAATAGTTAATCGAAATTTTATAAGTGAATTAACTAAAAATCCGATGTAAATGAAAAACAACCATTCTGATAACTTTACCATTAGATGAAATTTTGTAGGACAGTATATTTCCAACGAAAGGATATGGTGGATCACCGGGTATTTTTGCAGTCAATTTTCCATATCTTCTGTTCCGAATATACAAATGCAAAATAATTAACACAAAAAGAATCAGTGGCAATAATAAGGTCGTAGAATCCATTTTTGCTGAAATAAAAAGGAATATAACATTTTTTAATTAAAGTAGTATATTACGCGACAAGGGAGGTAAAACAAGATTGGTCACAAATCGCACGAAAATTGGAAGCCTTGCCGAAGACAAGGATCACAAACGCGTGATCTGAGGTATACTTTTTTACTTCCCATGTCGTGTATACCATTTTTTAGACTGATCGGATGACACTAAAACCTTTCCTCCCGGCGCCCAATCGAAAAGGTTATGATTTTGTCCCGCTAGGCTGAAAATGATTTATTTTCTTACTAACGAGTAATTGCCGTTGTTAGATTAATATTGCCTGGTTTTACTCTTAAGTTCTAAGCACTTGCAGAGTTGTCAAATGCTGAGAAAGGACTGATTACAATAATGTAAGCAATCTATTAAGTATACTGTGATAATCAGATCTTCATTTGTATGCTTCAATACTTAATAGCAGACTTTTCAGTTTTTACCGTGAAAAAAGTTACTAATAAAAACGCAGTTTTTCTTGTCAGATGAATAAAAGAAGAGTTTCAAATATCTGGAAGAAACCATATTTTTCATTATAACTTTTCCTACTTCAAAAAAGGTTTTGTAAGAAAAATATAAGTCATATCGAATGTAAATTGATTTATAGTAATGTTACATAGGTTTATTTTAGAAAATTGATAAGTGTTAATATATCATAGGCTTTGTAAAAATATAATTTTTTATTTATTTTCGGTAAATTTGAAGTTATTTTTTAAAACTGCGATAATAATATAATGATCAATACACTTAAGGTTTGTTACACGAACATTTATTATAAGTTGATAAAAATTCGATGAAGGATTTAATATTTTAATTGCAATTTATTCAAAACAAAAAAAAACTATTTTTATTATGAATCAAATTGTCTCAACTTTACTAATTAAAGATAGATGAATGCATTTGCTCTATAAAGTACCCCACTATTTTTAAATACTAATTGTCAGAAGAATGAATAATAAAAGTATCAAATATTACAAATAATCGAAATAATATTTATCTATTGGCGGTAGTAATTACATAAAAAATGGGAATATTTTTTTGTAATAAAATTACAGTACAAATTATTTCTATAAAATTTTGTTTAAATTTATCACTTGAATATCTAACACCATCTTTATGTACACTAAAAGAATATTTCTAGCAAAGTATAGTAATTCCAAGGACAGACTTGATTTAGTTCAGTAAAAAGTGTCTAAAAAGTATAGTAGTTTATAATTAAAGTAAAAATTAACGCATGTTTTATGAACATTTACAATATAATTTAAACAAACTTTTTAATTTAGAAGCAACAATGATATGTCACAATGATCGATGTCACGAACAATGATGACTGTCCACGATTTTACCACTTTTAACTTCGGTCACTTATGAGGGCATTTTCCAGCAAGGTAAAGCAGGAAATTGCTTAAGGTGAAAACCCACTTTAGAGCCCAAGAAAGCATAATTTAAATAATTTTTCGTGGTAACTGGAAAACAGGAAAAGTATATGCATATACTTTTCCTTGTTTGCTGAAGAACATATCGAACTATGGAAAAAAATTGATTGCAAAAATGAGTAGTGAATTGTTTTAACGAAGACAACTTTTAATATTAAAAAACGGTATCGTACTTCCCTGGAGGAGGTTATTAGAACGCTGCAGTAAAAATTTCAGGTCGATCCATGCAATTGTCATCTAAAGAAATGTTGGCCAACTTGAAAAAAAAAACAGTTTCGAGAAAAACGTGTTTAAAGATTAAGAAGCAAATAATAACTAGAAATTTCGGTTTATCTAGAATCTGCTACATAACTACCCTAGATATAGTACATAATTATTATAACCTGTTAAACTAGGATTTATTTATAATACAGCGATCTTAAAAATTTTAGTTCTTTCAATATAAACTAAATAAAGTGTAATACAGTAGCTTACTGATGAAGAGTATTTGTTCAAATAATAAGTGTGAAGGGCATGATAATAAATATATAAAATTAGGCATAAAAACGATTTTTATTTTATTAAACACACATTTATTTAGTACATATTTTCAGTTAGTCATCATTCATTAAGATACCCTATTCACCATTTTATAACGTATAAAATTAATTATTATTATTAATTTTAATAAAGCGTAAATGTAATGGTTTAGTTGGTCTAATCACTATATCAGTTTGAAAGGTGATGCTTGAAAGAGGCTCAACAGGCTCTAAATAATAATTGAAAAGTATTCGACCAACCAAGGACTTTAATTCAGCAATTGCAAATTTTTGACCTATAACAATATTCAAATATTTAATTTTTTGTTAATAGATTACAAAGTACAAGCGCAAAATTCACAATAACAATTACTACAATCGTTTAGGTAAATAATTTTTTTTTTTAAATATTTGATCTGCAATCATAGTTACCTATACAATTTCGAGGTCCAGCACTAAATGGTAAATAGGCGAAATGGTGTCTGCCATTTGAATTTTCCGGTAAAAATCTATCAGGATCGAACTTCTCGGGATCTGTCCAAAATTAGGGTTTCTATGGAGATTGAAAAAGTTGCACAGAATTTCTGCTCCAGCTGGCAACAACCCATGTTCTGAAAAATAGTTAAAATGTTAAAACTTGAAAGTTTATTTTCTGATAATTGTGATGTCCTACTTAGTTGAATTTCTTCTTTTATTTGTCGGAATACTATAGGAACAGATGGATATAATCGTAATGATTCCTTTATACATCGCTCGAGATAATTAAGTTTGTTAATATCACTCGGTTTCCATTTATGTTCGCAGTTATTAAACACATTTTTTATTTCAGCTCTAGCTTTCTCCTGCAATACAGATCATTTATCTTGAATTTAAATTCTAACTAATCGTATAACCATTTACCTGAGCATCTTTATTTTCAGCTAGTAGTAGTAGTGCAAAGGTCATCGCCATGGCTGTAGTATCATGACCCTATAAATATGAGAGTTTATCTGAAATTGGTTAATGAAACCTGACTAAGAATTAAATTTAATTTTTTAATACTAACTTCAAAAGTGAATGTATCTACTTCTTCTTTTATGCCTTCTTCATCAATTAGTCCATCTTTTTCAGCTGCTATCAGTAAATCCAGCATAGACATTCGTCGTTTTTTTTCTTTATAGACATGATCATCATCATCTGCCTGCATTAAGTCGTTGTTAGCTTCTCCTAAATATTTATTTTCCGTACGCTCGTGATATTCTTTTCTCTCCTTGATTACCTGTTTCATAAAAAAGTAAGTTTAGTTTAGACCAACTTTGTAAGCTATGTACTAACGATCAGCATATTACCTTATTAGTGAAACTATGAACAACTTCAAGTGCATTGTTTTGATCTCTAATAATAGGTATAAATGAAAATAACTTCAACATCCAATTCTGAATATACGGCCTAGGTGCCCTTTGACAAACAATGTAAAGAAAACATATGTACATACATGCATAAACATATATGGAAAATGTCCAAGTTTTATGCAACGTAATAAAAAGTATAAAGACAAATATTAATTACCTGTAAGCAGCAAATTCACCTAGCTTATAAATGGCATTTCTGTATTTTTCTATTATTTCTTTATCTAATTTATTCAAAGCTACACCCATTGCCGATTCTGTTAGGATTAAAAAAAATCAATGAATATTTTTCCTTCGCATAATTTGCTAATTTAAAAAATTGAGAAAAAGTACCACAGATAATGTTTAAGGTCACTGTTGAACAAAATTTTACCAAATCGTTGACATATTCTTTTCCTTTAAGTTCTTTTATCATGTTTTCACCCTGTTCATTAGTAATATCCATATATTTTGACAAAATGTTGAAATGAAAGGATGGCGTTAACATCTTTCGCCTTTGATACCATTTTTCACCTTGTGATCGTAAGTAAAGATATTTGAAGTTTATTTGAAATTGAACATAAAAATTTGGCAGTATTACCTTTGCTTGTTAACAGTCCAGTTTTCATCCAGGGGTGTAAATAATCATATATCCATGCTTTTTCGAGTGCTTTCTGGTGCGTCAATAAAATCTATTAAAAAATATATAAAATTATTAAAAAGAAAAAAAATGATTGTAAAACGTATAATAAAATTTACTTCTAAATCATCTGGATGTACAACGTTAAAAATTGCTTCTGTACACATCCATGTTCTTCCAATAGGATAGTACTTCATACACAGCGTTTGCATTACGTCCCACAGTTCAGCTAAAATAATGTCTTATTTGATCAAATAGTTAATCGAAATTTTATCAGTGAATTAACTAAAAATCCGATGTAAATGAAAAACAACCATTCTGATAACTTTACCATTAGATGAAATTTTGTAGGACAGTATATTTCCAATGAAAGGATATGGTGGATCACCGGGTATTTTTGCAGTCAATTTTCCATATCTTCTGTTCCGAATATACAAATGCAAAATAATTAACACAAAAAGAATCAGTGGCAATAATAAGGTCGTAGAATCCATTTTTGCTGAAATAAAAAGGAATATAACATTTTTTAATTAAAGTAGTATATTACGCGACAAGGGAGGTAAAACAAGATTGGTCACAAATCGCACGAAAATTGGAAGCCTTGCCGAAGACAAGGATCACAAACGCGTGATCTGAGGCATCTGAGCCTTTTTACTTCTAGGCTAGGCTGAAAAATATTTAATTTCTTACTAACAGTAGCTGCCGTCATAGATTAATATCGCTTGGTTTTACTCTTAAGTACTAAGTAATTGCAGAATTGTCAAAAGCTGTGAAACGACTGTTCGCAATAATGTAATCGATGTAGTAAATATATTGTGCGATAATCCGATCTTCATTTGTATACTTCAATACTTCATTGCGATAAGAAGTTTTTTCCGGCTTTTAGCGTGAAAAAACAGTTATCTAATAAAACGCTTTTTACTTTGCAAATGTCTGGAAGAATAAGTATTTTTCATTAACTTTTTTTTTACTTTAAAAAAGATTTCTGAAAAAATGTAATTCATTTCTAATTTAAATTGCGTTACAGTAATGTAAAATAGGTTTATCGTAGAAGCACTTTAAGTTTTAAATATGTAAGTGTTAAACGCTTTATAAAAATATAATTTTGTATTTATTTTTGGTAAATTTGAAGTTATTATTTCCTAAAACAGCGATAATAATATAACTTCAAATACGCATACATTTTGTCAAACAAACATTTATTCATGCATATCTGATATTACATTGACTTGACTATCTGACTTGCATATCTGATATTATCCTTATGTACCCAAAGAGAAAAAATCTAGCAAAAAATATAATAAAAATTAAGTACTATGCAAGTATAGCAATCCAAGGACTAACTTGATTTTGAGTAAAAATTACTAAAAAGTATAGTAATTTTTAAGTAAAGTAAAATTTAACACATTTTACGAAAATTTACAATACAATTTATACAATTTATAAGCAACAATTATACAAATGCCCATGATTTTACCACAACTCAGGGAATCGCTTAATCTCAGCGTCCCGACAGCGAACCCTTTTGGGTAGAAAGAAGCTCGCCGGCGAGCTCAACCCATCCAACTTTGATTACGTCGCCACGGCGGAAGGCACTGTGTGAGTGCTCGCTCGAGTTTCTCTCGAATCGTGGAAGCTTAATCAAATTAACATACGGGAGAAATACGGGAGCGGAGCGTCGCTCGGCCGGATGCTCAACCCCCGTGGAGGCCCAGACGCGACGAACTATAACCACATAAGTTCGTCGCTCTCACGGCCTGCAGCCGACTGCAGCAGTCACCGCGGAGTCGCTGACGCTGACGTTGACGAGCCTCCTTAATTGTTATTGTTGCGTAACGGGATTTTGCTAATCCTTAGCAGGGCAAACAAGTCCGCCTGTTGGTCTCCTCCAGACGAAGCCGCTCACGCTCCCTCAACGCCCGGCGTTTTTCTTAATGATGAACCTAGTCGAGGTGGGTGGAGCTGTGAGTAAGAATGGTTGGGTGGGAATCTGTTTAATATTTTATTTCTTTAATGTGTGTACTTCCAACGTAGCAGAATTATTATCGGAATTGTGGAAGGTTCATTAAAGTCATTTCGTTTTGTTTGATACAAAATGAAATTGCATGAGAAGAAACGTTGAAACTGGAAAACCCAATAAAATATAATTTGAAGGACTTTTATTAGCATTGCGCTGAATTCTATGCTTCAGCTTATAGTAGACAGAAAAATAAATTTAAAAATATGATACGTATTTCAAAAATTCTATAGCAGCTATTCATTTAATTTTCTTTTCATTAAAAAAATGTTTATTTATTTAATTCACCAAAGTAACGTACATTACATTACAAAAAGTAATCCAACAGTGGATTGAATCTCCTATTCGCTGGTCTGGAGTACAACAATATACATACTAAACTTAAAAACTAAAACATCAAATATTAAAGTAAAATTTATTAACAAGAAGTAATTCCTCTTGTACCGGGCTACGAAAGAGATTATCAAGTGTCCGAATAGAAAATCAACTGGCATTCAGGGACGCGTAGTAGCAAAAATTTTCCGTCTTGTATCGCTCAGTCCGCGTCCCCAAATCGCAATGGGAAGAAGCTAAGCAGGTTACGGTCCAAATCGGATGCCCCATTCAGCGAACCCAACTTGCGCTCCCTACGAGAAACCTAAAGCGCGACGAAATAAAAAAAACTCCACGAAGAATACTCGCAGTGCAGAAAGGCGCGTGCTGCGCTCTTTGTAGCTCGGCGAGTCGAGCCTCTTTGTCGCAGCCAGGAATAACCGCGCGGCCGACTTAGAAAGTCATCTGCACATGGATTCGCCAAGGCGATGCTCACGGTATCGAGATGCAAATGCATGCTACTCTCGCGCTTAATTGAGGACTCGCGCGAGAGCCCCACCTACATGCAAGTGTCGGGGACGGTATTTTTGGCTCGTAAACGCAACTTTATGGGTCGAAAACTGCACCGCGTGAGACTGGTCCATCCGCGACGATTATCCTTGTTTAGCGGTAGTAAACGACAGCCCCGCTTGGGAGCGTACAGTTTGTTCGCGTATATATATTTTTTTTGTTTAAAGTGCGCCACGCTGGGAGAAGCTCTTGGAAAATCGTTTACGACGACGCTCAAAGGCCATTATTGAAAACTGGTAATGCAAATTCCCTCGCGAGGTTTTTTTACTTATGCACCCAGAGGCAAGGCTAAAAACATCATTACGGATCCATTTTATTGCGACGGCAGATGAAGAGCTTTTTAGACTCGAGCCGCAGTAATGTCAAGTGGCGAGACCGAGCTTTCCTGCTTTATATTGATATAAGAACTGCCTACCTGGGTTGGCGAAGCCGAGAAAATCATTATGAAAGCCCGACCTATTTATGAAAATGTGCAGTTTTCAAGATAAGGACGATAAGAGGCCAATTACTGCTCAAAGACCAACGTCTTCGTAGTACACTCACCGAGGAGAGGGACAATTTTATTCGATCGATTTTACGAGACAATGCCTCTGCACTTTCGTATCGTAACAAGCGTCTCAAAAAGCCTCACAATCTTTTTAAATTTTCGAATATACTTTTTTATAATTATTGTTTTTTAATACATTTTTTGCGGCAATCAAATCGTTTGTATTTTTGTGCTCGTAAATTAAAAGATTAATTTATCAATTTAAAAGCTCTTATTCAAGGTGCAATAATCGTGATGCTCAATCTCGGGCACGAGCTCCTCGAGTAATTCCAAACAAGGCAACATTCGCAAATGCTATCTCGGGAGCTGCTGTGCAGCGACTCTCAGCCGCATCAATCCGAAACTTTTCCCTCCCATTAAGGAAGATAAGATCGCCCTGGGCGGGGGTGAGCCGTGCGACATTTGCGTGTCCAGCGGCGCGAGCGCACGCAGTTCCCCTGGCACCTATACGAGATGCGAGCTTGAAACGACGCAGATGTCGCGGCCGCCGGTGATAATCAGACGCGGATGCGAGGGTAGTTAAACCAAGTACTGCAGGAAAGTCGAGTTCCCTTTCCTTTCTCTCCCTGCGCTATTTGGCGGACAGCATCAGGAAACAATTGGCATGGAAATGGTCTGCTTTTCGCTCGGGCGAATGCACTGGCGTGCCGCTTCCAAACTTTTCCCCGGGTTGTCTTACCGGGAGACGCTGAGTTTCTTTTTCGCTATGCAAACATTTTTCTTTACGCTGCATATATACACTTGATTTAAAGTTTTCTCGTTATCGCTCTCGTAGACACTGTTCGATTTCTTAGAATTTTCACGCGTGAAAAATGTTTTGTAAATTACTATACATGCGCGAGAGGATTTTTTTGTAACATTCATGTGATCTGCGCCAAATGCTGGGAGAGAATGATGCTATAAAAATTACTCTAAGAAGCAAAACCATATGCAAAACAAATTCGAACAAGTAACGATCGCCTGCTAACGAAATAAGCTTTGGGTAATTTTTACTAGATGGTTGATAAAAGTTTCCGAAATTCTGCTTAAAATTTAAATCTTCGTAAATAATAAGTGATAATTTTCGTGTAATTTTTAATAAAGTTTCCATAAAAATTACTAAACGTGTAAATTAACTAAACAGTGCAGTAAAAATTAAAGTTCACATTGTATTTATTCGATTTAAAGTAGTAAAAATTACTTAAAATTTAATAAAAATCTTCAGAAAGGCAAGGCGTCCCAAGATTACTGTGCAAGTACGGGTAATTTTTACCCAACTATTCTCTCCGTATAACCGAGAGGTCTGTGTACTTCGAAAATGATTAAAGCAATAAATTTATTATCATTTGACTGTTTTTATTTTTTAAAATTTCATTCGCAAGTCTTAGAATCAAACGACCAGATTGGCGAGTTGAAAAATTTAGTATTACCCACGAAGCTTGCGCAAAAATTAATGCCCAATCATCAGCGCATAAATTTCTCGCAGCAATTAACGCGAGCAGCTGAAGCACAATGTAATAACACAGCTATCGTGCTGCGCAAAATAATCATTTCCAATTTCCGCGGAGCGACGTTTGAATGTTTAATCATTGGACGTTATGTACACCGGCAGATGCATTCCTCGGTAGCGTTTAGCTGGGCACGCATTGTTTCAACGCCGACTGGATAAAACAATCAATTTGAAACAATAATATCCTCTCTAAACGTTCGCGCGCGCCGAGGCTCGCCTGGAGTTGCTCAACCGAGGAAGACAATGAATAGAGCGGGGCTTCATAAACACGGCAGTCTCGTCGCCGAAGAAGTAAATCCGTCGTAGTCGATGCATGCTTATACTATCGCGTGCGACGTTGAATCCGAGCGTGCCTTATCTGTAGCGGCCCCGTGGGGCCGGTGGCCTCCTCGCAATTATCCGCCGGGCTGAGCGCACTCCTGCCGAAAAGGAAGCACGAGAAAAAAGAAGGATAGGAGGCGCTAGGCGGCACCGAGGAAATGGTTAATGCTCACGAAATCTCCGCGAAAGCGCGCCATTAGGGTCGTATACGAGCGGGGACAATGCGCCCGCATTGTTTCCCGTTTTGGGCGCGGATGCGGAGGAGGTGGGAGCGATATTATCGGTCCCGGTGCGCGCGAGCTTTAATTGCCGTGAAGCTCGAGAGTCTCGACGCGGGGTTTCCTCCTGCTTTTAAGTCCATTTGCTGAGCTTCAGCGGCAAACTGCCAGTTGTTTGTTTTTTAGACATAGTTTGAAATTTATTCAATTTTTTTTTTTGTTGGGTGGGATTTTTTTTAGAAATTTAGAAATTTATAATGTTAAAAGCTACATGTGAAATTGGATATATGAAATTTCAATTGTCTAATGTGAGATGCCTTTAATTTATTGCACTGAGTAATCATTTATTTATTCAACTTTCGAGACACAATTAAGTGCGTGCATGTAAAGCAATGTGAGCAATTTTAAGAACTTACTGCTAAAATATCGCAAAACTTGTTTAAGAGTGAAAAAACTATTCAATAAGAGTGATGGATGGCTCGAAGAGATTTCCCAACTTGAATAATTTTTTAACACTTACACATCTTGATTAAATAAAGCTTTACACGGATAGAAAGAAGGAGATTACTTTAAAAATTTATACGAGATTCGACTATTTCGTTTAGGAGTTTCTCCTTGAAAAAAGGAGAATTTTCTATAAACTGTAGGAAAATCTCCTTCTTTCAAGGAGATTCTCCTTTTTTCTATCAGTGTATTTGCATTGTATCCACAAAGCTGTGGATAAGAACCAAAAAAAATGTGATAATGCTCCACTTAAATAAACATAGAACAAAAAATCTATTAACGTGTTTCATTATATTATCATTTTTAACCTTATTTCTTATTTATGTTTCAGGTGAGTCCAAAAAAAGAAAATTTACCAGAGCAGTATCGTCAAGATAGCATGGCTTCGTAAAGTAATCAATCTCTTATCAACAAAATGCACTCCGCGAAAAATGTCACGTATAGTGCACCGGCTGGCCGATGCAGACGTCATGCGGCGAGGCTGGAGTGCGCCGACTGCACCCGAGATAATCATCGCGTGAAAAATCGCGCGGGTATACGAGGGAAGGGGGCACACATAGTGAGAGGGTCAAGGGACGATAATAGTCGATGTAAATTCGTCGGGGCGCGCAGCCCGATTACCGGGGCGCGTGTTTGTATCCGCGGCATTGTGTACGCGGCCTATGCAGCGTCCGCGCGCTTCGAGGCTTAGAGCCGCCCCCGGATGCTGAAAATTATCGATTATCCGCCAGCCGCGACTGCACCCGCGCCGCACGAAACTATCGCTCGTCGCGCAGTGGCGCGCGCTAGCGCCGAAGCCGCCGACTCGTTATTATGATTTACAACGCGGTGCCCCTGAATATTAGCTGTAATCCTATTTATTTGCGGGGGCTCTTCAGCATTTGTCCGTGCAAAAGTGCGAATATTACGCGACCAGGTGGAGAAGGGAACGAGGAGGAGTTTACGTAATTGCGACGATCTTGCAAAGCTGAATTGGTGAAAAACCGCAAAATTGCTGCGCGAATTAATCAAAACTGTTATGCCAACTGTAGTAATTAATTAATGCAGGACATTTTGTCCAAAGATTATTAATAGGAAAATTTAAAATGCAAATATACAATCATAATTTAACGGTTTTTTATTACATTTGAAGATTTTCGTTTTTGGATTTATGGGGTTTACAGCGGCAGCAGAGAAATTAGTTTGACAATGAGTTTACGCGAGTAATTAGTAACATTAAATTTGTCATCTCAAGTTTTCATATGATTTTATTTACTTTCACCTTAAAAGTTCGTTGCTATGTACACAATATGCTCTTGTTAAAGCGGCTAAACTACAAAGGACTCATTGTCATTGTCGTCACAATAACGCTCCTATGATTTTCCTGAAAAGCGCACAAATTGCATAACGTGACACACTAATCGCGTTAACTAGATGTCGTTACAATCGCCTCGCAAAATTTCTGAAAGGCAACGCGGCGCACATCCCGCGCGCTCGCGTTAATTGCTATCTCATATACATCTCGTAATTGCGCAGTGCGCCCTCATAAAGGCGGTCGAAATTCTGGTGCGAGCACCTCCTTCTCACTCTCACCACACCCCTGAAGAATCTATTAAATCCAGAAAAGCCCTCGGGAAAGAGGCGCGGTTTCGCGGCAGAAAACAAAAGTGCGCCCGTCGCCCGAAAAGAGCACGCTGTAATCTCGAAAGCTCTTTTGCACGCCTCGACGCGCGACCCTACGAGGGCCTGTGCGTATCCCTTGCCTATATGCAGCCCGCGTCTCGGCGATGCCGCTGACGGAGCGGTCAACAACCTATTATCAGGCGCGAGTATCTTATGCGTCTCCGTCCATTAAACCAATTAATAGCGTGACCCATTAATTTCCATTTCTAGAAAAAGTGAATACGCAAAGAGACGACCTAAGATCAACCAGTTTTTACCTTCCTCCTCTAAGTAGCTCCCTAACTAGCATTTTGAGTTATCAGAAACCCGGAGGGATAATATTGTCGACCGAACTCGGGATGTGCGGATTTCGCATCCGGGGATGTTCAGAATTCAAATTGGAATTCAAAAATTATGCATTCTATAAAGTTGTATTATCGCTAATGCTAGACATTCGCAGCAGCGAGTCCCTAAATTGAGTGAAACGCCGCGGCACATTCACAATTCAAATTTTGGTCATGGTGCATTCTCCCGACTTGAATTACAGCTTAATTCCCGAAATTTCCTAATAAATTTGCCGAATCGCATTTCGCGCGCTTGGGGCCCATGCGTCACGGGACTCGTCTTCTCTCGCGACGCAGAGGAGAAAACAAAAGTCACAAGTCCAGTTAATCGTAAATCCCCACATCAAAAGCTCGGCAACGAATGCTGCGCAACCGGCAGACACGCAAGCTGGCAATTGACGGCATTAAAAGCCTCTTCGCCAGCCAAAGCGTGCCAACAAAGCGAGCGCGGCGTCCACCTCCGAACATTAGAGCCAATTGGGGGCGCACGCGGCCGCAAGAAGCGAGGTCCTTATCTCACGACGATTCTTTTCTCCGACAGTAATGTTCATCTCGGGCGAAGATCGCGACGCTGCAGCGCCTCCTACATGTACACGCTTATCTCGCCCGCGTGAAAGAGCGACCGTCGTCTCCTCCGTCCGCGACGACGGCGCTTTATTTATGAGGACTCTGCCCGCGGTGTAAGCGTTCGCGGTCTCACTTTCTCTGTCTGTGTATATACACTCGGCCGGATTAGTTTGCCGAGTTTCGCGTTATATGCGCGAGGGCTACAGACCATAGTCGGGAAGACGGCGGCGGCCATTGTTTCATCCCACCCCTCCCGCGATGGGAAATTGAACGGGTAATTAAGAGGATTCGAGTGGTGCGAGTTTAGGGTCGACGTCGTTTCGGAGGACGATATGGGAGTTCTACGAAAGTTTTATATACTTCCGCGTGTACTTTGTGGCGGATTTATATCCGGAGGGGAATCAGCGATTTGACGATGTTTTGATTAGGTCACCGAGTGTTCTGGAGAGACGGGAACAGGCTTGGTGTAATGATTAAATCGAGCTCGCGAGCTTATTCATAAAACGTATATTTAGTTTTTTTATCGCTTTAATTATGGCGAATCGTTTGGCTTATGAGTGTTTCTGTTGGTCGTGCGTTACAATTATTAAGCTGTTAATCATAAATCTTGATCAATCGATCTATTGTATTACAATTTAAGAATTATTTTCTTTAATTTAGTTTCGAACAAAATACAATATAAAATAATTAACAATAATCTAAAGTAACAGTACAATAAACATTCGAAAGCAAATTAAAGTTCAGCGAGATGAAAGTAAACTAAAGCAATACAAGGTTCCGCCCAAAAGGCTATCAGACGTTCAGCGAACCCGAAAACCTTAACACGCAGATAAAAATTTTCGCTTTACCCGACAATTCCAGTGTCTAGTCGACCCCTTCCCCATCGGCTCAAAATGATTCCAAACCGCGAGCCCAGCGTTGTTCCGGGCGCGCTTCTATTCTCGCTCTCGCGCATTAATTAAAAGTAATTACAAAAGCCGGCGATCCAGCCGGCTAAAATAGCCTCGCCTCCTTCTACTCATAGAGCCGTTTTCGCGTAGCTCCTAGAGCAGAGCGGTTGGCCGCCTGCCAGCTGAGGCACGAGGAGTAGGAGGAGAGCTCCACTGTATCACCGCTACTTCGAAGACCAGCGCGGTCGTTGTTTGGATTCCCGAATTTCGCGCGTCCCGCGTTTCACGACTGCCAAGAAGCGACGGCTCTCGGAACGCAACCCTTGCTCTCCTCCTGCGAGCAGTAATCGGCCGACTGACGAATTCCCGCTGCATAACCGCGCCGCGAGTATTCCGTAGCAGTATACGAAGGAGCAAAGCTTTTCACGGTCGGATGTTATTCATTGTTCGGGGGATCATTTGTTTGCCCGGAAGATGGATAGCTACCCTCTTGCTTTTATTTACTTTGTTTTTTTAATTCGCAAATATCGTTGATTGCCACACATTCCAGGACTGATGTGGTCGAGAATGGTATCCTAATCCTAACGGAATTATTCGTTTTAACGGGCGCGTCGGGTTCTGAATTTATGCGCCGCTGTTTAAATTAGAATAGCATTCTGATAGGGAGATTTGCCATGGTTAAAGATTGCAAGGTAGTGATAAGCTACTATCTGCGTTTCGTGAAAATTTAAGCGACGTATATGTCTTCGACGATGAGATCTCAATTTAACGTGACACACGCTGCATTCGTAAAAAAATATTCCCCGAG
Organism: Sycophila sp. Sp_5; assembly: GCA_018906775.1. Lineage (NCBI taxonomy): Eukaryota > Metazoa > Arthropoda > Insecta > Hymenoptera > Eurytomidae > Sycophila > Sycophila sp. Sp_5. Next base: position 1,556,930 of record JACCID010000036.1, read on the forward strand.
GTATTATGTGAATTTTTATACCAACGTCAAAAAACGGTTCGAGCTCTCGTCGCGTTGGAAATGTGATGTTTAAAATCGTAAAAGGGTCTCGACGCGTGTCGAATCGATAATATACGGACGTACCATAAAGTTTGCACAAGTTTTAATTTTGTCGCCAGCCGCTTCCTGATTTTCATTGGTGAACTCCGATAGAACAGAAATTGCTCGTCATGAAAATTTTAGAGGACGTTTAATACAAGGAGAATGGTTTCAAAACCTGCCTTATTTTACGTAATATCAGATTTTTTATATCGAAGCGGATATATAAATTTAAAATCTTTTAAAATAGTATTGCAATTTTCTGATAGTGTTAAAATCTGCATAAATCGACTAAAATTATTTTAAAAAGGCCCTGTAATTCATTATTATTTGTCTGCCACTAATTTTAATTATCAACCGATTAAAATTGAATAACCAGCATGTAACATTTACGTAACCTCCATAGGCTGTGCCAAAATAAATATCCTGAAGTATAATGAATTCAGCTTCTCGTGAACTGAAAGGTATCCAGTTCCCCGGTACTCTTTTTCACCCTTGCAATATCGTTTGCCTGGTAAAAAAAGTGCAGAAAAGAAAATTAATGAAATCCCCGGAGCACCGCACAGCTCCGTACCCCCATGAAAACGAGAGCCGCGTTTAATAGCGCCGACCCCAAAAGCGAGAGAAAAAGGTTTCCGGTGCAGCGCGTGGATGGTTATCGTGCGCACGGCGCACCGGCTCCGTATATGAAAGGCAGCGGCGCCTGCATACGCGCTTCTCCCGCGCGCGCGCGAGGAGGCACTTGCGTCGCAAGAACATAACGAGCCGACGGCGCACATCGCCGAGGTGAGCCGGCGCCTTCTTTCTTTCTTGAGCCGACCTTTGACTACATCACCTTTGGCGACAATCGTGGCACCCTCGAGCTGCTCCCCCACCAATACCACTCTACTCATTTGGCGAAGTGCTCTTGCGAATCGGCCGCTCTCGGGACCTTTGAAGCTCTAGGTTAGAGGGGCGCGCTGGGTTCGATCCTACGCTTTCTCTTTCCCCGTTGTTCTTTGATTAAAGAGATTTTCCGCCCTCCGATGTAATATTCTTTATCCAGCGGATTTTACATTTCAATTAGCGTAATGCGGGTGGGAGGGGAGGATGCCTCGCGGCTGATGTTATAATTAACCAAGTTATTGCGCGCGACGGCCACGGCGATAACGGCCGGTTGAGTGATGGATCGCTCGTGGGAGAGGAGGGGGGGTGTTTTAAAGCTTTGCGCGCCATTATCGCTGATGAACCACAAGACGTGCGCGGAAAATCGAGTCCACCGCTGTAGGCGCATTCAATTTAATTTCATCATTGCCTGCGGCCCTCGGAAATCCCGGGCGGCGCATTCTCCGGCGGTCACTCGGCCTTTGAGCGCAGAGAACTCGCTTGGCCGAGGGAGCGTCTCGGTAGCTGGTGGTGCACGTGCACCGTCCACGCGGCGTATGATGGAATTTCAAAGCGCGTGCGATTGCACCGAAATTACTAACATTTATCCAATCATCGTAATTCCGCATCGGCACCTCGGCCCAATGGCTGTATGCGGCTGGGTGAAAATCGACGCGCGATCCGGATGCTCTGTGAAAATCGAGAGGTGGAGTCGCGCGAGGAAGTGCCGTGAATACGACTGTCGTGCACCCTCCGGGCACTCGAAGTCGACTTTGTTCGCCAGAAGGGTAGGAGGGATGAAGTACGGAGTTACCAGTCTGTTAGTTCCGGGCTTTTATTTTTAATTAAGCGATGGTATCCAACAATTAATGAATTAAGTATTGTATTAAACCGTTTTAACTGTAGTTTTTATTAATTAATTTTGTTGAAAAATGAAATATCGCTATAATAGTATTTTAACTAAGAAATAAGAATGTATTATTTAGAAGAACAGGTTAGAAGCGCGCTGGATTTTACTAGCAAGAATAAAATATACATATTAGGTAGTTAAATGCGATCTATTCTTTCTGCCAGTCGAATTAATGGAGTTACCGTTTAATATGTGCGAATTGACGTCCGATGCAGCAATTAATCTTTATATTTTAAGAGCTCGAAATAATTTGCTCCGAAATCGAATAATAGGAACAATGACTATAGAGCCATTTCAAATGAAAATCAACGTGTATGGGCGTTCACATGATCATTGAATCTAATGGCCAGCACGAAAGGGCAATATTCGACAGAATTGATTCTGGCAAGAGCAGCAAATAGAATGTCATAATGGAAAATAGAAGAAAATTTATCGTACAGCTCTATTAACCCGCGTGTACGCGTTCTTTTGTACCAAAATTTTCGACTTGAAATCACAGTGTTCCCTATGCTCTAAATAAAAACTTTTTTTGCTTTCGAAATATCTCTGAAAATTAACGATCGAGAAATCACAAAAAAGTCAAAGCGACACTGATTAGGTTACATTTCGCGAAAGAAAAATAGACAGAGTTCTTGACGAATGGGCGGAGCGACAACAGCGATCGATGGAGCGAATAAAGCCGGAGAAGTCCTTAATTACCTAAAAAATATTTCTCTCGCGCATGTCGCCTGAAGCGACAAAATGATATCGACAAAAAAAACGAGGATGGAATTTAAGCTAAAAGTTCACACCAAAAATGTTACAGCTGCCGGGAGAAAAGAACGCACGGGTGCGACGTTTACACCACTCGGAAAATGTATTGGTCGGGGCGGACTTAATTAAATTTTTTCGTCCAAGGAGGACGAAAGGGGAGAAGGGAAGCGACTCCTCCTCCGCTCGTCGCGTCTTCCCCGCAGTTTTCAGCGCCGGAGGTACACTTGTAAATCAGACCGTGCGGTGAGCGCGAGGAACAAAAAAAAAGAAAGAGAGGAAGAAGAATCCGGTTACTTTTTTCGCACAGCCTCCACCGATTCAATTCGCCGGGGCACAAAGAGCCCCGGCCGCCCTCGATTTTTCTCCTGCAAGAAACGCAATTTCCGTTGAAAGCCGAGCAGGCGCGCGCCCCGACTTACCGGGTGCTTTTCGTACGGCGCGGCGCTTATTCAAAGAGCTCGAAAGTCAATTATCCCGAAATATGTAATTCAAGCTGAGTGCCGAGCAAGCGGTCCCTTGATTCACTTCGTCAGCCTTTGCAAATATTTATAGCGATAAATTGCCTTCGCTGTCGATCGGACGTACACCGCACGCAGCGCGCGGCTAATAGGGCGACCCCTTCGGGCCGAGCTTTGACGTTCACACTGTTTGCTCAAATCGTATCGAATGTAGCCTGCGCGCAGGACGAAGAGTCCCCCGTCGTTTAACCGACGGAGAAACGTCCCCGGTGCGACGTACCCGAGCGTAAGCAAATGCGAATGAACCGAGCGAAGGATCCCGAAATTAAATTTACCTCGACCCAGGGGCCGTCCTGTGTGCGAGTTTGTATGCCGATGCGCGTGGACTCGCGAATTTCGGTCGACCGATTTATTTCGCTAATTCTGTTCGTGTTTGGTTAACGCGTCCTGATCTAATTTCCTGCATCCCGCAACATCGATATTACGTCTCAATCAATTGTCGCGCTTCCTTTTTTTGTGTCCTTCTGCGCTCATCGAAAAAGAAAAGCAAGTCGCACTAAATTAGAAAGCATTGGTTAATTCTAAGCAATTAAGCGAGATTGAATTAAGAGGCCTCGTAATAATTTTCAGCCGCGCGAGTGCACGGGAAATCGAGTAAATTAAAAGTTAACGCTTTGCCCCGCTTCAATTGTCCGTCGACCCGCGAAGTAAGTTTTCACCTATAAAGCCGGCACTCACTCGACGAAAATAACTTCATAAAATGAAAAAGAGCCACTCGAACTGCTTGTTTCGAGGCCGGAACGTCTGGCGCGGTGTACGAACGATAAAGGGAGCCGCTAAACCGAACGTCTACGTCGTCATCTCTTCCACGAAGGAGAATGAAGGAAAGGAAGTGATACGACAGCAGTGCTTGACATGCCGTGGAGACATTTAGCGCGAAATTGCCGTAATAGCTCCGATAAAAACGCATGGCAAATTGGCCGCGTGCGCGCACGCGGGCTTTCGAGAGTCGGTGTAGCATTCAGCAAAAAAAAAAAAAACAAACAAACGCCGGTTCGCGTGCGAGGGAGTCTCGCTGAAGAAAGGACGGTAAAGAGAGCGAGCGATAAGGAAAAGAGGAGGTGTGTTGCGTTATTTTTTTTTTACTGTGGAGGAGGCACGTTGTGGAAGGCTCGCGAGTCGCGCGATGTGGGTGAGCGGCAGTGTGTTATCAGAGTTTACTCGATGTCTGGGGATGTTACTGCCGTTGGTAGCGCTTGTACTATTGCACTATATCCAGCGAATTCGTCAAGTGTTTTTTTTTTGTTTACTTGTGTAAAAAAAAAGTTTTACGGCAATAAGCTCTTTTACAAAGTAAGCAGTTATAGTATTCGGTCGCGAAGTAAGTTAAATTAAGTATTTATAATCAGCTCTAAGCAAAAATTTATTTTCGTAAGATATGCAATTTTTCTCTTCTCTCCAAAACTGAAAATGTGAAATTCACTTGAAAAATGTGAATAGTGAAATATTTTATGTGAAAAATCGTTCACATATTTAACACTTTTCACTTATTCACTATTCACATTTTCAAATTGAGAGAGTTTGTAAAACAGAAGTTCAATAAAAAAACTATACTCTATTTTTAACCTGTTTTAAGTTCTACCTAAAAATAGCTTTTATAAATATACAACTGTATTTTTATAAATATACAGCTCGAAACTGTTTGCAATCTTGGAAAGTTCGAAGTCTTGTTGAACTCCGCCAAAAAAAAAAGATAAAAACTATCATCAACAAAACGAGTTTCGATAGTCGTCGAGTGGGCGCGTGTATTTTCGAAGCCGACTCGTTGAAAGAGCAAGCGATCGCCGACCTTGCGGCTCTCGATCATCACCCGCACGCGGGCCAATCGAGGAACAAAAAAAGAGCACCACTCGAACAATGCACACACGCGATGTATGAGCTCGGGCGCAAAGCTCATCGAGCCGCGCGCGCATTATGTCCATCAAAGCGGCCAGGCACCGCGGGCTTCGTTCGCAATGACCGAAATAATGACAGGCTATCCGTTATATGCCTGTAATCAAGTGGGCGCCGCCTCGCCCTCGTTAATGCGCGGCGTGCACGCTTAGCAACCATCCCGCCACTTCTTCGCGCCGCGTGCGGTGCACAAAAGCGCGTCGTCTCGGGCTGAGCGCTCCGGCGAACTTCGGCTCGTACAAAAGGCGTAGGATCCCGCGAGCGTGCGGGTCGCCCGAACGATTTTCCGCGACGAAGACTCCGGAACTGCTAACAACCTCCCTTCGGAAACAGATGAACTCGCAGTTTGCTCGCTTCGATTGCTCCGGCGGACGTCGACTTACACTGTCACTTTAGCTTCTCTCTTTCCTTTCTCACTCCCGCCTCGGTCTCTTCTTCTGCTTCTTCTGCATTTGAGAGCCGGGACGGCGGAACAAAGGGTCGAGTAATTTGATGGAGCGTCCGAAGAGTGGCGAGTCGCGTGGAAATTTTTTCAGAGTCGCCGGCGCAACTCGCGACGTAGAAAATTTCACGACTAATTGCCTACTCCGACTCATTACCAAGCTAATCTCGTTGTTGCCGCTAACGAGTGCTGTGCGCAAAGCGCCAGGGCTGTTCGCCTCCGTGCCTTGGGCTCCAATGCATAGCTTCTTTCCACCTCTTTGTGTTCTGTGATGAGTTAGCATGTGTAAAGACGGCGAGACGAGGTGCTAGTATTATTAGATTAATGGGTGCTATGATTAATTCACGCGAGAGTACCCGATGTTTACTAAAAGCGAGAGTCAAAATATTCCTTTATTACGTTGCCAGAATTAAAATAGCCCGCTGACGATATAAGTCGTTCCATTATTTGAGGGCGCACTCAATATACCTTCATCCATCAGCTCGTGCGACCGACGACGCGATTTATTAGCCGTTAAAAGCCAATAGTTTTGCATAAATTTGTCGTTCGCCTTAACTTTCCACTTCGGATTTAAACAAATGACAAACTTTCTTTGTAAGCGAAGCATCTATAGAACGACTACGACCCTCACGATGTACTATCATTGGACGAAAGCAGTTTTCAAAGTCTCATTAGAATTCAGATTCCATAAAGTTAATGTGTTCTCGACGTAAATGTAACTTTAGTTAATCAAATACGCCGAGAAATGCCTTTAGACCGTCGCGTAATATTTGCACGTATAATACAACGGTATAACATCTGCAGCGTTAAAATGCCAGCGAACTTTCTTTTAATGTAAAAACAGGAACTATGCATATTATTATGCTGTTTCATTATAGTTTCCATCAGCGGTATTTAAAGTACACGAATTTAAGTAGTACTCTAAAAAATTAATTAACAAATTTATTAATATTTACAGTTCGGATTGAAAGTTCAGGTACCATTTAATTTTTCACAAATCGGATAAGAATAAGATTTATAATTTATTGGAAAACTTATTTCATCAGTCTTTTGCAGCTACCCGCACCGAATGACCTGTAAATTTTTAGAGACGTTTTAACGTATACCATTCAAATTATGAAATTCTATTCGAGCTTTTCTCATTCTTATCTCTACGTCATTCCCAGCAAATACGCAGTACTAAGAGCTTTTTAAGCAGCAAAGTAATTTCCACAAAAAAAAAAAAACAAAACGGCGCCTTCCATTCTCTCCGTAGCCGTAAAAATTTCTTACCCGCACTAATAGCCGCAGTCGTCGAGAGAACGTCGTTTTAAGCGTCCACTGCAATGCGATCGAGCTGCTGCTCGCGGGGCCGCGACGCTTATCAACTTTTCTCATCTCCCCCCGGCGAAATTCCGCGAAGGCGGCGCGAACAATAGCCCGAGCTTCGGAATCGCGCGAGAATGTCATCGAAAAGCGATTAGCGTGGAGTATTAAATTGACTCGCCGCCGTATTAAAAGTGATTACCGCCTCGATTACCGAAGCCCGCCGTATCCGCCGGTACCACTCCCAAGGGGTTAATATAAAAAATTCCGTGAACTACGACGATGGCGCCGGAAAGGAGCCCCGCGGGTTTACGGAATCGCGAGGCGTCGCTGGGTCGAAGCCTCCGATAGCAATTATCGAGCAGGGTGAGATTGGAGGGGCGGGGGAGGAGGTCGATCGACAATCAGGCGTTGTTACTAACGAAGCAGTTATCGGCCGGGACGTCCGTCGCTGTTCGGTGAAGCGACGCACACTCGAGGCGGGGCGCCGTAATTTCTTGAAGAGGAGCTCGGCAAATTATGTTTTACGCGCGGCTGGGCCGCGACGCGCTCACGGGAGGACCGGCTGACGGGGAGCGTGTGATATGACGCTGATTAGCTGCGCGCGCTCGAGAGTCATCTGGATGCCTCACGACTAATTTTCTTCTTTGATTGTGACGGAATCGGTGAAATTTTCCGCTTCTGTAATAATTAATTGCACTTCAAAATAGATTTATGTATTATATAAATTATAAAATATTGACTTTGTTATTCAAACTTTCTAAATGAGCTTTAAAAAGTTACAGTCTCGACGCACGAATTCGAGATGTTGTAAAAGTTTAACTTAGTTAGAGGAAATTATAATTTCTCTAAAATAAATAAATAAATACAGTTATAGAGTGGATAAATGGAAACCACATTACAGAAAAAATTAGCATAATGACGAGATAAAATAACAACTAGAATTGTAGTTCTATAACTGTACAATCTCTTGATTTTTTAATGCTAAATTTTCCTATGAATAGTTTTTAAATAAAAAATAGCAAAGGGAGTATGAGAAACGAATTTTATTTAAAGATCTTTGATACAGCAAATAATTAATTTACTCAATGTTCAAAAGTGCTCCATTTAACAAAATTAACCGAATAATTTCTCGTTCCCATTCTTCTTTTTACCGACACACGTTTTTTTACATTTGCAATAAAACAGTCGACATTTTAAATGACTTATGTAGGTCCAAGGTTCCACATTTCGAGATTCTCGCGATGCAGCCGCTCCAGGTCATCTTGATTCTGCACTCCAGCTCCGCCGTAAATCAAGAATTGCATCACCACCCTTAATTGCGTTACAAGCGTTAAAAAAAATGTCCCGAATGAGCTCGTTTGCTCTCACGCAAAAAAGACCTCGTCGAAGCTAACTCGGTCGTCGCCGCGAACGCCAACCTTGGCGAAAATTTACCGACACTCGCGGCGCATTGTACCTCTGACCTAACCCAATTGACACGAGTCTCGAGGACCACGCACCACTCGATCATCACAGCCGAGACGACTAATCGTCCCGGAGAACTCCCTCGCCTCGTAAAATTCCTACCGAATACCCCCCTAAAAAGGGAGCCATGTAGCCACGAGTTTATCGCCGCGTGGCATCTCCATTATTCGCCGTGAAACGTGCGCAGGGCTCTTCCGAGGGCGGGCCTTGCCGTCTCTTTAAAGGTGCTGCTCCGCGATAGGTTCCGAGGTACGTGCGTCACCTCGGTGGCTCGCCAGGCTAGAAAACTAAGTCCCTTGGGTGTGTTCGGCGATTGTCCGGTTCATTGTTTCCTCGGGCATGACTGGTCAGCATCTGCCCTCGCCACGGGAATGCTACTTCTAGAAAACGTGAATGGGATCGGGTTTTGGAGGTTCGTCATTACAGATGTTTCCATTTTACTGATCCCGTGATATTTTGTAGGTCTCTAGTAAACACTGCATTAGAAAAGAATTTTGGATGAAGCATGACCTGATGTGTCTTCAGATTTTCGCTTTTTCTGGAAAAAACGTGATCTACGCAACGATCATTAAATTATCAATTTTTGCAAGTAATAGTAATCACTCAATTTCAATTAAGTATCTAGGATCTATTTTTTGTTGCGTAAGATAATAACAACATTCTCTTCCCTCATGATGACAACGTGGTATTTGCGCGAAGACGAATAACTATTGTCAGAAGGATCAGAATATTTGTAATAAACCAGGCCATTTTTCACTTCTTCGCACTCAATCAGTACAGCCAATACAAACTTCGCTTTCAAAAAAGTCTTACAGACCGGAGAAACCGCTGGCAGGGAACGAGCTGCTCCCGAAAAAAGAAAGTGGCGTCATAACCGAATGCACGCGCGCCTCCGAGTCAATTCCCACATGTCGGTATCTCGCGCTGGGGATGACTCACCAAGTCATAAATTTGCATCTCGACTCTTTCTCTCCTCGAGACGGGCGAGGATGGCGACGCGCCCCGGGACGCGCTGAATATCCCCGCGCGAATTCGAAGCCACGACCTCCGCAGCGTGTCCACTCGAGGCTTGCGACCGACGTCGGCCCCCCGAATTCGACTCGCGCTCGTTTATCCAAAATATGTATAACGGATCTTCTGGACAGCACTTTATTTCGCTCCCGGGAGGTGGACGTGGCCCTATTTTTCACTGGCTCAGGAAACGCACTAATTAAATCTTTAGCGCGAATACTCCCGGGAGCGTTAAACTGGAAGGCTTTATATAATTTACACGATGGTAAAAAATATCGAATATTATCCTTTTAATTAAAAAGCCCGAATAAAAATTCTTTCATTCACCCTCGTAACTTTCATGAAAATTTCATTACACCGGAGAATATTTCTCCCGGACACGGTATTCCGCCCGCTGTAACGAACGCCTAAATTATCTGCCAAAATTATCCGCGTAGGTGTTACCTTGAAGCAAGCTAATCGTCCCTTTCATTAATATAAACGCTTTCATTATCTCAGGAAAAAAGTGCATATCACTAGATCCTCTACGTGCCGACAACTAATCCAACATCCATCTCAGTGTTATGACAGCAATCGATGCGTCACGAAGGGAGCGAAAGACGCTACAGAGAACAGGCCGTACCCCGAGAGACGCGAATCCATTTCTCAGGCACGTGTGCGTCTATGAGCGAATTACACCAGTGTGTGCGCAGTGCGCGTCGCTCAGCTGACGAGCCTGTGTCTCAATGTCGCGGGTATAGGACGAGGGTCTCTCTCTCCCCGTTTTCTCTCCGCGGGGCGCGCGACACTTCGTCTGCGGGGCGGAAACGAGCCGGCGATTCTCCCTCTTTCTCTCCCCTGTAGTGCGCACCCACCCCTTCCTCCTCGTCCCATCGCTCGAAGTCGGGTCCCCCCTCGAGCGGCTGCGCGCGTGTGCGAGGGCACATGCCGGCAGCAGCGACGTAATAAGCGGCGGGATTCGCGCGAGAGCACCGCTCGTTCTCTCCGGACGTCTCATCGTGTGCTACGTCTGGCCTCTCAGTTGGGACTCTCCTCTCTTTCGTGTCGGGCCTCCTTGTCGCGAATGTATCTCTCGCGTTTCAACAACTCGAGTCGTTTTTATTCGTTGCATTTGAATTTAGATTGAAGCTGCGAAAATTTTGGGCGGATCGCTGTGCTTTTACGGCGCACCCCCCGCTGCATTTGACGAGCTTTAGATTAGAAAGGTGCTGGAGCTCTCCTCGGGAGGTGTAGGATTTCTCGGGAAATTTCGCGACGACTCGATTATCCCGTTGCTGTTTCTTTGTACACTTTTCTTTTTAACTTTTGCCCCGTACTCCACATTCACGTTCTATTTACTCTTTTTTGAAAAAAAAAAAATAGAAAAATACAAGGCAGAAGGATATAACTGCCACAGTGGATAAAAAAAAAGTAATCGAGTTAACGGTACGTGATGGACGTGAAGTAAATCCGTCCAATCAACTGAACTCCGCCGATGAAAAAAACTGCAGTACGCTTTAAATAGAAACAATACGGAAAATACTAGTCGGATAGTGATATCCCGCTAATACGAATTTCCACAGCTAATCGCTCATATCTCGCTCCGCGTAAACCGACCCGCCCACCTCCGTTCTCGCGCACGCCTTGGGACGCCGAGGTACCGTTGGAGCAAATTATATTATTAAAACGGCGATCGATTTGCACCGGAGAATAAGAGCGTCGATGCGCTAATTCGGCGTTTCCCTATCGTTCGATGGCGAGCTTTCGCGTGGATCGTCGATTTCATCAGAGCACGCGCGGAAGCGCGGACTACCGGAAAAAGGGGCTGGCAACGGCGTGGGCCCTGCGGCTAGCTGTGGGAATTAGCAGCGCTCGAACAGCAGTGCACTCGCCTCCTTATTGAATCGCACGCCTTTGTGTTTGTACGTATGCAGTCGCGATGATCCGAGCCTTTGTCCTGCCGATTGTTTATAAAACGATGTGGTTTTGCTTCTTTTCTGCGTTGCTCCGGGTAAGCGTCGATCTGTAGGAAGCTGGCGGCTATTCCGTGTAAAAGTATATAACACATGTATACTGTCTCGAATTCTTTTTTCTTTTTTTTACACTTGTTGGATTTCTACGTGGCTATTGGATTTAGTTGTAATCTTTGTTTTTTATTGGATTCTATGATTCTTTGCACCGTTGAGATTGTTGCTGTATCTGAAAGTTTCGATTGTTTAATTTAATTTAAGCGTCATTGTTTATTTGAGAAATTGACGTTGTATTGGAAGTTTCTTTCCAATAAAAAATCTTTACCCCGCGAAATACGCGAAACTCGATTATCTGCGAGTGTACTTTACGCTTATACTTGTTCTCGGTTTAAAGTTACTTATTGCTAAAAAGAAAATTCCGACCCATGCAATCGCAAAAATTGTATTATTTAGTAATAGCATGGATAATGTTGGCGTTGCCGTGAATGCGTCGGCTATTCTTGGAGCATCGTCGGTTGCACAAAGGATAATTTTCCCTGTATCATTCATCAGCTCGGCGACGGTATCAACGGCAGGCCGAATCCGCAATTTCCGACTCGTGTAAATACTTTTTTCTCCGCTTTTCTACGACATATACATATATATCGCATACATATATACCACCTTTATTTACCTTCCTTTCTCCCGCTGAAACTCTTTCCATAAACGGGCTCGGACGGCTTTCATCGTTTTGGAATATGCATCCTTTTTTTACGCTTTCACGTGGCAAAGAGAAAGCCGCCACATTGTTCGAAAAATAATTTGACACACGAATTTTCGACGAGATGCACTTCCACTTCTACCTGCATAATCCTGACGTAACGTTATACTCTCCTATAAAGCCTTACATCTTCGAAACTCTTATAAATCCACCGATCAACATTAAAATCGAAACGGTAGCTCCTCCAAAATTTAAAGAAAAAATAAAGCAAAAATTATGCGAATTCCCCCTCTCAACGAAAGAGACAATAAAATGTGCAGTTTACGCGCAAGCTGCATCGCTTTTCATCGAGAACGTCGCGCACGCGGTGAAATTTCGCCAATCTTAACTCAGTCGAATCCACCGGCTCTCCCTGTAGAAACCCAAAGCAGGAGTGCGGAATAGGAAGGAAGGGCACGGGAAGAAAGGGGGGCGAGGCAGCCGGCGTTTCTCGCCGCTCGAAGACGGACGAGCGAGCGAGACGCAGAGGAAGCCCACGCACACGTTCGCACCGCGTCGTGGCTGTATTACAAACGCGCAGGGGGCTGCCGCTTTATGCAAGTATACACGCGGCTCTGCGCGTAGGTGTACGCGCATGTGTCTGTGCGCGCAACGAGCGCCATGTTCCCCCCTCCCCCCCCCTCCTCGGGATTCGAGGCTACTCCTGCGCCACCTCCGTCGCGGCGAGCGGCGGCGGCGGCAGCCAGTGCGAGTCGCGTACGCGCCCAGTTCGCTCGACCCGCTCTCGACAGCCTCAAGTCCGCGTCTCCGGGCTCCGACGAGCCCGCGGACGACTCCTGCGGCCGGTGCTCCGCGCGTGCATCGCGCCCCCGCGTGTGTCAGACCAGTGTGTTGTCCCCCTATCCACTCCCCCCCTTCCGTAAAACGCCGCCGGCGTGTGCGCGTTGCACTCCGACCGGAGCCTAGGCCCGCGCTGTACTTTTGCTTTGGCATCGGGAGGATACATCCGGTGCTCGGGGGTGCCCAGCTCGAAGGTTTACGAGCGCAGCCCCGAAGGAGATTGAGGAGTCGGTGAGTTCGATGGCTTTGACTTTTATCAGGGACTTTTATGCCCAGTCCTCCTCTCTTTCGGTTTTTAGTTTCATCCCGCTCCGAAATTCTTGCAATATGTTTTTTTTTTGTTCTCCTCGCTCCGCGGAATTTGGGTTTGGAGGGTTCAGGTTTAGATACGTCGGGGCACGAGGCCAAGAGGCGGGTGCAATCTGAAAGGCAGATACGCGCGTAACGCCGAGTTTAATATCGAATTCTTTGGCATCGACTTGCGGATAAGATGAGCCGCTGCGCATCTCGTATTTACGCGCATTTCGAAAATAAAGCGCTGCCGCTCGAGATAATAAAGTATCCAACGGATTATCGGCTTTCGCGTCGTCAACAAATTTTTGCCTGCTGTAGCATAAAGTGAATAAAAAAAAAGGAAGAGCTCGCCTCGTTTGAATGAATCGTACTCTTCTGGACAAGACAGTTTTTTTTTTATTGCCCGGCATTTCGAGCCGTATGAATTTAATGTATTTTTCCGAGCGCGAATTATAAAGAATATAGAAAAAAGGAAGAAAAAGAGAGACAGCCCGAGGCACGAAAACATTTTGATTAATCAAGATGTAAATTTTTGCTGTAGCGGATAAACACCGGGCCTTCCAGCTCGATAAACATTTATGTTAACGAGCGCATTTAAATTATTCAGTTCCATACGCTTGTGCAGCACGCGCCACGGCCGTCGAGCGCGCATCGTCGACTATCTAAGAAAGCAGAATTAACCGTACCAAAATATTTTGGATAGCGGCTATATATGTAACGTGCAAATGGACATAAAAATCGATAAGGCAGCCGGTGCAACCCAATTTCTCAAAATACAACTGCAGTGCATTTTATATAAAAAATTAACGCGGATCGATCTCTATAAAAGGTAGAAGAGCTCCCATCCTTAATCGTGGTCCATTTAATCAAATTTTATGGCTCTGGCGATCCATCAGTGAATCGAATTAACCTAATACACAGGGGCCGCTCTTCAAAGAATCGATACTGAACCAATCGAACTCGCATTAATTGCTGCACTGGCAGAAAAGGCGCCGCGCTACTGTACCACACTGTAAAACGAGAGGGGGGACTAGCGAACTAAGCGTACCCCAAGCGATTTCATGGCGTTGGCCGCGCGCCTTTCAGCCCAAGCGCCTTTTAGCGTTAATCACCGCAACTAATTGTCCAAGCGAGAGGCGCGGCTAAACAACGGCGAAAAAGCTCGCTAAAAGCGCGCGCGTCGCTCTATTAATAAACGCGCCGTGGCAACGGCAGCGCGCCTCGGCTCATCTCCCGGCCGAAGGTTTTATAATGCGGCTCGCTTCTGAATTTTATAATGCGGCTCGCTTTCGATGTAAATTCTGAAAGCGATTTTGAATTCGGCTTCGTTCTGTATTCGCGCCGTGGACGTTTTTTTTTTGTTTCTTTTGAGCGTCTAGATGGGGGCTTCATTGTATTAATCCGCGAGGGTGGCGTATAGGCCGCGTCGATAGGGGAAAGTTTTAATGGATGTATATTTGGGAGAGTGGAATGTATGAGGGTCCTATGGCGCTCTGTACCTTTGGCTTCTCTATCAAGTTAGTCTTGCTCAGTCGTTAATCACAATGAATAGAATTTATCGAGTTATAATAAATCCCATTGACTAAACTATCAACTTTCAATCTAATTAAAATTTAATTCACGCAAGTATATTAATGAGAATCAGGATAATCGGATTTATTTTAAAATAAAAATAAGTGCTTTATATCATCGTTCAATAATTCAAAAATAAATAACCACTCAATTCATCTGGTAAAAAAGGAAACCAGAAAAAGAAAAGTCGCTCCATTGAATTTAAAGCATCAATTTTCAATTACCCAACGAGCGAAAAAAGAAGAATTCTCACGTATAGCTCGAAAAGAGATCACACAGGCTCTGAAAAGGCGTATTACGCTCAATCGATCACATCGGTTTAGCACGTAATTACAAAAAGCCTCGTTACGATTGGCGCAGTCGATTGGCCCCCGCGGCTCACGCAGCACGCCATTCTGGGATCATTTCGGAGGCAAAAAGAACAGCGAGAAATTCGATACGCGCTCGCGCCCATCGCACGACTTCCGCGCTCGCGGAATAATTCGAAGGCGGGTGTAACGACCGCGAGGCTCGCGCCGAACGAGATCCCGCCGACACCGCCGGCGAGGGACTTACGTAAGGCGCTGGAAATTGGAATGGCGAGTGAGCGCGCGCGCCTCGTTGGCTGCTCCACTTCTCTCCCCGCGTGTACCCTATACCGAATCGCCCCGGCGCCGTCGATTCTCGCGCTCCGTGCATCGCGCGACGAGCCTTTTTCGGACCATCTTGCAGCGCTCTCCCGCGCAACAAGTTGTTTACACCTTTGCACTGGAGCACCGGGAATCGCGGTCATAATTTTTTCGCGCTCTTTTAGTACGCCCCGTTTGCTTTT
Source organism: Sycophila sp. Sp_5 (assembly GCA_018906775.1). NCBI lineage: Eukaryota > Metazoa > Arthropoda > Insecta > Hymenoptera > Eurytomidae > Sycophila > Sycophila sp. Sp_5. Next base: position 1,572,337 of record JACCID010000036.1, read on the forward strand.
GGCGTCGTACGCTTAAGGATGTAAAAGCTACGTGTAGGGACTATAAAAAGTTAATTTGCGCGTAAAAGGCGCTGCTAGTACTTTTTTGGAATTATTTTTCTCTAGAGCCTGGCGTTTCTCGTAATTGATATATAAACTTCGTGTTTTATTTATTTTTTTTAATAGTATGTAATCTTGAGCTTAAAAATTCAGATTATATACTGATAACTGTTCTCGACGTGATTTATTTCTTCAGAAAAAGTTTTTAATTTGCGATTGGCATTAACATACAAAAAAGAAAGAAAAATAATTTACTGCTTGATTCTGCATGACAGAGCCTGGGCGGATGAGAGCTTTAAAAGCTTTAAGAACTAATGCTCTTTTTGGTGAATAGAAATGACTGATTAGAAATATTTCACTTAAAATTCATCTTGAGTAGTAACGCGACACTTTCAGTGCTGCTTTACTCGTCTAAATCAAAAAAATCAATCACCGCTTCGCATAAAGAAGTGAAACCTTAAAAAGATGCATGGCACAAGCAGCACCGTACGCACATAAAAGAAAAACGGCAACGCGCGTCTGGAAACTCGTCTTTTTCCAACTACACGAACGCACACAATCGCATTTGCAAGGCGATAACCGGAAATCTTGACAGCATTTCTCCTCGAGGGCGTCTCGTCTCGCGCTCCTTGCTCGGCTCGCATAATAGCCCGAGTCTCCTCACCCCTTCCGCACCTCCCACAAGCCGATGCTCCGCGGGCGATATCAGCGCGGCGTCCCCGATCGCAAACACGAGCGCGAATTCCAAACACGCGATCCTACCAGGGGGACGCGGGAAGATCAGTGGATATATGAAAACGCGCCTCCTCCTTTGCTCGTCTCGTTGGCAAACACGAGGGGCGGCTCTCTTTCTCTCGCTCACTCCCACGAAGCCCCGACATTCATTTCGCGGGTGTCGAATGACGCGACCCGAGGATTTCGTCCTCTCTCGCCTGCGCTAACTCGCCCGTGCATTGACAGGCTGCGCAAACAGGGAGCAAGACGCGGGTGACATTCCGCCGAAGCTGTTATTTCGCGCTTATTTGCGGTTCCTGGCCACTGTAGCCTGGCGCACGGGGACTCCTCGACTCGGAATGAATTTTCATCTTTAAGCCCCACTAGAGAACTTGTTGAATACGCGCCGAGCGTGTTGTATTGATTGAGCAAAACTCTCCTTCCGTCCTCTTTTATTTCTTCACAAATTTCAACCAGTGGCGCAGATGAGATATCGATCGGTAATAAATCGGGAGTGCTTTTATAAAATTGTAATAAATCGGGAATGCTTTAATATAAAATTGTAATAAACCGGGAGTGCTTTTATATAACGTTGTAATAAATCGGAAGTGCTTTTTAAAGCACCCTCTTAGCGCAAAAGGATTGCACTGTTAGTAGCTTTTTAATTCGTAATGATCAAATCCGAGTTTGCTTTTCTTGTCGACAAGTGCAGTGTTTGGAAAGCGTCCCACTCCGGCTAATTGCAGGTATGAACGCGCAGTCTCGGATGAAGATTTAATTGGATTACGACAATAATAGCACTCGCAGGAAAGACCCCTTCATCCGTTCGTGGCAAAAAAAAGTAGCGGTACGACGTTCGTCCTGCGGGATGTAGGTAAGCAGCTTTCCCGCGGTCGAAAACAACCCGGCGCGAGTTCAAGCGACCAAGACGAGGCGAGTTATTTCAGCGGCGTTCAATTCCTCTTTTGACCCGTTCTCTTGCTCCTAGAGCCTAATTGAAGCGGCTAGAATAAACTCGGTCTTTTGTCGCGCTTCGCGAGGCTCTCTTCGCGGCCCGAATCACATCTTTCTCTCGAATGATCAAGCCGATCGGATTTCCCCGGCCTTATCCCCTTACCTGGCTGGCTGCTCGAGCCCTCGGCGAGACTCTCTCTTTTGCTGGGATTGAATTCGCCAAAAGCTTCGGGGGAGCGAGAGAGAGAAAGGTCGCGCGATCGCGCCGTCGGTCGATATCGCGTCGCCGAGGGGAGCCAGGCCGTCCTTCCTGCGCACGCACGTGGCGAAGAGGGTAACACGCGTCGCTCGAGAGCCGTCGCGACGCACCGCAGCCTCGATGGCTCTTAGGGATCGCTGTGTACAGTCTGTTACGTCGTTGTGAACGGCGACGAAAAGCTTCTCAAGGCCCTGATTCGTTGCTACCGTGGAAATACTTTTTCTTTCGAGGGGTGTATTATTAAACGGCTCCTTTGACCGGGTCATACAAACGGACTCGCTGATCGATGTCCGTTGGGGGGTGTGGCGGACGAAGTCAATTTATGTCTTGGAAGCACAAAAGTTTCATGTCGAGGAGATCACAATAGAACACTGGAATATAAATTTAAATTATCGAGTCTTCGATTTTAGTTTAAAATACATCACTGATGGTCTATAAAGGAAGTAGGTACGGTATTTTCGACCTACCGCCAAAATCAACCGCGATCGATCGCCAATCGCACAGGCAACTCACAAACACTTAGCCTAATTAACCAATCAGCGGAAATGAACGAGCGCCGGGTCGCAATTGCAAACGCATTCAAATTTCCGCGCGCAAGCTCTCCCCAACTTTTCCCGCAGCCTCTCAAAGCATCGGGATGGCGCGTATAAATTGCATCTGCGGCGATGCGCGAGACATTAGCATAAGTGGCGAGGAAGCGAGTGAGAAGCCGACGCGCCGTTGCGGTCGACCATCTGCGAGCGAAACGGGCGTTGAAAACGCCCCTTTGTGACGCGGCGCGCGGATGAAATTCGCGCTTTTTTTTTAAATCGCACTCCGGTGCTTTTTGAGTCACGCTGTCGCCGCCGACGCTCGAGTCCGACGCGATGCTTTTTTTTTGTCGTTTTTCTCTCGTCAGGAAGTTGCTCCCCAGCTTCCGGACTTTTTGCTCACGAAACTCTGAAGTGATGCGTTTAATTTCTTGAAAAATTCTCGGGAACTCGGTAATTAACTCGAATGAAATGTTGTTGTTTTGTGTTTTAACTTTAAAACAAAAAAATCACTTTCATGCAACGTCAAAGAGATTACAATTAAAAAGACACTCGGTAGACTGTTTTTTAAAAAGTTTTTTTCTTTCAACAAAGAAACGCGTTCTTAAAAAATATTCGTGTAATTTGATCACAAAAATGAAAGAGCTTGCAGAGAGTAACCAAAGATACAATTTTATATAATAAAAGCAAATATTATATTTACCCTCTAAAAATGAATAAATGAAATTCAAATTCACATTCCATTATTCGTTTTTAGATGGTAGGATTTAAACAAAATTAAAAAAATAAATATAATCTTTTCCGCAAAACAATCGTTCATCTCATCCGTGAGCAAAAGCACAAACAATTCATCGACCAAGTACCGCAGACTCGAAGCTGCTTTATTTATTTGTCCGTTCGTCATCTCGCTTCTTGATCGCAGGCAGACAGCGAGAAACTCGCCGTCGACTGTGCGCACACATGCGCGACGCTCGCATCTTGTTCACGGCTAAAGGCGTATTTTTCCCTCCCTGATGACCCCGGCGCTCCTAGCCCTCTTCCGGCCCGGGGATCTGCCGCCCACAGTCGCCGGTAGTCGTCACGTGTTGGGAACGTCAGGACGCGAGGAAAAAGAGGAGGGGTTCCAGGAAAAGACGATGGGTTTAATTTCACCGGCGGAGGCGGCGCGCCGCCGAATACGAAAGCAGCGCCGTAGATGTTATAGCCAGGCCCAACTTGATCAAATTTGCGACTCTTCGGCGTATTTAAAGGGTCCGATTAGCATCTCAATCGTTCATCTCCCGGAGAGCGACGTAATTTTCTTTTCCGCTGAAGTCGCTCCTCAAGGAAGACGCACCGGAATCACGGACCGTTTGAGAAGCACCGCCGTCGACAGCTCCACGTCGAATTGTAAAAATTCTGCTGTATGCTTTACGTACGCTTTACGCCGTTGAGATTACCTCGCCTTTCCCCGGCGCTTGCGTTTCATACTTTACGATCCCTAAAGTCGCGCTGCGCCGCAAAAAACGTCTGCTTGCCTTTCTCATTTTCCGCGTTGCAGCAGGGAAAACCAATAACGGCAAATTTTCCACAAAGGAAGGCGCGCGTGTAGACTATTTCCTCCGTCGCGGAATGCAGATGCGCGTTGTGTGTGCTCGCCGCGTGGTGTTGTCGGTAGACTGTGTAATCCTGTGTATACAGCGTCGGCGGCTGACCGTAAGAGGGGCTTGTAATTCATCCGGAAGCGTCTGCTTCTCCGTTTCTTGGCCAAACAATGCAAGGGCTCCGATGGTTCGTTGTCCCTTAAAAACTCCCCAAGGCCAAGTCATCCTTTTTTTTTTAAACCCCTCCCCCTCAACATCTTGCCTACTGCGCGTCTCTTTGTGCGCTCTGGCAACGATTGCCTTCTCGGTTACTCGAGAAAGGAGGTATAAGGAGCCTCGGCGGTGCACTCGCGCATCGTGCGCCTGGATCGCCCGAGAATCCTTTATACACGTAGGTCGGATATAAAATTACGACGGAGGACGAAGCCGAGGGCATTATCGTGAGTCTTTTTAGCCTCGCCGAAGTAGCAAATAAAATATGGAGTGGCTGGTTCTGAGTGCCGAGGTTCAACCGACTATGCCGCGCGTGGGCGTTATTTTCTACTGTTTTAGTTTCAGTACTTCTCTCGTCGTCATGGCGTTGGATTATCTTAAGAAATTATTTCGCTTTTGACGGAGCCGAGTGCGCACTTTACTTTTAATGCGAAGATTTCACCGATTGCATTTTATTTACTTTCAGCAAGTTTTTTTTATAGAAGATTTAAAACTAGAAATTAAAATTTTAAACGTGGAAACAATTTAATAGGAGTATTAAGGAAAAATGCAGAAAGATGAATCTATTCGTAATGCTAAAAAGATTGATTAATATTTAATGTATACGTTTTTCTTTACAGATAGAAATAATAAGTAGAAATTAATTAAATTAATTAATTAAGTTAAATAAAAAATATTCTGCTTTCCTGTTTAATATTCAGTTGAATGTAAAATTTTTTAGAGTATGACAAAATAAATAATTGTCCCGCGTGATCGATTTTATTTCGCTTTCCACTGCATTTAAATTGAAACGCCACTGGAAATTGTACTATTCAAAGAAAACACATTGAACGGCTGTTATTTCTTTGAAATCGAACTGCACATTCGTTCATTCTCTTACTATAATAGTTTACTAATGGAATGCGAATAGATTGATTTCCTTCCTTTATTTTCTCCTGTATATACATTCTATTAGCATTAGCGACTTTGATGTACACACGTGTGGGCATAATAGCGGACGGGTATTATCGAAGATCATTGATTATCAATATGCACGCGAGCAGTGTCTTATTAAAGGGGGAGATTCTGGCGTTTATTAATTATGTGTCGCGAGATCAGATGCAATCAATAATTCACGTTGGCCGGGACGTCCCGCCAACGAACTTTGAGTTATTAGGGCCAGTTCACCAAAACTTCGCGACACGCCTCTGCTCCCGGGGTAATTAATTTTTCGGAAAATTAAAGTAAGTTTGATAAAGAGCCGACGTTTAATAAAGTCCCGCTGTCTCGTGACTCACGGGCCAAGTGATATTTGACACAAACAGCGCGCAAGGGACAATCGATACCAATTACCGGGCATTGAAAGAAATTGACGTTTATTATCTTTACTCTGATGCGTCCCCATTGCTGGCGAATCAACATCGTACGATGGCGAAAACAACGGCCTCGGAATATCCAATCAGGGAATTATTAATAAAAAGACGCCCGACCTTCATCAACGTTTGTTTGTGGCAATCAGTATCGCACGTTCAATTATGAATATATATGAATTTCAGGAAATTCCATTATACGCGCATCAAAAACCTTTCCTCGAGCGGACTCACGTGGGGCGCAATCCAATTCGCTCTCGTTTAAATTCATCAGGCTCTCATCGACCCGTCCACAGAAGCATCAACTGCTTAAATGCAATACCTTCCGAAATCGTGTACTTCCGCATGATCCGTACTAAGACCCACTCTGGCCGCACGGCGTAACAGGGGCTACGAAAGTCTCTCATCTCGACGCTTTACGGCTGCTCCTCGCTAGATCGTTCGGTGAATTCGCCGGGGAGATAAGGCGCGCCCGAGACGATCATTTTCGCGGTCGTTTTTATATCGCGAGATACGCACGCGAAAACGACGGTTCTAATGAAAGGGGAAGACACCGTGAGGCGATATTATGAGACGCCCGGGAGCTCGTTCTGTTTTTAAGGCTTTATTAAAGTCGACGAAGACGCCGGCGAGCTTCCGTTTTTCGCAGAGGCGCTGTTTAATAAAGAAGTATTGCGATTACTTTGGAAGTTGCAGAGAGACTTTTTCCGATGCACTACTTCGTATAGCCGCTCTTTGTTCAATTAAGACGCATCGGTGCTTCAGAAAGCGAGTAATATAAAAATTGAAATTTATTATTGAATTCTTATTGCTTTATTCATAAAATAAAAACATCCGTGTCTCGTCGACGAATGTTTATCGAACTTCTATTATAATTTCTCGATGAAAAAAAAAGCACAAACGTACGAGTCTACTTTGACCACTCGAGGTTGAAATTTATTATCGATTTTTCCAAATATTCAATCGCACAAAAACATCCATTTTCCTTGATACACTAGAAAATGCATAGAAGTAAATTTCCATCTCCAAGAGACCCGCTGAGAACTTTTATTAAAAAATTCCTCGGTCATGTTAATGAATCCCGTCTATCCAATAGGGGCGGCTCCAGCCGACAGCCTGAACGTACCCCAAATAAAGAGAAAATATCCCGCGGCAAGAGCCCGAAATCCCATTGACTTCGCATTTCGTACGTAAAACCCGTTTAGCATGATCGATGCCGCGTGGGTCTTACAATGTCTTCATCACGAAAGCCCGGGGATCGTCGTGTCGTTCGTTATTTCCGTGCGCCGGCGGGCGGCATACCAAGCTCGCGTTTTCACGGCGCGCGTGGCCTGAGAACCCGCTGGGAGCGGCTGGACGCTTCGTAAAATTGAAATTCAAGCCGCGGCCCAGTCCGGAAAGCTCCGGCGACGCCAAACGCATGCCCCGTCGTCTGAATCATGACTCCGCGGCCGTCGCCCATAAATAACCGCAAGCGCGCGAAATTTCGTACTCCTCCACGGCTCTCTCTCTCTCTCTCTCGCGGAGATTTTGCAATTTCGATTCAGCGACCAAAATTACTTTCGCCGATAAGCGCCGGCTTATCGGTGAGCCGAGTAACACGACAGCGGGAATTATCGTGATCGAAGTGCTCGGTGACGAAATTTTTGTTTTCATTCGATCGCCAGCCGAGGAAAAAAAAGCGACACTGATAGAGGGTTCTATAAATGATGTCTAAAGTATTCGACGGGTTTTTTTTTTACCTTTGAACTTTTACATATATTTATTCAGTTGGTTGTCTTGACGAATCAGCGAGGAGATACAAATTGCGTTGCGTTATACCGACAATGAAGAATCCATTAACATCGTTACCGCGGCGAGTCTAAGCATACAGAGGCTTCTGTGAAATTGTCTCTACTCATCTGAGTGACAGCTCCAGTTCCTCTTCGTTCCTGGTAACTTATAGCGATGTAGACGTTTTTTTTTGTTAAGCCCCTCTGGTCATTGGCCTCTTGATACGTGACATAACGAGATTCTGGATTACATAAAGTTCTTGCCTTTTTAGATCGCCAGATTGTATCCGACCATTTTTTTCTGTTCATCAAACATCTCTCGATGAAAAAGTCGTTCGGTGATATATACTCCTTCAACCATTACTTTTCATTTTCTTAGCTTTAATTCCACTCGTGACGTTTTATCTCCGTACCAGTATCGGAATATTTCTCCGCATAAATCGAAGAGGAAGAGGGGAAAAAGCACCACCTACGATCCAACAGGCAAGTCGGCGGCCGAATACGGGTGACATTCACATTGGGGTGATACGCGCGTCCCACATTATCCCGGCCCGGTTTTTACTCCCCACGCGCTCTCGAGTGTGCACACACGCCTCCCGGGAAGGAAACTTCAAAGGGCCCGGGCGCAGCCGTGACCCAAAACGCCCGGAGCTGCTGTGCCAGCCTCTCTCACACTTCGCCTTCTCCTCTAAAACTTTATCCGCTAAAAGCGCAGTCGCGAGTTTGCGGGGCACGTGCCGGAGCCGGGCGCGTCGATCCCAATTTGTAGCTACGGCGACGGCTTTTTCTCCTTTACGCCACCGGCGCGCGCCTCCTGAATAAGCGATCGGCTCCGTGGAAGTTGACTTTTATTGGGTACCGGTTTTAACCAGCCGCCAGCCATCCCCCATCGACGGCGGGAGAGGCTCAGGTGCTCGGCGGTTGCTGAGTGCACTCGATGTTGTATACGCTGCGCGGATAAGGAGTCGCATCGGAAAACCGTTTTGCCGAAATTTCTTTTAGGACCTCGTAAAACTTTGCTTCGTTAGCTTCGACCCTTTCAGTGCTTCGTAAACTGCCTTGTCTTTTTTATCACTTTAGCGTAATTTTTTTAACATAAATTACATTGGAAAACATATTTTAATCTTATAGCGTTAAGTTCATTTTAGTTGAGAAAGTTCTAATGATGGCAGTTGTTGAAAGACTATCTATATTAATCATAAGACCAGCTGACGTACTTTAATTTTGAAAGTTAATAACACCATCTACTTTATTCCCAAAGCAATTTTATATCCACGGTTAAGTGGTTGAACGTCTGAAGCATCAGAACTATACAGCCAAGTGCCCGGAGAGAATTCGGCTTCCGTGCGGTGGGCCAATCGGCGAAAAGGAACTTTTCCCTTGGAAGAGAGCGCGAGTCGTCTTATCTCTACTCGAAAAAACACTTAAGCCAAGCCGGCGGCCCTTTGGCCGATAAGATTTTCGCCGGTGGAGCGATATCCAAACCCTCCGGAGGCCAGTACGTATACCGCCGAGCCTGGCGCAAAAAGCCAGGAGGAGAGCTCTTCATATTCGCTGGATTCCCGGCGCATTTCCTTCGCGGTGGGCCTCCTAACGGGCGAAGTTTCGCGCGCATCGATCTGCCCGTCGCCCGGGAGCGTCGTAAACGCGCGCAAGCACGCCAAGTCGCGCGCGGAAGTTGTGCTTGTCAAAGAAGCAGCGCTAGGGTTCGTCTAGGGGCTTTCGTTCGCTGCCGCGAGACGGAGAGGTGGGAGTCCGGGGAAGGCGGCCGGAGAAAGGGTCTCAACGGCTATTATGATCGGCGTTGCGAGAGATTCGAGCGAGGAATTTATGAGCGGAAGTCGTTGGCTTATCGGCACCTCGAGAGCACTTTGTCCTATCTTTCTGCAACGATTATTATGTGTATTGAGAGTACTGTGGAGACTTGTTCACATATTTTTGCCTTTTACCTTATTATTTTCAATTTTCACGTGCGGTCATTTGTCTTAAGCTCTTGAAAATTCCTCCTTTTTGATAGTCGTAAAAAGCTGCGTATAAATTTGTTCATAGTAAAATTTAATCTTGTACCTTCTATGTGCATTACGTGCACTCTCTCAGTTATGAATCACAGAATACTCTGCGTGTACATTACCCGGTATATGCGGCTTCAAAATAAGTACATGAATTAAATATATATTCATATTTAGAGGATAATATTTCACAGCACATATTCGTAGCCAAACTTTTGCGAGCAGACGCTATCAAGACATTTCATACAAATAAATTACGCATGCTTCCTGCAGTTCCGATAAAAACTGCGGAATTCGCATTTAAAATTGATTGCACTCTAATAGCCCACTGTACCCCTTATCCACTCATCCTCGACGACCATATGCCTTCCGATCAACTGCAATATATCTGCAACCTTGTGCATTACGTCGCTGCTGCATTGTCCTGTACCGTCACCATTCAAATGCAATCCGTCTTATCGATGCAAAACGAAAAAATCCAACTTGCGATCGATCACCAATCGTAATCGAAGAAAACCACCGTCCGAGCGAACAAAGGGCCGCTGCGCAAAAACAATGAATCATCAATCCGTGTTCCGGTCAATTTGCCGAGGGTATGCACGCGCGCGTCCCAGGACTCCGTCGGGCAATCTCGGCTCCGTCCCTCTCCCCGTCGCGCGCGAGCTGCTTTTATTTTCTGCGAGTTTTTTTCCTTTTTCGCCGAGCGCCTCCACAGCCGGTCGCAACTGCACCGGAAGCGCGCCGCACGTGCTGCAAATGCAGCCCCGGCTGCGCGCAGGAGTCGCGGGGCTCGTAAAGCCGCGGCCTTTCGCTTTGGATGCTAATATGCGCGGCGAGCGTTACTGGCCGCGGCGCCCGGGGGATTTAACGCCGTGCGGCCACTCTCAGCCGCGGCGAAAATTATTTTGGCTCTCCGATGTTTGGGCCACCGGCTCCGCGGCTGCACCCCCTGAATAATTCATAAAACGCGCGTTCGATTATGCGGAACCACTCGCGATTATGCAGGAGGGTTCCGGTATTTTCGCCGCGTCGCGGTCAAAACAAACGTCGTAAAATAGGGATGATCGTGAGTGGGGATGAATGAGCCCTATCGAGGGCTCACCTACATCACGCGCCCTTGGCTATCGAGCTTTCGGCTTGTAGCGACTCTTTAGCCGTAGATTGCGACATCAATATTCCTTGCGTTGTAATTGAATTTAAATTCGTGGTACGCCTTCGGAGTGCAGCCAATGGAGTCCGTGGCGGAGCGTCCGCTCCTTTTTTTGTGTCTTGAATAAAGAAGATGTTGCAAATCGTCATTGGCGAAATGTAAATGGAGACGGAGCTCATCGGCGTGCGAAAATCGCGCGTGTAAATAATCGTTGCACGCCAAGCCGTTTTCAGAGGATTATTACGATGATTTGCGATTTAAAAATAAAATTGTCGCAACGATTATTCGAGAGCAAAACTATTCCGCAGAGATTTACACACAATGCCATGATCTGTCAAGACTCTGGTGTATATAAGCGAAAGTATTGTAGGAACGTGACGGATGTGTTTACTCTCTTTTTTTAATGATTTTTCTTTGAGGATAATGAATTACATCTTTGCACGGGGGCGTTACAAATATTTATCAATTGTATTTGAGATTGCGCAATTTACTGTGCCAGTTATACAATTTTTCATTAAAATATAGCTGGTCTCTTCTTTCCGTAATGAACTCTAATGAATGAATTTTTCTTCTCGTTACGCAATAGAATGCATGACTAACGATGAATATTTTGTTTGTTACAGGTGAGTTATTCGAATTACGCTACAATTGGCTCTTCTTTATAAGTAAGTTGCAACGACTTTTTAAAAATCAACGAAATTTTTAATTAACGGAGTTGAGACGAATACTCTAATAATCAAACAAGAATTATGATTTAATTAAACTCGAAAATATTATTCAATTTTCCGAGTAAAAAATTACATTAATTAAAATTCATAATCGATTGGTAAAGTAAAATGGTTTAAAAAGATTTTAATTAATAAATATAAAAGAATACTGAAGATAATTCTTACTGCTCGAATAATTTATCCAGTTAAAAAAGAAACACAATAATTCCTTACCTAGCGGTCTCGTAGGCTAACCAATTAAAATAAATTAGAATAACCAAACGATGAAAATAATATTGCGGAAGAAAATATTATTACATAAAGAGAATCTCCAGTGAAAGTTTTTAAAGCACAGTAAAAAGTTCCCCCGCGTATAACTGGCCATTTATTTACAAAGCAGAGGGCCATTCATAAAAGAACAGCGCCAGCCGTCTCATTGATTAAAGTCACACCGGCTCGTTAAATATGCATGAGGAAACTTCTTCCTGGTGTAGAAAAATGCGGATGACCTTTCGTGGCGCTGCTCTGCCTTACCTGACGAACTGAGGGAGTAAAAAAAAATAGAAAGGGCGAACTAGAGCTCCTTGCGGTGGTCGAGCCTTCGAAAATTAAAATCCGGCCTAAGCATAATCCTCTTATGCGCGCTCGCGCGCCCCGCGTTTCCACGACAGCGGAGGGCATCTCCCGGGAATTCCGATATTTATTACCCGTAAAATATTCGAAGCCCCGATGCATGTAATTCGTCGGCTCGCTCGACGTCGACGAGGATGGGGCGGCTGTTATCGTCGCGCCGAGATAAAATCCGATACCAGCGACGCGTAAGTCTGTTGCTGTGTACTCCGTTCTGTCGCCGCGAGGGACAAGCCCCCGAAAGAAGAGACCGTAATTTCGTCGGTCCGATAAAATTCGCTTTACGAGCCGGCGCAAGGTAATACGCGTATAAAAATTTTACCGCACTCGGGACTTTCCTTGATCCAGGCGAGGGCCACCTTTTGTTCTCGATCGCTTAATTGAGGGTTGCGCAACGCGATACAATTTATCGCGGTCGACCTACATATCTCTTTTTCTTTGCTTGCGAAAAACGACTCGATGATGACTTTTCTCTTTAACACAAAAAAATAAATAAATGTACTATTACAAAAACTGAACATCGTTTTAATTTAAATTATTACTTAGTAAAGCGGTGACGGGCGAAGTGTCGAGTCCACGATTAAAAAATAAAAATGCTCCGTAATTCTTAGACTCTACGGTGCGACAATTAATCATAAAAAAAAGACTAGGTTTCACGAGTTGGCCCGAGGTCGTAAATTTTCAGAAAATCTTGTTTCGCCCACTTTTATCTCCATAAGCCAGTTTACAATCGAATTTAAAGCGAGACCGGCTTCATTAGCAAATCAAACGTCCTTTAGTGCAAATTAATTCTCCCTCGGTAAGAAAAAAAGTTCGCTTCGTGGAAAAGTTACTCCGCGGGCAGAAACTCGCTTCGCCTTATAGATCGCAAATGCTCGGGATTTTTTCGCGAGTGACAATTTCCGCTTGCCTTCGACAAAAATCCCAATTCGACTCGACAGTTTTGCACATAAATTTACTCCCTCAAACATTTACACTAAAATAAAATTAATTGAAAAAAAAAAGAAGATCCACGTCGCTCGTCAACACTTTTAATTTACTTTACGGCGAAGCTATCCCGTTACCGTAACCTCTCGACATTCTCGAGGATGATATTCTACCTCAAAAAAGATCCCCATCAATTAAATTATGATTTATTCCTGGGTATCCTCACGACCGTCAAATCACGCTGAGCATCCGGCGCGCCTCGATTTTCACACTCCGTTAAAGAGCGATAAATCTCAGAGGGCAGTAGTGCAGCTCCGGGGAGTGCCAGCGGGAAATCCTTCCTAGAAAAATGTTCCCAGTCCGCGAGAAAAAGGATACACTGCGGCAAGTAAAAGAGCCGTTCCCCTAATCCAATTGCAGTGCCGACTCTCGCACGCGTGAATGGAGCGGCCCACGTATGTACACGCGAGACTTGGAGAGTGCGTAGGCGAGCGCTGCAACTATATACGCCCCGCGTGTGTCTTTCATAACTCATTTCGGAATGCGCGTGAGCCGCGGTACGCAAGCCTCTCGTTTTTTTTTTTCTCGCGGCTCGGTCAACGAAAAGTCTGGCCGACGCCTACGCCGTTTGCGGCAGTATACGACCGACGCTTTCATCGCCCGGAGAGTACAGTTAACCTGCGTGTTTATCTCTTACTCTTTTCGAGGCGAGTGTTTCAATGCACTTGGCTTTTAGCCTACGAAGACTACGCTTTAGTAGCTGATGATGAAAGAATTGCCATCGTTTTTTCAGTAGTAGCTTTAATCGAGGAAATGCAGAGAGCATGCGTAACTTTTTTTTATTTGCAGTGCATTGAGAAATGCTGTTCGGTAAATTGAAGATACTTGCGCGAGGCTTTTACAGCGCATTGAAAATTCGGATTTGAAGACGCGACGCGCGCCTCAAGTCGTCACTTGGATTGTACGCATTTCCATGTCAATTGCCTCCTCGAAAGAATCGAACGTGCTACTCTTGCAATTGACACGAATCTCATCGTCAACCCGAGTTGATTATTCTCTAGCGGAGAAGCGGCAGCAGTTGACCTTAATTTTCCACTTCTTTGACATGCAAAAGATTAATTGCACAATGAAGCGAAACAGAAAGTTCGTCTCTCGAAACTTCAAAATCCCACTCGAGCTCTTGCTGCTAAACGATCCCTTCGAGAATCCTTTTCCAGTTCGGGCGTAAAAAACTGGCGTGGGCGTCCATGCGATCTTATCCGCGATGCACCTCTCGTTTCCCGCACGCACGTGGGTATAAAACACACAAGGGCGTATCGGCGCCACGACGAGGTACGAGTCGAGAATCGCGAGCCGAGGCACTTCCTATTTGGAGGGATAAGGATAGATTGATGATAGGTTGCATTAAATTTAGAACAATCACTTACCTTGAATACCACACCTCGAGAGGTGAAAGATTAAATTAGATTGTCTCAGAAAAGTTGGGTCAAACGGACGTGTCTTGTACTCATTATTAGTGCATTATTATTAAAAGTAATAGCAGTGGAAATAGCAGTAAGGAGAGGAGAGGGAGCTATGATTTTCTTTTTTCAACGGGGACTTTAGCGATGAGCATCTCACGCTTTGAAAGCTCAGTGATGAGTAATTTTACGATCAGCCGTACAGTCATCACTGGGATTATTCGACACATGACTTAATGCGCATTTTTTTCTACGAGATTGCTTTTTCGTTACGCTGGCTAGTATTAGTTTGCATGGAAATTGCCTTTCGAGCAGCGGGACTGTTTTATTTTTCGCTTTTAATGAGAATTGCGAAATTTACCTGACTACGGTGTTTGTTGCGTCATTCTCTCCTTCTCTGACTCTCCCTCGCACTTACAGTATTTTGATGAATGTGACAGTCCGTAGTTAAATCGTGTCATTTCTAATAATGCAATACATTATTTCCGCGTAAGTGTTTTAACAGTTTAAAAAAAACGTGACGGGGAATTTGTGTAACGCAAGAAAATAGCGTATCTCGATTTGTCAAGCTGCACCGAAGTATTTTGCTAAAAGCTTTGTTCAATTAACTTTTATCGACGTTAAGCGAAGTAAAAAGTAATTGATGCTTCAATTTGCTTTTACTTCTAATAGTGCAATCTTCGTTTACATTCGATTGAACTTTTAATGCTGATACCCATACAAGTATTAAAACCTTATAACCTTCGATATATGCATGCCAATCGAGAATATCCGCATCATCCAGCAAATCAATAATCAAACTTTATAAAAGGAAAGTCCTGCATTTTAAATAATCTAGCAAAATTGAATATTTGCTTATATAGCGTCAAACGTCTTCTAGAGACTTAACTTGTAACATGCTACCCTATCTTAGAGTGAATTTTACTCTACACTGAGAGAAATGTTTTGAAAAAATTATTGTTATTTCTAGTAAAAATTAGTATTATAAATTGTACTAGAATTCTAGTAAATTTTATAATGCAGAATGGTATTTTTTTATTAAATTTTTAGTAAAGTGAATTTAAATCACTCTATTTATAGAGTCAAATTTAACTCTCCTAGTGTTTCAGTATAAACTAAAAGTAGAATTTGATTCCAACCTTTTTGAAGTGTACGTATTACTTATTCGTCTTTCCTTCAAGCTCAATTCTAGTGTCACTCTTCAACTCCCCTAGAAAACAGAAAATCCCGCAGGAAATGAGAAAACCTCGGAGCGCACACCTACAAGGAGACAGCAAGAATCAATAAACCCGATGCGAAATCGAGCGTCAAAACACGCTCGCTGCCAAGGCCATTCACTTCCCTCGGCCGATCCCCCAGCACGGTCCAATAATAACACTGCGATGCATCCATTCACCTCTCGCAAGGTAGACATTGCCCCTCTCCACCACCGCGTGTCTCCCGGTACTGGCACCTACGCGTCCTGGCTCGGCGCGTCTATCTTTCGAAAGCCACCGCGGATGAGTCATCGATAACGCCGAGACGTCGTCTGCGTAGGTATATACACAGACGCGTTCGGCTATCTTGCGAGCACGCACTCGGCCGAGGGCGGGGCGGCGCCCTCGTCCGGGTACGGCTATTTATTCTGCAAATTGCGGCGGGCTCGTGCGATAAACGCCTGGCAACGCCGATGGGACGAGGTGATTTAGGAAGCTCGACTGTCCGTGGGAATGGAAATTTCGCGACGCTCTTTTCTAAAGTGTGCGAGAATTCAATTCACTCGGGTGTACCTTATACCGCTTTATTTCTGCCATTTTCACGCTCGACGTCCAATGCTAATGTTGAGCACGTCCCCGCGTTGCGTTCGGGCATCTCACGATGGCTCCAGTCTCTGTGTTAAGTTCCCTTGCGTAAATAGTTTAAAAAGTTTTCGAGTTCCCGTTCGTCATCGATTATTTATCTGCCAATTTTTATTTCAATAAGAAGCTACGGTCGCTTTTTTATCGGCGAGCGAAGAAAAAACTTGTCTATATGTCTCTTTTTTCTTCGTCGAGACGCGCTGTCACTTGGGCTTGTATTTACGGAACGTATCATTCAGTTTTTTTACCACGACGGGAGTAATAGCAGGGGTCCGTCGTGAAAATTAATCTTGTCCGCGTCGAGTACACCTATGACCTCTCACGGTCTACGTACATCGAGCGCGCGCAAAGAAAAAAAAAAAACAGGCGACCCTTTAGGCGCGTACGACGCGCCCAATCGGATTAATACCCCCGAGTCCGACCGGGGGGAGCGACGCCCGGATGGCTGGCCGCGCCACGCCTGTACGAGTATACACACGACCTGGTGGAGAAAAGACAGAGGGAGAAATTGAGATTCGTAGGGAGGGAAAGAGGAGATGGGAATCGATGGCCCATCGGAAAGTATAAGCGCCGGAGACAGATAAATAATCAAGTTTCGCGCGACAGAATGTTTCCGACTCTTTGCAGTGTTTTTCGAGGCGATGGAAAGGCAATAGGGCTGATACGGTGTCTGATTTAATACGATTTAGATGTGACGGACACAAGAGAATGGCTTTTATTCGATCCGAGGGACAGCTTTGTTTTTTTTTCGTGTACCCTTTAGTTACGAGAAAAATCAATTTGACGGATAATTTAGAAAGATGAAATAATTCGGAGTAATAAACGTTTGGGAATTAGCACAGTTGATTGCTGGTCTGCGAAGGTGATTTAAATCTTCGCTAATTTTATTTTTAATAGTGTAATTTTTGAGGTACGTAAAATGAGCCCCGAGAAAAGGTCAGCTTAAAGCATTAAAAGAAGAAAAGATGTCAGGAGAAAGGTATACAATTTAAGAGATGAAAAGAAGACGAAACAGGCGCGTATGTACCGAGAAAAAATTTCTAACTAGACTATGGTTACCGTGAATAAAACTTAAGTTTTTTTTTATTTAAAACTTTGTTAATCTTTTCTTTATACTATGGCAGCAGTCAGCTTGGAAATACTAGGGAGGATTCATCATATTTACTTAAAATTTTCTTGTTTGTTTTAAGGAAGTATAAAATAAATAATGTCGACCGTTAAATATTGATAATTTACATTATTTAAATATTTATAAATGATCATTGAATTGCTACATTAAAAAAGGTAGATAAATTTATACTCATAATTTTTACAAAAATCGTTTGGTATATTTGTTTTTATGGCCCATAATCCCTCTTGTCAGACGAGCATCGTAAAACATTTCCTTGGGAAATAATACGAAAAAGTTTTAACTTCAGAGTCGTTTATACAGCGCTTGATAGTTTTGTTGGCTTTTGATATTTTGTCCGAAATAAGTCCAGATCTGATATAAATTCTTGTGAACACTAATAACATTAAATCACATGTCGAAAACTGTAAAACAACTGTACCACATAAAAATACACAAAATAACGTATATTTTATAGGTACTAACTAAATTTATATCGAATTAAAAAACAATGATAAATGAATTACTAAGCTGCACAATTCTATTTCTAAACATCGTTAACACGTACTTACTTTAAACTTTACGAAAATAAAAGGATAAAAGAACTTTTTTTCTAAATTCAAATCTTGTAGCATTGCTACAACTCTAATGAGAAAAGCTCTCCCGGAATTTCATTTAATGGAGCCTCAAAAAATCCAGTCTCTTAAAACGACGCGTAAAGTTATAATTACTCCGCATCAAAAGCAAGCTGCGAATTCATTAAAACTCCGGGCAAAATCAAGCGAGCCCCAGGCACGTCCAAAAATTGCCGAGTTCGGAACTCTGGTGAGCTCCTCGCGCAGCTGCATATATTGGCTCAAAGGTATAGAGTCGGTCTGGGAGAGCTCGCGCACTTCGATAAGCGTCGAATCGGCCGCTGGAAATTGGTCGAGCAGTTAAGCCACAACCTCGCGATGGAAATTCGCACGCACGCCCGGCCTCCGGGAGATAACAGAGTATGACGCGCCTCGTCTTCTTTTTTTTTTTTTTTTTTTTACATATCACAGCCGGTTGACTTCTTCGGCTCGGCGGGTATGACGTGACTCCTGGCCGTTCGACGAATTTCAGTCGCGATTTATGGTTCGGATAAATTTCCCGACCGCGACGTAAGTAATGGCTCGTCGCCGATGTGCACTGGACTTTGATGGCTCACTCAATGGAGTTCTTCGTGAGCTTCTTTCTTTTTTCGGTCGATTTGCATCAACTGTCGCAGTAGGTTTACAGAATGAGAGACTTTAAAAATACACATAAATGTGAAACGTTTTGCTCGTAAAAACAACGTACGGGTCAGGTATTCCGATTTCGCGTGAAATTTCAAAAAAAAGATAGAATTGGAAGACTTTTAATTGTTTGGTTTGACCGCTGCAAATAATACCGCAGAGTTGTAAAAGATTCTGAATGTTTTTTTTTTAATCTTTTATCCGTTCTGTATTCATGTTACGTCAATGAATGTATCTGCAGATCAATTGTAAAAAGTCATATTTTTGCCTTTTTCTATTTTTTTTTTCAAACGAATTTCAACGTAATTGAAGATTGAATAGAAAAAAGCCCCTTTACATTTTCAATATCTCACTTTTTTAAAATAAAATTTTAATTTGAAATCCTGCAAAATATTCAATTTCAAATTTAACGCAGACGAACGTATAAAACTGTCGACTCGTGGAGAAGAATGAAATGTAATACTTCACAAGACAAGTGACACCGATAACACCCAGCGTCCAATGTCTAGGTAGGCAGATGGTTCGCTATTCCTATCAAAATAAAAAAAAAATAGAATGTTCCGAAAAAAGGCTTGTTCGGTAAATCGGACGGTAAACTTCCGCGGCAGCTGCGTCGTTTTCGGCAAACGCTGAACGCGACGATAAGCCCTCTATTCAGCGGTCATTTGCTATGGTAATTTCTTCTTTTTTTATCAAGGAATTTGTTATTATACATTATTCCTGCCCCTTTTTCGATCGAACCGTGGAACAATGACTTTCGTGCCACGCAAGTCATTGCTCTTTGTCTGCGGTCTGCAGGGAGATTTTCAATTTGTTCATAATGACGGATTTTAATGAGTTCCGAAAAGTTTATTATTCCGCGAGAAATAGAGGAATTTTCGGAAGGTCCGAGGACGTGCGAGCACGCTGTTGTAAATGAAAATTTCATAAAACGTCGGATCGTTTTTGTGCGTCGAAATTGAAATTCATTGTTTATTGGTTGAGCGCGACAATGGGTGAACGTTTGTCAGTGAAACTGAATTCATTTTGGCCAGCCATTTTAAAAAAGCTCGTGTCACTGAAAAAATATTCTTGCTAAAAGAGCTTTTTTTATTTATTGTATCTTTTACAGATTTTTAAATTAAATGATGTGATCAGAATTTGTAAAATAATAAAACAATTTTTATTATCATTTTACGATTCGTAATTTAACATTCATACACGCCATAGGCTGTAAATAAATTTATAACGTTTGTGCACGCTGTAGGAGTATAAATAAAATCAAATAAAAAATGTTAAAGTAGACTGCTTCAAGAGACCCTCTTGTTGAAGCAAAAAAAAAAAAATAATAAAAATTTATTCGTGATCGAACGAAAATCTCCAAAAGATTAATATCCCCAAACAGCAATATTGATGTTGATCGCAGAAATCTAGCGTACGTGAAAGTACAAATATCTCCAGCATCGATAAACTTTCCACCCGAATCCGATAAATATCAAATTAATTGCGGCTGACCGCATTCGTTTCAAAAAGTACCCCATCAATATAAAGAAACAAAATCTCCGAGACTTTCCCGCATAAATTAAATCCCCCGCTCAAGCTCTGCGCTAAATAAGAAATGCGCCTCGCTATCCCCTAATCGCCTGTAAACCAGTCGTCCAACTTTACCCGGTCTACCCGCGCATTTCCTCCGAATTGTTTTTATCCTCCCCCATGAAAGGAGAGAAGAAATCAAATCAGTGTCGGCGTGAGTCCTCATTAATCCCGCAAAATTCGGGGTACGCGCGCGCAAACAAAGAAGCCCACTTTCGGCGGATGTAGACCGTTTCAATATTTTATCGTGCGCCGGAACGGTGTAAGAGTAAACAGTCGCGCGGCAGGAAGATTCGACGCTTTTCGCCGGGTGCCCCAGGTAAACATTTCTCGTAGCGATAGCGTCGCGCGGGAGACTCCTTATCGCGCCTCCTCGGCTTGCGTTTACAGCGCCCGCGCAGGTATCGCTGGGGTTCCTCTTCCCTCGAGGAAAACAGCCGGGACACTTTCTCTTCCTCCCTGTGGTAAGCAACTAAATCTCCGCTGCTAAGAAAACATTAGAATTTACTATTCCTTTCTTTAATACCACGAGAGATTTTTTCTGGGGTTTTAGTTTTAGAAATAATATTTTTCTAACTTTTGTTCAGTATACTATAAAGGTAAAATGTATTTGTTTAATAAATCGCGCTCGAAAGGGCAAGTATAGTTAATATCTGTTGTTGCGCGTAAATAATTCAAAATAATCGCTTTATAATTATTTCCGGTGTTTGATGTATTAATATTTCCTGAACAAGTAGCGATTAACATGTTTAAATATAATAGTACAGTAGTGAATGATTATTCGTTCAAAATTTACGCTAATTAATTAATAAACGCTACGATTATTATATACAAGTTCATGTTAAATTCTGCTTCAATTACCTTCCAATTACTAAATTATGTGACTTAAATATGTACACATAAATTTTTGAAAATCGCAAATATAATTACGTAATGCAATGGTTACTTAAATTTTTTATTAATTTAAATTTTCTTTTTGTACTTTAAGAGAATCGAGTAATTAAATTTTAGTAATTTAGAAAACATTCAATTTCTTTTCCGGAACATCCGTAAATAACAATAAACCAAGTAATAAGCTAATGTCCAATCTTCATGTATTTCAAAATTGTCGCTTGTACGAAGTGTATGTACATACTTACTTTTTTAAAAAGTAGTTAAGATTGCAATGGGCAGATGCAGTCCTCCAGCATAAGCATACGCAAAAAAATGTCGCGACTCGTTTGCTCGCACTTCGAGAAAGTCGACACCCGAGGCGATGGCCGCGCGCGGCTGATCGTCTGCCCGCGATACGGCCGTCCCCGCGGTTCTCATTCTCGCCGACACTTGCGCAACTCCGCGTTTCTGGCACTGATGTCATCGGCGCGCACCGACCCAGCATTTGGCACAGTTATTTTTATGGGGGTGGAGGAGGAGGGAGACTGCGTTCCCCCGTTTCGCTGCACTCGTCCCTCTGCGCGCTTCGGTCGCGGACATTTTAATAACCGCCGCACGAAACATTCCCCACTGGTATTTGAGCTTATTCTCCTTTTTTTTCGAAAAAGACAGGAAAAGAGATTTTTTTTCTTTGTCGCTATGCGATTTTTTTCGACACGGGGAGAACGGCGAGTTATTGGAAAACATTACACGAAGCTGTCTACATTTTGGTGTCGCGTTACCCCCATCGCTAAAGACTGCCATTGTGCGAAGTTTCGTATTCTGTATAGTGTCGGTTGTTTTTTCTAGAGCAGGAAATGAAGTTGCGCTTAAAAAAATAAAAAGTGTAAGGCTTGCTCGAATTCTCTGGACGAATGCGTGACTGAATGTGTTAAATGGCCCTTTTTTCACGTCTCTTATTATATGAGTATCATCCGTTCTTTATTTAAAAGCGCACGCATGAAAAAATATTTTACACCAAAATTAACAAACAGTACGTGACAGTACATAACACATTGACCCATTAATTCGATTCTTTTATTTAAAAAGAAAATTTAGACATGACAACATTTCGTATTTACGTCAGTGGTACTTTATTAGCCTCGTCGAGGAAAATGGACAAGCCAATAAAACGTCATCGCGTGCAGTGCAAATCCTCGATGAAACGCGGGAATCTCAAGAGGCACGCGGAAGTCCGTAGACCCCGCCGGCGCAACAATGTCTTCTGACGCCTTATCACATGGGCTCCGTCTCGTCTCGTCACGAAAAGAAACACGATCGCGACGAGCCATTAATCCCGAAAAAGGACATTAGCTTTCCTCTCTCGGTGTGTGCTCGCTGCACTCCGATCGATCGCAAAAAGTGCGAGGTCCGGCCTTTACCTGAGGCGAGCGCTCGTTTCTGGGATGCTAGTCACGCAGCTCTTGGCGACCGTCTGCCATTCCCGGCATGAGCCGGTTTTTCCGCGCGAGCTGCACCCCCCGCCATGCGAGCAATTAGCCGATTCGCGTAATCGACGCTACACTCTAGCGCTCCCTAGTCTTGATTATATTTTTTTTTTCATCGCACTTGCATTTATATGAGGGTGGAGTTACGTCCAAGGGTGTCTTGTTGATGTTTGTGTCCCCCAGCGACATTGTGTTATAATTCATTTACTCGCATTACATTAAAAGAGTTCGTGTATTGCTCGTTTAGGTCAAGTAAACTGTCTAGGTAAATGGCTTGAAGTATAAGATTTTCTATTTTTAGTTTGACAGTTGAATCGGATATTTTTATTTTCGAAGAAGAAGTGGATAGTATCGATTTTGAGCGAGAAAGTAACTGCAGATTTATCGTGAATAATTAATTGCTTACTTTATAAAGTAATTGGAAATCAAAAGAGGAACTTTAGTGTTTTAAGAACTAATTTAATATTCTACATGAGTTAATTATTGCACACAAAACGTAATGTCTAACAGTTACTCGCACATGAAATCTGTAATAAATGCATCAAATTACACGAACAATGATCGACGATCTTTATATAGAATATCTTTTCCCTCCATCATTTTTCACACTAGCCGTAGCTACCGCTGATTTCATTCATCTGAGAAACAAAAAGGCATCCTCAACCGGGCAGGACTACCTCTTCGCGATTCCATCCGTCTGCAAGTCGGCCGGTGCGATTTATGTGCTGCGAGCGCTAAAGAGCTTGCGATTAGGCGATCCCCGGAGCCGCCCTGATAAATGCTCCGAGGAAGAGAAAGCGGGAGGGGATTATGCACTCGCTCGTACCTCACGGCTTTTCATTGGGGCCAGGCGCTAATAAACTGGAGGCCTGCAACCAAGGCGTCGCGATTCGCGATGCATTGAGTCGTCTTTTGGGCGTTACTGGCGTCGTCCAGTCGATTACGATCGATAAAACTTCCTCCTCGCGATCACCGGATAGAAGGGGCGGATCCCGTTCTCTCATTCGAATTTATCATCGGCGATATACGCCGTAACTCCGACACGGGCGCCGGTAGTTTCTTTTTCTGTGATTAGCCGATTTATCGATCGAATGCTCGTCAATATGATGGCAATTATCGATCAGGGGTAAGATGGAGGCAGGGGATTTAATGGCCGATGCATTAGCGATATGAATCACGACCTTTTTACATTTTCTGTTTGCTTAAATACGGCGATTCACTGCATAATTAATTCGCGCACTGATTGGATCGCGGAAGATCAATTATGTGGCAACCGCCTAATTTGATTGACGCGTCGTGGTCGCGGAAGTTAATGGGAAAAATGTAGGTTTAACCTCGTTATGTCCTTCGCGATGACGAAAGCTAAATTGACCAAGCGAGAGCTTTATTAGATTTTCATTAGGTCTCGACTCAAAAATTTTCATTAGTAAATGGAAGTCAGTGCGCGTTACGCGTAATTGCGTGCGAAAAAATCCTTCCGAAAAAAAAGGGAACATAAACCGACCTACCGCTATCGATCAATTGCCCCTCGAGCGTTGGGTATTTCGAGGCTTACAAAAAATAGAAAAGGATACGACGCGCTTCTATTTCCTCCCACGGAAGGACCGGTTAACCCACATACGCTATACTCCGTCCCTGTTAAAATAAAGACGGAAAGAGAGAGAGAGAAGACGGTTTTGCGAGCGCATCGTTTCGCGGCTAATGCGTTTCCGCCTCCGTGTATAAGTCCCGGACGATCTCGCGGTGCGCGCGTGACGAGCATTTTCCTCCTCGCGACTCCTTCTCTTTCTCTCCTTTCCTCCGAAACTATCGCAGCGGAACAAGCAGCGACTGACAAATGGACGCTGCGTGCGGTGCGATTTTTTCCTTGCTACGTCGACTGAAACCACCCCGGCTTAGATTTGACGGAGGGCTTTTTTTTTGCTTACACCAGGCGGCAGGGTTCTTCGCCTAAATTTCCCTCTTTTTGCTGGGCGCGCGATGTCGCACTTCAAAGGTCGTTTTTTGTTAGCCCGGCGCACTCTTCTCTTCCTGTAGCTACGATATTTTCGAGGATTCGCGAGAAAAACGTTATTGGAAGGGACGCGGAGGCACACGGAGTTGACGGATGAAGTGCGCTAAAGCTTCTCGTTGCAAATATTTATTTCGCAGCTGTCAGAAAATGTAGGACTACATTGGAGCTTAAACCCTACGACATGCTACTCTCGGCGTACTCCATCTTAGTCTCGTTTCCTTACGCTCACCTATGGTTTCTCGAGTCAAAGTAACCTGCTTAAGCTGTATACGCGTTTCTACCAGTAATTACAGCCCGCTCCGCTGACTCATTTTTTTTTTCTTAGCTTTGCATAATTATACTCGACGTTAAAAATAACTCTGCTTAATCAACTGTGCCTTGCACGCTCCTCATACATATTTACATCTGTGCCGTATATTTCACGTATAGATAAAAAAATATTGATGATCGCCTCCTGAAATTAGCATGTATAATACGTGATTATGACTATCGAACGATAATTACGAGGGGATAAAGTAATCCGACGTTTATATCGATCTCACTTTATTAGCGTTGCATACACTGTTGCTACACCCAAGGGGATCACGAATAAATGAGGATGCGCCTTTAAGCACGTCGATTTCTTCTTCCAGGAGCATCTCGCCGCTAGTAGTAATAACCGCAGGGCTGTAAATTACATTGCATTTAATTTTACACTTACTTTTATACCGTCCACTTATTCACGCGGAGAGCCGACAGCCGGTCGAGGCTTCGCGTGATGCCGCGGCATTTTTTCCGGACGTGCTTATTTTTTCTTTCCACGCGCGGTGCGGCAAAATATTCGTAGCTCCCCATCTTAATACTCCGCGTGATTTTGCATTCACGCCGAGGCTTCGCGAGCTCTACTGAAGCGGAGAAAAAGAAAGAGGGGAATTCATGTCGCGCGCGGAAAAACGATAGCAAAATGCAGCGGGAGTTAATTGAATTGCAGAGGACGAGATGTAAAGTGTGTACGCGTCCCAAGGCGCGCTGCAGATATACACCGTTCGTGAAAATTCAAGCACCCACGATAAGCTCTTACCGCCCCTCCTCTCTTCCATCGCCGTTTACTTCGAAATTTACGATCGCCCCGCGCGCTACAAAATTACAATATTTTTATTTTCTCTTTGGGCGAACTTAAATCACTCGGGATGCACGCGCTCTGTTTATTTAGCCAGCTCGCGAAGACTCGAGGGGATGAATGCCCAACGGAGAGAACGCAATCGATGGAATGCGAGACTTCCATTTTCACGCTAACTCATTTCGCGTTCTCGGAAGTGCTGCGGCCTGCCAGCGTAACGTGTGGATCGCGCCGCGGCGGCGGCAACGGCTAATTTCCCTTTCATATACGTGCTGCGGCTCGCGAGTTTTGCCCTGGACGGTGTGGCTCAGCGCTCGGTTCGTCGAGAGTCATCGGCTCTCGGCCGTCGGCAACAAAGCCGACTTCAAAGTCCCGCGAGGTCAACGCGCGGCGCCAGTGTGATTTTGATAGTTCCCCTGCGTATTTGACGAGGTGATTAGAGAAACGGCTAAGTTCCCGGAATTCCCAACTTCGGAGCTCGCATGAAGAAAATTCTCGCTTAATGTCTAAACGATGGATGGTCCGTGCGCGTGCAATGTTTGTGCTGGGGTACACGTGCAAGACTCGAGTATTATTACACCGTGATTTAAACTTAAATTTGAAAATGAATTTTGTAAAGTTAGAAATAATTTTCAACGGTTTATGCTCGCTTTTTCTTTATGCGATGAGGAAATGATAAATTATTTTAAAATTTTTTTGTGTACCGTTAGTGAAAACGGTACACAAAAACGCTAACACTACTTTTGTTCGCTGTTCACACTGTATGCGTTTAATTGAATTTTATGTAAACTGTAGTTATTGTATGATTTCCCGGTCAATAATTTTTAATGAATTTTATTCTTAATTTGTTTGTATAATTTGCCTTGCGCTGTGAAGAAATTAAATTCTGATGTGTACGGAAAATTCTTTTCTTATACCAGTCAGTGTATATATATATACCTAAAAATTTAACAATACCTATAAAAATAAAATAATATAGAACTCAAAAACTTACGATTTAATTCATAGTTTAAAATATCTGTTTTGATTTGTGTTTCAGGTGAGTGTCACGAAGCCTTCGATATCGACATTCATTAGCTCCGTTATCAACGCTGAGTGCAGGAGCAGTCCACGAGACTGCGGCCGTTTTGGACGAGGGCGAACCAGTAAAATCGATCTCGCTGCATGGGGATTGCAAAATTCAGGCGACAATAACGATAAAAGGAGCGGGAGACGGCCAAGGTGCGTCGCCGTGCATTTTGCGCATCGATAAAGCACGGCCTGGTGCAGGAGGTGCACCGCCACAGTTCCCCGCGGCATATCTTATCGGGCGGCGCTGCCGCTGGCGCGTCCTCGATGAATATTTATCTGGACGCGCGCGGGCGACGCTGAGAGCTTGCGCGCCTTCTCGTTATCGCGCCGACTCTCCCCCCTTTTTTTCACCCCCATCCCCTCACCTGAAGGGCGGAGATTGAAGAGCCCAGCGCGCGTCTCACCAATCAGATGCTCCTTTGCGCGGCAGCAGCCTCTCTATCTTTCTCTCGATTGTTCCGATCCTTCGCTGTTTAAAAGAGGCTCCAGATTTTTCCTTAGCGTCGGTGCTGATAAGGCGACGACGGTCGGTGTATATAAATAAAGCCTGATAAAAATCCTGAAATGAACGTGTAACGGCGCGCACCTTCTCGAATAAATAAAGTAGCTTTTCTACGAGACACTGAGGAATTTATTTATTTTTTTCGTCGAGTAGAGTCGAGCTTGCCTTACTTCCGGTCACGACTCGTTTTTCATTGAGCAGTAAGCCGGACGTAGCGTGTCGACGAGTCTTATTATTCCGCGACGGTGAGAAATGTGCGACATTATCGGCCGATGAAATAAAGATCAACCCGAAAACAGCAGCGCGGATCCCACGGCAGTAACGGACGATGGTCGCAAGCGCGCCGGATGGTATGCGCGCCCTATTAATAGAGTCTGGTCTCGCGGACGATGCACCGAGGAGCAGCGGTATACAAGACGCGCGGTGCACCGGCTTATCTTTCCCTCGCTGAATAAGCTCCTTGGCATTTTCCCACTCGGCACTTACTGCAAGGCCAGAATTTTGCACCGGGACTACCGTTTCGTCGACTGGTTTTTCATCCGATTATTTCCAACAGTGCTAATTTCTTCAGGCTTCCTATGAGGGTTCCAGAATTTTTCGACCGAATAAAATATCTTTTAATAGTTTTCTCGCGAAAGATATTTAATAAAAGTTCATTTTTTGAACGTACTTTCCATTTTTAATAGTTCTGTGTTTCTAAAAAAACAGCGATTGGGTGGGTGTGTGAAAGTTTTATGTTTCGAGACTATCAAATTAATTTTTTTACACGCTGCGCGTGAAGTACGCCCTCTGGGCGAAAAGCAGGCTACGCAATTCACGCCTCTCGTGTAAAAAAACAGTATGCGTACCATGTGAGCAAGTAAAGAATCCCTCAAATCGCATATTTTTCAATTTACATGAGATTTGAGACAGTTTTTTTTTATTCCCTAGATGCATAATCTACTATTTTATTTAAGTATTTATCTATTTATTTTTTAAACAAAAAGTGCAAAAGGTCTACTGATAACTCTCTTCCCTTCTAAAATCATGATTTAAAATTTTATTATTTTCTATAAAACAAAATGTACCTTTCATCTATTATGAAAGTTTTCTACTGTCTTTAAATAAGTTTTATAATTTAAATGAATGTAACTGTAAATCGTAAATGGAGAATTTTTTTCCATTCAATTGTCATTTCACTTTCAAGTAGCTTATAAATAATTTTATGCCCGCTATTGTCATTCCGTTCATTTTAACGAAAATGAGGAATTTCGTACACGAGATTAATGACCGTTATTTGCATCTGCAATTTTAATCGATTATTATTCATTCATTTCAAATGGAGCATTTCAATGCTGTGTTGCGTTAGATGAAATTAACTTATGATTATAATGTATTTCCCATTTGCGCAATCCTGTGCGCCAGTTTATACCAACTACTCAACGTCACCGAAAACGTCATCGCTTCGGTCAAATTGATAATCTCTTACGGCAAAATTCACGATATTTTAAATATTCCATAGTTATCTGCAACGAAGGAAAAACTCAAATACAACATGTAAAAATTTTTCATATCGCAGTCGTATAAACACAACATCGGAGTTTAATTCAACCACGGAAACGTAAAAGGCGCGCGCTTAAAATTTTCTTAAAAGGCCATGAGATCGCAGTATTTACGATAAAGTATAATCCTCCAAACGGGATTCAGCGCCACGAAGGTGGGAAAAATATATGAGCATTCCTGAAACCTAATTATCTAAGAAAAAAGACACTCGTGCTCGGCGGCGAAATATCGTAAAGTCGCGCGCGTCACGATAAATCTAGTAGGAGTCGTCTGCAGCTGCTGACGCCGGAGAAAGTCGTTGAAGGGGTTAGTCGAGGTAGAGACGGACGCTCGATTTCTAGGGCTCGTTCGATATAATCCGACCGCTTTCGCAATGCAGCCTTTTTTCAAATACTTTATTTACATGAAGAGCCGGGTGGACGCATAAATTGCCTGCGGTTTTGGAGTGCCCAACGAGAGACGTCGACTAGTACTCCACGGCATGTTTGATTGGCGTTTTGTATATACACGAGCTGTTTCCACTGAGAAAGACAGATACACTAGAGATAGAAATTGTGGGAATGCATTTTAGAGTACCGCATGCGTCATTGGATACTTGTATATCGGATGCGCATGTTATATAAATAATTAAACTGTTTTTATATATAGCGCGCATGACTGTATCGCCAGCCGTTAAAACATGCTGCGACAGCGGGACGTATTAATTAATATAAGGTAAATATTGCCGACCCGGAGAAAAATTTATACGATCAATACAGATTTATATCTGTCGTGCCGAAATAAATTTCATAATTACAATTGCTTTGTTTTCAGCCCTCGATTACTCACAATGGGTACTTTTGTCCCAGTGAAAGAGTTAAATATGCAAAGTAAACTCGTGCGGCTGCGTATCAAAGTACCGGTGGTTTATTGTGAAATACCGATATGAGTCAGGGACGACGTTTACGAGGTACCTTGGCTCGGAGCCCCCGGAAGCTCAAATTTATTACATAGGTATAAAGCGACAAAGCGGCTTTTTTTTAAATCTATCCTCATTTTATTCGATCTATTCGCTATAACGCTTTCGGCAGATTTGCCGCTGTTATGAAGCTCTAAACATTTCATCGTCTATTTTTACGTATAATCCTTTAATGGTTGCCCTTAAGTTTTAACAATTTTTTATCGAAAAATCTTATCAGTAAATGAGCACATACATTATTTCTACTGGCGTAAGACGTTTCCGTACTTCTACATTTATCGCAGCATATAAGATTACAATCTTTCTTTAAAAAAATTACTTAAAGATCTTCTTTTTTTAATATCATTGAACTTAATACAATGTTGTCATGAAACAGTGAAACGACATTTCATTCTCTCCAAAATAAAGCCTTATAAAAAGCAGAGCACGCATCTCATAACCCGCCAACAAAGAAAGCCAAGAGCTTTCTAATACCCGGCATAAAATCCAACATGGGAACTCCATCGGGGCGCGCTGTGACACCGAGTCGCACGAGTCTCATAAATAAAGCCCTCGACACCACCACGTCTTTGCATTCGCGAACTCCGCGGGTATAATGCACAACATACCAGGACGATGTTACTTAAAAAATTTACAAAAAAATAAGACGCGCACACAACCGCGAATCCGTGCGACCCACACGATCCGAGAAAATACCCCTTATCGCGGCTAATTGTGGTCGATCATCGCTGGGCCTCTCTCGCCCTTAGTGCTTCCCTCACGTGCAATATTTCACGCGCGCGATATTCCCGCCTACGCTCCCTCGCCTCTTTAACGACGCTGTAATGCGTTAAACCATGGGGGGATTGTTTCGAGCGGGGCGCGATTTTTCTAGCCGCCCTTCTGCCCAACGTAGGCGGAGGAGAGCGCGAGGAGATGGTCGCGTGGGTAATAATGGATTTTCTTTTTCCGGGGAACGCAGAAAGAGGAAATGAATGGTTTTACGTTTATACGTGGATGGTGTGCTTTGGATCATGGTAAAATTGTTTTCTGAGCTGGTGTTAATAAAAAGCCGAGAGGTATAATGAGCGCGGAGCTTTTTCCTCTTAGTATAGAATTGAGTAAGCGAGCGTTTCTCTCATCTTCGCTGTTTGCCTCACGCGGGAGTAAAAATAATGGGTGGGATTTTGAAATAACACTGGCTGATCTCTCTTAACCCTGTAGCACCTTCTGAGCTTCCGTCAAAACGTCGTGTAAACAGAAAACCGTCGCATTTATTTTGAAAGCCATTATTGGGTGCTCTTAAGTTAATAGCAAATGAAAGACGCAATTCAGTACAGCGTGGAAGAAAAATCCAAATACACACCCACGAGGTCATTAGCTCTCCCGAGTGCGCGCACCTCGAATCGATCACCGAGGGGAAGCCGCCGACACGTCGGAGGTCGGTCGAGCTTTCGCGCGCCGCCGAAAGTGGACGATCAATTTTTCGCGACCGAAATCCACTGCGCGGCAGGTCAATGCTCGACTCGGAAGTCCCCTCAGCTCTTATCGGATGACTCGGAATTTTAATGGCGATCAATCAAAGGGACGGTAGTGGTGAGTGGAAATCGGGCTGTTTTTTGAGCCGGCGATTGAAGACGCGCGCGGTAGACGGAAGCTTGTTGCTCTCCGGCGCCGTGCTGGCCGTCGATCCGGGGGCGATGAACTAAGAATAAACGCGGACGTTCTATTTTGAAGAGGCGAGAGGTTTCAAAGCTCCCTTATTTTCTAAAGTTTATCGGAATGAGGCTGATCACTGGTGCTTCGTCGACCATTGGAATTTATTGTTTATCGGTCTGGAAGACGGGATGATTTAATAATTCAATACTCGTTTATTGACGTTACGAAATTCGCTCTATTTTTAGCCGAGTAATTATAGCCCTTTAGCTGTTGTGGGAACCTAAGAATATAGTTTCTGATAAAAAGTATTTTTCAACACAATATTCGTGCACAAAAGCCAATTTTGCACCTCTTGCAGGTCTTATTAATCAAGATAATTTGATATTCTGTTATACTGTGAACTAATTACCTTGAAAAAGTTTAATATTTTGTTAATTTGAAAAAATTTATGGATTTTAAATAACAAATTTCACAATAATTTTTTGTTATCACAACCAGCTTAGTAAAAATTGATCATTTTCGTAAAAACAGGAAGCAATACTTTTTAACTTCATTATTTTCATCTAATATTTGTTGGGAAAGAAAGGAAAATCGAGTGCTCGCTAGGAACTTCTAAATTGCAAAAAGTAACCGCAAGAAATCTCGGTCATAAAAAGGAAAAGCCCAACCCAACCCCTGCATCTATTAAATTCTCTGTGCCCCAAACGTGCGAGACAATAGAGCAACGCGTAGCGGCGCTAACGAACTCGGGCGGAGTCCCGACGGAAAAACATCGGGCTCACCGAGAGAAAAAGGTAGCGACGCCTGCAGCTCCCCCGAGGTATCCTCATCGAGGCGAAATGGATATTCGATTCCCGCTCGGGCGGCGATCAACTCCCGGGCATCGGGCGATAAAAAGGCCGTGGAAGGAGAGAGGAGGAGGGGTCATTACGTCCGGACGGTAATTACGTTAATTGTTTTGCCGCTCGCGCCTTCTTTGCCGCGATCCAATTTCACGGTGCGCCATCGAGCGACTCGATGCGGATCGTTGATCTTGGTCCGGGAAACTCCACGGCTTTAGGTACTTCATTTTCGGAGTCTTGCCGTGGAAAATCGAGTAACTAAGTAGAGAACTGCGGGTGTTTTATGAACGCCGCTGGATATTATTGATCTGCGTATATTTTTAACTGGTCCGACAGCTTCTGCACTGCTTCAGTTGATAATTCTACTTTATCGAGTTTCAAGCCAGACGGACATTGTTCTCCAAATAAATTATTTGCGCTAAAGATTACTTATCTTTTAGCTTCTATTTAAAATATTCAGCGTAGCGCTTCCATTCGTGTTTAAATAATTAAACGAAGAAACAGATTTCGAGCTAAAATTTTTATTCCTGGAAAGTACGTTGCCTGAAGTATGGGTACATTCACACCCTGGCCTGTTATCAAATATCGTTTTTCGTGAACGATGCGGACTAGGTCGCCGCCTAGCGATGAATTTTTTATGTCGCTTAAATAATACAACAACGCAATTTCAGATTTAACAAGGAATTTCAACTAATATCCTCGTGCACCTAAGTGCATTTTGCGTAACGCAGAGAGGGTTCTTGTTACAATTCCATTACCTTCCAGGAAGTAGGCATCACCATAATATACAATTTGGTAAGTAGGGTCTCGGTTGAAACGCGACACCGGTGAATCGTTACAATACCTTCTCCCCTTCCAGATACAAGCGCGAACCATTTCAATTAATTACCGAGACAAGTGCGTTCGCACATACATCAAGTCGTTTCCCGAGCATATCTTGCAGAATCTGCACTTCACCCAGTTCGCAAGCTCTCTTCTTTTCTAACGATATAAATCCAACTAAAAAATAAATAAAACGCCACCCTTACTCGTCGTTTCGTGGAATATTATTATACCGCCTTCTTCACACAATGGCCGCGTCGAGGCGACGGCTCTCGTTACGGCGTTCCTTTGACGACGTGCTTACAGGACGCCGCGACCACCCTTTTAATTACCGAACGGCCGTTAGCGAAACGGCCCTCTTTTGAATATTGCGCGAATCTCCTCTCCTTCGTCCGTCGTCTCTTTTCCTCTTTTTCACCTCTTTTTTTTTTACTCTTCGTTATTCAGGCTCCGACGTCTAATTACGTGGAGCGAAACTTCCTGCTCGATCTTCTGTTTACGTGCGGACCGCGCCTTTTGCTATACCGGAGATTTTGCCGAACGAAAGTTGTAGATGATGACCATTCAGTGGGAAAATTGTTTTAATAGCGTGCAGATTATTTGCTTGGCGTAAACGAAAGTCATTTTGAAATTTTACCTACGCTTAGAACATTCATTTTTGATTGATAATTATGTTAGAGAGAATAGATAGAGACAATCTTTCTGTCTGTTAACAATCGATTATTTTACTTTCTGTCTCACATTATCTTCAGATTGTAGTTTATTTAAAAAAACAGCGTACTTTAAAATTTGATAAAAACAATTATTTCTAATACAATTGAATTTTTCCAACTGTATGTAATTGTTACATAGAATCTAAAGTTTTCTAATATAAATAAATAATTATACTACTGACTAGACGTTACCTGTTTAATAGTCAGATGCAATCAGATAAGTTAACTTTAAGGTTATTACAAATAAATATGTGCATCTTCTTTCATCTTTTTTTTAAATAACCTGGGTGAGTTCTATAGTAACACTACTTAAAATGTTATGTGATTGATTATCCCATAAGAATAAAATATCTATTCACTCACTGAAGTAATGTTTTACTTATATATCGTTAGAGGGAATGTCGCGAAAACTAAAATGAATAACCCTATCGGTGGGTATTGATGTCTGGTCCTCAAGCATGAAGATTTATCGGTGGATTTGTGTTTTCGCGAGGGAGCTCCTCCGGGTGCTGATTCCCACTTCTGTGCACTGGCGCGATCGAAGTCCAACGGTGGCGAGACATTGATCGGGTAACATTAAGTAAATTAAGGGAGCATTTGTAGATTGAATTCGAAATCGGAATTAATTACTTTTAAATGAGTTTACCCAAGGTTCTTATCGAGTATCGTCTCCAAAATCAATAATGACAAAATTTTCTTTATTAAATCAACATATCTACTCGTATAGCTGAAAATTCGATTCCATTTTAACTCGTTATCCTCAAAAAAAAAAAAAATAAATAGTAAGTTGGTGCACGTACGCGTAAGTGAATATAAACGAATGATCAATTCGCTTAAGCTCAGCGAGGCTCGATTAAATTTCTCACGTTCTAGCACCTCCGTTGGTGAAGTCCTCCAACGCATCCTGGCGCCTACCTACGCACCTCGAGCGAATCGCTACACCGCAGACTATAATCCATGCGCGAATCCTCCCAGTAAGGCAGTGTGCACTTGCCAATCGAGAATTCATCATCGCTTCGACTGCACAGTTGCAACGACACCTGATCGCAATCTTCCTTTTTTTTTTCTCCGAGCCGTCTCGCTTTGTACGCCAAAACGAGACTGAAACTCGATCCGACGCGCAACGCGAGACCATCAGACGGTAGACGGAGCGAAATGCTAATTTAGTATGCCGCATGGAAAATTCTATCTGTCTAATAAAATGTTGTAAAATAGTCAAAACTTTATAGTTTTTCTTTTTTCTTCAAGCTTAAAAAAATCACATGCGGTTACGATTTTATATCTTGTACATAGATCAATTACATCATGATGAAGCTATAAAGTTATGGTATTTTAAAATGCCTTATCTTTTATGGTAACACTCATAAAAAACAAACGTGCCGAGTTTATTTTTCAGTATTCTACTACTACGGATGTAATGTAATACTTTTTCTTTTAACGCGTGATTCTAAGTAGCGTTTAACCGCAGTCAGCTGAGTGCAGCATACGAAAACGATGCCGAGGACTTTTCAGTGGAGGCTAATCGATCGGATTATCGATGGATTTATCGCTACACTCAAGGAAGTAGAAATTATCGGGGAGGTGCTTTCTGCCTCCAGCTCACCGTACCGCGGTTCGTCCTTTGAATAACCAGAGTTGCACTAATGGTGCAGTGACCGCATCGTTCATCCGCGAGGGTTTCTGCTCCATATTAAAAACCCGTCGTCCCTCGCATAATGAAAACCAGTTCGCCCGGGGATGTACGTGCGTTGGAAGAAGTGGCCCGCGCACTGCCTCTTCGTCCGTGTAAAAAGTCAATATTATTAGTGTTTATGCATAAAGTTTATGAATGGCGCTCATGCGTAAATTGTCCGGCTCTCGGCAATTTTCACGGGGCAATTAAAAATTGCACCCGCTGTTTATTTTTTCACGCTAACAAACATATAAACGCTCGTAAGCGTAAATTAATTTTTGACCTTTTTTCTTTTTCTGTTGTAGGTACGTATTTAAACAAACTGCGCGTCAATTACGCCCGATTCAGCCCCTGCAGCCGGTGCGTCAATATATGCCTGGTACAGCGATGCAAAATTCCGTAAGAAAAAAAAATTGATTTTAATAATCATCGCTCTAAAAAGAAAACTTGCGTCTCTCCACGTTTACTGTGTGCCTCGTATACTTTCTTTAAGCCACCAAGCTTCATCCATTTTTAATCATTTTCGTCCGAGAGCAAAAGCCGTAAGAACCAATTCGCCGCGGCATCGAGTGGAATCCTTTCATTCGCCGCCACCGAAAAAGCTCATCGCTTTTATTCAAAAGCGAAAGGGCGAGAGGAGCGGAGCTCAAAGGCCAGCGTTCGCCTTGAAGAGCGCGCGCCTGGACCGTCCACTATCGCAAAATTAAGAGCACGCTCGACCGCCTGATCTGCAAGTAAAACGTATCGGCTATTTTCCGGGAAGCGCTAATGGAAGTCTCTCTTGAGCCTTTTCTCCGCGGGCAAATCGAAATTTTGCGTGTCAGATCTTTGGCGAGCCAACTGCTGAGCCCGTGGGATCGAACGAAACAATCGAGGCTGCGAGGATCCTGAGACGTTGCTGTTCAATTTTTATCGCACGAACACTCAACAAGCTGCACGACCGTTGCAATAAAACTGCACATCACGACTCGGTTCATATTAGGCTTCGGTAGTTTTTAAGATTTTTCTTGCTCGCGGCCGCTGCAATGTGTAACGGCCGTGAAAACATAAAAAAAACCTTTTGTGGAGAAGTAGAAATAATTCCATTTTAGCGCTATTTGTGCCTTTCTTTTTCTATTATGAAGAATACTGTGAAGTCATAGGTCTAATGAAATTTAATTGAAACTGGACAGGGAAAGTAAGATTTGCATAATAATGGAATAAGCGATAAGACGTCGGGAATTCCTCTTCTGATTCAAGCTTTAACGGTCAGCTTACTTTTGTAAACATTGTGCTGCGCTTAAAATTGCAAATCTAACCGATAGAAGAAAGGTACGGGCCGCGAAGTGTGCGTATACGGCGACCGGCTCTGCTGCTTTAACGATACACCTAAAAATTCAAATCCCCTCGAGGCTCCGAACGCTACTTCAAGTCCCGAGCCCATTTGCAAATCGAATTATGACCTTTTTTACCTCTCCCTGTATCTCCCTCTCTCTCTCAAGGAGCGCTGAATAAAATATCGCCGCCCGTCAGGGACACGTCGGAGTGAGGCTAAACGAGCGCAGTTGTAAAGCGCGTCGCGCCGGCTCGTTAATGTAAGCCTATTGGATGCTAATGTTTTTTTCCGCCGGCTATGTGCATTTTCTTCGGCTTCTTTTTTAGCACCTCTTTTTCTCCTTCTCGGATCGGCTGAATTTACGAGACCTCGTACCGCGCGCCTATCTGGATGCTGGTAATCCCTGGGACTAATTGAAAATGTTTTATAGGTCAAGTTTTTTTTTCCGCTTTCTCGATTTGTCGATCCTTCGATCGCTGCACGTTGAAAAAGTAAATAAAATAAAATTGCACTTGCCTTCATTGGTGATGTATCGGCTCAATAGTCGTTTCCCTCCTGTTCACTTATTTATACAGAGACTCGCATGATGCAGCACAGATCATTGTGATCTAACAAAAAAAAATCAATTTTTCTTACATAATTAAAAATAAAATGTATAAAAAAAATGTTTTCAACGTTCCATCTTATCTCTCTCCTGCAAAAAGAAAAAGGTAAACGCGACAGCACCCAAACCGTTGAATTTTCACTCGCAGAAGTTTCTCCTGTAATTCATTCAAATCGTTCCCTGTTAAATGCGCGATCGCGCAGCGCCGAGCAGGTCGTCGCGCCAATGTTTAATCGAATAAAATCCGACGTTCGTTCCCTTGAATAATCCAGACGAAAGCAGTGTTATAACGCTGTTTTTAAGGCTCTTTAAGGACAGGCGCGCTTTACGGTCGGCGGTGAAAATTTTACTCGGCTAAGGCATACCTCGGCGGGAAAAGCGAGCCGCCTCTCGGCTATTTCGGTCGGCGCGACGCGGATTCCCCGCGAAAATAATTCACGCGCCGCAGCGTTTATTGGTCCCCGCGTTATATATCGCGGGGCCGTCCGCTTCATCATTCTTTCGCGTGCACCGCGCGCCAGTATGCAGCCCCAAGACGAGGAGCTCCCGTTTATTCGCGCGAAGCCTCTCGCCCCTTTAAATTTTCGCCGGATGAGAGCAGCCGTAGCCCATGAATAATCGTGGCACGGAGCACAAAGTTATACTCAAAATTTACGAAACAAAAATCATCCCTCTTCTTCGCGGATGATCCAGGCGAACGCGAGACGCCGTCTAAGCAGTAAATATATCTCCGGGGCCCGGGAAGGGAGGGATCTCATTTGCTGGGGCGTGTTCCATCAGCGGTAAACCCCGGCTTGATTCTCGAATGTTTAAAACGCCTGGCGCGAGGAGGCGAGTCTCGACGTCGCCTCGCCGTAAACATAAATTTGCACAAGGACGCGAGAGACGGGAATGGACGAGAGGGGAGGAGAGCGCGCCCGCACCGGGAAAAATCCCGGGCCAGTCGATAAACTTTTGTCGGAGGAAAATGCGCGCGCGCCTGAGCGACTCGTCCCCCAACGGGAACGTCGGCTCGAGGCGGCGGCCGCTCTATATATCGACGTCCGCTCGTCCGGAGGCTTCCGCGTGCACGTGTGCCACACCGCCCCGGACGTCGATTTTCCTGCAGAGAGACTGGATTTTCACTGATTTTTCGAGTGGTTCTGATGAGTCTACGGGACGCGCGAGGGGAAATTAGACGGAAGAGTTATCGCAAGGTGCACCTTTTGTTGTTGAGGCTTCACCGACGGCGGCACATTAAAAAAGAGCTCTACCCCATTGTGCTGGCTGGATATTGCACTTCCCCTGTTCTTTT
The DNA here is from genome assembly GCA_018906775.1 of Sycophila sp. Sp_5. Classification (NCBI taxonomy): domain Eukaryota; kingdom Metazoa; phylum Arthropoda; class Insecta; order Hymenoptera; family Eurytomidae; genus Sycophila; species Sycophila sp. Sp_5. Next base: position 1,610,856 of record JACCID010000036.1, read on the forward strand.
TTTTATTGATATCATACGCTTCGCTTTCGATGGCTTTCGAGAGACATAAAAAATGAATGGCTAAAAAATTGAGCGGGGAAATGTGAGATAGAGTGCGGCTGCTTCCACACGTCAAATTGTTTATACCGATCGGTAAAATCATTTGGCGTGTTTAATATTTTAAAAGGAAAAAGGTCAGGGAGCTGGGGAGATCCGCGCATACAAGCAAATAAAATTGCTTTACAGCCCCGGAAGAGGAATTTACTGATACTTCGGATACGTAACTATAGGTATAACTATGTGTAATGATTCTTTTTTCCTGGGAGTTATACGGAAAATTCGTAATGAAAAAAAAATTAAAATAAAGAGAGGATCATGGAAAAGATGTAAATTTGTTATACTCCGCGAAACTTGAACAATGCTCTTAAAGTTTTTAACGTTACAATAAAAGTCGTTCTATCTACTTGCATTAACGACTTGTCCGACGTTGAAACCAGTATCTTGGATTAAGGAGGTTGGTTCTCGACATCTTTTACACGAAGTACATGAAAAATTTCATTTTTCTTTTACGAAGTAGTAACACAAATTGCTAGACAAACTCCTTTTCGGGCGATTTATCCGATTGTATTTTCGATTACCTGGGAATGGAAGCGCTTTTATAGCCCTTGGCACCCCACTTCCAATTTTATGCCGGATATTGGTTCCGCTGAAACGAATATCCAATATTGGAACAAAACATGTGCTGAATCGTACCTCGCCCCTCGAACTACTTTAACACAAATAATTAAATACAAACGTAATGCATAATTAACCACCCACGTAAAACTTTGTTTATTTACAAGCTCCATTAAAGCCTGCTACGAGTAACGAGAACATCAAAGGAACGCGCGCGTCTCCGACTTATCATCTCAGAGGAAAAAAAAATTAATTCTGCCTTTGTACCGAAGAATCTGGCACGAGTGACTCATCGTGAATCTCGGATCAGAATTAATCCGGAGCCGTCGAATTGGCTGGAGGAATTATGTCGCGCCGGCGCACACGAGCCACCCATCAACGATAGATGCACACACACCTGCGTCCGGGGCATGATTAGCCACCTCCCCCATGAATAATTACACCAGCTTTTCGGCGAGATTAAAATTCTAAATTCGAAGTTCAAGGCTCCGCAAGTGCGCCAATAAAAATCGCCTCTGTGCGTGTTACAAACGCGGCAATTTTATTACTCGCGAATCGCGTGAAAAAGAGGCTCCTTCACGCCGGCTGATCAATGGAAGCTTTTTAGCGGCCCTGCTCAAGGGATTTATTTTTTTTTATCTTTTCGCTCTTCGGGCGCCTCTCGGGCTCGTTTCGGACTGCGTTAATTTATGCGTTCGCTCGCTGAATTATATTGTTTCGTTTAATACCGAAAGCGTCTTTCGCGCATATATAACTAAATTTGTAAAAATATCCAATTGCATCATATTATAAATGAGCTCATCGAAATATTATGTCTTTCGAATATTAAACTGTTTGTTCAGTTAATTAGCATGTTGTAGTTGCACAATATCATGCAATGCATGTGTCAATGCAATAATATTTCCTCGTATTCTGTCTATATTATAGTTAAAAATTTTCCATGAGATTTAAGCTGTGCTAACCAAAGCAATAGCGGCTTAAAAAGTCTCTAACATATTGAAAACGTGGTTAATTGCCGAATGCTCCTTTCATTAAATTAGTAATGCGTAAATACATAAAGCGTAAATAAATTTTCGAATTCACTTTGCATAAACCTTTGAATAAAATAAAATAGATGGTAAAAATAATTAGGTAGTAAATAACGTGTTGTGCTTTCAAGTTTTTTAAAAAAATTATAGCGGAAAAAAACATGTTATTCAATGTGTACTTCGAATCCAAGGAAAAAGTAATCGTTACCTAAAAAAAGGCGAAAAAGAAGTGCAAACATTCAAACGTGATAAATTCACGTCAACAGTACTGGCTAAATCCTTATCAATGGAACGTCCACGCTTGGCGCTCGCTTGTTACGTCAAAATAACAACTACGCATACACATATATTTGCTTGGATGGCCTTTTGACGTTTTTAAGAGTCCTGAGCCTTGTTTATTCTGAGCCTTCTCTCTCTCTCTCTCTTTTCACCTCTTTTTTATTTGTTCGTACAGCGATGGAAATTCACTCATACATTTTTTTAGTTTTGAATTGGCCGGAAAATTTAGTTTAAAAAAGTGTTATCGGATTATGGAAGATGGATATCGATTGGGAGTGCCTGCGCACTGATAACACAGGTTTTCTTTTGTGCCAGTCCGCGCGAGCGAACGAACATTTTTAATTACGTTTGGGAATTAATCTTTGTTTAATTTTAATTAAATAATAATGAACCGACTTTTTAATCAGCCCTACGTGCACTACGAATTCCGCATGAAATCCACGTTGAGTAAAAGTTCATTCAGGGTTGCACGATTCCAGGCGTGCTGCATTGCAGCCCATTCAATTTCATTCATTCCGACAATTTCCCAGGCCGTTTAGAGCCAAAATTAACTCCGTGTCCCCGAGTGCTCGGCTTCTTTTTGCCCTGGACGCGCGGAAAAACGTGCGCGCGCATTACGTCCCCGAGCGTCTGGAATCTCGCGTAATTAGCACCCCAAACTTCTTTTTTTTAACCCGGGAGTCCGCCTAGCGAATGCACAGTTCGCGGATTCCTCCGCAAGTTCCTTTCTTTTTTTTTTTTTTTGTTTTTTTTTTTTTTGCGCATCGCTTAAGCATGCACACGTGATCCTGGATGATTAATGTTCTTCTGAAGTCGAGAAAGTGTCGCGATAATGACACTTTCGGGAGGTGAACGCGCATCGGAAAGGAAAGTTTCACAGATGTAGTTAGGCAATCAACCGCTGTTTCCTTTTAACGAAGCTTCATTTAATTGAGCCCCATTGATTAACAAGAAGCTTCGAGTAAAAAAGAAAACGTAATTGCATTACGTTACTGCCGTGCATAATGAATGTCTTTCTATTCTTGTCGTACGAATACATAGAGAAAATTGTGGGCGAAATATTCACTGCATTATGTAGCTGCTCGCGTTCCGATTCCTTGAAAGCAGTGTCAATTTCGAAGTTAAATAATTATTCAAAAACGTCAAACTAAACCGTTCGTTAAAATGCAGAAAATGTATATGCCTAAACAGCCGGTGAACAAAGAGAATAGTGAGCTGGAAGCCGCCTCCTTTTTAGAGGCTCGATGAGGCGAGCGGTCCGCCCTTAAAAGAAAAAAACGAGCTACGTGAAATAAAGCGAGTCGAAATAAAGAAAAGAACTGAGAGAAGAGACAGAAGAGCGGTCGAGGGGCGAGGCGGCGCGCGTCGCGAAAAAAGACGCGCAGCGCCGCGCCCTTAATAAGGACGAGCCATTAACATAAAAATGGAGACTCGCATTGCTCGCGCGAATTAGCATAAGTTCTTTCGTTAGTACCTCTCGTCCCACTTGCCTCGGCGGCCAAGTCTCTGCCGCGCCGTCGCGGCGGCAGCGCTCCGCGAGAGATGAAGTCGCAGAAAAACTCCCGGCGAAAGCTCCCGGCGTTTACTTCGTTTTCCCCGGCCAAATTCACTTGGCCCTATTTTCTCTCCCCTCTCCCTTTCCTCTCGTCTACACTAATTCCCCTGCGCGGCCCTTTTAACGGATAAATTTTTGAATTACAAATTGGGGGATTCCGAAAGTCCTCAAAGGAGCTTTTATCGCTTTAGTCTGCGAGCCACCGGAATTCTAGGATTAGCCCTGCGGAAAAATAATTTTTAACGTCCTCTGCAAAAAAAAAGTTTCGCCGTCGTAAACTCTTCGGCAAACTGCTTTATTTTCCCGAAAGTGAGCAAAAAAAGAAACAGAGCAAAATAAAGAGCTTTTTCCTCGAGGAAAAAGAGAGGAGGGGGTTCCCTTCGCTGGAAAAATTCTTGGGAAATGCTTTACCTCCGAGGGTGTGTAACTTTAAGCCCTTAAATTCTCGACCTTAAATTTCGTACGAGCTTGAAACGGCATCGACTCGCTCGCGCTTTTTTTTCCTTCCTCTTGCACGGGAGGTCCGCGGAACGAGGTTAAAACTCACTGGGGCCGTGCGCGTCATTGTGACTCTCTCTCGACTCTCGCGTACTTGTACACACGACGCGCTGGTTCCGCTCTTGTTTGCTTTTCATGCGCGTGAGCTTCTCTCTCTTTTTCTCTCAACTCTTTCTCGATTATGCGCCTCGGAAAAAGAAAGGGAGGAGTTTATTCAGCTCGCAGGTACGGCGACAATGGAGGCGTAGGTGCGCTCGCGTTCCTGCGCCGGACGCGCGAAGTGTCGTCGGTAAATTATTTCGAGGCTACGTCATCGTGTCACCGGTGAGATTATGATGCACTGTTATTTTTGTCGGACTGTATAGTTAGTCACGTGACCGTATAACTGTATGCGCGGAGCAAATAGAACAATTTTCTGATTTTACTTTGAAATCATTTATTGGCAACTGGTATATTTTTTTTGCACGAGAGAGTGTGCGCAATCAAAACAAACCATAGTTGACTGAAGAATAAATCGTATTTATTTTTTGTAAAAAAAAATTGTTAGCGTTGAAATAAAACGTTACTCACTTATCGTTAAAATATTTTTTTTTGTAGTAATTGTTTCGTTTTTTATTGAATACAGTTATCTTCCTGAAAATAGGGTTTCACGAACGATTGAACCTTTGCTTTAACAAGTTTTTAATATTTTGACTGTTTAATCGATTTATTCTTAATCTTCCGGCTGTTTAGTCAGATACGATATATTACATGTTCCTGGGTTTCACATTCATCAACAACGAGCTGCTAAAGCAAATATCGGTTCTTCAAAAAATAAAGAGAGTTGAAATACGACTGCATTTTAAATATTCGAAAATATTCGTTCACACAAATGACTCGTGCTAGGTGAAGACGGAACGATTCGGTGAACACGCAATACAATATCACCGAATAAATATCGAAGAAAAATAGAAAGAACAGTGCTTTTAACAAATGTTGAAGGATCTATGCCAGAAGGTAACGCTTTTTGTGGTCACGAGAACTTTGGTAGATGTGAGAGTAAAAGTCAATAGTACACTGTCACCGAAATACTTTGAAATACATTCTTGGATGATGGATACTGTTTGAGTTCGTCCGAAAACTTTAAAATACTTGTATTCTTATTAATACAGATATTTAAATTCAAAAATTAGAGATAAACTCATAGTGTTTTAAATTATGTTTATATAACATTCTTTTTAACAATAATAGATCAATTTTTAACAAATTCTTAGTAAATCGTACAGCAAGAAATAATTTGAAAAAAATTGGATAAACAAGTAGTATAATTTAAATCTCAGCATGATTATTCCATTGATATACCGCTCAAAGGAGAAATAATATTAAACCTCAAGACTTTATATAATCTCAAAATGCACCTTAACAGAGCTCCACGCGATAGCGAGAACTATGGACTGCGCACCTCCTCAGCAGACTCGACCGGGTGCTTAATTTCCTCGACGCGCGGGCGTATTTATATTCAGCGCAGGGACTGTTGGAGTCGGGCAAAAGTTCGCTCGGTAGGGGCTCTTTTTTGTCCTTCTCCGTCGGTGTCGCCGCCGGAGTTCGCATAGTAGCTCGGCGTAGTCGATGGCGCGCGCGGATTCAACGGGAAGAAACTCCCGCTGCGGTCGATAAGACACTCGTCCACACAATGCGACGCGCGATGCGTGAAAAATGGACGGCCGCGGGGGCCACAGGATCGTTTCAGGAAATTTGTACGAGCAAGCTTTTCTTCGGGGGCGGCCATAGTCGTTGAGGGATGAGATCACGCCTTGAATAAAGCACACACGTACTTGTTGTTTGTTCGTTGAAGGTGTTCCTTTTCCTTTTTTTCCATTCTTTTTGCAAAAAGAAAAGTACGTCGTTACAACGCTTATTTCCCCCTTTTTTGTTTACTCGAATTGGAGAAAGTGACGAATCGTTTGAAGATATTAAAAGCTCGAATTATCTGCGGTTCAAGCAAATAAAAGAAGGCATGAGTAATCGTCCGATAAGAAACGGTCATTTCTCAAAGCCGATCGAAGACGAGAATTAAAGTTCTCGTTTGAAGATCCGTTCGTTCCTTTTTTTTTTCAGCGAGATTAAAGTCCCCTACTCGCGTTTCCGTTTTCAATTTTCTTTGCACGACTCGAACCAGCGCTGCTTCGTTTCCTTTGCACAGTGGAAAATAAATTTGAGCATCTCGATTGTTCGATGTATAAGACCGTTCGTGGGTTGATGAATCGCATTGAAGCGCGGTATTTACAAACAAGCTGGTGGAAAATAATGAAATCCAACGCCTCGCGGCTGGTCGACGCGGAGACTCCTTTATACGCCCAGCAGTCATTAGCTGGAATTATTGAATGTGCATGTGCAATCGAACGTAAGTTTACAGTGGACGGCTATTGTTCATGCACTCGGCGGCGCCGACGCTCAGTCACCTGTCGAGAAAACTGTAACGCGTTTAAAATTGCAAATCGCGGTGTCTTCCTTCACTCGATGCCTCCGCTGATATTCGAGTTGTATTAAGCAATGTTTGAATGTTTGTATTTTTATAGGAAAAAATTCAGAAATGCGTGGTTTCATAAAATAATGGTTTACGTCAATTGAAACGCAATAGAGTGTTAAGCTATCGTATAAAAGAGAGGAAACAATCGTTTATAATTTTGATTAATAGAAAAACTTTTGTATCAATAAAATGATAAAAAAGCAAAATTATTATACTGATACATTTCAATGAAACGGTTTATCGCATCCATTTTTGCATAAAAACTTTATCAGCAGTAAGAAGTTAAAGCAGTATAATTTATATTTAAACTTTGCAAACGCTCGGTTAATCATCATAATGACCTAAAAATATTCAGAGTCTGTGTAATAATATATGATTCGTACTCACCAAAAATTTCATTTACAAAAAAGCTGTGCAAGTAATACTTACAAGCAAATTCGTATGTAGGAATTAATTTAGATAGTGCCCCGAATTATCTACAGAGTCTCTACACGTGTCCCTTCTCCTATAACTACCACTGCAACGGAGAAATTAAAGATCTTTTAATTCCTAAGTACGGTGCGCACTGAAACTGGACGGTAATTACTTTCCAGCAACTGGTACACATTTCTGGAACTCCCTGCTCCACGGAGATACGATATTCACCATTATATTCAGTAGGTTCCAAACTACTTTGAAAGGGATGCCTTCTTGACTAAATAAGTTTCGTATTACATTGCATAATGAAATCCCTTTTCTTTTTTTCACAACTCGCTATTCAGTACTTTTAGTGCCACCGCCACTGCTGCGCTAATACCACCGTTGTGTGCGCATACCGCAACTTTTTCAAAAGCATTTTTCAAAACTGAACTTGTAAATCTCATAAAAAGTCCCACATCAATCCGCAACAAGGAAACTTCCAGTCGACCGTTCATGAAAATTTCACGAAAGCCATCATCGACAAACCGTCGAGACAAGCCACAATTCTCGAATCGGGCGCGCACACAAAGGACACGTCCCCAGTTCGATTCTTGACCTCGGCCATTATTTCCGATCGATTCCGCGGTGAGGCGGAATAAATTGCCTCTCGCGCGTGCGCTCGGAGAAGAGAGGGTTTATCGCGCCAGGCCATACGTCATAAAGTATCATTCATCACGCGGCTTTGCTCTCACGCCGCGGAACGGAAAAAGCAGACCGCCGATGCTCATTACCCATGCGTCTTGCGACGCGGAACTTCCGAACTCCTCTCTTTCGCGGCGCAAGGCACGCGCTCTCCTCGATCGATTCTGCGGGTCTCGGCGGGTACGCGCCCAGAGTACCAAGAGCGCCGGTGCGATAAATCTCCTGCTCACCCCGTCTTCCTCTCATTCCACTTGGAATCATCGCTACTTGATTAATTAGGCGAGAAGGTACATCAAGGAGGACACTCGGTGCATCTTCGTCAAGGACGGATGTTCGAGTCGTTGCCTCGGCGAATTGCAAAAGTTAAAACTGCCGCGCTATTTCTCCGGAGTAATTGTTTATTGAGTGACGGCGAAAAAGAGGCGGTTTGAAACCGCCCAAGCGAGTCAAAGAATAAAGGAGGCTTGAAAAGTCCGTTTCGAACAAACGCGTGCATTTATCGCCGTATCGCTGATGGAGGAAAAAAGAAAACATTATTCGTTCGCATTACCGGCGTAATCGATCGCAACGGATCAATTTCAGGAGGATAAACGCGACAGTCCACAAAAGGAGGTGCGTGATGGAAAACAATTAAGCGCTCTGATGAAGTAAAAAAGGTAGTGTCGTTGACCGGCGGTCAATAAACAACCGCTTGACACGCGTAGGCGCGTAAATAATTGACGCGACGGACGCGTTAGCGACGATCGCCAGAAATTCGTAAGAATAGCGCGGCCCGCGTGCATGGAATGCGTACGTCGGTGACCAACGAGCGCGCGCTGATCCCATTCTTGCTCTTAACCGAGTGTTATTGCATTTCTCCGAGCGATCCTCCGGCTTCCAGAAATTCGCGTAGCGCGTGCCTCGTGTATCTGTCGTTGAGCCTCTGAATTTTTTTTCGCAATTTCCTCTTTTACCGGCTGCCAAGTTTGGGAATCTACTGGTGGGATTGGAGAGGACACTTCACTGGTGAGGTGATTAATCGCAGCCTTTTCGGTTTTTTGTGTAATGGCCATGTTCAGATGTCGGAATACTCGTGTCTATTTTTATGAATTAAAGATTACACGGCAGTTTATATTCAGTATCATAATTTGAGATCAGTATTTTTATAATATGTATATTTTCATTTTAATTGATTTAGAATCCAGATTAATTTGCTAAAAATACAAGTTTATAATAAACTTATAAATTATAGAACTGCAATACTTAATAATATTATCTCTTTGATTTGGCAATAATAAATATAAACTAGTTTTAATATTTAAATTATATGAATAAAGGCAATGTATTTTATCAAAGATGTATTTTTATAGATACCAACTGCATAATAATGACCGTACAGTAAAAAGCTCTCATATAATTATTTCATTAAACCAGTAAAGCATACTTCTAAAACGTAAAAACATTTAACTTTCATTCCTAAATATTTAACCTGCGCTTTGATTGCGCTACCAGCTCTAAAAATAAAATATGCAAGAGTCTGAAAAAAAAAGACGAAAAAAGCAAACAGAATTAAACAAAGACAGATTACCCAGAATAAATTCAGCGGAGTATGCAAATAGCAATTTTAATTAAAACAAACGTAAGAATTCTAATCTGCTTCTTTCGCGCGGAGCCGTAAACCTTTATTACAGCCGTGACGGCAGCCGCGATTACAGCAGCTGGCCGAGCACACGCGCGCGCCCAAAGCCCCAAGTGCGCACTCGTTCATTCAAAGCCGGTAATGCGCTCATACACGTCGCGCGATGTGATCTGCTTATGACTAATGCGGTCGCCTCGCCGTGCTTAAAAACAACAACGACAAAAAATGAAAAAACAAGCCTCGAGCTTTTTTCCACCCTCGAGTAAGCTCGCACTCGCATAAATTACAATACATTCGCGGACGCGTCTTATCCTACTCCCATCTTATTTACTTAATTTAAAAAAATTACGTGCAGGAGACTGCGAAGAAAAATCACGGAGCGCAATCCGGAAGTCGTAAGGAGGAAGACGAAAAAGAGAATGAAAAAAGTCGCGAAATTTATCTCGTCGCAGAGAGAGCTGCAACGTAGTTATAATCCCGCTGACAAGAGCGACGCTTCTCAGTCTCTGTGTTTTTTTTTTCGATAGTTTCCGCTGGTATTATACGAGCGGATGGTATACCGAGGCGGAGAAGAAACTGACGTGGAAACGAGCTAAAACCTCGAGAGCCGTCGTCTGTCGCGCGCTTCACGCGCAAAACCTATGCGACGCGACGCTCATCCCGTGGTGCTTGCAAGTTCTCGCTTCGACGGCGCTGCTCAATACCGCGTCGCGCGCAAGTAATCAAGTATGTGACGAGACGCGCGCACAGCGGCCGCCGTTTACGTTCTCCCGCTTTGCGCGGTGCAGTCGATGACCCTAGAAAGGATTTTTCGAGGGGAGCGTCGATAAATACGCGGCCGTCACGGCTTTGCCTTTCGGTTTGTCTGGAGAGCGATAAGTAGCTCCCTTTTTGTGGCGTGCACGTTTTTTTTTGTTTCCTTTGCCTTCGGCGTTTCTCTGCGCCTCTCTGATAGCAGGTCTGAAGGGCTCGGTTTGTTTGGAGTCGAGTGAAATTCTGGCCTTAATATTTGAGGTTTAGTGCAGAGCACTCGGAATTCTGCTAAAAGTTGAGCGCATTTTCTTGGTGGTCTTATTAGGTCTTAGAGGCCAACCTCGTTTTATCTCGAGTGTCGTTTGTTCCGTAAACTTTAGAAAATGTCGCTGCGGCTTCATGAAAAATTTAGGCAGTATTTTAGAGATACTCGCTGTATCTTGAAGAATTTAAAAACCCATTGAATTTAGAGAAAATACATTAATTTTCTCCGGCGCGAAGTAATTGTAATAAAAAAAGAAGCAAACGACGGAGATCTAAAGACCCTCGTAAGAGTTAAAAGAAACTTAAGGAAAGGGCAGCATTATTTTCATTAAAGGTCATAGTACTGCCGCAGCGAGCGCTGAAAATTTTTCACGGCGCTTTAAAAAGCCGACAGTTCCATTACTCGGCCCGCGGCGCGAGAGCGGGATCGGCGCGTTGGCAAAAACGCGATTTCCATGTAAACCGCGCGCTCGTCCGCGCGCCTCTCCGGGGAGTTAAAGAGACGTTACGTCGGGACCCCAGAGATAAAAAGCGGGCGCCGCCGCTTCCGCCAAGTACTCGATCCACCCGCGCGCTCTAGAGTCGTTCCGAGTCGCCGACTCGTTTACTCTGCCGCCCCTCGTTCGTTCGCTGGGGCGACAAAGGCGCTCCGCGATTGAATACTCAAGTGCGATCGGGCTGTTGCTTTTGATCGAGCCCCCCTCCGCGCCTACACCTCGTCCGTTTATTTTTCTCGAGTGCATCGACAATTTTTTTTTAAGTTTTATCGAACGCGCGCCTCCGCTCTTTGAGTCGCGCGTCCCGACATTCCGTCATCCGAGCGCTAGTGTATATATACACGAAAAGATCGTTAAACGCGAAATGCTGCGGCGTTCAATGGGATGCTTCGAATGCTTTTAATTCGAGGACTTCAGCTTTCGAGCGGATGTCAAATTTATTTGGCATGTAAATTAATAACTTATCGCTCTTTCGAGAGTACGAGAGTAGTGAAAAGGTCGACTGGCTACTGCGAGTTAAATGAAAGCAGCCCCCTTGATTAAAATCTCGTTTAAACATTTGCTTTTGTACATTTTCACTTGAATCGCTCGAAAATCTCGACTTTATTCATTATAACATTTGAACATTAAACGGAGCCAAGAATTTTGTACATCAACGGACTTTCGTAAAATCAACGCAAACTTCTTCGTACTTACCCCTCGCGGATTACGTCGCGTTGTAGCGGCACTACCCTCGAGTATTCCGAAAGTATACAAGTCGGCGTGAGCGGGGAATGATGCTTACTGCACTATATACACAACAAGAGGAGATACAAAGATGGAGCAACTTTACAGCCTCTACGGAATAGACACACTCCGTCGCGTGTACGTCAGAGTCGTTAGCGTATCGCCGGCAAATACGCTCAGAACAGTCGAATCGTCCGTTTCGGCCGTCAGTTGCGTATATTCCGCATCGGAAATCCCTCACGGGAGCGAGGTGAGCCCCGATCCTCCTGCGGCCGAGGGGTCGACTCCGTTATTGCGTTACGCGCCGGCTGAATTCGCGACACGACGAATGGCCCTCGCGCGGACGACCTTGCGGTGATTTAGGTTTCTGCGCTGCGGCGATAGTTTCGCATCGGGCTGATTTACGGCCCGTTAATGGCCGGTCCGTGTTGAATGCGCATTCATTCGGGGGTAGTGCTGTTTAATAAAAGCTCTTTAACTTTGATTGCGGCAGAATGGGCGCATTTTCGGCTGATGAATTCGGAAGAGGAAGGGGATGAGGAGGATCGTTTCCCCTAGACACTTCAATCGCATTTGCGTTAAGAGAATTTGGAGGAGAGACACATATGCTGCGTGTACTGTAGGAGCGCAGGGAGGAATCGAAATTGATGAGTGGCAGGGGGGGCGGTGGTGGGTCGTAGGTCGTGCGGTTATCGTTCGATTATAGGACGTCTTCCGGCCGAGCTGGCGAGCGTCGATTGCGGCAATTGGTCGCTCGTCGCTCCCGAAACTCGAGCTAATTCCGAGATTGCGGTCCGCTCGCCTTACCGCTGCCGACGACCCTCTCTGCTTGGCTAATTACAGACCTGCGCGCTCTGGATTTGCGTGAGCGCAAATCCCCCGCATGCCTCTCTTCTGAGGGACTAGCCAGTTGGACCCTTTTTTTTTTTTGGTAGGTGGTAATTAGGCTGACGAGCTTTGATGTCCATTCGATTTGGTGTTGCAGAAGGTTTAACGAATTTTTACTACTGCAGGAGGCGCGGCTGATTAAAAGGAATGGATGATGCAAACTGGACCTTTTGAAGTTAACAAATGCACATCGTAGGCTGATAAGTCTAATTTGTTGTGATTTCCGGTAAAAAATCAAAGCGCCTAATGGCAGGAATTTATAATGATTAAAAGTCTTTGTTCAATATTCATCAAAAACGTATTAAAAAAATAGTCGATCAATGTTTATAAATTATCTTTTAGAAGCTTTTAAAATCTTGGCATTTGATTCTACTTATATTATTTTTAAAAACTATGATAATTCCTAACCCTAATAAAAAACGGTAAGAAATAGGCAGAATGATCGAACGAAAAATCAATAAAAAAAAATTCTAATCTGGAACAGGAAACCCACAAGATTAAAATCCGACATGTCGTTTCTTCCAATGTAAACCAGTCGACGTTATCTCCCTAATTTTTACACGAACTCACCGATCACCCCGGGTGTTCCCCCCACACGGGAATAGAGTCCAAAAAAAAACTTCTCCCGAACTCTCGAAAAGGTTCCACGAAAGTTGAAAGAACCCGACGCAAGGGAAAAAAATCCGATAAAAGTTCAGCATTATCTGACATCTGGTATGTTCTGGATTGCAGGTAGCACGAAGCATGGTATGATAAGGGGCCGCCGGGACAGCCGCACGAGTCGCTCAGGACGCATACGACGATGAAGGGGCCACTACTATGGGTGGGCCTGTTGTGCCTGGTGCCGCTCTGCCTCGGGCTGAGCTACCAGGAGGACGACCTCGTGTTCGACGACGTGGGCGAGGAAACGCCCACCCTGAACGCCGAGGCGTCGTCGGAGTCGCCGTCGGTCGACAAGCCGACCAAGAAGCACCAACGCGTCGAGAAGCTCCTCGGACTGCCCGATGCCGTGGCTGCCACCGGACACGTGTTCAAGCTCCACGTGCCCAAGCAGGCTTTCACCGGCAGTATCAACTTCTACGAGGTGAGCAAACCATTCACTTAAGCGTCTATACTTGGTCAACGTCATTTTTACGGCTAAATATACATCGTTAAGAGACGCGAAGGATCGAAAAACTTGTATTAATAGGGTTTATAGCTATTACGTTATAGCACTCACCTTATCGGTAAATTTATTTATTTTTAATGTTCATAGGGGCACTCGTGTACGTATCGATCGTCGCTTATGAATTCATTCAGTTAAGGAATATAATCAGACCGTTTAAGTTATCCATGAAAATGGAATATAAATAAATGGCAATCTATCGAGTCCATTTAAATTCATAATTTACGAGAATATTACAAAACACTTTGCTGATAGCCCCTCAATTATTTCATTTCAATTTGAACGCACTCCGGGCTGCGACCTGAGCCATTAAATCTTCAACGACAGATTTCCAGACACGTATCTTTCGCCGAGACGATTATCGATTTCACTTCGGTGAGCACCTCCGGACGCAAGCGTAATTAAGGCACTCGGGGCGCCTCGTTGGCATGACTCACACGGTAAAAGCCGTCGGCCTCCTCTTCGCGAGCAGACCGCACACACCAATTGAAGCTGGCGATCGTCCCGTCAGAAGGCACACTCTGCCTCTTTCCCTCCTCCTCCAGATCTCCGAGCAGAGTGCCATCGTGAAGTAACTATTTCAAGACGACCGCGGCCCTCCAAGTCTCTTCCTGCTCGATTTTTCTTCTTCCGGAACGGTAGTTTGCACCGAGAGCGCCTGGACGACTGCCAGGTGACCTCGCTCCATTGTACGAAGCTCTTCCCTCGACCCATACGCTTCGCTCCTTTTTTTTTTTCTTTACACCGGCTCCCGTGTTTGCGCGGTTCCCGTGTGTGACGTGCTCGTCGACGATCTCGCGTGCTGCTCGTGTTTTCGTATTTTTCTCTCCCTCTCCTTTGTCCGTTGTCCTCTTATTTGAGCGACGCCGAGACACTGGTTACGTGGACGGGCTGCCGCGCGCGCTCGCTGATAGTGATAAACACACCGGTCAGCGGTGCTTCTGCATTTTAAATCCGCGGGACATTGAGTTCGCCGAGTTCGTCGTTGCCCGAGGATTTCTTTTGTTGCGGCAATGGATTCTGATTTTCTATGCACCGTTTAAAACGTCTTCTCTATTCTCTTCATAGCGAACATCGAGCAGTTTCACATAATTTACCGTTATTAAACGTTGAAGAGAAAAAAACCTTGGAAAAATGACAATAGTCAGTTTCGATTTTCACGCCAATGCTAAAACTTCATTGCAAAAATTACTATATAATTATCTTTTACTTAGCAAGTTTACTAGAATTAGAAAATTTGACTGTAGAATGTCTTGGTAAATGTAGCGTAATAATTTTTTTTAAAGAATTTATTATGATTTCTCGTATTTCGACTTATTACCTGAAAATTCTTTAAAAAAAATTAGGAAGCTGATATAATATTATCGATAAAGGGATATTAATACACGTATAAAAGATTTGTTCATACTAGCGTTAAAAATCACAGTTCCATTTTTATATGTCATATATACATATAACTGCAGACTACTCGTTCGTTTCGGGAAAAAATCGACAAAATCGCATTAATTCGAGGGCACGTGGAGACTCGCAGCCGAGTTAAAAAAAGAAGCCCTGCAGAGCTTTATAGCGATCGCCAGTGGTGAATTTTCGCGAGGAATGCGAGGAGCACTGTTGCTCGCGCTCCGGGCGATCCAGCCATTCGTCTCTTTCTCTCACTCGCTACCTCTCTTCCTCCTATCTTTTCTTTTTCTTCTTCTTTTTTTGGCAAGCCTCGCTCGAACGATACCTCCGAGCAGAGGGACACGAGCCTGTTTCGCGCATCAGCTGTCGTCGCGCACGGAATTTTAAAACCACACGTGCGCGCCGTTAATATTCCGAGTAAAAAAATTGAACCTCCGACGCCTCAACTCGTCGTTTTGATAAATGTTGCCGCTTTGTTTATTTACTTCCCTTTTTTATCGCGCTTCGGAGCCGCAGAATTTTAACTTTTAAGCGTTTAAGCTACGAAATGAAATTTTCGTCCGCGCACGAAGTTTCCTGAGTACCCAGTTTGCGCAAAGCGGAGAAGTTCATATTATCACTAAAAATAGATGGCGTTTTCGTTAGCGCGAAGCGAGGCTCAACATTGCACGGGGATGGTAAATGACTGTACTTAGCGTTATGAAGGCCATAGTTTTTCGTAATTTCGTTAAAGAAAAAAAGTTATCCGCGGGAGAGTTTATTGCAGCAATAAGCAAATATTTCGCACGTAATTGTGAAATAAATAAGCTTAATTAATTAGGGCAAATAGTTCATCACAAAATATGAAACGGTAATAGAGTGGATAATCAGCAAGAGAATAGCCGATAGGTAAATCGCGGCTGCGAGAATTCTTTAGCAAATGTGATTTTCGCTTTTTTCTGAACAATTGCGTAATCGCGTTTTCGCTCCGTTAAACCGCGTTAACATGCGGCACGAAAAATTCACACAATTTTCAACCGTAAGAGCCTTTTTTGTCAGCGGCATACACGCCTTTGACGCGGCGCGATTTATTCGCCGCACGGGAAACAAAATGCTTGCCCGAAACTGCGCGCTTTTACAATTTTTTTTCGCCGAGTCAGAAAGTGAAATCGTCGAAAAGCACGACCTTTCGAATTAAATTCACCGCTACTCGTTCCGATGTAGGCCACGGCATCATTTAAAAAAAGAAATTCCGTTTACAAAAAAAAATGCAAGAAAATCCTTTATTTCAAATTTAAAAGTCATTCGTGCTTTAAATGAAGAGTCGTCGCGACCCGGTTACGTGCACAACGAGAAGCTGCAAGCTCCTCATTAAAATCGTATTAAAAAAAAGGGGCGGTAAAGATAATGAAAAACGATTTTTCCGCAGGCTTCGGGAGCTAACGGTCGGGGACTGCCGCACTGGTTGCGCTGGGACGAACCCGCCTCGGCGCTGTACGGCGTCCCGTCCCGCAAGGATATTGGCCGTCACCGAGTGAACATCAAGGCCTTCGGCAAGCACGGCGACGTCGCGCAGGACTCGTTCATCATCCACGTCGTGCCCGAAAAGAACGAACACTTCAAGCACAAGGATGGAAAGGTTGGTTACTTTTTAATTACATTGTAAAGTTTTTATATCTGTATGTTTTTGTTCTGATTTTATGCACTCATCACTTTTTACGCGCAGTTTTACAGTTTTTTTTTTTGTAAAATTTGCCTTAAAGTCGCTATAAAAATTACTGAAAAATCCATAACTATGAAACAATTTACTGTTAGCAAAAAAGTGCATTACTGAAATATTTAAGAAATTCATGTAGAAATGACTAACGTAACGTATAATTTTCATGTAAAATTTTTTGACGTCTTTTTTATCCCGTCTTTAATATACCTCCATTTAAAAATGCTTGGATAATAAATTTAAAAATCAAACAAAGGGCACTTCAGTCGTTGCACTCTTGTACACACTTTTAATTAAGACAAGAAAAAAACTACTTTGACTAATGCCAAGAAGTCAAATTGACTTGGGTCAAGACTCGTAAATTTATGGAAGCTTTAATTAGTTAGCTCCCCGACGCGTTATTTGCACGAAAAATTCCAAAGCTATATTCAGCAGTGCCAGTAAAACAAACGGGAGTCCGCGCGCAATTCGCAAACAAGATCGTCCGCGCAACGAGACTCTTGTCTACTAAAAGCAAGGGAAAAAAAGGCCACCCAGTCGCGCGAGTTAAAACTAAACGAGAGCGAGCGCGCGAAATTGATGCGTGCGGGCACACTGCGTGGTTCTCGCGCGTTCGCTCCCGCTGTGCATTTAAATCCCATAAAGCGAAATTGACGTACAACGGCCGATGATCGAGGCCAATTAATCCAGCCACGAGACCTAACTCACAGTCTTTCTTTTCATTTACAGAAGCGCTGCACGGAGGAGCAGGATCGCACGATGCTGACGCTCCTGGTGGACGCGAGGTACGAGAACCTTAAACCGAGCGTTAAGGTCAACGCGCTCGAGAACCTCGCCGGCTTCCTCGGCCTCCACACGGTACGCATTTCATCCATGCTCGTTGTTCCTTCTCCTCCCGTCTCCCACGCTCCCCCTCGACCTTTTTCCTTCGCGCCCGCGGCTTAATTGACCGACGCAGCTAACGAGTGCGAATTGGTCCCGCGAGCGCCTCTATTTTTTATCTTTCGAGGAACTCCAACTGCCTCGCGGCCCGTTGCGCAATACGCGTTCACCTTCAGTTGGGCGACCGTGATGGGCGGATGATTAGTTTTACGTGACGACGCTAACAAGCTCGCGAGCAGGGATATAACGACGGGATAATGCTTTGGTGTGCGATTTCACTGCGGCGCTTTCATATCGCGCGATTTAGTGGTCTAGACGTGTCAGCGGCTTTTTCTTCGCGGATACATCCTAGTTACTACCGGCTGGCGTGCATGGATCCAGTTCCTTAGCGTTGTTATAGACGACGCGCACACGCTGGGATGAAAGGAAAGAGAAATCGAGCGCACTGAGTCAATGAGTTTGCGCTCCGCATGAACTTTATAATAAACATGTAACTGTATTTATTCGAATTGGAAAACGGTTTGTGGAACGAATAAATTATTGAGATTTCCGTTAAGATAATCCGGATTTAATGTTTCCAGAGGATTATTGAATTTTAAGTTATTTATGTATTAATGAAGTTTTCCTTTTTTTCATTCAATTAATCATTTCAAAGGTAATACTGACCTTTTTTAAATACATTGTTTAACTTTAAATAATCAATATCAAAAGTAAATATCGAATTGAATGTCGCTATTTTCTCAACGACGAAACTATCATTCAAATTTTTTGTTTGGCGAATCGATGCTAAACACTGAAATGAACAATTCATCGAACTTTGAATGACTTTACTAATGAGAATTGTATAGGAAAAAGGTAAATAAAAAACTATTCTTTTATTTTATTAAAGTTTGATCACATAGTTATAATTGTTCATTTATTTGATTTAAATCGATTCACAAATAAAAGCCTTGAAAAGTTTTAGAAGTTTAAATTTCGAATCTGACTACATAGGTGCTATAAGCTGTCAAAAAAATATATTTTTACCCCAAATATAAATAACACTAATATTTTCAATAATAAACCGAGCTATTTTTTGTTATTCTGTGAACTAGTTTAATTTTTTCCTCTTTATAATTTCAAACATTTATCCAATTACACACATTTCCTCTAGATAATATAATAATTATTAAATATATCATATACAACGATTAATAAAATTAATATGCAATGAAGAGTTTTAGATTCTAATGAAATTTATTCTTTACAGAACTCCATCTCGATTCAGCCGGACGTGAGCAAGGATAACCTGGACAGTAGCGCTGGCACGTCGGTGGTGCTCTCGGGCCCGGGAAATGTTGCTCGGCGTCACGAGAAGCACTCGACTCTCGTGCAGTGGCAGGTGAGTGGGAGTAGCTCAGAATCCCGCTTCATCTCCGGCGGCGACCAACGAAGTCTCTTGAATAAATTTTACGAGCCCTCCTTTAATCCCATCACTCCTGTTCTCTCTCTCTCTCTCTCTCTCTCTCTCTCTTGTCGTCGATCTCTGCTCCGAATGTGGGTTACCCTTTTTTGCACGACATTGCTCTGTCATTGTGGGCTCTGCTTGGAAAACGCCACGCGCAAGGCTTTCTCCGCTACTGTGGTGAGAGCTGTTTTTTGTTTCTGTTTAAATCGCTGCGATTGATCGCGTGGCGTCGCGATGAATTCTGATGAAGGTCGCCTTAAGGTTCCCCACGGTGAGATCGCTAAGATAAACGACTTGATATTGGGGCTACGAATTGTACTTAAATCTCTAAAAAGTAATTAAGAAATAATTTTAAATTTTCTCTCTCAAATAAATGCATAAAAATATAACACTGATCATATTTGATTTGACTTTTTTTTAATATCTTAAGAATAAAAATATAAGTAAATAAATAGTATATTTTCCTTTATTTAAAATTAAATTTCAATTTTCAGGTGGGTTGTGATGGACACTTTTGGCCACACCAGATCGACATGATTAAGCAAATTCCGGAGCAGGCTCGCGATGGAACGTTGTCAGAGGTAACGCAGCTGCCAGTGTACCAATGGCGTGTGCGCAGCGACACAAACGATTACTCCCGTAACCGACGTGACACTGCTGGTTCGGGCTTCTTGCCCGATGGTGACGAGGAAGACGATGCAGAATACGAGGAAGGTGAGGATGCTGACTACGATGAAGACTACGATAGCGAGGGTGTGACCGAAACACCCCAAGAGCCTAAACAGAAGGCTGTCGTGCATTCTTTGGGTGGAAACGCCGTCGAACATCCTCACAGACATCATCATGGCGAGGACAGTGTCGCTGGTATCAACTCTGGATCGGTAAGTTGATTCTAATCAAGTGTGAAAGAAATAAATGGATTATTAAATTTATTGTTTGTTTGTAGTACGATGAAAATGAAGAAATCTTTTGGAGAAACCCGGACGTTAACAATGCATTAGTCAATGCAACTTCACCAAGCACTACGACAAGCACTACACCCTCAACCGTAAGTTATACGAAACTGCGTAGAATGTATTTTTGCTTTCTGATAGTTTTTTAGTATAAATAGAGTTAGTTGGCTTTTATCGATCGTTACATAATTGCGCAGATCGATTCTAACGAGCAAGGATATCATCTTCGTATGTATATATTTGCTGCATAGAAGGCTATAAGACCCTCTCTTAATGCTTATGAAAATAATTTTTAGCGCTATTCTACATACTATGTCCATGATGGGCTTCTCGAAATGCGGATTATTCAGATATTTGGGAATTTGTCTATTATGTAAAAATGTTCATTTTATTTGCTTTCGAGCAAATTTTCTTCACTCTCGTGGAAATTGGAATTTTTTATTTAAATTGTATATAAAACACTTATGTTTCTTCTATGGTGAAAGTTTGCTTCCAATACTAGTTGACGGGGATTACGTGCTTAAAAATTAAGAATAGAATTTTCGATAAGAATAGATCTGGGGAAGAGTAAATTATCCCAAAATTGTAACTAACAATAATTTCTGCCACACACCGCATCTACTAACCATTTCGCAGACAATAGCAGCTATTATTCCGTCATCCACAACAACATCAACAACAACTACAACTACAACTGAACCGCCAACAACTCCGTCCTCAACAACAACGGAATGGACAACCATCTCGACTACCTCAACCACCACAGAGGAACCAACAAGCCCAAGCGAAAGTGTAACAACGTCAACAACAACCACATCGACTACTCAAGCAATTCCTAGTGCAACTGCTGATATACTGACAACTACTGACACATTTTCATCAACTTACACGAACTTGACGCTTATGGTAACGAGTAGCTCCAACTCGAGCGCTAACGCAACGATAGACTCTCTGACAATCGACGGTGAAGATGTACTACCGACCGAGCGCGAAATCGACGCCGAAATCGACGAGGACGAGACGACGATAACGACTCAGGAGCCGAGTGTCTTCGTAGCCTCTGAGGCCACGACGCCTAGCAGCGGCGGACAGTTTACCAGTCAATCGGTCGTTGAGGTCGTGGCGACGTTGGAGCCAAATGCAACATCCGTATTCACTGTAAATGCCAGCACGGAGGAGGTAATGCTTACTTGCCAGCTATGCTTCGTGCGCGCAGAATTTTCACGGCTTCTCAATTATTTTCAATCCTCTGTACAGTCTGATCCGGCTTTTTATATAGAGAAAGCTTTATCACTTTATGTTCTCACGCGCGGTTTACTTGCGAATTTCGCACCGATTCATTCACGCATTACCGGCAGTGTACTATCGATTTAGTATGTTATTAAATGAAAATATTATTTTTAATTAATATACTTGGTTGACTTAAATAGTTCAGATACAAATATCTGTTAATTATTTTGCATTTTACCTACATTAACAAATTATTAAATCGATAGTAACTCTTCAAATATGGCTTTTTTATTTTTATGAATTATGGTACACTGCAATCACACTTTTCATCTTTTCTCGCCTTATGAGCACACATCATATTATATGTACATTTCATTTATTTTATAATTTTGCTTATTACAACTCTTGATATCCATTTGTTTCTACAGGTACAGTTATTTAAATTCTCTTAGTTTCAGTTTATTTTTTGCCACATAAACATTCAAAGTGACACTTTTACATCTGCAATGAGGCAGTCATATAAAATTTAAAAATTTTAATTATTCCTTTTTACTCTATTAGTATGAGGAGGGTCAGGCTCCTGGACGTGAAGATCCAACTTCATCGTCTACAACAGGTTACGCAACTTCTTGGGGAGATAATTCCACGGAAAAAATACCAGGAGAATCTCTCGACCCATACGACACTATGCATGTGCCAGTTTTCAGCCCAACGCCCAGTACTACAACTAGGTAAATTTAATTTGTATTTTAGTTATTTACTGTCACAAAAAAGCAAAGTCTAACCATCGTACATTTCTTTTTAAGCACAACGACGCCTTCAACAACGACAGTGATAACAACTGAGCCAACCACGTCATCCACGACGCCTTCAACTACGCCTTCAACTACGCCTTCCACTACAACTTCCACCACTCCAGAACCAACTACTCCAAGCACAACTACCACAACAGTAACAACGACAACATCGACAACTCCAGCACCAACCACCCCGTCAACTACTCCGTCGACTACAACTTCTACCACGACCGAAAGATTCCACTACATTTCGGCTAATTCTGCTCCTGAGGTCCGTCGACGACTGAAGAAACTTGCAGTAATGCAAGGCAAAGTGCTTACCTACACCATACCTGAGGATACGTTCAGTGACTCAGAAGATGGTAATACCAGGCAATTGCGCATTAAAATGTATGACAATGGAGCACCCATCAAACCTACATATTGGATACAGTTTAACGAGCAAACACATGAAGTATATGGATTGTTAGTACATATTTTCTACATTTTGAAAAAATATAGTCAATTTGATTTATGCAACCGATTATAAATATTATTGGCCTTTTTGTTTTTAGACCACTCGAGCACGACATCGGAAGTTATGCATTCGAAGTAGAAGCTATAGATAGCCAACGAGCAACAGCGAAAGTTGGACTTGATGTTGCTGTGCAACAGTACAAGCAAATTCGTGCCGTAAATCATGAGTTCCATTTATATTTGAAGATTGAAAAGAGGAGTGAATTTCCATCTAACGTTGACTGGGAACTTAAAGTACATCAAATTTCATTTAATGAATAACTTCAACATTTCTATTTTATGTAGAACAGTTTTAAAAATTCAATTATTCGTAGGTTATGCGAAATTTGGCTGAATTATACGGAGATCACGATCTGAGTTATATCACCGTTAGATCCATCGATATTAGCAATAATCAAGCGATATTTTCGTGGACGAATGATAGTTTGCTAAGGTCCAGTGTCTGTCCTCAACAGGAAATAGACAGATTGTACAACGTAAGTTAAAAATATAAACAATCATAATCTATGAAACCCATTAATCATCGTTATATCGCAAAAATACAAATCATCATTAGTTTTGAAAATAATTTAAAATATTGTTTAACAAATCAATAAGTATACTAAAATATGTTTTCTGCAGTACCTTGTCTCTCCTGATAACCCGGAGTATCCAAGTGAAGAGTTGATCAGAGTCTTAGGTCCTGAAATAAAACCAAAGAGAGTTGTGTTCGAGGGCTTAGAGCAATGCCAGCAAATTAAAGAGACATACACTAATAGTTATCCAGTACCAAGAAACCAAATTGATCAATTGAATGCTACTGAGGGTCAGCTTTTCATTTTCAGAGTTCCAAAGGTAAATTATCTTATTTACATTAATTAAAAAATTAATTTTATTCATAATGTTATTTAGCATTCGCACATCAAATATTTTAAATATTGGATTTGTTTAACATTATTATTACAGGATACATTCTTCGATTCAGAAGACGGCGATACTAGATACCTACAAGCATCTATGTTGACTGGTAATAGAACGGAAGTACCATCATGGGATTGGTTGCAATTCGATCCCCGAAATCAAGAATTTTATGGTGTGCCTTTAGCACAAGATATTGGATATAAGACATATCAACTAGTCGTTAAAGATAAAGGAGGTATAACAAACTTTGTACTTATAATAAAATTACTTATTTCTTTTAGTCTACAGTATTTATTTAACAATAATATTAAACATTTCCAGGTTTGGAAGCAACGGACAGTTTGCATGCCACTGTGTATCCTGCACCACTTGTACGGCATCCAGTCGAAATCTTAATGAAACTCAGTATGCCGTATGATATGTTTGTTCATTCAGCTCAAAAGAAACGGGAGTTCATTGAAAAATTACAAAAACTGTACGGCGACAGGAATTCAAGCGCCATATCTCTGTTGTCAATCACTGGAAATCGTGAAGCGACAGTGGTAACGTGGCGCAATCTTTCACTGCCGACTAATGAATGTCCCCACGATGAGATAATGAGACTGTTTCGAGTTTTAGTCAAAGACGACAAAAACTTCACAGATGAACTATACCGCGAGTTCAACAGCAACATGCAACAGCATGATTTCAACGTGATGCAGATATCAGTGGAACAAACGGGCGCTTGTAAGGATCATATGGGAGCCGGTGGTCCTCAAGTGCCGACAATTGACGATTCTACCACCGTCGGTGCCAGTCATGATGATTACCTTATAACGTTTGTGCTGCCAGCTATTATAATTGCCGCAATGCTCACGCTTGCTGGAATTATCGCCTGTATTTTATACAAGAGAAGACGCAGTGGAAAGATGAGCGTTAGCGAGAAGGACGACGAAAGACAGAGCTTCCGTAGCAAAGGTATACCAGTGATCTTCCAAGATGAACTCGATGAGAAACCTGATCCAGGTAAATATCTTTAATAAAAATCGCAATATCAATTAGAAATAGATAATTGTGAATAATATTTTCGGTTCGTTTAAAAATGATGAGCCTTAAGTAACAATAATAATAAAGAGTTTTATTTAACAGGTAACAAGTCTCCCATTATCCTGAAAGAGGAAAAACCTCCACTACCACCTCCAGAGTACCAGCGTGCAGAGGACGGTGCTGATATCCCTATGCTTTCGAAGGAGAACTCTGAGGAACCGTATCAGCCGCCGCCTCCGTTCGCGACGAATCGCGACAATAACCGTCAGAACAGACCAAAGCCGACGCCGACGTACCGGAAACCGCCCCCGTATGTACCACCCTAACAGAGCAGTCGTAGGGAAATAGCCGCCGCCACCGCCGCAGCCGCAGCCGTGGCCGCCAATGCGCCGCTGCACTCGCCCACACGCAAGTACATGCTTGCGATGCTGGGTGACTCACCGACTCACCTGCAGCAAACCACCACCACAACCGTCGTGCCAGCGCGATTCAAGGGACAGCTGAACAACGGCTTTTGCGAGCCTCGCCTCGTACGATAGGCTCTCGCTCGCCCAGTGCTCGAGAATCGAGCCGCCCGACCCTCGAACGCTCGGCGATGAGATTTCTTTTTTCTTTTGTCTTCGATTAGATTTCTAAAAAAAGAAGCGACATTTACTTAAATCAGAGAATTCAGAGGCGAAAGTTTTTTTTACATGCAGGCTCGCGAGCAGCGGGTATATGTGATGTGATTGTGCTCTCGGCAGTTTTGCCGGGAAAAGCGAATTGTGTTTACGATAGGAATGATCGCGTGATTATGAGTGTAATTATGTCAATTTTTAACCATTTGTAATCTTTGATTTTATTTTAACACTAATCATTTTATCTTTTTAAATTTTGTTTTTTGGATTAGCGTGAGAGCCTACAGAAACCTAACAGAAATTTATGAAAAATTTAAACATTTCGGATTATCTGTCGAGGGTACATTCGATATATCTTTCAGACTTGATCATACGCACACACGTTAAAAGTAAAGGGGAAAGAATCTTATTAAAAACTTGTGGATCACGTGTTGCCTTTTGTAACAAACTCCGCGATTAGCGTAGAAGAAGTAAAACCCATTGCTGTCATATCGAGACTCATGTATTGAGCTTAGAAAATCAGTAGATATACTACAAGAAAATAAAAAAAAAAGCTACCACGGGTTAAAAAATAAAACAAGTTTCAGTGAAGAATATCGCAGAGAACATTTTTAATAAATTCAACGATACTCAAAATAAAAAGTATGTTTCACAGCAATCAGTGCCATTTTATTAAGCAATAAGCTCGCCTAATTGTGAATACTGATTTTTTACGTGGGTTTTTACGTCGAATTCTTCGAATTCATCGATTAAAAGATTCATTTTAATCGAGTCTCGCAATTACGTACTTGATGAAAATAACACTGCCAGATCGGAGAGATTATCTTCGCTCGAAAAATTCAAACATGCCTCTGTGCGTCCGTCGAAAAATAAATTTTCAGAAAGAAAAAAGAATCGCAACTGTGAACCGATCGTATATCATTTTTGAGCTTCTATGAGTCATTTGTTGAGGGACGATTTATTGATGCTTCCATTGGCAAAACAGTAGGCCAATTTGTAAACAGAGTGAAACAAGGAAGAAATGATTGTTAATTACGAGTATTCGTATAACGCAAACACTCAACTGTTTATTATGTATACTATACCGTACATATTTAATGAATGTTATAGATTCATCGTTCGATAATCTCTTGTCAGTGGTTTATATTTATACGACAGCGTTAGTAAGACGAACTGCCTGACCAACTTTAAGCATTTACGTTTTTAACTGAAAACTAAATCGTGTCAACCATATTTTAATCAATTTATTCTCTTTACTTTTAAGTTCTTCTATATATCATTTTTAAGAGAATTAAGAACACAAAGTTTAAACGCCGAAATAAAGTAACACCTATCAAATATGGACTAGCAATCCAGAGCTTCAATTGCAACACACACTTGTAAACTAACGCGCATGTTTAACTGCAATCTATTTAATTTTAGAATTTACATACCTAGTTACCAAGCCAAAACTTGACTAATATTGTAACAGGGAAAGCGAGATTAAGAGAGACTAAATCGGTAAAAACATTAAAAAGAAATGGATTTGCCTGAGTAAGGGCGCGCTGTATTATTATGTACTTGTCGTGGACTTAAAAAAACTTTTATTGTCATTGTATAGGCGAACGCAAACGAAATCGAAAAATAACGACGAATGACGAATTGTTCGCTCCTCGAGAGAGTAACGGTTTTCGAAACGTCGTATTGTTTTACTTACACAAGTAATGTACGCGTGGCACGCAACAATTTTACAATCCGATATTTTTAAAGAATTAAGAAATAAAACGATAATAATTATGTAGGTGATGCGCATGGGATTGTTCGAATGAAGGCAGTTTTTGACTGACTGGTGTACGTGAAAGAGGAAGAGTAAGAAATAAAATTCAAGCGAATGTTCGGTATGCCAGCAAATTGAAGAGTGCTGAAAGATAAGCTAGTTTTTAAAGCGTAAGGCAACGCACTAATGTTAAATCATGTTGTTGCATGATTGCTTAGTAATTAAGTCTACCAACGATAAACGAGCGAGACTGAAAATCTCGTTCGTCGGTAAATTTTAATAACGACAGTATATCGTCCTTGCTTGATCTTTTTCATCGACATCGACAATTGTGGCGGTCTTGATATTTTGGCTCTACGTAAAGCGCTGAAGAAATTTTTTAAATAAACAAATCAATTAATTGAAAAGAAAATGTTCCTTGTTGTTTTCCTCGTTCGGAGACCGAATGTGTATCTTCTAGTGTGAGAGAAAAATAATGATTAATCTACAGATGTCGATGTTACAAAAATTGAGTGAACTGTCGATATCTTTTTTATACTGAAGACTATTAAAATTATACGTAATTAACTTTCGATTTTACTTTCTCTGATTTCTCGTTTATTACGATCTGTATCAATTAAATAAGTGTATAATGAGCTAAAGGGTGATTGGGACACCTTGATTATATTTAAGTGTAATATTGACAAGCTCGAGGCGATGCGTTCTTTTTTGCGATTTACAATGAAATGGAAATTAAGGAATGATAAAATAAATAAAAAAAAATGTATACTTAACATCAATTCTCTCATATCAAGCTTATCTCATATCGTTGCTCAGCGCTTATCTGTCAGATGCTGCCAGAAATGAAATCACAAGTGCATCGTATGCGTGCATACGATGTTAGTATATTAAAAGAAGTAATAAGAGATTAAAGGCTAAATAAAAGGACGAAACAAGTTTCTGAGAATTCTACAAGGGACCGAAGTATAGGCGATCGATCGATTAACAGTAGATGTCGGCTAAAAGGGGTAATATTTCGAGTAGGAGAAAAGCGATCGAGTGGGGTGGTAAAGTTATTTTTTACTTGTACTAGTAGTCAGTAACTAATTGGGGAGTGAACTATCACAATTGTACAAAAAGAAACTTACTATCGTCAGCTGAAAGTCTATCATTTTAGCGACAATTGCTGCGACAAAGGCTGTAGGGTAGTGTACGAAGGCTCTTATACAATCATTTATCATTCGCAAATATCATTTTACATTTTTTATGGAAATTTACTTAATTAGTAGTTCAACGCAATATTCGTGAAAGTATCTTTGTTGACTGTATAAAACGCCTGTAACTAATTACAGCACCAAACTTATTTCCTGATTGCAAAACGAGGGACGATAACGAAACGAAACAAATGTTTTATCCGCGTGTAGGAGTAGTCATCGATCACAGCAAGCCGCTAATTCGCAACTATTAGAAGTTCCAGCGACGACAAAAAAAAAGAACAATGATTAATGAAAGCAAGGAAAATAGTCGCCGTTACAATCTGCGGTATTCACACTTTTGTTTTTCATCTGTCATTTATAGCGCTTCGTTAGTGTTACATTAACACGAATCGGCATACTTGTGAGCACATAATGAACGTATACATATACAGATTCGATTACACTTACACAGAGACACATTGGTACTTGCGAAAAGTACCTGAATTATATATATATATACACACACACATTGAGCCCTTTTTCCCCATCAGAAATCGTGGGCGAGGCCAATCTGTAACGCATGCTTAATTCGTAATTGCACGAAAATGCAGGAAAATTGACAAGGCCTACAATGTAACTTTTTTCCTTACATGAACGGAGTAACGTTATTTAATGAGGGAGCCTAGTGAAGTTGTTAAATTGTTCGAATGAATCATGGCTTAATTTTCATTCGCCGTTAAATCATGCATGAAAATCGTTATTTGTAAAGATCGTTTAATGTTTTATTTTTTAATTAAGCCGCATTTGATCCGCCGCGCCCACAAATCCGCAACTTTTCGCGACTCTATATCGATATGTTGTCAGTAATATATAAAATGAAGGAAAGGGTGGAAAGGTGTAAGAGAAAGGAAAAAAAAGTATCGAAATGAAATAAATATACATACGTGTACACAAATACTAGATCTGACAAGCATATATTCGACATGTGTATAAGAATAAGAGTTAATAAAGTCATTTTAGGATATAAATCTTGTGTACATTGTCATTTATTGTAAGCATGATTTATCTTGCGCCCGTGTATTAAGAAGTTTATTTTATTACGCAATACGATCATGTTAATGCTTATCTTTTTTTATCAATTTATATTTTATTTTACTTTCACCGCTGCATACATGTTAATGTAAAATTATTTCGCAATGCATGTCTGCGTCCAATTAAACCCAGCGAACGTTCTATTTTCAGTTTCAAATTCCATCCCGGTGCGTAAAGAAAAACAAAAATCTCGCCACAGCGACCTTTCTCAATGCGGAGCGACTTTTAGCAACGCATAAATTATGCGGCCGCGAGCGTCTTGAGAGAGTTGAGAGAAAAAAATACCCGACGACTGTAGGTGCGTGAACGAGTCCGTCCGCCAGCTCTGAAAAAGG
The DNA here is from genome assembly GCA_018906775.1 of Sycophila sp. Sp_5. NCBI lineage: Eukaryota > Metazoa > Arthropoda > Insecta > Hymenoptera > Eurytomidae > Sycophila > Sycophila sp. Sp_5. The sequence continues at coordinate 1,640,214 of JACCID010000036.1, forward strand.
AAACAGTCCGGCGCAGGCTTGTTTGCTTCGCAGAAACGCCTTTAGAGAAGGTCGACGCGGATCGGCGGGCCGATCAGCCCAAGGATCCCCGGCGGGGAAACCGGTCATGGAGCACCGAGGCGGCAGCACGTGCTCGTGCGAAAACGCCGGGCGCGATTGAAATGGGTCAGTCGACCGAGCGAAAAGCGTGAAAGCAGAGATTCAGCCGAGCGTTTGATTAGGAATTCGGCAAAAAGCAGCCAGGAAGGCAATTTTGAATATCCAAACAGACTTCACGCTCGTGCTTTGATGCGTAAGCTTCCGACTGTCGCTTGATAAGTTCGACTTCGTTTCAAGCGTTACGTCTGTCGCATAAAAATAATGAACTAATGAAGAAAAAAAATAAACGTCGTTACAGTCTTTTATTTTTAACTTTTGTTTGCGGAATTGAACAAAGGAGTCAATTAATTTTTTTTGTCATGCTTATACGAAGTTTGCTGTTAATTAATGGCTTCCGATTGAATTTTATTTATCAATAGCTCTTTGTAAAAAAGCTATTACTTGAAAAAACTACCACTTTTGTCATAAAAAAATACTAGTAGATTAGATTCTTATGTAAAACGTTAAAAAATTTTCGAGGACAATGAGTACTGAATTTTTGTTACAATCTCTGGACGATATGTGTAGTCGAGCGTCTTTCGAATACCGATGTTTTAAACTCCCGAGAACAGGTTTTCAGCCAAAACCTGTCCCTCTGCAACAGTGGCGAATTCCTCACAGAAAAGCGATGATATCACTTATAAGACGAAACTCGCGCGCACGTGCAATCGCGCTTAACTTTATTGTTCACCTTTCATCTGTAATTTAAAAAAAGCAGAAATTACAGTCGATTTTCAAAACATGCAATTATACTTTATTCGATCGCAAATCATTATTTACAAGAGTAGTGATAAGTATATCTTTCAAATGAATCATGCAAATTTATTATTCATCTTGAGTGTCTAATACAGTTTTAACAACTAAGCCCATAATCCGAAAGAAATTAAAACGAAAAAGAAAGCTTAATCATCAAATTATTTATTCATGTACTCATTAACAAGTCCAAAATTAATAAATCGTATTGGGCCCGGCTCTTATATTTTATAGATTGAAACGAAAAACAAGTATATTTATAGAATTTAAACTTTCATTGACGCTTATGTTTGTTGCACTTCATTGAGGAAAGATTCTCTCAAAAAAAGAACGTCTCCCATGTAAATAATGCCCACCTAGACATCCACTGAAAGGAAGAACACACCGCATCGTCGATCACTTTCTCTAAGTAAATCAGGAGCAATCTCCTCAAATGTACGCCTCTCGTTTCAGGAATAAAAATAAAAAAAATGGAAAAAACAGCGGCCACTGTGCATCAATCAGCGGGCGACGGCAAAGAAAAGGCGAGACATGCCAGGAGAGATCGGAGAATCCGATCTAGAGTGAGAGGCGGCCCCAGCGCTGCACGCGACGAAGTTGTCGAGCGCGCGAGGAAAAGCACGTGACCTGCCGGGACTTTTAAACCGAGCGCGCAGGCGCGCTCCTCTATGGGGGTGTACAATCCTTCGGAAAAGTCGAGAATCGCACTGTTTTCGACTACGCTTGCTAAAATGGATTTTCACTCGTGTATGCGTGCACGCACACGGCTGTTATTGCATTCACCGAGACGCACCGACTCATTAATACGCAATCGTTGCGCAACTGCTCCATTAAAATCGGCGCTGCCGCTCCCTATCGATTCAACGCGAGCCTCTTCCGTCGACGCTTAGTACAGGTGAAGCATTATTATTGAACGTTTTTTTTATTATTATTTTGCTTATTTCTTATTTTGTTCGCAGGGAAAGCTACGGCACAAATTTGCTGAATAAGCCGTCGACTGATTGCCCTGCTGTTTGTAAATTGCATCGATAAGCTGCACCGTAAAACTTGATAAGACAAAATTTAAAATTTCATTGACGCTTCTGTTTGTTGCACTTCATTGAGGAAAGATTCTCTCAAAAAATTAATCTACTGGACTTGCAAAACGTGCGCGCTATCCCAATTCACCTTTCAACCAATGTAAACAAAGTTTTTTTTTTTCTTTTTAAAGATTATTAATAATGTACGCCTCGTATTCGAAGTATACCACGCAGTTCATAATTCATTCGTTCAACAGTAACATTTTATTTTCAGCCTGAAATCAATCGTACCCTCATCGACTATTCAAAGTTTACATGTCAATTATTCAGCCAGACCCCCAGGAGTGTTTGCCATAGAATTAGCCACCAGCGTACTTAAAATATGTCGCTGATAATTCCATCCGCGCCAACCGAGCGACGACACCAGGAGAAACTTTCTGCCTGGTCTGTACAAACGCCAGACGTATCGAGGCGTTGTACTAAAGTGTACGTTGCGCGGGGGAGGGAGAGACCGGTCTCTCCGCTCTCCATAGCGGGCTGCTGGTGTGCGCGCGCGAGCGAGAGTGCACGTGTAAATATTTACCGGCGCATGCGCGGGGCGCGGCGCGTCGTCCCAGCAGTGCACGGAGTATAGGCAGGTCGTCGCCTCGCGCGCCCCATGCATACCACGTGACCCGCTCTCCTGCGGCCGAGGCTATAAACGCTCGCGCGCCCGCCGGCCGGTCTTACAACGCGCCCGTGACTCCGAGCCGACGCATCGACTCTCAGTCCGCCTAATCGCACTCTCTCTATCCCCACTGCACAAGCCGAGCACCTCCAGTTTATTTACTCCAGTGCATTCGCTCGTGCATGCGCCTAAACGCCGACTCCGGAGCGCAACAGTGAAAAGCGCAAAGGCCTGGCAGCCGATCGTCCGCGAGCGGCCGCACTACGACGTCCCGACGTCCCAGGAGGACCGAAGTCAGCGACGTTCGCTATAAGGCCCAGCGCCAGAATCTGAGCGGCGGCTTCCTTACACAGCAGGGCTCACCAGAGGTTGGCAAGACGAGCGGGAGCAAGCCTTACTCGGATCTGAACTTCCCAGACCTCAATTTCCGGTAAACCGCCCCCGCGATGGCCGGCATTTGGGATTGGGACTACTCCAGCCAAAATGGTAAGTTTTCCGTTTTTTTTTTTTTTTTTTGTGTATACGATGTACGAATGCCGTTTTCTACGATGAGTGTACATATACTCGGTGCCTCTTCGTTCGCGCTGTGTATATGCGCGGACGATTTGGAAAGTAAAGTGCGGAATGTCGGACGCGCAGCCGAGGGTACAAGCGGCGCGCCGGGCGCATAGGCCAGTCGATAGAGGTAAAAAAGTACGTGTTTTAGTGACAAAATTGGGTCCCCGATGATACCTATACTGAAAAAAAATTGTTAATTTTAAGGAAACGATTTACTTCAATAGTTACTTCATAAATATTTCTTTGAAGCAAGTAATAATTTCATTAAAACTAAAAGAATTAATTTATTTCTAAATAGATTTAGTAGCTTCAAAAAAATAATTTTTTGACTCTATAAAATATTTAATAAGTATTATTGAAGTAAATCATTTCATTAAAATTAACAAATTTTTTTTCAGTGTATCTTATATTATTAAGGAGAGTCTTTAAACAATTCACTGCTGTAATTTCACGGGCGCGGCCTTTTATACACAATTTTTACCGATTTACAATACTTTATCGATAATTCAAGATAGATACATCTAGTTTTTAAATGTTTTTACGAGATTAAAATCGGCCGATCCCCCGAATATTCAGACTCTACCGAAGTTAGCGTAAAAAAAATTATTTACAACTGCGGAAAAAACTAATTATCTAACGGCCAGGAACTTTTGTTCAAAGAAAGTAATTGCAAAAGTACCTTAAAAATTGACTGAGTAGTGAAAATAAAAATTTAAAGGTAAAAAAATAACCCTTTTTGTAATTTTTCTCTGAAGTAATTAATCCAATCGAATCTATCCAAAGCTCTTTTTGTTCATATTTTAATCCTCTTAAACTTTTTTCGTGATACCATTTCGATCGGTCCATTAGTTTCCACGCAGAAAGGAAAAAAGATCTAAAAAATCGATTTTTTGCATTAAATCATTAATAACTAATTAATAAAATGGCATAGATTTCATCAGGAACCTAATTTTGTCGCGAAAAAAACCTCTATTGATTGGCCTAGAATTTAATTGTTTATCGGGTGTTTTTCGCGCTTCCTGCAGGTGTGATTATTAGAAAGTTTGTCGAGTTTCGACTCGGGGTAGCGTTTATGCTGCTCATTAGACAGTCTCCTCCCTGTTGTGTTATTATCTTATGCGTGCGTCGGGGATCTGCAATTTCGCCAGTGCTTTTTTTTTATTTTTTTTTACGCAGTCTCGGGTATGACTAAGCACTCGGAGTTTTCGGCTTGCACCGTCATTTGGGAAAGTGTCGGTTGAACCGCGACTCGGCGAGTGAGCGCCTGCATAGGCATCGGAAGGTGAAATTACGCGTGGAATTTTTTTACGCTGGATAGTGTTCGCATTTAAATTTGCTCGTACAATGACGCGATTACAGTTCTAAAAATAGAACTGGAAACGCACATACTTCGCGCGATTTCATTCGTCTCTATTTTTTTTTCTTATTTTACATCGCGGAAAGAGCGAGATAAGGTTCGTCGGTCGCTCGCTATCAAGGATGTATCATTGAGAGGAAAAAATGTATCACCTTTAAGATGAACGCGATATTCGCATTTGCAAACAAGATGAAAATAAATAAAAAACGAAATTCGCGATATGGATAGAGCCGACTGAGTAAGCTCGGGCAATAAAAAAAACTTAGATTTATTTTCTCTAACGTTATCGTTGGAAAATCGCAGACGACACGGAGCTTTTATCTGCTCGTTAAGAGGAAAGTATTCTTTGAGCAAACGAAATAAATCTAAATGTACTTAAAATTCTTATTTATTGAGCAAAGAAGGAGGGAAAAGTTGAATGATTTACAACGATGATTTTTCGTCAGTGCGGCGGATTTCCTGCTGCATACCCGTCGAACGTACCGAGATTATCGGTAATTGTTGAGCGACGAGTTTCCGCACGCTTGACCGTGACCGATAATTTTCATTTTATATCTGTCAGAGGACACGGTTCGAGTTTCTGTTTGAAAAGGGTATTTTCTCAATCGTTTTATTTTTTATTTTTCTAAATGCAATTTCTGTAAATTGCAATAAAAATGATGCGAACTTCGATGGCAATATCTAAAATCAAATGGGAATAGGTTATTCGAGATTCTTCTAACTTAAAAAAAAGGTCACTGTAGAATTTTCAATCGGTTGTATGCACCAAGCAAATAAAAATCCCTGATTTTCTTTTTATTTAACGAAGTTCAAGATCGAAAGTCATCATGCTTGACCTTGATCAGAAAAGCTCTACGTAAGTTGTTTCCTTTGATCTAGAAATGGAAACATTTACGGGGGATAAAGCTACGATTTAAGTCTCGAAAAGCTTTTTCACAAACTTCTCCGTAATGGAATTCTGTTTGGTTAATAAAAGCACTTTCTATTCAATATATATATTTCATACATTTTAGTTTATATTTGTGTATTATCTGCACTCTCCGTAATTTCCCTGAATAATTTAGCTACAAGTACGATTGTGCGATAAAAAAAGTCAAAAGATGCAATGTGAAAAAAATCTCTGAATTTCATTCGTGAAAAAGAAAAGCACAACGAGCTTTCGCGCAAGCTCTGGGATTGTATTGCGGAAAAATCGGATTGTTTGAGTGTAGAAAATCGAAGCCGCGAGCACGTCTCTCGGCAAAGGATCACCGCTAGAAAAATAAATCGAGCTAAACTCAATTTCGCTCCTGATAAATCGGCTGCTTTATCCGCGTAGCTCGCCACGCAACAGTCACGCGATTATGTTTGTCTTTGACATGTCAGAGGAGCCGCGGGGCGCACTGCTCTAGCCCACTGTAACTGGGTTGCTCCACTTCTCAAACAATCGCAATAATTAATTTTCAACTCTTATTGAAATTATAAATTGAAGCGACGATTTATTAACTTATCAAGGAAAATTGCCGCGACAATCTAAACTTTTAAAACTGCCTGCAGTTGGAAGCCATTTGACATTAATTTGAAAGTATCGGTCAATCAATTAGCCTCGCTCAATGTAATCAATCTGCGGGCATGGATCAAGTAATTGAAGCAATTTTCCTCGATAAGAAAATTTTCTTGAAAAAATAAAAAAAAAGCTACAGCGCAGTCCACGTTTTCACTGCTGCACCCGACCGTATTCCACAGGTGGTCCTAATTACGTACGTGTGCGAGTACCCAGCTTGGATCGATTTGTTTTTGCGGGTGAATTGGGATCTATGACCCCGAAACGAGCACAAGGGTGGCGAGTCTACTCGTGTATTTCGACTATGTATGCGCTCGCGTGTCGCTTGCCGGCTCGACATTGTACGCGCATGTTTGCGCATGTCATTCTCATTAAGCTTGGCTTTTATTAACAACCCGCCTTCTAGTCATTACCCCGAGCTCGTGGCTTGAGACTTCGAAAACCGCGATCTACAAATGCATTAATATTTCCAACATTTTCTTCTTTTTTGTATTTTTCTTCGCTACCTTGTTGCGTGTTAGTCGACGACTAATGAGTATCTTAATGAGGTTCTTTTAATGTAGTTGAACATCTTAATTTATGTTCGAGTATACTAGCATAAGCGAAGTACAATTAAATAAATTGTGACAATAACAAAGTTATTAATCGTGAATGCGACCATTTCGAGTTTTTTTCAACTTGTTTTCCTGATCGACGATATAAATAATTATTGCCATGGTTAATCTGTCGGATTCAAAGGAAAATTGTCACTTACGAACGATTTCTAATACTCTAGAATAATCGATTTATTTTCTTTGTTTGTAATCGCAGGCGATACTGTCGAAGGTTTTGCTGACACACATTAACGTTTATTCGAGAGACTCGTTATTCCCTCTACTATATATCGATCAACTTGAATAGCACAAAATAAATAACATCGGTCACAGGCATTACAATTTTGATATCGTAAAATTAAAGGAACATTCAAAGATCCTTTCAGAAACTTTTTTTACCTGACAAATTATATCGTCCCTTTAAATTGCCATGGTCGTCAAAAAGTTTGAGTAAAGTCTCGACGATTACGAGATTCACCCCAAAACCTAATTTTCCCACGGCGGAAAGCTCGAGCTCGCTATCAGGTATACATCGAAATCGACCTGTCGCAGAAACGCAAAGCGCGAAACTGGGTCTACGCGATCCAGCGGCCACGGGGGGTCATCGATTCCGCGCCGCTTCCTCGCGGGCTAGACACGCCGTGGCACCGACGCGGCCCTCGTTTCACCGCAACTTCTAGTCTACGCGACCGCAGGTAACCACCGATCCACTGCAATTTGCGTGTCTTTTTCTTTTTAATGTTTTATCTTACCGTTTTGAGCTGCCGTATGCAATTGAAGTAAAATTAATGTAAATGACATTAGTTCAAAAAAAAAACTTTAAATTTTAGTAGTTACCCTAGTAGAAACGTTCAGCAGTCATTCGATATCGGCGAGCCAATTATACAAAGTTTGGGCAAGCCTTCGAGCAGCTAAAGTCCTAACGAACCTGCTTAATTCGTTACGCTTTTCAGATTGTTGATAGCCAGTGAATGTTGAAAATTGAAACTTTCAAAAAGATATTGGGTCACTTAAAACTGGTTAAACAAACTAATAGGTCTAAAACGATTTATAATTTTTCTCATAAATAAATAATTAAATCCACTATTTTGATTAAATTTTGAGATTCAGTCACAAGATACATCGTGTAGAAAATTTGTGCATGTGTAGTATGCATAGAATACACTTGTTTGAAAAACACGTGTTTAGTTGTGTTGTTACATCGTAACCTACTCGAATTTTAAAATCGAGCCGCCGATGGCGAGCGCTGCTGAAGCGCTGCTCAATTACAACAGTACCTGCTGGCCAAAATCGTTTACCAACCATTGATGATTAGGCGATTTTGGTTAGTTTATTTTCTACCAGGGTAACTAACGAACCCAAGAGCTGTTATTTTTCTTTTTTTATTTTCCAAAACCCGATAAAAATGAAAAAAAAAAAATCGGTGCGCCGAAAAATATTCAGCCATCACCGCAGGAGAACGCCTCGTGACGAAACGACATGGAGAAAATGCAAATTCTTTTTCCGAATCCCTTAACCGGCTGGAACCGGTTCCAGCCGCCGGCTCACTTGAACGTTCCGCGCCTCTTCCGTTCCTCCCGCGGCAATGAGCGCGATTCCATGCGGCCCGCAAGTAGACGGCGTAACGGTAAACACTTGCCACCGGCATCGGTGATGAACTTTCCAATACGCACTAGGTCTAGGTATTTTTTTTTCCGCACTCTGAATACGCATGTGAGCACGTGACTCTGTCGATTTCACGATCCCGCCTCTGTATACCGATCGCGACGGGCGTCGCGCTATTGGGCGAGGTGCGACGATCGGAGGAAATGCAAACAAACGTACGCACTATTTATTTGTTTATAAATGCGAAGAACGATAAGTCCTGAATATAAATTAAAATTACAAATTTCATATAATAAACTTAAAACTAAATTACAAATTTTATATAAGTAACAGAAAAACATTTGATGTACGGAAAAAGTGAATTGATTAAATTTGCATGTAAATGATTTCAAAACGGTTTTGAATTTGCCAACAGAGTCTACGGCCGTTACATTATTGGGTAAAAAGTTCCAAAACCTCTTTAGCCTATTGAAATATTATTTTTCGTATATTTTTTTGTAAGTATCCGGCGAGGTGTCAACTTACTCACGCGCGACTTGCAAATTTACATGAGGAAGCGGACAGCGGTCTGTTCTCGCGCGATTCGTTGTATCGTAAAGATTAAGGATTTCCTGCGCGGCGACGTTAATTTCAACGACACGATGATGATATACCGGCCGTCTCGCCGCGGATTTTATCAACTAGGCATTGTAAATCTCTGAGTACCCGCGCTTGGTTCGACGGTTCTTGGGGATAAGCTCGAGGAGCGCGCGCGCCTTCGGTGCCCCTTGAAAAGAGCGCGGTGATTCATCGCACACGAGCGGAGAGTGCGACAAAGTTTTTAGACGTCGCCGTGACTCACCTCGCCCCCGATGCAAACTGCACGCTCCAAGTGAGCTCGCATTTTTGTTGCATTCCATTGTGTATTATACTATTCTTCGGTACTTTTTTTTATATCTAGCAATTTTTTTCCCCGGCGAAGTGGCGCGATGCCTTATTTTTATCTCGGTGAAAGTTTTTTCGTTGAATCGGACGCTGATTGCTTTCTCGCTGAAAAATGATTGGTCAAAGTTTTCCAGCGTTTTTGCTGCTAACGACCTGGGCGCATAAAAATTTGCCTTTCTTTTACACACGATCGTTGCGTCGTAAACGCTGTCCTAAGCAATCGAAAGTTTCCTTCGAAAATCTAACAAACTTTCAATTTCGAGCACGGCGTGCAAAAAACTCGCAGAGTCACATTGGAAAGTTTCGGACTAATCGAGAAACGCCGGAAGCCGATCGAACTTTGAAGATTCCCGTTTAAAAAAATTGAAAAGCCGCGAAAAAAGTCGACGCGTGTCTTTAATTTCCCTCCTATAAGCCGGGAGCCCGTCTCCTTCGGAGCGTGTGTTCGTAAGAATTTCTCCTTCTCAAGGGGGAGAAAGGGGAGGAAAGTAAGCTCCCGCCACCGCCTATAACTGGATGCCGAAGAGGACGCGCGTGGCGCTTGCTTTTTCGCGCGCGTCGAATTATACCCCGGCAACCTTGAGGAGAAAATCGCGCGTGACGCGAGTACCAGATGCTCCGAGACGGCCTTCTTTTTCGCGCCCGAGTAGACGCTTACGTGCGCCCGCGGTCACATCGGCTTTAATTACGTAATTTTGTTTATTTAGCGCATCCCCCGATGCGCGCGAAGTGTCGCGCCTTTTCGACGCCACACTTCTGCGAACGTCGGGGCGTGTACGCCTATTCACTTTTTTTTTGCACATCTGGCCTACCCAGTTGGCTCTTTTATTGATTTACGCGAGGTCGCGTTGTTGTCGAAGTAAAAAAAAAAGAACGTTTCACGGTAATAACAACTTCTGTGGTCGACCGCAGTCTGGCGATATGGATCTTCACCCCGAGGGTTGTATATCAATCCCAGAGCATATAAAAGCCTAATTCAACTGAGATTCTATATGACCGTAAGAGGGTGGATACAAAAATACGCATATTACGCTCGATAAGCGTAATGGACGGTTTACTGAGTTTGACCAGTTAGCTAATTTTCTAGTGTTTGTCGACAATTAATTAACATGCATTAAACAAACTATAGTAGCTCGCAGCAATAGCCTGTGTGCTCTTCACCTTCGGCAGTGAAATTTTTTAATCTTGTTTAAAGTGCTGGGCCCCACCTTAATATGTCTAAAAGCTTTTCCATTTATTAGGAGAAAAAAAATGCATTCTTTTTCACTCGAAGAGATATCAAACTCGGACGTAAGGATGGAATTTAACTCTTTGCATTTGCAGTCCGGATGACGTTGAACGAACAGAATCTTCGAACATACAGTAGCTGAAGTACGGTAAGCTCCGGGTAAATAAGGAAAACTGCGACTCGTTTCTCTTCCGATCCGTCGTAAATGACGTTTTACGAAGAGAGGGGGGAACACATAGAACAAAGAATCTACGGCTAGGGGCGTCTGATGGGCTGCAGCCCCACGTCTTCTTTGTGCAGCGCAGCGGGTGTTTTTTCACTCGAAATCCCGTTGGTCGGCTAATGGCTTTGCTTATCGCAGCCTCCTCACCTTTTCGGATTTTCCTTTTTCCTTCCGCGGCTTATCCTGGATCACTAACTTGAAGAGAGTAGGAATTTGCCGTGGTCTAAATGGATCCTCCAAATGTGCAAATTCTTTAATAAGTCCTTTGCAAACCTGTTGAATAGCGATTATCAACGAATTTAGTCGAAGCAGGAAAAGATCCGTAAAACTTAACCATATGTAATTTACGACCTACTACTGACGAAACAAATTGTGCGGCTAATAAAACTCGCTAACAAGGATGCACGAAAGAAAAACTTTTTTCATGAAGAATTTGAACTCGTGACTGGCGTAGTATGCAAAACGCAAGTTGCTTTTCTAATGCGATAAAGAAAAAGTGTGTGTACTGCTGACACCTTATCGTATCCGCTAAAGTTAACTGCATCGAACGCGTTCGCGCTTACCTGCGATCGAGTTGGCCTAGGGCGTGTCTGCAAATCCATCGCGATAATTACTCATCAAGCACGTGACGAAGTCGTTTGCAGAAAGGAAATAAAAAGAAAAAAATATGGCACCGCGTTCGAATCCTCATTTACACTTATACATATTTCCTGCAATTTTAGTTAATTTTCCGGGAACAACTAGGCATTCACCTTGAGTGCAAATAAAATCATGAATTTATTGTATAACTAATTACCGCGATGCGTGTAACTAGGTTTTTCTTTTTTCACACAAAACTACGTTCGAAAAAAAGTGCCGCTTTATCTCTCACATTCGACATTCCAGCTGGAAATGCTCTTATCGGCCTGCTTATCAGCCCCGCGCAAACCTCTGTTTTGTTTATATATTACGTTGAGAAGCCGTCAGATTCACACAGACGTATATTTGCACAGCTAAAAAAACTTTCAATTTTACAGTCCAATTGCGCGAGGCTAAAACGCCTCTTGCGCCATTTGTATACGAAGACGGTGTCCGCGTTGGAGAGATACACGTACAGTGACTCGGCGCGCCTAATAAATTTAAACTCCACGAGAGCCAATTACAATTTATAACACTCGGGGACTACAATAACTTAGTAGAAACGCTGTCGCGTTTATCATAGTCTTATGTACCTCTTCCTCGACCGGCGAATAAAATACTGCCGCTCGGGCGACTCGGGGAGGACTGGTGTAGCTTTCTTCCTCGGTGCTACGCAGATTCCTGGAAGGGGACGAAGGGTGTACATCCCTCGCAGCGGAAAATTATATCCCCGCAGTAAACCTCCGACCGATTCCTTTAAATTTTTTTTCGAATTAAACCGTAGGTTAATGAGCAAACACGCGTGACTAAGACCTTCACTTCCGCCCTGCTGGATCATCTCGCAGCTTATTTAGAAAGAAAATTTTCGCTCTGCCGCCAGTGTCCTTTTGTTTAGCCGGAGATAAATCTACTTAAGTGCCGTCGGCAGTTTGCGTCCGTCCTTGGCTATACATTTTGTATAGTAAACGTTTCTAATTTTAATTTGTTTTTGGAAACAAAGATCTTTATTTTTTTTTACATTATTTAAGAGCTCTGTTGAATGTTAGAATATAAGGCGTATAGATATATTGATTTGGCAGTTTTTTTGCCTTCGAGGGCCCGTTGAATCCTGAAAAAACAAAATTCGATTACTAAGATGAGCGGCAAAATTTTCTGCCTTCAATTTGATCGAATTCCGATAATAACAGTCCTCACGTGCTCGACAAAAGGAAGTGTTTATTGCTCGCGCTGATCATTGTATATCATCAGCGCCGGCAGCAATGAATCTTGATAGTCGAAAGCTTGATTTATAAGAGGAGGCAGTGCGTAATTGCGTTACCTCCGAAATATGCCGGTCGTTCACCCGAGCTGCCGATGAACCGGAACTGCGTCGTATAACCGAATAATTGAGTGCACTATAAACCGCGAAATGCAGATTTGATAAATCGCGTCTGGTGATCAATAAACTTTCGCAGCGTATATCATCGTAATACACACAGTTGCAATACGAGACATCGGACTTTCCGAACGAATTGGAGTCGTTCATCCCCCTCGAATCATCCCCCTCGAGGTGGACTGCTATTCCGTTCTTGCCGAAGTGATCTACGCATTACATTCGATTCTTTGTTCTCCAGGGCCAGTGCAAACATTTGGCCAAGCGCGCCTTTGGGATATCGACACGCGTTATATCAACACCTCGCACCTATAATTTTTTTTTTCCTCTCCAACTTCCGCGAAAATTTCAAGGCTAACAGCATTTCACCAAAGAAGTTTACACTATAGGACAAGCTAATCAGTATCCTTTTTTGTCGACTTGCAAAAAGCTTTTGAAATTCCAATCAGCCATTCGCTAGATCATCGTGATAATTTTTAATGGTTACTTAGGAAAATGACGGGCCTTTTCTCGCGGAAGGTGCGCGAAGACGGCAGCCGCCGCGAAGGCAAGTCAAACAAGAGAGCGAAAAATATTTTCCCTTATAGAGTAAGCACCGCACGGGCGTGTCTTAGATAACGCTGATTAATTTTTATGGCCCGCTGTCGTGTGCACTGTTTTATGAATCAGCAGCTGCACGATGAATTACACGCCCAGTGAGACAAAAGAATTTTATTTGCCATCTTTTCGAAATTCGTGCAAACTTTATCGCCGCGTCTTTTTACGCTTCGAGGCTAATTCGCACTTTTAGTCATACAGTCATTTCTGTACACTGATGCGCGAATTTCTGCGTCTAGTTTTAAATCCATTAGCGCGCCAGTTTGTTTGTGACTGGGACAGCTGGGTTTAAAAGTTTGCAACACCGTCGCTAACATCTTTTATTAGAACAATTAAAGCCGGCTTAATGAGCAATCACGCGCCTCGACACACATCCGTTTTACGTACGTATAGATATTCATGTACGTATACGGACGAAAACTAATAAAACGGCTAATGACTCTGCACATTGTTACATCGATTATTTGCTCGATATTTTCGTACACTAAAAGAGGGAAGCCGTTAAGTGCGAAACGACCGTCTTTTTTTGTCCGCGTAAAAAAATTTCTGCTGTTTTTAAAGCGGTTTTTTTACAAGCTGCACACGGCTGGTTAACGTTGCGTGATATTACCGTCGTCGCAACAAAAACGTACGAGAAATTATCCAGATGCGTTGTCGAGGGAAAAAAATATACGTCGAGTTGCATCTTTCGAAGTTGCTGTAGTGGAGAATCTTCTAGGCACGCCTGTAAACGAAAAGCAGACGCTTGTCCATTTAATTTACGTAAGAAACGAGATTCCGTTCAGGACGAGTGATTTTATTTATGCTCGACAGCGGTAAACAGATAAACGTTCCACGCGAAGCTCGGGCATATTGGCTTTTACATAAGAGTATAAGCTAATGTAACCGCTCCTCAAGTTTGCAAATCATGAATACCAAAGTATAAGCTTTTCAAAGTAAAATTCTTCGGAATTGCCGAACCGTTCACCTCGAGCCCACGTAATTCTCCTGAAATGTTCAATTTCTTTGGCCGGTTGAACAAAAGTCTGATAATAAACGAACGCAAGCTCAATGAGCGACAATTACAAGCAGACCGACGCGCGAACTCGAGTTCACCTGCGTTTATGCAGGCTCGGCTTACTTTGGCGCTCCTTTTGTGCGTCGCGCGGATGCTGCTTTGGAGCAGCTTGCGCAAGTCGCGGGAGCTTTTATTGTTCTCGCGCTGCGCCGCTAATTCGAAGACAACGGCTGGCCCGAGAAATAGTCTGGTAACATTGATGTAACCGTTGTGGCTGTCACTTCGTTTTCCCCTTCGAGTGCACGTGCACGAGTACTGCTTAATGAACGAATTTGACTTGACGTAGGTGCTGGTACTTTTTTTCGTATTTCATTGTTCGTTAATGAGTAGTGCTTATACACTTACGTTGAACATTATCATAATTTATAAGATTCTTGCCCGAGTCCAGTGACGTTTTAACGTGGGATTGGCAATGTAAATCCCGAGGTTTGTAATTAGTTGCTCGCCTGAACTGATGGGTGAAGAAAAAAATCGGAAAATGATTTAGCGTCCGACAGGTGTATTAACGAACTCGCTCGCGAGTCGAACTCCGGATTGACCTTCCACACTCCGCGAGTATAATAAAGTAACCGGAAGGCGCGGAATATATTCCTGACAAAACAGCTTCACGGCCACGCGCTTTTTTTTCTTCTTCTCTCTCCGGCCGACAATCAGCTCGCCTGAGCGTAAACGAGTGTCACCTACTTTTTGTCCACGACGAAACAATGAAGCGATAGTGGCGCATTATACATTTTTTTTTAATGTCAAAGCGACGGCATAGCCTACGGCGACCTTGATTCCGCGTACAGTATTCGGCTTTTTTCAAGTCGATCACGAGTAACTGTCAAAAAGCAGATCAGGCGTGCGAAAAGTACCCAATGATTTGCAGTGGTCGAAGGAAATTCAGCCTAGATTCAGAGGCCACGTATATATACGCATCGACTGAGTCAAAAGCCTCGCGCGAGGCCGACACTGTTCTTTGAACCCTCCGGCTATTGTTGAACGAGTTCGACTGACCATATCGACTTTGTAGATTTTGTCGGTGTAACGATGATTGTCTAGTTAGTCCTTTCTTTTGCATAATTATAACGCTTTTTTTTACTATCTGAAGAAAGTGTTACGCCCGATCGGTAGCCCCGATGGTGATCGGTTCATTAGCATGCGTTACTAGGCACTTCCGAGTTGCAGGTGCGCCGCTGCGCGTGCTCGGCCTTGGGAATAGGAAGGAAGCTCTCGGAAGGAAAGTCGAGACCACTACCTCGGTACGTCTGTTAATAAGGTTAATTGGTCAATTTATTCTTCTTTTTTTTGTTGATATCATTAGATGCATTTTAGATTAATTAAATATACGCTGAATTTTAATTAAGTTACGCAGGAAATCGAAACAGAGACGCATAGAATAACTTTATTAATTAACGTAAAATTAAAGTGCAGTTCCCGATTTTTTCTGTATACTTGTACTCTATGACTGTACTGCTTGTCTATAGTTTAAAATGTTAAAAAATCATTTGGTACAGACTTTTAAATCTTTCTTCCAAAATAATGCTTAAATAGAATTTCCACGCACAAATCGAGGTTAAAAAATTTCCCCATCAGCCGCCGAACCCTCCGACTCGAAATCACAAGTCGTGCAACTTCGGTGTGTCGATTTCCCAACTTTGTAAACAAAACGAAAAAACAGTGATTGTCATATCGGTATTTATAAGACCACGTGATATTCGCCGATTGCGCAACCGTTCAAGGTGCAAAGAAGCGATGTTTATCCAGCGGAGACGACGCACGCCGGTTTGCAACACGTGCAGCATTATCAGCGCGCGCCGCGCGGACAGATGTTTATTCATAGCCGTTGGCTTGATAAAAGGAGCGAGGCGCCGCAGTCACGTGAATCGTCACGCCGAGCTCGACTTTCTGCGTGAGGTTCGAATAATGTGCGCGCGCATCCATCATCGTACAACTCGCGTGACTGGTCGATTCGATGCTTGCAAGCTTGCGAAAACACGTATTAATTATGCATTACGAAAAATCAAAGTTTGTGTAAGAATTTTCATTAAACTATACTGATAGAAAAGATTCTTTCACTTAAACTCAGTGTCTTAAATATATAGCCGTGCGCATAAAATATAATCCAAAGCTATTACGATCTAAAGTTGAATTAGTGAGAAATTACTATAATTAGTGAATTTTCACTGAAAATTAGAAGAAATAGCTTCACAATTTAGGTGTTAGTGGAGGATCTTCCACCAAATTTAGTAAAATTTTACTATTTCAATTTTAGAAGGTAGATGTAAAGAAACGGTACATTAATTATTAAGAAATATTGTTTTAATCCTAATGCATATTTCTTTATTTCAAATACCATGAAAAAATTCTTTTTCAAAGGTGCGAAGACTTTGGATCAAAAGATCTTTTCTATCGGTGTATCCTGCGCCTGGACTCAAGTTTCCAAAAGCGAGACAAGTTTTTTCCTTCCTTCTTCGCGCAACCGCGGATGCTCTCAAGCTCCCATTGTCTTCGGAGCTTTACGTAAGCCCGCTACTTACCCACAGTCGTAGATTTTTTTCTTTGAGTCGCGTCAATTATTTATCATTCCTCTTTTGGAGCTCGGCGTACACGCCGTGCCTGTGTGTGTATATGTATATATATCGCGAAAAGCTTGCCGATTTGGCAGGAGCTTGCGTGAGGCAGAGAAGGGGGCCCGGTCGCTCGTCGACCGCGTCGACGGAAGCGCGCACTTAAATAAAGGATGCCCCACCACAGCTCCCGGGGTCGGCTTGCAGGCGCTTCATCAGCGAACGATCGAATTTTGCCGACCGCTTGCGCATCGATCATGCGAAGCGCGGGGCTCCGCGATTAGGCAGACGCCTCGGCGCGATCTCCTCCGATTTCCGATGCGATTGAAGGATCGATCGTCCGCGTAATGTCGTCGGATTAAAACGATAAGATACGCAACACTTTATTGACGGGTTTCCTCCATGCAGCTTATTTTCATTGTTATCTTTTTTTTTATTGAACTCGTCCTCTTGATGTTTGCGGTTGAAATTGGGTATTCAGTCCGAGTTGATAGCTGGTAGCGAATATCCTATTACAATCGTTATTCTGATCCGCAGATATCGCTCGTCTCGGATGCAACGAGGATTGATTTAGTTTCTGAAGTTCGATCAGCCGGCGATTTTGTTGTTTTCCACAGGGTCGATTTTATACGAACGGGCTTATCAATATTCCTTTTATTACCAACAATTACGCCTGAACTAGTTGCGGAAAATTAGCGGTTTATTGGGACGACGTTATAGACGCGGCTTTGCATAACCTTCTGCTTCGTCCAGACAGAAGGTCGACAGTCCACTGACCTACACTCATTCAATGTAGAATAAATGTGTAATCACGGCACTTACCGCAAGATAATAGCTCCACTATTAATCTTGTGGCTTACATTGTTAATGCAAATGCACACACACACACTTGAAAATGCGCAGAATACTATGCACTCGTTGTATTTCACTGTTACAACAATAAAGTCATGAAACGATTAAACGAAACAGCAGATGACAAGACGGCGACGCACTTGGCGTAAGCGCGAAAGCTCCGTGGGTTCCTTCAATTGCACCTGTGTGCGACATCTGGAATGATTCATCCGCTGCCTGTAACCTTGAGGGGGCTACCGTCTGTGCGAATTACTAATGTCACCTCGGACTAAATTTTTCAATAAGACTTAAAAAATTATTGCGAGAGCTTTTTTTAAGTATGCGTCGTTTTTTTTTTTTATCTCTCTATTATGCGACAGGAAGCGATATACATACCTGTTGCAAAAAAATGTGCGAGCGTGTGCAATTCAATCGAAAATGTACCTCCATTGTTTTCGCGAACGTGACAAAATTTTAAGCCGCCTCACGTACCTTCCTCGCAAAGCCTAGCACACAAATCATTGCTGCTTTGTTTCAGCTAAGAAAAAAAAACGGAAAGATAAAAAAAATTTATTGTTATACTGCAACAGGTAATTATCGCGTTTTTAACTATCTCAGGCTGATTACGTCTAGGGAATCGTGTATTTACGATATTACGACCTAATAATCGTGCAGGCGAATTTATTATTAGAATAACGAGGTACTAACAGATTTTATTGGAGTTCCACACAAGAGACTTAGAGAATTCCGTTTAACATCTAACCAGTGATTAACTTTGTTTATCTTTAACATAAATTTATTATTTGAACCGTACAAAGCCGTAGGATGGAGTAGGGAATTCTCCAGCGTCAAGGAAATCCTTGCATTTTTTTAAAAAAACTTTTTTCCCGTCTGGCGGGAGGAGATCGGAGTCACCTCTATCCCATCCGGTAATATTTCCTCAGGAAAAATGAAACTTCGTCGTCGCTTCGCACGAACTTTTTTTTTTGTTCTCGCTGTAACTTTGACGAGACAGAGGGTAGATTTCTCGTATCGGAAGACGAACAAAAAATTAATTTCGTGCTTGCGGCTATAGATAATGAAGAGATAACTTGCTAAACGTCGATTTATTTTTGGAATCTCGAAACTGGCTCCAAAAGTTTATCAACCCAACAAAGCTCATTATTTTCACGTTGGGCGATCAATGCCTTTCTTTTTACATCTGTATTTTAGGGGTACATGTGCGTCGACTGATCTTTAGATTGAGCTATTAATATTTAATATGTGATTATTTCTTCCGAAAATTTCTCTGAGGATCTCTTTAAAAATGCACTAACAAGGTGACTTTTTTTTCTCGTTGCAGGACCAAGCACATGGGTGACGAAATTTCCGATGGCCGCGGGCTCGCGGCAAAGTCCGGTTAACATCGAAACGGGCCGCGTGGAATCCGATCATGAGGCTCTGCTGAGCAAACCCCTAAGATGGAAGTACCCAGCGACGGCTTCTCGCAAGCTCGTCAATCCGGGTTACTGCTGGCGAATCGACACCGATGGCGAGGGCACTCGTAAGTATATAATCTTCAAATACCTTAAATACTTTTCTATTTTGTTTTTTTTATTTTATTTATGTCTGAAAATATTGTTTGAACTATAAGTTTTATATTTAAAATTTGAATCGATTGTTTAGAAAAATTCTGATTAAGAGAAAACAAACTTCTGAACGGCTTAGTATAAGCTTTAAAAATCACATAGTCTAGAAAGTTCTTCCGATGAACTTGGAATTCACTTCAAAGACTCATTCCTTTAACAATAATAACAGTCTTTACGGTATATGACAAAACTGCTCATACGACAATTCCTTATATAGTACAAATGATGTCGAGTGTTCTCGTTTGAAATAAATTGACAGTTATTACAATTGTTCCATTCAGTATTAAGCTTTTTAGCAAATGACATACCTTCAAAAAATAACAATTGCGTTGTGCAATTTCCTTTCACTGAATTGAGCGTAAAAAGTAAAAAAAATAACTTGAAATATTAACTTCACTCGTACGTTGAGTCAATAAGCAAACAACGTACGCAATGCATTGGCTGTGACGAAAATTTAACTCATCGGAGAGACTACGTGTGCATAAATGCATAAATGATTCGTCTTTTAGATGCAACCTTCGCAGCTCAACAATAGATGCAATTCCGACTTGAAGGCCACAACGATTTTATATTTGGCGAACTTGAATTTAAAGACATCAAACGCATCGCGATAAACTTTAGTGCACTACTAAACTTTTTTTTTACCTACACGATCTTCCGTTCAAAGCGTTTCTTTTCCCGGTTCGGCAGGAAAAAAATATTTAATACACGGATAATAATAGCTTGTACCGTTGGATGACGATTTTTCACGACAAACGGCGTTACGTTATTAGCACAAAAAAACATAGAATATTGATTTTCGAAGGAACAAAATTCAGAAGCCTTAATAGCTCGTAAATCGTCATTTTGCAACTGCAATTTTTGCACCGGAATTCTACAAACGCGACTCAAAAACTTTTTTTATCATCGCTCGGGATTAGTTAACGAGTTGCGCAATGACGTCGACTAGTAACAGTGTAACCGCGCGCCATTAACCTCAATAAGACTGAATAAAATAAAGTACATAGCGATCAAAGCTTAGACGCGCGCATCGACATTTAATAAAACGCAAAGTGACGAGTCGAAGCTTTTTTTTTATTCCTCCTTGCCCTCCAAACAATTCGCGTACGTCCTTTTAAACGCTGATAACGCCGTAGAGACCTTCACGTAGAATTAGAACGAACTTCGTTAACTCGTTGAATAGTTTATTACGATACAAGTGCGTTAAAGTAGATTTTCGTCTTGTGTGAAATTTAAGTACGAGCGATACGAGAGTGGAAAGACACGCGAGACAAGAATCTCTTTGATCAACATATGTGCTAAAACAGTTGCAGTTAAATTTCACTGTACTTTACTCCAGTTGATTTATGCGTGTATGTCGTACTTTATAGCACGATGTACGGAAAACGCTGATTTATTGCACGCAAATTTTTCGCTTGCGTGCCTAAAACGAGTTTTTATCACTGAGTATTATAAAAAGTTTTCTGAAACTTGAAGACTTTGATAAACAATCTCAGTAAGACTTCTCAGTTGCTTAAGTTCCGATAATGCGAATTATCCTCTACTTTTTTGCATGATCGAGCTCATTGGTCGCTGAAAAATAAAGAGCGATTTTGTATCACTTAATTTAGGCTATTAAAATTCTCTCGCGTTGAATAATATGAACGAAACGCAACGGAATTATTTCTTCTCCTCGAAGCGGTGTCTTTTGATGTATATGGACAAGTTGTAATCGCGAACGCTTTAATAGATTGTGGATTTTTATTTAATAATAAGGTTACACTTACAATATGTGCATTACATGAAAGAAGCGCTAACATACAAGTTGAGCTTGAATGTTCACCCTTATCGTGGGCGTTAAAGCAAGACAACTGCTTTTTTTCATTTTCTTTTTCTAGTAGAATATCAATTCCATTTTCTTGAATAACAATTACATTTTTGCTAACTCACGTTCAATAAAATTATTCCCTTTTTTGTAAATTTAGGATAGACAAACGGCATGTAGTTTGATGTCAAGTTCGTTTGTTATTTTAACTGGGCAGTGATGCGTGGGAATTGCCGATTACTTATGATTGCGAAACGATTCGTTCGTGCCAATAGGTGGCGCATCTCAATTTGTAATGTAATCGAATAGGAGGTGTCCGACGTCAGCTCTTGTGCAATCTATCGTGTCCACGACACTTCCGTTGATACGCCTGTTCCGTTCAGTGACACGTCTTACTTTTTTTCGCGCGTGCCATTCATCATGCCAAAAGCATATTTCTACGCTCCTCAGGATACGTTTACATAAACAAAAAAAACTGTTTTTTGTTATTAGTTTATCGTGCGATTTCTTTTTAATCAACTCGAAAGGTTTATCTTTCATATTTATTACCATATCTCGAGTATGTTTAATTAAGAGAGAGAAAAAGGTACGTAGGTGTTTGCCGATGATGAATCAGCGCGAAATGTTGCGCGTCGGCATACTTTTCAGGGCGAAGATTCTGCTTGTGCATGCCGTGCAAGGCCAGGACTACTAAGTATTCATTGTCATAATTTATTGGCAAACTTCTTGTGCTCGATAATTTAATCCGTCGACCAACTCGAACTCCACGGAAAATCGGATAAATCTGCCGAAGGGACGTGTTGCTCCTCCGACACGTGAGAAAATTCACGAAAGTACGGAGAGCAAACTTATTTAACGATCGAAATACAGCCACTGCTGCGAAAGAAATTAATTTCGGATACTTAGCACACTCCACCGCTAAAAGCACTGGAGAATTCGCGATTTATCATTTCGACGATTTCTCGGAGCTTTCAGTGCGCACCTTATCTCTCGCAATTTATTTTGCGACGTATGAACGGCAATAATTTTACAATCCGCCACAGATAAAGAAAAGTTAATGTTGTACTATCAACTGCAGACATAACTGCTTGTTAAGTGGCTGGTCGACGGTTCGACAAACAAACGTGCAGTCCCGAGGATTTATATTTCGTTGCTTGCGCCACTAATAAAATTCATTGTTGTTCTTTTTTTTATACTTTATTTCAACGGTTTACGCGATAGATGACTTTCGTGCATTTTTCTAGGCAAATATATTCCACTGCCTACTTTGGTGCGCGTTAAAAAAAAAACAAGGAAAGATAAAAAGAGGGCGATACCTTTCTGTGGATCAACAACATGCAAATCTCCGCTAATCCCCGTACGTGCGGACTGTTACAAGGCTCTCAGACACTGTATAGCGAAATACAGTAAAAAAAATGTACTCGACCGTTTAAAGATGAATCGCGAAGATACGCCCGGCCCTGCGCGACCTTCGTCCGTTTCGGTCGAGGGAAAACGCTGAAATAATAAACTTACCGCGGTTCGCGTGCTAAACAAAAGTCGGCTTCCGACTCTCGTAAAAATGAAATAAATTTGCGGATGCGCTGCATTTTTCTTTCTTTTCGAAATCGGGCCAGCAAAAGCGCCCCTTGCGATATCTGCTTCGATCGGTATTTTTTATATTGAACCAGGTGCGATGAGGAAGTACAAACTCGTTGGTTAGACGAACGAAAGAAATTTCCTCACGTTCGATATTATCGATTGGAATTTCCAATACCGCGAATTGTGCTTCTAGGCGTATAGTGACAGTATGCTAGAAAAACAGGCGTATCGAGTTAAGCATTCAAATGTAAATCTGTTATCCGAAGTCGCCTCAGTGTGTGCATGAATGTCTGAGTGGAATACTAACACAACTGAGAAATGGAGATACGTCGTTTCGCAACTCCTGGGGCTGCTTAATCCGGGGCCAAAAAAAGCTTTTTTGAATAGCAGAAATTATCTCGAAATTAAAAAAAAAAATTTAAATGAACCTTAACCGTGTTTTGACTTTTTGCGTGTACTTTGGACCGTGAGTGTACACCGTGCGCATTAGCCCCGAGCAACACCAAGTAAAAATTCGAAGTCATCGCGTTAAAATCTATTACGCCTCTCTCCATTGACCTATCATTATACGGGATATCCTTATAAAAATTCCTTCGGCGTAGGCATACTTTCTCATTGTCCCACCAACACCCGAGTAAACACACATATACACACGTCTTCAAAGCCTATAGTCACCTATACTATGGTCGATCTCGACAGTGGTCATTTCCATAAAAATTTCCACAATTTTTTAAGATCTTCTCAGCCGCTCGAAAATCATTCGTAATCGTATGCGATGCAGAGTTGACGGGTCCGACCATATTCAAACTTCGATTTTAAAATTTACGTCGCGGTGCTCAGTAATATTTTTTCGCGCGTATATTCCTGTCGCCGATGACTCGGAGTTCGAAATCTAAATAATTTTTGCGCAATCTACGCAAAAATTCGCCGAGATCGAGGAGTGCCGCGTTGCATCATTTATACGAGGTCGGACAGACGCTTTGGGGGAAAACAAACGCGGAAAAAATGCCTGTCAAATAGATGAACGTATATTAACGCCTTTGTGCGCTCTGGGGTGCACATAAAATCGCGTGTCATGAAACCTTTGCAACGGTCGCTAATTTGACACCTCCGCGGCGAATGACTTTATTTTTAATTGTGACGACGGTGCGCCGCGCGCTAAATGTTAGCTGGAACGAAACGCTGACTCGACCGGAGCGTGGCGAACACGGCGTTACACGTGCTCGATACGCCGTTTTATTTCAATGGTAATTGATGGTTCTATTAATACGATAGGCCGAGCATATAATTTATTGAGGCTGTGTGTTAATTGGACTTTGCAGATAGTTTTGCAGAGCTTCTCGTACAAAAGTTTGTTTGATTTCCTTATTAACTTTTTCTTTTTTTTTATCGTAAGTGAATATTGATTTTTTGCATTAATACAGCGTAGTTTGTTGGTGTTAATACATTCTTAATTTGGCGCTATAGTTTCGCAACTTTACACGATAGTTAAAACTTTTCATTATTTATGGACGCTTAAACAGTTCCGGCAGCTAACACTTTTGTAAATTATCGCATCAAATTGTGACGAGTATATAGTTTGAAGTGTCTGTATAATTTCGCAGTTTGTTCAAAATTTAACATCTATTTTTTATAATGCACTTATTTTTTTAAATTAGTGCTATGTAACTTTTACCACGTTAATATAAAAAAACAACATGAGCATTTATTATAATAATATCCTACTTGATTAAAAAATAAAAATAACATGATAAAGTGATAAGAATGCACTAGCGAAATAAAGTCTTTCTTTTTTATTAATTTATACCACATTAATATATAGATTTACAAAATGCGCATGACGATTTTCGGCACGAGCGCTTCATACAGTTCCTTATTTATTCTCATATTCGAATTAATTAAACAACAAGTATAAACGATAAATTGATAAGAATGCACTCGCAAATTAAGGTCCTTTCCATTTATCTTATCGCTCCTGCTCTTATCAGAGAGTTATTCCTCCGGTTATCGGTTTCCTCTTTCATGGTATCAAAACATGTTCCATTTTAAGTACCACCGTCTAGATTGAACAAAATCTCCTTCTCCCCTATCAATTTTATATAATTGACTAATGAATATAATTAAACAAAAATCATTGTCGCCACATTCTCTCCCTCAACGGGGTCGATCTAACGGAGCCTATCCGACTAGTTGGGCTTTCCTCGATGGGAATAGGCGGAAAAGTCGACTCTCCCGGTCCAATATCCCCACGCAAGAATTATCGCAAGTATATGCCTATTACCTCGGTATTATTATTGCTTATTCTCGCTCGCACGTTGGATAATGCGATTAAGATAAGTTCGTCGCGAGGAAAATGACGATTACTGTAGTGAATGTCTGTCCCCTTCGTTCGTATGTACGTATAGGGTGAAGATGATTGGACGTCACGAGCCGTCCGAGGATTGACTGCTTTGACCTTCCTCCCTCGTTTGGTCTTTTGCATCTCTTCTTCGAGCGGTACGATTTTATTTCGTGGCTATGGATTTTCATTCCAATTCGAGATTCAGTACGTTTCCGAAAAACCGTTCGTATAATATCAAATTAAAATATAATCACTCATCGACGATGCGTTTTGTCCGGTGCTTGAAGCTACACTGAGAGAAATGTTTTGGAAAAATTACTGTTACTCTAATAAAAATTAATCTACAGTCTGGGAGCGGAGCCACAAACTGCATTTAGTGACAAAATTACCACTCTGTATTATAAATTTTACTCGAATTCTAGTAATATGTATCTACAATTCTAGTAAATGTTACTAGAATTCTAATAAAATTTATAATACAAAATGGTAATTTTTTCATTAAATGAAGTCTGTGACTCCGCTCCCAGACTGGATAGTAATTTTTCCAAAACATTTCTCTCAGTGTATCCCCGATAAAAATGATAATAACGCGGAACTTGAAATGTTATACTGATGCGCGACTACAAATTGAAAATTTCCATTTATTTATTTTATTTCAAAGCGGTAAATATTGTTTTACGTGACACGTGTTTAATGCTCCTTCAACTTTTTGTTTCAGTTCTTAGCGGAGGTCCTCTCATGGACGATATCTACAAGCTAGAGCAGTACCATTGCCACTGGGGCTGCAGCGATTCTCGAGGATCGGAGCACACTGTCGACGGGCAAGCTTTCTCCGGCGAGGTGAATAAAATATTTATTTATGAATAAAAAAATTCACATTTTAATTTCTTCACCTTTCACACATAAATTCTTTGCACGAATACATCGCTTCGCGTACAATTAAGCGCTAAAACACCACTGCTTCTTGCTTGCAAATTCATCGATCGCTCTTACGCCATTCGACCCAACTATTATAAAATAACGACTATAGAAACTTCGTACATTTTTACAGCAGGCATGAAAAGCCTTTTAAATTTACGCAAATTAATCTGAAAAAAAATGTCTAAAGCGAGAATCATGGAAAACAGACAACGTAGCAAAGGCAAAGCCGACTCTTCTCACGCGGTCGAGGTGAAAAATCGCTGACCGGCACGCAGACCCGCAACACCGGCGCGCTCACGAGGCACGACAGCCTTTAAATTGCCATATTTCTCCATCCCACTCGCCACGTGACCCCACAGCGCGCGGCTTCCCCGTCCATCAAGACTATCATGCAATCGCGCGTCCACTCGCTCGCTTTTGTGTTTTCTACTTGCGCGGCCAGCTGATAACTTACACCTTTAACCCTAAACACCAATCGTTTGTTCGGTCGTGTCATCTGCACATTTCTTTTTTTGCATTCTTGTAATCCCTGAGATCGTCGGGGTCGAATTAAAGCTCCGGCAGAATATGCAGCGGGTAATAAGTAGAGCAGAGGGATAGCAAGATGGTATCTCAAAATCAAGACAATTACGCGGGTATGCCATTCGTTTCATGCTTTATTTGTTTATCGTCAGTTCAGTATACATGAAAGCATCGTGAGTGGACGTTTCGTGCACGCTTATCATTTAATTGAAACTTACGCAAAATCGTAAATATGCGCAGATTTATTTAGCACATTTATATACGTAGAGGCGGAAAATTGTGATTGATAAGTTGTGCACGCTTCCTCGCAGTCACGTCATCAAACTGGTATGTCGAAGAGAAATTTAACAGTCGCGACTTCTGTTTAACAGCACTTACTGTTTTGCACGCGACAACCTTTTTTTAGCTCTTCAATCAGTTCGCATGTTCGAAGATGTCAATTCTCCTCCAGACGCAAACGATTATCGTTTAGGTGTGAAAGACGCGAATCGGCGTATTTTTCGCATGAAAATAAAAAGGAATCGACTTCACTCTGTAAATCCAATGACACGTACATTAGCGTGTCGATAGAAAGACCAAAAACTTCTTTCTCTTAAAACTCTTAAAACTCTCTTAAAACGTTGATGCGTGGAGGAGAGAACAAAACCGGCGCTTGCAAGGAGATGACCGCAGGCTTGCGGGTCCTGATATTGGCCCGCACTTTGTAGAATGATTCTTTGGTCCAAAAAAGTGAATACATGTCTCGAGATTTTATTGGATCATAGTAACAAAATTAGGGCCTTTTTTAACAAATATAGAGGAAATGTACGTTTACAATAATGTTAAATAGTGCGAATCTAAAAATCATACACACACGTGTAAAAGTTCAAAATAAAGTACAATGTCAGAGCTACAATTTGAGACTTAATAGATTATAATATCTTTGTTGTTTAAAAACTTACTATTTGTCGAAATAAGTGATTTTATAATGAATTTTCAATTATTTATAACTTTTCAATTAATAAAAATATTTTAATATATCAAATCTCAAATTGTAGCTTTGACATTGTATACTGTATTTTGAATTTTTACACATGTGTATATGATTTTTAGATTCGCAGTATTTAACATTATCATGACCGTCCATTTCCCCTACGTTTGTTAAAAAGGGGACCCTAAATTTGTTACTAGGCTCCATTCAATAAAATCCCGAGACACGTATTCTTTTTTTTTTACCAAAGAATCATTCTGCAAAGTGTGGGCCAAAATCAGGACCCGCAGGCCTGTGGTCATCTCCTTGTTAGTCATAGTTCCCACGCCCGAGCGAACTATATTTATAATCGGCCTACACAGGGCAGTCGCCCTTTGCGTCTCGCGCCGACGAGCGAGCGCTAATTTATTCCAACGAGAGCGATCGGCCGCCGCAATGCGCGCGATGCACTCGGATCGGCGGTGCAGTCTCCGGCCGAGCCGCACGGATACCACTGGGAGGTTTTTCCGGTTTAACGGGGCGAGTTATTATTAACAAGACGTGAGGCGTGCGACTGTGCGCTTACGTGGAACGAAACGATATTGACGCTGCCGACGTACATTTTCCAGCATCTTTTTCGTTCTATTTATTTCGCTCGAGGGGACTCTCCTCTCTGCATTCCCCTTGACGCGGCTTGGTTCTAGATGAATGGAAATGTTGATTGAAATTTTTAACGCAAATTGCATTGGGGTCTCGGGGCTTATTTTTATCGCAATTTCGAACGATTTATCACTGTCGATGGCGAATGAATGTTACGCTTAACGAGAATAATCAGATCGAGAATTGAATAATAAAAGATCTTGGATGCATGATTTTTAAATGAACGAAAATTGATGTCTCGGACATGTTGCTTGCATTGCAAGCAATTCAATTATCTTTATATCTATTGCTTATCTTTATGGTGTTTTTTTAAATATCGGGGTATCAGTAAAAGCTGCAGTAACATTCTTAACAATTAAAACTTATTTTTGTACAAGAAAAATTAACGCCAAAGGAAAGTCGATTACGTAAATGTTAAATTGCAGTTGTACTGCACTTGATAAGAAAATAACTGTCGTTTATATATACACAAAGGTACTAACCGAATTCAATAATTATTTATGTTAAAGATCATATCTATGCGTTCCATTACTTGTATTACTTGTACAGTACAGTATAGCTCAACGATTCTTTCAGCATATACCGATAATTTTACTTAGAAAACAATTTCGACCAAGGTAATATTCAAAGTCTAAATTATTAACTACTTATGTCTAAAAATAAACATGAATTTTATTTTTTCAATTACATAATTGCAATGTGAGCAGATATCCTTATTTCCACTATTATTGTCTAGAATGGGAAAAAAATAAATACGGAAACTGTAGCGACGAAACAGTCACGCGTACGTCACGTGCACCCGCATGAAATTCGCCTCGTGGATTGTTAAATCGTAATTTGAAAAAAATTGGCCACGATCACGGCGCGCGGGTGATTCATTTTTATATCTCCAAACTCCCATATCTCCGTTGGCGCGTCCAATTAAGAGCCGACCTGAGATAAATTAGCCTTTATTTACCCGTCAAATTTTCAGACGCACGGTGCATAATAATAGACGTTGGATAAACAAGAGAAGGACTCGATTCCGCGAATGACTTTTATAACTTCTTATGCGCCAATTTAATTTGCGAATCGAGCCCGATGCAGTATCTGCGGCGGAATTTCAACGGTTTCGGTACACATCCCGCGGGCTTTGCCTAAAAGGATTACGAAGATTGCACCGATGTATGTGTATACTTACCATACAGAAGCGTCGGGTTCTCTTAGCATTTCAACAAATCACTTCTCGTTTAATAATTTTACGACGCGGCGTTTCAGAATTTGTTAAGGAAGTGGTTTCCTTTAAAAATCGCTATCGATTCACGCGTAAATATTTAAACGCCCTTGGCTCGCGCGGACTGGTTGATTTAGCGAGAGGGACGAAAATGACTTTTCCACTTTGGTAGTTTGAGTTTCTAGCTAAATGACGCAAACCTTTGGCCAGAAAGACTTCTATTTCCATCCTCTTGATGAAATGTCTGTAGAAACGGTTAATATTTACTTTGCTCATAAATGCGAGGGTGTAAAAATGCACTTCCCGTTTTCGTTAAGAAAGCGAACGGCAAATATTTCCGAGCGTAATGATACTGTCGTCGGCGATCGTTATGTGAAAATTTAATAAGTAGACTAATGGGAGGTCGTTAAGTATTTGGCACGTGGAGACTTTAATTAAGAGTTGGACTTGACTCAGTTTGAACCGGTATAAGGAAACGGATTTGGTATACGACAGTTTCCAGAAACGATCGAACGTGCATTCGAGCATCAATTGAGGTGGTACCGCATTATGTTGTTTCCTTATAATCTCAATTTTAACGTTGATACGCGGGGGACGTACAAGCGCGTCTTACCTAACTCACCTGCGCAGCCCGGCAGTTGTAGGGATTGTTGTGACAGTATCGGACAAACTGAATTATATAATAAGCGGGAATCGATTTTTCCTCGTGCCGCATCGAGGAAGTTAAGCCGCTTACGCTCTCCGACTTTTATTTTCTGTATTTCAATATCGCTAACGATAATAATATTACAAAATAATCTGTAGCATCCTTGCCTAGAGTCATCTTTTCATTAAATTGCGGCTTCGTTCAACAAATACACATACAGCTGGACGGAAAAACAAGTTTGCAAAAAAATTTCATTCAACGAGGCGCGTTTCGTTAATTGCCAAGAATCGCGGAAATTTTTCACAAACAAGCGCGCGCTTTCTCGAGTTGTGCAATTCGCGGCCGGTCAACTCTCGCGTGGCAATTGACAATTGCGTCAGCGTGAAAAATCCGTTAATATTTTTTTAATCGTTGGGGAGATAATTGAGGGAACAGGGGAGAAGTCTTCTCGTGCGGTTCCTCGGGAGACTGGAGTGTATCGTGACGTAAGTGTCTTCGAGTCTTTCGCCAGCATCCGTGGCACTGCATTCATATTACGTTTCTTTTAAGACTACGTAAGTTTTTATCGCGACACTTAAAATTATAGCGTCGAAAGAAACGATACTATCGGTCAATAATGTGAGTGATTTCTTATGGTACTCTCTAAATCTGAAAATGTGAAATTCGCTTGGAAAATGTGAATAGTGACAAATTGTCTGTGAAACTATTCACATTTTCCAAGGGAATTTCATATTTTCAGATTTACACGGTAGATGTTCTATATTAGAGATCATTTTGAAATAAATATTCCACTGAGAGAAATGTTGTGGAAAAATTACTATCCAGCCTGGGAGCGGAGGCACAGACTGCATTTAGTGAAAAAATTACTATTCTAGGTATTAGAAATTTTACTAGAATTCTAGTAACATGTGCCTACAATTCTAGTAAATATTACTAGAAATCTTGTAAAATTTATAATACAGAATGTTTATTTTTTCATTGAATGCAGTCTGTGACTCCGCTCCCAGACTGAATATTAATTTTTATTAGAATAACAATTTTTCCAAAACATATCTCTCAGTATAGGCATCGACGCTTCATGTGTACCATTCATTTCTAAAACAGTTTAAACGTCAATCGGGAGGAAAAATGTTCGTTACCTTTAAGGAGATAATTATATTCTCCGGTGTATTACTAACTATGCTTTACGCGTATGTCATTTTTCTGCGTATAAGACGCTGCACAGGAAAGTAAAATTGATAGTTCGAACGTTATATATTTTATTCGGAGGTACTGTTTTTCCTCAACTGAAAAGTTTTTCTTACCATGAAGTCCGTTTTTAGGTACGAGACTGTTTACTACGCGGTTGTAAACCAGTGGAATGTACGGCGTTCAATTTACGAGTGTAAAAGAATCATTAAAAGGTTTTAAATGTTTTGAAATCAATTTTTTATGAACTTTCTATGTAGGTGTGTATAATTTTTTTAACGAGCAGCTACGGAATACTCCAGCAGAAATAAAATTTATTAAAATGAAATCTAGTCCGAAAATAATTGATTAAAATAATTAAGCTGATATCGATGGTTAATTGTAGATATTATAGCTTATGATGCATTAATTAGTACTGATAGTTAAATATTAACTGTGCTATTGATATGCAAAAAATGCACTTATCAAGCAACATCTCGCAATGCTTTCATAATCTAGCTTGCATTTACTAATCGAGTCAGTGACAAAAAATTCATAAAAAATTTTATAGAAAAAGAGCGATCTGAAAATAAAAAAAAACAGATTAACAAGTAACTGCACCGCCTATTACTAAAAGTAATTTAAGTACAATAACAATCATATTGGTAAGACGCTTCTTTTTAACCCATCGGCAGGGGTCCCGCACGAGAAATTTGCCTCAAGTGTGAACCTCTTTCACTGTCATTTTATGTCGTTTTTGTAGGTATTTGTCTCACTCTCGCATGAGATGAGTTGACGTTTTCCTGTTACAGCTGCATCTAGTACACTGGAACACCAGCAAGTATAAGACCTTCGCCGAGGCGGCTAAGGCGCCCGACGGATTGGCAGTGCTCGGGGTCTTTCTCAAGGTACTGTTTACATTTTATTTATAGCTGATATATGCATTTTTTTCGTTGACGAGAAAAAAATTAAATAAAAAAAATTTCACTCCAGCGAAGGCGTCATACAGCGGGCATATGTTCGCCTTGAATGTGATTTATTTTTATGGCTTTATTGTGGAAATTACGGTAATTTAATTATTTCGCGATATTTTTGTAAATAACGCTTTAAAGAAAAAGTTATGCATTATTGTCGGTGATGACGACAGAGTTAAAAGAGGTGTAAGTAAAGCAAATTCCAGTGCGTGAAGAACAGATTTCCCAGAAAAATAGTTAAGAAAATATCATTATTTTGCATAACTCTTGCATCACATAATAGTCAATTTTTACTGTCTTTGAACGCGACAAAAAAAAAGAGCTTAGTTAAACCTGTGTGTTTAAAAAAATCACCTGGAAGAAGCATCGCTAAATTGCCACGGTTTATGACGACCCCACGAGTTCGTAGGTGTTTTAAATGTGCTCGTTTAGAATTTTTTCTGTCGATCGCCACTAAAATTGTACTACGGCTGGTTTTAAATTAATTCATTATCACCGCGTCGCGTGCATTATTTTTTGTAAGGCAGCAGCACGTGAGTTTATGGTAGGTGCGTCAGCACGAATTTTTTTCTTCTTGCATCATGACATCGTCTCTGAATTTACGGGCCACGGTACAAATGAGTTGTCGACGATTAGGAATTTTACAAGTGAATCCGCAAACGACATTGGCTCGTAAAAATAAAGATATAAAAAAGTTCCATGCCTTTTTCAATTTCGACGCTGTAATTAAATTTTAAAATATTTCCTGTTCTCCTTGTCCCTCTTTTCGATCTGCGCTACGAAGTGATTTATCGCTCGGCAAAAGCATATAAGTGCAATAACGCGTAAAAGGCCGATCGGTAATACGAACTTTCTTTAACAACTGCAACATTGATGAAAACCAACAAAATGTTGCTTTAAACTTGCTTATAACGATCAGTAACTCAAGCAAACGTCAATACCAGACGAGAAAACGAATATTCAACTGGCGAAGTATAATAAAAGCTGCGTATTATGCTAATGTCTTGCGTAGGAGTGGCTGATCGCCATCTCGAGCGGCCCAAACTCGAATCTCATTAGCGAAAAAAAAAGACGCCATCGCGATATCATTCGTAAAAAGGTGTGTATACGCTCGACGAACAAAGCCCGCGTCTTGCCCAATCATCGGCCGTAAAATAAAACAATCACCCTCGACATCCGCCTATTACGCAAAAGCAACAGAAGCACTTTTACCGCACTGCCTAAAAAGTTGATTCGCGATCGTAACTAGGCTGCTTATTGATTTTTTTTTTCATCTACGCAAAGCCTGAAGGGGGTATGAAAGTCGATTAAAAATTCAAATCTCGCGCCATAATATACTAGATGAAAAAATACTTAATTTGCTTATCGCAAAGAGTATATTAAC
This sequence comes from Sycophila sp. Sp_5, assembly GCA_018906775.1. Classification (NCBI taxonomy): domain Eukaryota; kingdom Metazoa; phylum Arthropoda; class Insecta; order Hymenoptera; family Eurytomidae; genus Sycophila; species Sycophila sp. Sp_5. The sequence continues at coordinate 1,673,636 of JACCID010000036.1, forward strand.
GAAATATTAAAAAACCCACGAGATACTTGCCCTCCATTAGATAACGATCCATCATTCTATAAAGTTTCAAAATCGTATAATAATATCTTGATGGGAAAAGCTTAAATAATTTTTTTTACATTATTCAAGTTTTTCTTATCAAGATATTATTATACAAATTTTGAACTTTATAAAATGATAGATCGTTACCTAACGGAGAGCAAGTATTTCGTGGTTTTTCAATGTTTCATTTATACTCTTTGTTATAGATAAGCAAATTAAATATTTGTTCATCTGCTATATTATGGCGCGAAATTTGAAGTTTTAATTGATTTTCAGACCCTTTAAACTTTTATCGGCGGCACGCGGACACGCGAGTGCCTCACAGCATGTATCTGTACGTTGTACGGATGCATCCTTTATATAATGCGCGGCCCCTCTTAAACAGAATCCGCACTAGTGTGACTGCGGACGAGTATTAGCAGAGGCGGTGCGGCTCAGCTAGCCGATTACATAAATTGCCTCGCTGCGGCGGCGAGATACGCAACGCGCCCGCCGAGTAATATCGAATCTCCCTACGAAATTCAATAGTAAAAGCTTTTATTTTTGTTTTGGAAATTTTCGATGCTGTAATCGAAACGGACTGTAATGATCCGGTGGCTACTTTCCTCTCCAAGAGGATGTTGCAAATTTCATTTCGTTTGAGCTACTATTGAATTAGTGAAAAATTATAATTAGCGAGATTTCACTAGAAATTAATTAGTGAAAAAAGATCTATGCTATTAGATTATTAGCGAAGCAATATCTACACTAATTTTAGTAGATTTTTGCTTTTGAAATTATAGAAGGTGGCATTGGAGTTCATATTATTACTAGATCGTTTTTCACTCACAAAAATGGCTTCTTATAGTTTAAGTAGAAAAATCCAATTAAATAGTATCCATTTAATATGTATTAAGTCGAAAAAAATGCCTGTTTTTGTATAATTCTCAGAGACTTTTTCATTTGTTCAATCATTTTTTACTTTTTATGATATTAAACGGAAACTAACAGATAATGGATTAACTTAGAATTTATGATGCAGTCCACATTTATTCGAAGAAGAGCATATTAATCCTATATATGACGGTCCGCTTATCCACGGCATAAATACATTTGACTGTAATAAGTAGATTTTCCAGTGCTATTGGAGAATTCTTCTTTCAATTAGATTAAATTTTTGTGATTGTAGAAAACGAAATATGTGTGTCCTATCAATTGATCGACGATCATTTTTTTTGAGTTTACAGAGATACAGTGAGGATATTTGAAATTATAATTAATTCAAAGACACGCTCAATAAAGGATGAACAAGAGACGCGAAGTCGAATATAATTGTAGTCGTATTGGAAATTCATTACGTGGCTGCACGGCTGTCATCGCGCAATTATTAATCAGGTTATTTATTGATTACGTCTACGCCCGTATATAGAAATACCCCGCGGCATTTTAGATGGCAATAAATTATAGATGTGCATACCGCGCGTCTGCTTCTCGCGATATCAATAACACATTGTTCCGCCTTTTTAATATTTTATGCAGTCGCGATGACATTTCCCAATCTAAAATATATATATATACATCCGTATAACAAGTATACGTATAATATTGGCTGAGTAGCCAATCGATTGTTACCCGAGCAATGTCATTTTCCGGATGATCGTAATCTAAATTATGGAATCAGTTGGTTGTTCGCGGTGCGCTCGATCCTCAGCCCGAACGCGTCGCGCTCGCGAATTCGATTTAAATCGTTTTGCAATATTTTTCACGGTACTCGCTTGACGATACTTGCGCAACAGATACCGAACGTCGTTATATGTGTTATTGCACTATCGGATGCATAAAAGCATTCGTTTGTATATACATTCGCATGCGAATTCGAAAGGAAAAAAAGAATGTGCTTCCGCGATTGAGAAAAAAAAGTATCGAGGGAAGAAAATAAAAAACGCAGGCGTGCGATGACAATTCGGCGAATAAAAGTGGCGAACGTCGGGCCCATTGCGTAATTACGCGGGTGAGGGCGTTATTATAGCTGCGCTCTTTGCCAGGGGTACGTAACCTTTATGCAAAATCAACGGCGGATGTTGAGTCGCGGCGGCCTGGTATTTCGACCGGCGATTATCCGGCTCGAGCTTTTTCGCCGGCCAAGCAGTAATTATAAACGGCACGGGTAATTCCGTTGGTACGCGATGTCCGTGCATTTCTGTGTTTTGCGACGCCCCGTTCGCGAACTGAAATTTTGGTTTGTTTATTCGAAGAATTTATTTGGATCGTAAAGTTTGACCTTCTTTTCAAGCAGCAAGAAAAAAAAGAAACAAAAAAAATTCTTTCATTAGGGTTGAGGAGTTGTAGGTGAGTTAAGTAATTGCCTTTTAAACGAAGTGAATTTGAAAATGTTGTCAACAACACCTTAAAACTCCAAGTCGAGCGTCACTCTGTAGAATTGCGTCCTTTTAAAGCGAAGGTCGAGGATTTTTCGCAAATACGTGTGTTTACTTTTCTAATGAGAACAAGTGGAAAAAAAGAAGCAAAGAAAAAAATCGCCAACAAAATAATAATGACATCCAACGACGCAACCACTCCTTTATACGTATATTGCATCTTCAAGGCAGAAAGTCCTATCAACCTTGTGCTTTATTTCGATAAACTTCGAGCAAATAAAAAAAAAGCGATAAATAACTCAACGCATTACTTCTCGACTGAATTTTTCACGACTTCCTTTTGTTCGAACAGTGATTTACCTAACCAATCAACTTTCCGTTTTCAGGTGGGAAAGCCGCATGAGGAGATGGACAAGATCGCTCGCCTACTTCCTTACGTCTCTCACAAGGATGACTGTATCGATATAAACGAGCCCATCGACCCCAGCAAGTTGCTTCCTGGTAAGTGTACATTATATCCTTGAAGTTTCCTCTCCACACTCCTGTCCCGTCCGATGCCGTGATAACGCCGTAAGAGCTTGGCCAAGTCACCGGCGCAACGATCGCGTTTGGCGAAAAAGAACGAACGGGTCGTCCTGAAATTGAATTCCGGTTACATACTGTCGGGACTCGCACGCATCCCTGCCCTTAAAGTATTTCCTTTTCTTTTTGGCGAAACTCGTTCTTTCTCCCTTACCTTCATTTTTCTGTTTTTAATGAAAGTTCCAATTGCCAAGTTTGTTCGTTAATTTTTTTTATTTTCCTCGCGAGAAGCCTTCCGCGCATAGGATTTAAGCAAAAAATTAATTGGGCATTCCATACGGTATATATATAGCTCTCGGATAAGTTAATAACAGGTCTAGACGATGCCGTCTGCGTAGTAGTTTTATTTGGATGACTCTTTTAAGGAGCGCAAGAAAAGAAGTTGAAAAACATAATTATTTATCACTCGGATCTAAAATAACAACGTTTGACGGCCATACACGAGCGATAATCCCCGAGAGAAATTAATAGTTCAGCGACGAATATAGTCCGCACGCAACGAATTATTCGCGGCATTGTTTTCGAGAAATCAAAGGTAGCATCGTGCATGTAGATAAAAAAGAAATAATAGAAATCGAACAGGGGTTCAAGGTCGCGAGAAGCCTGAACAAAGCTGGCGAGATAAACGTGGGAGGAAATAAAAGATTCTCACGAGGAATGAAATAACACAAAAAAAAAAAGAATCTGAAGCCCTGAAAGAATTTTCTTAATGCACCTATTTATCACTCGATAATGGATCTCGCCTGGTCTTTTTCTTTCGTTTCCACGAAGATTTTATGATTTCTTTAAGACGCGAATTAAAATTAACTTCTCCGAATTTTCTCCGCCGCCGTGATGAAATGTTCGATATCGGAATTTTCCAAAAAAAAATTTTCCTGCTCCGTCGATCACGAGACTGCCAGGCGGTGCAATTAGATGAATCGCGTGGCGGGAATACGCAGTTGCGAGGCGCGCATCCGCCGATCGTTCGAAAATCTCGAGCCGCGAATTAATCGCAATGCGCGGGCGACGCAAGTCACCAGTGAGTGAACTTGAGGGAGGACTGTTAAATCATCGCGTTCTGGATTGCGAAACACAAATAAATATCGCACTTGCGACACGCAATCGCGCCCGATAAATGCATACTTCGCACCTTTTTTTTTCTACCTCGTTTAGTTGCACCGCGTGGACGATTTCCTCGTACTTTTCTCCCGGCCAATTTTATCTTTACCAAACAAAATATTTAACAATACTTAAAATATAAATATTTTTCTCGGATCCTTTTTAAACAATTTTCTTAAAGTAAACGTCATACCTTATAACCAAAAGTTTAAATTAATTTTGCCAAGCAGCGAACGACCTTTTTTTCGCAATATACAAGTCCAAAAAAAAAACCGCACAATATATCCAAACCAATCGCACTGTATTATCCCCGAACTCGGCCATTACGAAATTCCGGCGAGTTCGTCCCTCGAAAGCTTCGCAAGAGCCTGGAGGGTATTGAACGGTTTATAAGCCAGTATCTAATCTGAGTGCGTGGTATTGCTCCGAAGTCCGTGGCGGCCGGGCGGGCAACAGCGGCAGCAGCGCCCAGAAGAAGTGCGTGAACCCGTGCATGCGCTGGGCCGGCCGTATGATCCGGCCCGAGAGCAAGGCCAACCAGTGGCAAGGTTCGTAATAAACCGATCCGACGCAAGTATTGCACGCAAAACTCGCACCGGAGGACGCGATAACGTCCTTCTTGCTTTTAAGCAACATCGGATTCTCTGTCTCTCTCTTTCTCTCTTACACTCTTTCTTCTCTCATTCTCTTTTTCTACTATCTAAAGTTGAACTAGTGAAAAACTATTATAGTTAGTGAATTTTCACTGAAAATTAGTGGAAAGAGCTTCACGGTTTAATAGTGAAGCATCTTTTACTAATTTTAGTAAAATTTCACTAATTCGATTTTAGAAGGTACTTGTTTCTTTCACTGCACTATAAATCTGAAAAAGTAAAAATTCACTTCGAAACCATGAATACTGACATATGTCAAAATTGTTTGTCAAAATTCGCCCACATATTGTATCAGTGGGCGACTTTTGGCATAAAATTATGTTAAGTAGATTATTCGCACTTTCCAAGCGAATCTTAGATTTTCATATTCAGAGAATGTGCAACTTTTTCGATTTAATTGGATTAAGGATGCAATACTGTCACCTGCAAGTAGTTTTTCTCTCGGTGCACCTGAAGGTTCATGGGTTTTTAGAGGAGCGCACTTTTAGGGAATGTTGTTTTTTTTTCTATTCGTCGAATTATTATTATCGCGGCAAATTAATCCGTGCAATTGTTTATCCGAATCGTTTTCAATTACGAGCTGTGAATCATGAAAATGAATGTGGGAAAATTAGATTTATGACGCTATTCTTGTTCCTTGTTGTTACTTCGATCAATCTATTTATGAAATTTATACTTCCTCCGCGTTCTTTAAAAGCTTCCTACGTATTTTATTATTAACCATTCATAAAAATCTCAAAATAAGTATTGATTTTAAATATAAAAAAAGATGTTTAAGCGAATTATCTATTACACCCTCGTATTCCATTCTTACATTTTATCGTTTACCGATTAAACCTTTCAAAATCATTCTAATTATACCGTTTCGATGTTTCCAATGCAATTATCATAAGTAAAATTGGCACAACGTTTAGAGAGCTCGCACTTGTTGTAACAAAAAATTCACGATAAATTTATAACTCTGCAACGCAAAGTGAATTATTTCGAATCCGCAAATTGTATAAGTATACTGCGGCTACTGCAGCTACTATTCGCGGCGGAATAGAAAAAGTTGCTTTATCGGTACGCCAATTAGATTTATTTATAACCGACTATTTAACTCTAATTCACAGTATCCACGTATTTGCTAAATCGCAACAATTCGCCGAGAAAGTTTTCACTTTCTCCTACTTATTAGCGGCCGAGATTATTTGTCTAGAAAAACTTTCTTTCTCGATTCAAAGACACCGCGGATAAATGTAGCCTGCAGGTCGAAAGAAATTCGAAGCACATCGGCACTTATCCCGCTGATTACGAAGGGAAGTTAATAATTGTTATATTTTAGAGGCGCCAAGTGCCCCTTGCACATCCGAGGAAATATTACCAAAACGAAAATAACTGAAAGGGTTCGAAGCGTTATTTACGTGCACATTCGATATTCCCCGGAGCAAAAAGTCTGACGGGGGATCGCGGCTATACACCCACGAGTTTGCAAACAAAATAATGGCTTGCTGGGAGCGAAAAAAAATCTCGTTGTTTTTTTTTAGCGAATATTAAAACGCTAACCCCTCGGGATCATATCAAGTCAGTGGAGGTTGCGGGAAGCACGACTTCAAATAACTATGCGTTTTCGAGCGCATCCACGCGTTGATTTTGTTTATAGAGATTGACACGGTTGTCATAGTGCTTCTTTTTACGTGGGTGGGTGACGCCTTGATTTTTTTTTTTAAAACATACCGAGATAAGAGGTAGATAAATTTTTATTATCGTGATTGAATAAGTCATGTGTGCTGTGCTTGGAATAGTTAATATCGACAATTTTTGGAAGCATCGATTCGTATGTCAATATCTGACAAGAACATTTCGTGCCTCGAAAAGACAATCTGAGGGAGGATTGGCTATATCTTTCCCTTTTCATGGATTTTCTTGTGACGAGTCACCTGTTCTCTTTGAATACAAATGTCGTGAACAGATATTGAATCAATTACATTTTGGTCTTATTATTAGAATAAAACTTTTGTAAATTTAATTATTTGCCTTTATTTAGTTTTGCATGCGGGACAAAGTTTTTTTTTTAAATTTACACTGTTATCTTTGTTGAAAGATTTTAGCTTAAACACTTTTTATCACTATACTTTCTCAGATGATTAAAAAAACGACAAAGGCATGTTCCATGATTCATCATCCACCATGGATTTTAACAGACTTAAAAAAACTTTAATTTTTTTTTGTATGGAACAGCTGATAAGGCTGCATGTGCGTAAGCTTAATCTTAATCTGAAGCTTAATCCCGAAGATTAATCGCACCAGCTAACGGTCATTTCTCGTTTTCCTAAATCTTGAGACCGATAAATTCATTTTATCGCATACGCAATTTATTTACAGTTTATAAAAACAAGACTTCGTCAAGATCGATATCGCGAAAGACAAGTCCGTGCCGTCTTCGCAAGTAGTACATCAACTCTTTCAAAATCATCGAGCGCGATCGTGTTTCATCAACTTATCGCTATTTACCAGCGAGGCACGCACGCTATATATGTATAACGTATATATATATATATAAAACTCGATCATTCTCATTGGTTTTTAACGCAGTAATCTTTAAATAACCTTCTAAGTTATAAATATCCCGAAATACATTAAGAAAAAGTAGCCGTACGAAATCCCAGAAATATCTTATACTCTCCCGCCTCTAAATGGGGGAACCCCGCAGTAGCGAAACTCGGACACTCGCAAAGACTCGCGCGCTCGATAGAAAATCAGCTTCCTCGTTTTCCCCCGTGCATCTTCATTAACGACACGTTTGCTCTTATAAATAGCTACACGCACACTTAGACGCACACGCGTAATGCATGCATCACAAACGCATACGTACATCCAGGTTCTATCCATGCCGTTGCGGGAAATTGCAGCGCACGTCCTTGGAACGGGCGCGCTCCATTCACGCGAAGACGCATATAGACGCCGCGCTCCTTTGAGTCGAGGGGTCGTTGACACGAGACGCGAATACCACGCCTGGTCAAAAGGTGTGCATTCTCGGCTGAAGCAAGTTTTTTTCCAGCCGATTGCTTTAAAAATGAGTATAACTGTTCTTTTCGGGGTATCGATTGCTTCATGTTTTCTCCGGAGTCGATGAGATACCGCGGCTGATCCTTCATTAAATTTTTCAGCTTCGAATGACAATTTAATAAAGCTCTTGATGAATATTTGATTTTAATTTGTTCAATAAATTGAGCAGCTCGACGATGAAATTAAAGGTGGAAATGATTCATCGATGCATTGATATTAATTATGAATGAAATGAAAAAAAAAGAAAAAAAACGAACGACGGATTAATTGAGGCTTTGAAATGAGCACGCGTAAGCTGGAAATTAAAGCGAAAAATTAAAAGTACCTACAAATTAAAACGTAAAAGTCGATAAATTTGTAATCCTATTTTGCAATCGTTTCTTGTCTTTACAAAGTAATTACAAAATTACGCAAACGCACAATTTTTAAAACATTTTACACTGCTATAAATTTTAAAAGAGAAAAATTATGTTCTTATTTGTCGAACAAAAAAATCGTTTCTACAATCGTATCAATATCTTTTGCAATTTGCACCGTGCAATTTACGCGTCTTCTTATAGAAAGTGTAAATATATAAGGCAATAAAAAAATCTTCGTAAGGCATTTCATCGCATTATGTACGACATGTGGATAGTCGAATCGCACAGAGCACTTTGATTGCACGCGCATAATCGAGAAAATGTCTGCATACATTGTTCCGATTTATAGAGTCGACACAATAAAACAAAAGCATTCTAACGATAAAATTTTTTTTGTTATCCACATAGACGACAACGGTTACTGGACATACTTAGGCTCGTTGACAACACCACCCTGCAACGAGAGCGTCACTTGGATACTGTTCAAGCGCTACATCGAGGTTTCTCACCATCAGCTCAACATTTTCCGCAACCTGCGCAAGTTTCCGCGTGGCGAGGAGTGCCCTTGTCACGAGAATCACGGAGTGGTACGTATATACGTCAATTTATTTACTTTTTGTTTAAATTTCATTCACGTTTCACTGAAAGTTATATGCTTGCATCGTGTAAATTCAAGCGAATGCGAAATACAGAGAGCGGGTCAAGGTAACGATATGTACTTGTTGTATTTTTATTTTTTTTTACCCGCAACTGTATACGTTAGTATGGTAAAAATATGAGTGGAGGTAATATTGTATCGAATACACCGAAGTTTTTGAATTTGTCAGCGAATTAAAAACGAAAAACATTCACGTTCTGTTATATCTTCTCTTTTTGTAACTAAAGTGTGAGTAAAACAAGCTATAAAATACTTATTTTTTATAACGTTAAAAAAAGCATATTTTTTTGTTCAAATTAATCGTAGATCTTTCGCACAGTCGAGAAATGAAACAAAAATCGGTATTTTCCCAAAATTACGGTATAATTAGATAATTGTCAGCTCAGTCGCAATCGTGGGATCGACGCAGGTGTTCGCGATTGCGTAAGGAGCCATTGCCTCGGAAAAAAAAGGCGAACGCAAGAAGAAAAAAAGACACCGGGGCAATCAAACATTCAAATATCTCGTGCGCGCGAACGAAGCTCGTGGTGAATCGCACTGGAATTCACTGGCGTACATCGTCACGTGCCCCGCGACTCATCGTCACGCGCTCCTCGAAGCTACCCACCAACTCATTAAGTAACTACAATCTCATCCACTAATGTCGGCGCCTCTTTTATTCCCAGGTGATCAACAACTTCCGTCCGCCGTTGCCGCTGGGCAACCGGGTGTTGCGCGAGTGCGGCAGCTTCTGAAGAAGAACATCAGAGCGGAGGCGGAGCACCGTCCCAATTCACCATTATTTGCCGGCTATCACGGGGGGAGGGTTAGGGGGGGAGGGGAGGAGATCGACATGTGGGGGAATTCAATATAAGCCAAGCAGAAGCAACAACTTCTTCACGCAACAACAACTTCACACTACTAAGGACGAAGGAAATTTCTATTCACCATTGGAGTCTCCGCGGGCATTCGTAAACGTTGTACGACCTTATGTAACTGCTCGTCATCTACCGCAACTTCTTCATCTTTTTTTTGGAACTGTATAACGACGTGCCTTTGGCTCTTTCCTTGCTTTTCCGACAAAACGCCTCCTCGAAGAGGTGGCAGTGCAGTATACAGGAGCTACCGAAGATAAATGAAACCACAAGTGCAATACTTATTAAATAATTATACACACTTCAGACGTTTGCGAAACGATCATTTTTTTGTAAGAACAAAAGGAAAGATGGATAATGTGAAATTTGAAATTTGTATTCAAGAGAGAGCAGTGAACTATGCTGAGATGAAATTTCGAACGTCGGTAATCTGATCTTAATGCCAAATCTCCAGTGGATAAAATTTTGACAACAGCAAAATCAAATCAAATATGAAAAAAATGTTCACTGTAAAAGAGTAAGATTTTCAAGAAATATTATTTGTCAGTCTTACAATGAAAAAAGAAAGAATATTAAACTGTTCGTATGCAATGTAAAACCCAAAATTAAGGTCGGATTATTCTCAAAATTTTGTTGCGCCACACCGCGATTCTGATTTTATACAAGCATTTAAAAGAATTCAAAGATCATTTGTTATGCGAGCACTAAAAAGGCAAAGCCTTTTCTTTGTCTGAAAGAGTTGTTACACACCAAATTTTATATACTAAACACGAACTGCGCGATCGTGCCTGAATCTACGAGTAAAACGAATAACTAACGAAAACTGCATTCTACGAATCTAACAGAAGAAACGTGAAAGTATGTTAGTTCAAAACAGTATATCCCGTAAAATATAAGTTGAATGGGAATTGAAAAAATAATTACATAGCAGTTGCTTTGATAAGTGTGAAAAATCCGATACATCGGTATTTTAAATGAACATGTATTTAAATTGTAGCCAGACACATGTTTTTGCGTGCGCGTAGATGCTAGTTTTTAGAAGAATCGTTTCGGGAGTAAGATCGTAATATCTATTTGATTCCAGTGATACATTTGAACTGTAACTTTATCCACGTCTTTCCATTTTACTTTGAAAAAGAAACTAAATCATACAATGTTTATAAAGCCTTTTTTAATCAATAATATAAATAATAAAACAATAAATTATTTTAGATTTAATAATTTTTATATAATAAGGAGAGAGAAAATTTGTTGCAAATGGTATCTTGCAAATACCGCCATCAAAATGTTTTAATGGGAAAAAAAGAGAGAAAATTATGCTTGCTATATTACGATCTGATGTGCTTATAACATATGTCTACGATTTGCATTGAAAATCCTCAGTACTCGAGGGTCGGAAGAAGCGAGCACCGAATATCTCCTTGTAATGTAGTTTGTGTAAAGCAGTTGTATTTTGCATATTGCAATGCTTGAAAATTTTATTTTTTTCTTGTAGTTTATAGATACTGATTGAGAACAACCGCGTTCTAGCGTTGGCCTATTGATTTTGAAATATTTATTGCAACTTAGAAATCAACAAGCTTTCTCGAGTAAAAAACAATATTCAGTTTTTAATATTTAAAGTTAGCAGCACGTTTTTCAGAGCATTAACAGCTTGTTTTAAAAATCAATTTCTTTACTTTATATTCATTATTATTTTTTGTTTGTTATGAGTGAAAAATGATAAAAATTGTTTGTACCTTAGTCGGTATAGGATAGAAGACTGCTGGAAGGCTTTGTATTTGTGTCGATTGTGATAGCATGGAAGAAATAAAAACAACGATAATCTAAAAAAAGATAGGAATTTATTATTTAGTCCTCTTCGTCTTCTTGTTCCTCTTTATTGTCTTCCTCCATAGGCTTTTCTTGCACTTCTTCCACCAAATTTTCTATAGGTGCAATAACTTTTTCTTCTCTAGATTCTTTATTAACAGGTTCTTGATTTTTTACTGTTTCTCCATTTGTTTGCACCTCCATATTTTCAGGTACTGGCTTTTCTTCCATTTCTTCATCAGAATCATCATCTGCTCCAGGATGTGCATGAACAAAATGATCCGGACTGGATGATTTGACATCTACGTTTGGCCAATATTGTTGAGGAACATCCTAAAATTCAATAAATCATTTTTTTAAAAATGAATTCTATTTTGTGCCTATACGAAAATTTATTTACCTTCAAATTGACTTTATTGAGATAGAAGTCATAAACAAATTTGGCCATGTGTGGCATATCCTGAATTTCCAGAGGTTGCTCCGCGGGCTCCTCGTCATTGAGCCTTGTGGCAGGGTAAGATTCCGTTGGAATAAGCATCAGTTTAAGAGGTCGTCGCATCAACTGATCAAAAGCTGGTGTAAGCTCAAAACAATTTTTGAAGAGAGAAACGCGGGCAAACACATAAAGTCCAAGTCGGGCACGCGACATTGCGACAACGAGACGACGAGCATCTCTAAGATGACCTACAGCTCGAGTCTTGACCAACGATAGAAGAATGTAATCGTTCTGTTGACCTTGATACTTGTCGACTGTTGTGACTTTGTTTGGCCTGCCGATCAGCGGATTATTAGCACATCTGTAAAATAAATAATGATTGTTATATAAAAATGGATGACTGATAAATGCATTTACTTTTTACTTTTATTGACTGTACAAACCTGATATTGATAACATCTCTGATCAAATGTTTCTGTCCATTGTAAGTCGTAAGAATACTGATTTTATCGGCAGGATAGCCAAGCAACCTCATATACATAAACACGGCAACGCAATATTCAGCCTCAGCCAAATTTTGGTAAAAGTAGGCACTGGGTTCAGTCTCACCCTCTCCATTGAAATCCTCAACGTTGATGAGTTGGAAGTCGTAAAGGAAACCTGCATTAGCAACCAGATACTCAGGACTGCTCTCGACGTGCTTCAGGTTGCCGAGTTTCTTGTAGCGCCAGTTGTACAGGTTGCATATGCTCGGGCGGGCACGACCTTGGCCGTCTAGATCAACCGTGGGTACACCCAACCGGACAAAACGTGCGAACAACGATTGCTCCATATTGGAATATTTCTGAAAAGCCATATTCTTAATGACGGGTGGCAATTGATGATGGTCACCAATCATAATCCAACGTTTCAGCCGATTATAGCCGTCCTGGGGGTTCTGCAAGAGGAGTGGAATAAACGTTTCTATTTCCAAGATCTGCGCGGACTCTTCCATCAAGATGTTGTCGTACTTGAAACCCATATCCACCAGCTCCCGCCTCTTCAAGGCCGCGTGTGTACACGTCATTGCTATCACCTTAGCTTCCTTTACCAGCAAGTACTTGGATCTATCCAGACCTGATCTTAGCAACTCGAATGCTCGGAATTCCTCCAGTTGAGTAAATATCCTTTCAATGTACCTGTGTAACAATTTTTTTAGTTATTTATTATGTTTAGTATTACATTTACATTTATAAATTACTTTAATTAAATCTTAATTGAAATTATTATAGGAAAATACCTGAAACAGCTTTCTGCAATAGCTAAATCTTCCTCGTAGTCTTTCTTTTTGAACAGGGGCTGTGGTGCATTATCGAAGAATTTATGGAATGGAAATTCCTCATCAATAATGGAAACCAGAGCATCGTCTGTACCTCCACCCCTCTGTTTGATTCTTGCCCGGAATCGATCCCACCTTGTCATAACTTGATAGGTAAAGAAATAGCCAGCAGTTTCGCAGGTGTAAGCGACATCTCCTTGAGCACCCAACGACTCCTAAATAATTGGTTCCATTAATTTTATAAATAAGTATTTCAGTAAATATATTATCGAAATTTACATTTTAAAATGAAATGTTTTTTAACAAAATTAATAATTTACCTGCAACCTCTGCACTTCCATGAGCAGATCAAGACGTTTGGCAAGAACGTAGTTGACTCTACCGTATCTACTGAAGTCCTTTTCGGTTTCTAGAGCTTCCTCACCATGACCGAGACGCAGAAGATGCCTCTCGTCAATGTCTAACGCCATAATTTTCTCGAAGAGCTGATTGAGCGCCTGATTCGAATGCGTGACGATCAAAGTCCTTTGATTCGGGAAATTGTGGTAGAGGTTGGAGATAATTTGCACGGCCACGTCTGTTTTACCAGTACCTGGGGGACCGACAACTAATGTAAGACCTGGCTGCATTCCAGCTCGAATGGCCTCCACTTGTGTGGGCGTAAATGGTATTTGATTTCTGTAAAGATTTAATTTGAATTAGAATAAATAGAAATGTTATAATGCCATCTTTTTTCCTCATTTCGTAATTCAAGGAAAATTGAATGTACATATATAACTTGTGGTAATGTATAATTAAAAACTTCTCTAGCAAAAATTTTACTTGGAAACATGAATAATAATTATGTACGCATTGGCTGGTTTAATAATACAATAAAATGCAATCGTATAAAATTACTTTTTTGGCTCATTAGCTTTGAATGGACCGCGACTTGGTGGCACGTGCGGTTCTACGGTAATAACTTTTCGTTCTTCCTCGTTGTTTTGCTTGCAGAGCACGTCCTCGAAGGTCACTCGAAAGGGCCTGACGAGCTTTTCAGGATCTTCGGTAGTTACTTTCATTTCATAGCCTGGGAAGCTCGATCGTAAGTGATCAATATCCAGGAACGTATCGTTAAAGTCCATCGTTGCTATTTCATCCTGCATTCTGTTAACGAAAGCCATGTGCCATTCATTATTATCAATGATATAAAAATAGAAGATGTAAAACTCTTAAGATTAGTAATACTTGTTTAAAATTAATTTTGCAAATTGTCACATGTTTAGTAACATAAAACTACAAATAAAATATTGAATGTATGAAATTTGGTCGTACCTAGAGTATTGAGCTGCACCAGGATCACCATATCCTAGAATAATATTATGCAGCCAATCAGGAACGACACATTCAGTGTTCATGAGTTCGCGAATAGTCTCGAGGACAGCCTTGAAATTATTCTCCTTTGGTTTGCGGCGCATGATTATATTGAAACTTTCGTAAACATCCTCGCTACCATGGCTCGCGTTGTCCATGTCGATGCGGTATTGATTTGAGTCGAGCCACACACGGTAGGTTCGTGCATCTCCTGGCAGCAGCGGACGCGGCTCTGGACCATCTTCGATCACTCGACCATTTGAGTCCAGCATGCCTTCCACTTCGCAGCCTCGCACCGTTGTCAGGCCGACCTGCGGCACGAATGGCAGCTTGTGACTGTATTTCGTGCCTGAATTCAAACAATTTTTTATAATTTGTTTCTCTTTTAAGATAGTACAGATATCTACAATCTAGCAATAGAATTTTATAAAAATTGTCTTTTATCTTTTGCTTTTGTAGAAATCTTTTTTTTTTGTAGAGGAATTATGAAAATTATTATTAAAGATAGCAAATCGGTTTTATCCTGCAATAACAGTTTAAAGTGAAATTTCCTTCAATATTTATTAAGTCTTTTTTTGTTTTAGCAATCTCTACTAACATCGTATCTCATACAGAATTCCTAGCTAGTTTCGACACTTGTATCGCTTTATTATCTAATGATTTATCAAACGTTTGACAAGTGAAATTACTTACGGATTATTAACATACAAACTTTAATGAAATAGCATTCTTAAAAATAGAGATGTCAGAATGTTGACAAGTTCATTACTTAATGCCTCTTGACATAAATCAGTTCTACCAAAATTGAGCTGAATATTTTTCATCAACGCTAACTTTCTAATTTTTAAATTATTCTACAAATTTCATAATTCCTTCATATAACGGATGACATATTTTGTTACTAAAAAAAGACAACGTCACCTTACAGGCTTTTACGCTTTCAATGCGAAAAATAAAATTAAAAATTGCAGGAAAAGATGATTTCTTAAAAACTATTGTCTCCATTTATCAAGCTAAACGCGCGTCAGCAGCGCGAGCTGCTGACAGCCGAGTACATCGCGCGCACCCGTTTACTGACCAATAGGATTCTGAGGCTTGACAGTAATAAGGAAGCAGACATCGTGTTTCCTAAGGTTCTCCCACTCGGACTTTATCTCCTTCCTCACGCTGAGATTTATGGTAATGTCGGCCCTGACGCGCGACGGCCGCTTTTCGCCAATGTTCGGCTTAGCCACCTCAACCACTGCGAATTGCGTGATCGGCTGTGCCATTCTCGCCCAGCCGCCGAAGTACACACCGCCGTCCTCCGCTTGCCTGCGAAAAAAAATCGTTTAAAAGAGGCTCAAGACAACAAAAAGTGACGCGCTCAACATTATTCAAACAATAACTCACCAGGGGCTGAGTCGACTGACCGCATCTTCGATGTCTTGTCGGATCTCGTCTGTTAACAAATGTGTGAAAACGTTGGTTATACGCGCATTTCTCAGAGGGCTCATTAAGCTTTCTCATTCAAGGGTAAACAAACCGTGCGCGTGTTTTCCAGCGAGTACTACGTCATCGGTTCACTCGCGCTTTTGATAAAATTTTATTTACGTATCTGCCTGATAACAGGGAAAACTTAGCTATTAATGAAAACAAACAAGTAAAACAATGACGAGAGAATAAAAAAATACAAAGCTGTAACGGCGCGTGCGATTTCGTTATTTATGAGTAGCATGTGCAAGTTGCGCTAAATATTCTAATATGAAGACAAAGAGAGACAAGGTCTTACATGTGGACTCCAGACGGAAAAGATTGAAATTTCGGAGCAGATAGTCGTGGAGTGTGAGGAATTGCAAGTTGAGCTTTGGTAAGGCCAGACAGCCCTCCCCGCTGAAATACTCTGTGGGTACGATGCTTTCGTTCCAAATTATTTCCTCCGTTGGGTACAGTGGCATTTCGTTTAGCTCCTCCAGCTGCGACGCACGCCTTTCGTGTCGAGAGATCTACAAAGTGTCATGTTCAAGATTAATTTATTATTATTAGTCTTTTTTCCATGTTTTGATTTATTCAGGAAGTCAATGCTTTCAACTAAAATTTTGTGTTTCTACGCAGCAGCAAAGTTTTTTTTTTAATTTTACGTACTCAACCGTTTCTAAAAGTTTTTTTTTTGTTAGAAACAAAGTATTTATATATCTTTTCAAAAGTGTTTCGGGAATAATAAATATTTTTGTATTGAACACGCGTTGAAAAAGTAATTCTTTTCTTTTTCAATTCAACAAGCAGTAAAATATTTAAAAAATCTTCGATTAGATATCACGTGCAGTGTTTCCGTAATATCATTAAGCATTTTCGCATAATTACACAATTAATTTAATAAAACATTTATCCATGAAAAATTGAACTTCTTTTAGTCTCAACCGTTCTAGTCTTTGTCAGAACATACATAGGTATTAAAGTGTTTATCTAAAATTTTATATTTCCTGCCATAAAGCATTCAGAAACAATGGGCTTTGATAAACATTCGGCGGGTGTCTTTAATTTAAACTTTTGAGGCTTTCCGCTTGTCGATGAAGAAATTCCGATAATAAAACATGTTTTCCTACTCAGCCGTGACGAAGAATGACTTAAAACGTGACTGTACTTTATTCCATCATTTACAATTCAGAGGTGCAATAATTTTTTTGGACTCACTCCAGGCTATATAGAACAACCGAAACTTACAAGTAACTCCTGCAAAAACTCCAAGTCCAGTCGGTACCAGTTTTCAATTCGTTCTCGTTCCTCCGGCGGTACAAGGTTCAGATAGCTCGCTATCAATCGAAGTTTCTCCCGCCTGTATTAAAAAAACGTAAACAAAGTATCAGCATTTTGAAGTCATGACTTCATTTTTTTTTATATAAATTACGGACAATTACTACACTGAGAAAAATGTTTTGGAAAAAATACTATCCAGTCTGAGAGCGGAATTACATACTACATTTAGTGAGAAAATTGCCATTCTGTATTATAAATTGTACTATAATTCTACACTTAAAAAAGGAGATTCTCTTTTTTTTTAACAGTGTAGTATAATTTACTAGAATTGTAGCAATATTTACTAGAATGCTAGTAAAATTTATAATAAAGAATAGTAATTTTTTCACTAGATGCAGTTCTATGTACGGACTTCACTCCTAGACTGAATAATAATTTTTCCAAAACATTTCTCTCAGTATACTTTATACACTAGTTTTGTGTCCCTACTACAATTTTGTATAGTGTCCAAGTACAAACAAACAAACTGTAATTTAAACATATTCTTTGTGCTAACGGAAACACAGAGAAGAGTGTACATTAAACACAATCTTTGTATAATTATTTTTCAAATAACTCAAAACACAACATTTTTAACTGTGCAATAATTATTTATCATTGTCACCAACACTTACGTGAGGGATCCAAAGTGTTTGTAGAGCGCATCACGATTATTGACGCTGGCTACGTTGGCAAGCGCAAAGGATCTCAGGTCGGGGAACTTGGCGAACGCTGCCTTCTGCAGCGACGTAATTTTTGAGTAGTGGATCTGCGTCATGTCGTAGTCAGTTAGCGGGTCACCCGTCTCCTCGCTTATCTCGAACCTTGCGTAGAATTTCAACATCTCGAGGAGCTGGAATGAAAACAAAAAGTTAATTTTTTTGTTTAATTTTGTGGAGGTCAAGGAGAGATTCGGCGACAGATCATCTTTTCATCGGGAAAGGATGTAATCGGCATGTTTAACGTGCGAAAACAAAAGTTTGAAGGCCAACAGGTACATTCCAAAACTTTATGAATTGCTAATTACTTTTTTCTTTTTTTTTCAGGATAACGCTGAATCGAAAATAGCCGGTATATTGGATTGCTTGTGGCGAAAAAATCGATAGGTCAGTGCGCGCGGTGCATTACGCATTCTCAAGGTGTCGAGGTGATTTCTTCTTTTGCACGTATGGCTTGAAAAATCGATTCGCCGAGCGTAATTACGCTGTTTCGTTTATATTGTGAACTTCGGAAGTACAAATTTATTATTTACGAAGAGTCTTGGACGTAAATTCTTATCGCTATTGAAATATCTTTAAGAATTTAGATAGGGGAATGGAATTGTGAGTTACGCTTACACAATTACATAAATTGAAGATAAATAATTTAGCTTCTAATTAAATATGAATTGGAATTTGCAGAAAAAAAAAATATTGTATATAGACTATACATTGTATATAGAATTATAATTGGTATACTCATCAAACATCGAGAGCGACCAATTAAACAAAAAAAATTGAATGAAAAAGATTATCTTCAGATTTTTTTCGAGTCTTAAATGTAATCATTAACTAATTTTTTACTTTCGTCACAGGATGCCTAATAGAATAATGAAGATTAATAAAAAAAGTAGATCTTAAAAAAATTTTCCGGTTTCTTCATAACAAATGTGAACTTAATGATACTTTTATGATGTGAACATAATTATACTTTTGTATTATCCGAAATGCGGTTCCAGTCTACTACCTTCACGGTTTTTGTAGATCATTTTTATATGAAAAAAGATCGCCTAATCTCGATTACTTGCAAAATAAATACATTCAAGATTTATAGGTATACAATCACGAATGTTAATTAATTTAATTTGAAAGCATTTTCTGCTTCTTGCGAAAGAACATACAAAATATCATATACTTTTAAATTTTTAAATAAGTAAAGCGTCAATCATGGCATTAGTGAATAACAGTAACATGTCTTTGTTTTCAATGAAAATTTATTTTTCGTGATTTAATTGTAGATTATGAGACTTATCAATTTCTTATCATTTAAATTGACAAGTATGTAGAGTAGGAAAATACGTTTGACGTATGCGTTATTTTAACCTACTATACATTTGCTCTTTATTCATATATGTGCGTTCATGCAAATGATGCACCTGAATTCTCAATTAGAGAAGTAGCCAACCAGTGAGTTCCATTAATGTTTTTTTGTAATCTATATATATCACACTTTCTCGTCAATGGACACGTCCATCAACATTAACATTTCCAAAATACTGTTCTGTCTAAAATGAAATTTTCAATAATTTCCACAGTGATACATAAATTTCACCGATGTTGCGAGTACTGCTACGTCCGCTGTACATACTGTTTAAAAACTTTTAAAAACTATAATTTTTTTAAATGCTTAAAACAGAGATTATACGGATCTCCATCTATTTTCTATCATTTCAAGTTGATAATTTTGCAACGTCACTAATTGAAATCGTTAATGTTCATAGCCTCCATTCAAAAGTGCACCAACTGCACTGCAAAAGGTGAATTGTTACTGCATCTCTAGGATAAAAACGTCATCTCGAGGATTACTGAAAATTTAAAATAAATGTATCCTGCACCATTTCAAGACGCACCTTCCAAAAGTAAATCCAGCGTGATTGTATACTTCATTGCCGAGAACACATTTCGAGCATCTGCAGACGTTTAGTAAAAAAAAATAATAAAAATAAAAACAATGTGTTTTCCCACGGTATCTCCTGCAGGGTAAAAAAGATCCAAATGAAACGTAGCACTAATAGAAAAGATTCTTTAACCTAAAGTCTTTGAAAAATAATTTTGCTATGGTATTTGAAATAAAGAAAAATGCATTAACATTGAGGAAATATTTCTTAATAGTTAATCCGCGATCATCTTTAGCGACAAAATACCCATGGATGGCTTAATAGTTAATCTAGCATCTTTTTACATCTAATACCTACGCCATTGGATTATACACTGAGAGAAAAAACTTAATAGAAATTATTAGTGCGGCTGAGAAAGGAGTGACAGTCTTAACAAACGAGAATTTTTTGTATGAAAAATAGTAATTTGTAGTACCTGAAATTATAAAAAATTATTATTTTACTACTAAAAATTGCCGTTTTGAGTACTAATAATTGTTATTTTTCATACTAAAATTTCTCGCTTGTCAAGACTGTCACTCCTTAGCTAACTAGAATAGCATTTTTATTAAGTTTTTTCTCTCGGTATATTAAATGCGCACGGCTTTGTATTAAAGACACTGGCTTAGGGTCGAATGATCTTTTCTATCAGTGTGGAGAATACGAGCGCCCAGCATTTCCAACCGCTGAGAGGCGCGCTCCGAAAAATTTTCTCGAGCGAATCGAGGCGACTTTTCTGAACGGGAGCGCCGCTCAAGCGCCGCGGCGATCGGTGGTGGGGACCTGGACGCAAGCCTCGCACGATATCTGCGATCTCCGGCATCTCGCACTTTCCCATAACGCGGCGAAGCGCGAGCAACGCGCGCTAACCGTCTCTGCAGTCCGGAGGCTGCGTTTTCCTCGTGCACAGCAAACCCAGACGATTGCTGCTGCGCATCACCCGCGGCGGCATTACAGACCAGCGACTTTTTAGTTTTCTGCACTGCGATTTTGCGAAGAATCGTGCGCAGAGGTCAACTGGTGCAGGCAATCTACTGGAGAGTCCTGCGGTGACGCGAAATTCGCACTCGCTCGGAGTTCGTTTTAGTGATCGTCGGTATATCTTTTTGACAAGGAGAGTACTTAGATTAATCCGCAGGGAGATGAAATAAAAATTAGTACTTGATTATTGTGAATAAAATCGATACTATTTTGTGACGGATAAGCGAAGGTGAAAAATATATCGGACGGACTGAGAGTGGAGATTGGTTATCGTTATTGAAAGGAAAATATTGCAGTATTTATCGTGAAGCGGCAGTCTGTATCGGCAATTACGTAGATCGATCATCAGGAAATGACACGAAGCTAGACGGCGGTTTGGCAGCGATCAGCGAGAGACCAAAAATATAAAATTGACAGAATGACAGCTGTAGAAGGTACGCATTAATTTATACTCTTTTCTCTAACGATGCAGGGATCGTAAATTCAGTTTGAAATTACAATAAATTAGCATAGAACCACTGTTAATTAGTAATTTTAAAATTTTGAGGATGACATTGAGCGCCGAATTCACAAAAATACAAGGCCGCGGCCAGCTAGAATTACTTCTAAAAATTATAGTTTGTGATTCGCGAATTTTAACGATCGGTATTGCCCAAGAGATCGTGAAGTCTAATTATGCATCCATTACAGTAGGCACATCACTACGAGTTGTTTTGATCGGTCGATTAATGCGCCTCTAGTCCTCTTCGATTAAAGAAATGCTTCATCTGCACCGCTATCAAAGATAATGATGCTGACTGTATGAAAGTAATTTTTTAACGTCATTTTTGCTTCCAGTGAATTGTATTTACGCGAGTACGCAATTTGTTTCCGCAATTCGTAAAGCAAAACTTTTTAAAATTAAGAGGCGACATTTTATTTTTAAACAAAGCTGGATTAAAGAGCGTCATAAACAAGACGCCTAACGGTATATCAGATATATTTTCAGTACCCTGAATGAAATATGACGAATTAAAAAGAAATGTATGTCCCTCGCGACTGACGTCAAAAACTTCGTTTTTTTTTTTGTGTAACATTTGTTATCGGTATATCAGCTTGATATATATATAAAAATACTTATTTGCTCAAGATCCTAGAAAATTTTTAGTAAGAAACTTCCACGAGCAGAAGCAACATGAAAACAAAAGAAAAATCGTGCGTCGAAAAGCGCATTTTCCGAGGCGAACGTATGCGTGCACCTGTACACTCGCAAGCTCAAAGAAGTGCGCACGTGTCGATTCATCAAGAATTCAACGTTGCGCTCGAAAACGAGGCGTCGTCGCGGCGAATCGGCTCATTCTATAAAGTCGCCTCCAAGCAATTTAATGACACATCTGGGAAAAAAGGCGACGCTTTTTTTCTCCTTTCCCGCGCCGCATTTTGGCTCGCGTCCCGGTCGACATCCGATCCCCTGACCAATGCTGCGTGGACAGCAAATCGACATTTCCAAACACACTCGATTATTTTGTTTGTCTATCGATTTAGGCAGCAACGTCGTATTACATTCGCGGAAGAATCCGTCAGCTACGTAGATCATACCACGCTATCGCGTTGAGTTTCGCACGTAAGCCGGGTTAGTATCTCGAGTGGTGGGTGATTCTATTTTTTTCTTTTAGTAAATAGTCGTTCATAAAAATGGTGCGATAAGGTGCGAAAGAAGGCGGCGTTCAAAAAGTTATACTTGTGAGTGTCTTTTCCGCCTGTGAGTCTTTTAGGTAGATCGTCGGAGATAGGCATGTTATATTCTACTTTCGTTGACTGTTTTAAGCGCTGAAATTATTTGATCGGGAAAGATTTTATAATTCACGAAGGAAATATTATAATTGGATGTAACGACGGAATCGTTGATTAGCTGAGGATTTCTAAAAAATCGATGTGGAAAAACCTGCACGTTTAGAATAACAATGCTGTATTCACTGCAAAATGGTAATTTTATATTCCAACTGCGTACTTATATAAAATGTAACATAATATTACATTAGATCATTTAGCGCTGTTTATGAGGTGATTGCATTTTTTGCGCTTAATGATTCTCCTTTTGTAAAGTAAAAAATAATAACTTGAATAGTAATTGAAAGATTTGCTATTAGATGAGCTGGCGAGTGAGCTCCTTGCAAAATCATAGTCCTTCTTGTACATCTCTCAAAATTATAAATTAATTGTCTTTAATTTCTTAAGATTAATTTTTCAATAAGAATGCTAATTATAATTCCATTTCATATTATTAAATAAATCCGTGGGTCTAAAGGTATCTCTAAGGTCGATCACTTTGGGATATCTTTATATCGAGATAAGATAAATTAACAATTCTTATTATAAATGTGTCTATCCTCAATGTACAATCGTTTTGCGATAAAGTGTTTAAAACCAATTCCATCGCAATTGTAAAAGCTGTAGGTGAATCTATAAATATTGTTCGGCCAAACTTTTGTTTGCTATTCTGTGCTTCAGCCTTGTCAATGTTGGTCATGGGTAATGCATCTTTCACAATATTCTTTTACAAGAATCCATGAAAATTCATCAAAAGAAACAGACGAGTTCATTGCATCGTTGTGCAACAAAATTTGAACACATTTCGAGTATCTTGACAACGAATACTTTGAAATTGAAACTTTTTCTTTATATGTCCTCAGGAATCTGGTGGAAAAGCGTACTGCTGGCGATTCTATTACTCGCCACGAGATCTGCGGCTTTCAGGCCGTACTGCTGTTCAGACGGCGGTTATTGGATAGAAGATTCGAGAAACTGCTCCAATGGCGGTGCTATTGAACTTGACTGTCCTTCGGACGCCTTCTTGTTTGATCAGTCCCAGGAGTCCGACGAGAAAATCATCTTCGTGGATCATCCAAATGGTACTTGGGTCAGAGTCGAGGTCGACGGCAAATTCGACTACAACATTTCACCTCACGGGTAAAGTAAAAAATCTCAGAAAAAAAATAAAATAATTTTGTTTTAAAATTTACGAGTTACCAAAATTCCAATGATGACGGTATGCGCTGTATAATTAAGACGATTTCTCACGTTTATTTTTATTTGGAGAGGCGTCAGATTATTTACACTGGGGACTACTATTGCTCCGAGGAAAAAATCTTATTAGCTTTTAATAAGTGATTGAATTTAATTATAGCGACGAGAGCAGGTTGTTACCGTTGTATTCGCCTATTACTAAAATATGAGGTGTACGGTTTTTTTTAAATTAGAGCCTTCGAGTTTTGTGATGTTTTAAACGCAGCATAATGGAGACGAGAATAATCGTTTATTTTACTATTTCCTCGATCGATTCATTATACACGAATTCTGAAGTCACTTTTTAAGCATGAAGTTTGAAGAAGACGAACATGAATTTTGCCGACTTTAATCTGCCCTTTTCTAGCTAAATCGCTGAGCAACAGTTCTTATAAAATATTAACCATATTTTTCAATATCTTAAATTTCTTAAAATAAATCGTTCGATGTTTTCTCGTCACGGTCTTGCTAAAATATAAAGCTTTCACCGAATCCAGAAAAAAATAACGTCCAAAAAAATCCAAAAAAAATATTATCCAAAATACAAACTACAAAAAAAATTATAAAAAAAAAAACAAAAATAACGTTCGTGCTCTAAAAAAAATACAGCTACTGCGTGGTCCGAGATGACGGTCACGAGGACGTGGCCCTGCTGGTCTGCTTCTCCGACCAGGTGAGCCCCGTGCAGCCAGTTTGGAGGGACATCTGCTTCGGCATGTTCTCGGTGCTCTCGAGCTTCTTCCTCGCCTTGACGCTCCTCGTGTACCTGGTGCTGCCGGAGCTGCGCGATCTCCAGGACAAGGCGATGATGTCCCTCACGGCGTCCTTCATGGTCGCGTTTTTCCTTAGCGGCAACCAGCAGCTCGCTTATCCCAACTTCGACGATGCCACTTGTCTCCTTGTCGGTAAGCCTCTAGACTTTTTTTCATGTGAAAATTCAGAACTTCTAGTTTCTTTAGTTTCTCTGACGATCCTAATTTTTGCAGCTTTCACGATGTACTACGCTTACTTGGCCGCCTTCTTCTGGATGAACATCACATCGTTCAACGTCTGGCGTTCGGTTTGGTAAGTTAAAGTTTTTTATTTTTTCGGACGTTATCGACGAGTTAAATTAAAAGACGAATAAATCTAATTAATGCCTTATTGGTATTTACGAATTTCGACTCAAATTAACATGTTAATACGACTCTACCTTATACTCTCCTGAATGAAACAGAATTAATCGTTGTAGCGTTGGCAGCGAAAGTCAGTGTGCGAGCAGAATAATAAAGCTCGGCGACTAATTAATACGACATAAAACATCCGTAAACGATTTGCGCAGGTTCCCGAACATTAGGCCTGGACAAGGAGTAATTTTCCTTGTTTACTGCGCGGTCGGCTGGGGCATGCCGCTCCTCTTCCTCGCCATCTCCCTCACCACCCACCACGTCGATGGAGCGCCGTTCAAGCCAGGATTTGGCGACGTCAACTGCTGGTTTAGTGGTGCGAACTTTGGATAATATTCCAGTTTGATTTTACACACTCTTTGGTGGATTTAAAAATTACGCCGAGGGGAAGTACATTTGCGGTTAAATTCAAATTACATGAGTATTCCTTTTTTTCAATTATCCATTTTGATTAATTTTAAATCACTGTGTTTTCAGTGAATCCTGCACGGAGAAAAAAGTCTAGTAAAAATTATTATACTACTTTATAACAAAAGGACAGACTCGACAAGTAAAAAATTTTACGAGAAAGTATAGTAAAATGTACCAGACTTACAGTAATTTTTGCTGAACTTACAGCAAATTTGACTACACTTGTTAGTAAAATTTTTTATTTGTCGAGTCTACGCCTGCGTTACAAAATAGAATAGTAATTTGTACTAGACTTTTCTCTTTGTGTACAGTTTGAAAATTTGAATTGCGCCTTTACTACAATAATAGCGTTTGTGTCGACCATAATTGATCTAATTGCGCGAACAAGACGTTAATTCTCGCTATGAATAATAGATTTTTTCACCATTTGCGTCAATACCCTTCCTTTAGGAAAACCGCAAGCGAAAATAAGCACGCGATTATATTAATTACTTAATTGCATAATGAAACATGTTTCGAGCAGGTGGCTATGCGATTTGGATCTTCTTCTACGGGCCGATGCTGGTGCTGCTGACGATGAACCTTGTGTACCTAGGACTGACCGGATGGAAGCTCTGGCGAGTCTACAAGGACCTCGACTGCTGCAAGCTCAAAGTGCTGCGACTCAAATGCATCCTGTGCGCCCGACTCGCCATCACAATGGGCTTCACCTGGATCTTCGAGATCATTTCCTTCGCCTCCGGCGAATCCGCGCAGATCTACTGGTAAGAGTCATGGAAATTCGTCTTGCTCATCATTTTTAATTGGAATGCCTTTGAGTGGCCGATGATTAATCAACGGGATTTCTATCCGATCGTTACAGGCTAATCCCAGATATACTCAACACGCTGCAGGGCCTGTTCATCTTCATACTTTGCGTTGTTTCGAGGAAGAGGGTGCGCAAGCTTCTGGCCAAGAAGAGGCCGTTCAACATACCCTTCCCTAAATCCTGGGCGGCTTACGAGGATAATGAGAACTGCGCGCCAACGGGACCCGAGGAAGTCGAACTTTCCCAGTGAGAGTTGCCCATTTCACGCGACTTTCTTTCTTCAGTAATCGAGGATTGCATTGAGTCGCAATTGTTTCCATTATGACTTCGAGACGACAGATATCTTGGGTAAACAAGAGAAGAATTTTATCTGACTGTCCTCGACAAAGTGGATTTTCCATACCGACGCATCTCCTTGAATTTTTTTGACTTATCTACAGAAAAAAATTTCGACCTCATTCTTTTTATGCAGACGTACGTCTCAAGTTAAAAAAAAAACAAAGGAGACATTGAATACAAGTTAAGTGCAATCGTGTAGGCACGATATTATTTTTTAAGCAGGCGGCAGCGCTCGATTCGATTTGCGGAGTTATTTAAAGTAGCCTCGCATCGCTCGCGGCACCGAGCAATCGAACAGGAAAAAAATCAAAGAGGATTTCGTTCAAGAAGAGCACAAGCGCCAAGAATCTCGTTAGACTAAGAAATTCGCGTCGTAAGGACCTTTGAAGCCTCGACGGCGCGGAAGATCGATTGCGCGCGCGCGCATTAATACTTGAACCGCCGCATTAATTGACACAAGGTCCCCCGATCGGCGATGAATTTCATTGCTCGCCGTCTCCTCTTCCGCCGTAAATCGCCGATCGACCATTTCCAGTGTCGCTGAATGGCATCGACTGTGTAACACTGGGAGTGATGAGTTATAAATTTTCATCGATTTTTTTCCGTGTCGCTCTTTGAGCGCATCGAAGTTTCGTTTTGCGCGCTCCTGTACTGGTCGACTATAAGGTTACAAGGGACCGTTTGTTTAAGCGATAAAGTATATACTCAATTTTTAAATATGAAATGATTTTCATTTCTCCGAAGAGTGTTCGTGATTTCTTGTTAGCTGTTTGTTAAAAATGTCCGCGAGCTTAATGACGTCGGTTTAAGGACTGAAGAGGCGATTGTCGTTATGAGTCAATTCTATTGGTTTATTCACGACGACGTTGAGTTTTGTTACTGTCCTCAGTCTACTATAAACTGTAAGCGTACGTAATTTTATGTGAATCACGATTTTTTATTCCTATACGATCTAAACCTATAAAAGAGTTCAATCCGACGATATAATAAAAATTTAATGCGCTAATCTTTTTTGAAGAATCCTACTTTATAAAGTACAAAAAAGGATTTTTTATTTTAACATAAAATTAAAAAAAAAGTGCACTTTGCGATTCAACTGACGTCACCACGATCAAGTACATTTTTATACTCTTTTCCTTTTTTAACGTAACGCACCGTAATTACTTGAAATACAATATTTGAGAAGAGAGCGGCAAAACTCATCGAATTTCCAATCCCCAAGCGTGCATTTCGATGACATAACGAAAAAGAAGAAACGAGAGCAGATAAAATCTGACGATTTTCGGGCAGCAATTAGCTGGAAAGTTTCGTGACTGTAAAAGCGGCCCTTGGTGAAAGCAACCTCTGCCCATCTACCGAGAGGCCAGGGACCGTCCACCTTCGCCGCCGCCGCAACCGAGGGGCAACGAGATTTTAACGAGACGAAAAAGCGTCAAAATGAATTCCTTCCGTCGACGAGGCCGGCCGAGCAGCGGCACAATGGGACTCATTGAGGAGGCGAGTCGGGCCAAACAATTCAGCCAATGGAGCTTTATACACGAGATGCGCACGAATCGCGCTAGAATCGGACAATTAGGCGTAAAGTGCGCGACTCATCCTGCCGATTCAGCGTGCGCGCGCCGATCGCAAAGAGCCTATATCTGCGAGCGTAATGCGCCGCCGGCGAAAAACTAGACGGGAGAGTCTGGACGGTCGCAAAAAAAGGCGCGAGCGAGAGAGACCGAAGGAGAGAAAGAGAAACGGCCGAACCGGCGAGGTACAAAGGCGAACCGACCCGTTTACGCTGTCGCTCCGGAGGAGAGCGGGTTTACCGAGCTGATCGGAGATTCAGCGGAGATTTCATTGAGGAATGTTGCATGTTGTGCGTGCGTTTTTTTATTGCCCGACTTTACTTTTTTTTTTTGTAAAGTTGTGAAATCCGCACTTTGATTTACGAGAAATTTAGTGTAAATCGATTGTAAAGATTGTTATGCTACACCGAAAAAAAAGTATTGTAAACATTTTTAATTGTGTGGAAATGCGACCACAGTCTAGATTCTAAAATAAAATATTATTGTAGCCAAACAAACAGTAAAACTTGTCATAAATATAAAGTAAATTTTATTAGACAGTATTGAAGATAATCCTATACTTTTGTGGCCACGTTCTCCAACAGTGAGTAACTTTTACAATTCGTTTTTTTTTGTCAGTGTAAGGGTTTGTAAGTCTTGCGTAAAGCTTTTTTTGTTTAATAAATGTAAGATAAAATTTTCGATTTGAAGAATTAAGGAATTTGACAATAGCAAGGCAACGTAAATACCCGCAATAAAGCAGATATAACCGCTCGTTGAACAAATAATAGATCTTGCGGTCAATAGCGTTTAATTTCAGGATAACGATTCGAAAGTGTAATAAAATAAACTTAATTTAACAAAAAGTATTTATAGCCTTTCTATTATTCAACCAATAGAAGCTAAATCTGAAGGTAATTTAAAACTTCCGTTTTCAAAATAAATAAAAAAAAAACGGCGTGTTCGCTTCAAGAACTTATCTTACTAAATCGTTAAACTACTGATAAAAAAATTAAATTACCGAAATTACTATAATGGTTAACGTGTAACGTTCTCAGTACTACAATGGTTATTAAATTACAATACTTTTTTAAAATTATTTCAATTTTTATATCTTAATTTGTACTTAAGGAATATTTAGTCCTTCGAAATGAAAATAAATAAATACAGTAATTTTACTAGTAAAAATGCAAAAAAAAGTATTAAAAAAAATGATATCTATCGATACACATGAATCAAACGATCGACCAAAGAACCGAGTCGTTTTTCGTACCAGCCGATCTTGCTCCAAAATCCGTCTCTGTATGAGTAGCGTAAAAGGGTCGGGTCGGTCGAAAAAAAAGAAGGGAGGGGGCAGGGGTAAACCGAGCGAAAGAGAGAGAGACATTCAAAACGGAGTCGGTCGGAAAAGCAACGCGGCGTCTCTCGGGCGCGCAGCGGCTCATGCTGGCGTAGCGCGCGTGTTTCGTCGCGCGAACATCGAACACCTGTCATTATACGTGCGTACTTATCCGCGGCTCTGCGTTCCCACTGTGCGAGGTACCCGCGGCGCGCGGGAGGAACGAAAAAAAAAATCTCGCGCTCTCGGACGGACAGACAACGAACTCGACGTCGCTCGTGGCGAAGACAAACAAAAAAGAAAAAAAAAAGAAAAAAAACGGAGAGGAGCACACGGCGGTAAGTCGATCCTGGGCGAGTGGCGCAGCGTAGGACAGGCAATATCGACGACTTCTGCGGCGCGCAGGTAACCCGAGAAAGGAGAGGCGAGCGGCAGGTAATACCCACGTTGAGAGGCGCTCGTGGAGGGGAGAGAGCCGCCGTCGCGGCTGAATCACGCGAGGCACTCGTCCTGTGTGCTCTGTAGGCTCTCGCGCCTCCTCAGCGACTCTGTAAATAGTATAGGCACTTATACACGCAGTCCCGTGGAGCAAGAGATAAAAAAGAAGAAGCAGAGGGGAGGTACGAGGGCCGCGCGCTTACGCGGATTAGATGAGCGTGCGATGAGGGCCTGGCGGCTGCTGGTGCTGTTGCTGCCCTTGGCCGGGGCAGGCACGCGCGACAACCACGCGGCCGGCGACGAGGACGAGGAGGATACGGGGCCCCGCGTCACCATCGCTAAATGTTGCGATGGTACGGACCTGCTGCTGGATAGGTCCTGCGTGCCTCTGGGCGAGACGAACGAAACGGTGCCCTGGCGGCCGAAATTCGAGGACGAGGACAGCTACGAGGGTGCCAAGCCTGTCAAGGAGCCCAGGTACTTGCTTAAGTATGGGCTACCCAAGTGTGCCAGCAACGAGATCCAGTGGGATGTGTACTACTATCCGAATAGTCCGGATACTCTGGTGATGCTGACCAGCGGCAAGTTGAGACATTACATTCCTGATCAGGTAGATGAAGTGGAGAAAGCCAAAGAGGTCTATGGAATGGAGTTCCTCGAGCTGGAGGATGTGCAGGCCAAAGCTATACATTATGACTATCCGTTTGGGCATTATTGCACGGATAAGGCTGTGTTGACGAAGGATAATCTGGTGACTACATATGCTAAGATCTGTGTTCCCAGGCCAGTGAAGTGGGCGAATACTGATAATTTGATGAAGAAAGCTATTAATCCTGCCTTCCATGCTATCGCAATGGTTAGTTACTTGGTAGTTGCTATAGTGTACTTTGTTTTGCCTCAGCTAAGAGATCTAGTAGGTAATATCATTACGAGTATGACGGTGTGCCTTATGACAAATCAGAGTGCCTCTCTTGTCAGAATATTCACTGAATTCGAGAATCACATAAGCTTTTTCATAGCAGGTATGTACACTGAAAGAATTATAAAATTGAAGTTACTATTTATTTTGCATATTTTAAAAATATTTTTCTCTTACAGATGCAGTTATGTACATTTCACTTTTGGCTGCTTTTTTCTGGCTCAATGCCTTAGGATACTATGTGTGGAATACATTCCGATCTAGGAATGTTTTTCTCCGAAGTACTGATGGAAGAAAATACTGCTGCTATTCAACATTTGTTTGGGGCTCAACTGTTGCTATTGGAGCAACAACAATCTTTGCACATTTTACTTTAGAAACCAAGAAGCCTGTTATAGGTGCTCAAGAAACTTTAGGTCGACTAGGTTTATCAGTCCTTTTTACAATGGTGGCCTTCACAGTTATTGTCAACCTATGTTTTGTGCTCACCACTATAAATAAAATTAAAAGAATGCGCACTTACGGAAGGATTCACCATAAAATGAAATACAGTTTCCGTATGTTCATCTTAATTTACAGTATAATGAGCACGGGATGGCTATCCCTTCTGCTTTCTCTACTCCAGTATGATGGTTTAATATACTGTCACATAATTGTGAATGTACTGCAAGCACTACTGATACTTTATGTTTGTGTATTTGGTCAGAAGCGAGTTACATTTTTATTAGGAAAAACGTGCAATTGTTGTGCTTCAAGTGAAAATGCAGAAGGTTTAGACTGGGGAGAAGAAATGACTGCTATCAATGCTGGATATTAATAAACATATCAAATTTTGCACAGAGCACGGATTAAAGAACAATTTTGTAAACAAAGTTTAATATCATTTTTAAAAAACTTCAAGGGTTAATTAAAAATGGTACTCCATTTGCAACTTTATTTACAATTCTCAGATTTATTATTGTCTAAATAATATTTCTAAGAAAAACTGAAATAAGTTACAAAACTTTGAAATTATTGTATATTAAATTCTCTATAGTATTAATATAAGCTATATAAAGTTATATTTAAATGCTGTAACTATTGTAAAAACATAAACAGTCAGCATTTTTAAAGTCTTAATAGAGAAATTATAATTAATTATTATTATTAAATTTAATTAATAATTTATAGCTTTAGTAATAAAAAATGAGAAGCTGTTATGATCAAAATTGTACAAAAACCATTACAAAGTATTTCAGTGATATTTACTTTAAGAAACTAAATAACTGTTTGTTCAAATTTATGAAGAAAAAGTATTTTGTGAAATTATTTTTTACTAATGTAATTTTTTCTCATGAGCGCCTTAAAAACTTTTTTACTCAAGTGGCCTTAGCATATAATAATTGCACTTAAATATTTTTCAATAAATACATGCCATAAACTTAAGTAAAATTTAATGGTAAGTTATTTTTAAGTCTAGTTTCTAATATTTATATTCTTTTTTAAAGTATATAATTTTTTTTGTATTATCCTGTTTGAACAAAATAAAAAATATTTTAAAAACTCACCTGGCCAAATAATCCACCTTCTGATCTTTTTAATAAATTTGATAATTGACATCTGACCACTAAATGGCAGTCATCCATTACGGTATTAAAATATCTTCTGGTAGGTAGAAGAGCTTCCAAGTCTATCATCAATTCTAAAAATCTCTCGCAATAATGAACCTTGTCTGGATTAACGTCATCTAAAAGAATATTCTCTATTAATTAAAATAAGGATACATTCAAATAAAAAAGAAAATAACATAATAAGTAGCAAATTTACCATTTAATGGAATGGTCTCTAAAACTGTCATAAACTTAATCATCAACTTATGTAAAAATTTGCGTTCCCACTCCAGCCTCTCTTTGTCATCTGGTTTATCTTTCTTTAAAATTGCCTTCCAATATTTCCTCCACTTTGGATACTTTTTAAATTCAAGTTCCCTTCTACCTTGCTGCAATGAAATCCATATTCCCAGTGATACAAGTCTTCTGACCTGCTCTCTAACCAGAACGACTTCCATAGAATTAAAACAATGATTTAAAAATACAATCAAAGCAGTCTGCTCCCTTAAATCGTAGTCCTGTATACTTGGCTCCAGGCAAGCTTCCAGAACGTGTTGGAAGAAACCATGAAATTGATTGGGCAATCTCTCAAAAGCCTCCCACACTTGAACTCGCTCGCGGAACTTCTCAGTTTACCATCACCACTATGGACATAGTATGCGCACGTGTAGCTTTCTCAGCATCGTAGTTAGGCCAAAGATATTTCTCCAGATACTGGCTGAACTCCAGCATCATAATTCTTCGAATAGAAAACTTGGAAACACATATTTCCTCCACATAAATATCATCTACAATCTGTGCACTGAACGCCAGGTGTGAGTCAGACGTGTGCGGCGCCCAATACTTGTTCGCCAGCTAAAATTCAGATAATCATAATTGGAGTCCACAAAAACGTACCATAAAAAATCATAAACGAAGCTAATTAACACTTACTTGAGTTATCCTGTCGGCGTTAATCTGTTCGACCGTCGGTGCGGGATTGTTTATTTTGATGGGCGGCAATACTTGCATCTCCATGATTGCGAGCTTTTCGTTCACTTAAATTAAACTTAAAGAAAAAAAGTCCCTTGAAATCATTAACCTACAGCACTCCCGCACTCATATTCGAGCAATTACAATTCGCTCTTCCAGCAAATATTCGTTCGCACATAAAACGTCGCGTGCACGTCGCGCTGGAAAGTCCCAGATCCCCAGCCACCGGTGACCTAACCTTTCCGCGACGTTGACCTGCATGCATACATCGCTAGGTTTAAAAATGGCAGCAGTGTCAGTTTGAAGAGAAAAGTTGATACTTGAGCAGCGATTCCCCGTGGATATTTGCGCGCACCGTCCAGCGCTCCGAAGCTATGGGCGTCGGGAGCAGCCTCGAGTGAGAAATTAACGCGCGTTCGAACGGCTCTTTTCAAATGAGCGATCGACCGACAACAGGTGAGTTTAACTCTATATAATTGCAGTTGTGGAGCTTTGTTTTGTTTTTATTATAACGAGCTACCTGCATTACCATTAGCGAGTTTACGTGGGACATGAGAGAAAAGCTCTTCCATTTGCGGATGGCGCATCGCGATTAAAATTGTAAAATTGCACTTTTGCCCGGCCAACTAATCGGAGTCGGCTGTTTTTTCCTACATTTTTTATTTTGAAGATAAGAAGAAGGAATTGGCGTCACGGCTCAAAAATAGA
Source organism: Sycophila sp. Sp_5 (assembly GCA_018906775.1). NCBI lineage: Eukaryota > Metazoa > Arthropoda > Insecta > Hymenoptera > Eurytomidae > Sycophila > Sycophila sp. Sp_5. Next base: position 1,707,884 of record JACCID010000036.1, read on the forward strand.
ATGCAAGTGTTGACGTGTGCGCGCATTAATTACTTGTCCCGGAAATTCGCTACTCGTGTGTGTTGGTGTCCAACAAAATCAATAACAATGATGATTTAATTGTTGCTGTCCTTTTTCATTGCAAAAATCCGGTTTGCTTTTGGTGGGAGTAGTAGCTCAGCGAGGCATTGATGAAATTGTAATACCAGTGTGTTTTTCATTGGCAGGTATAGCATAAATTTTAATTAAAATAATGGATATAACAAAAAGAGCTAGAATGGAGTACGATGATGTACCTCTAGATTTGAGTACAAAGAAAAGTGCATCGAATGAAAGTAAAGATGAAGAGTTGTTGCAATCTAACCAGCGTAGCGACAGTGATATATTTGTCGTTCCAAAAGTACCTCCTCAAATCATTAGTATTTCCGACAGACTTTTAACATCCGAATGTGATCTCTCTCAAAAACTGAGATATATTAACTTTAATTTTCCTGTTGAGTATGTGTACAATCCCATAGAGTATGCTTTCCAAGTGCACGCAAAGTATGTAACTAAATATTGCCGTTCAACTAAAAAAATTTTGTTCCTCGGCATGAATCCTGGGCCTTGGGGCATGTCTCAAACGGGAGTTCCATTTGGTGAAGTGAATATTGTGAGAGACTGGTTGAAACTAACTGGCATTATTGGTAAGCCAATGCGCGAACAAGCTGATAGACAAATTACAGGGTTTAATTGTACTCGTAGTGAGATTAGTGGAAGAAGATTTTGGAATCTATTTAGAGAATTATGTCACGAAGATCCTGAAAAATTTTTTAAACATGCGTTCTTGCACAATTACTGTCCAATTGCTTTGATGGATGCTGGAGGTCGAAACATCACTCCTGCGGAATTAAAGGCAATACATTTAATGATTAATTTTGAATAATTTCATTTACTAATTCATTATTATTTCTAGGGTCCTGAACAGTACACCTTATATGCAGCTTGTGATGAAAATCTAATTACTGTCTTGAAGCTTCTAAAGGTTGAAATTGTGTTGGGTATTGGCAGATTTGCAGAGAAAAGGGCCCAAACAGTAGTCAAGACAACGGGTCTTCCTATCAAGGTAAAAAACCACTGTATTAAAATCTCAGTAAGAATTAGATCATCATAATTAAAGTTTAAATTAATTTTCAGGTGCTGTGTATCCCTCATCCAAGTCCCAGATCAGTAGGTAATGAAAATTGGAATGAAAAGGCCAAGCTCAAACTTAGAGAATATAACTTAATGGAATACTTTTCTAATTAAGCAAATCTTTTTCTATCGACCTAACATAAGAATCTTACAATTTTTGAGAATTTTTTCCTTCAAAAGTTCTTATTAATTTATACATTTATGAATCAGTATAATAATTGTATTAAATTTGTTATAATATATTTTAAGTATATTGTATATTATATGTAAGAGATGAGTGCTGCTGAGTGGATGGACGAAGCTCTAGGGAAGGCAGAGGAATCATTAAGAAAAGGTGAAGTTCCTGTTGGCTGTTTATTTATATATGAAAATGAAATAGTAGCGAGCGGTAGCAACACCGTGAACGAGACACGAAACGCCACTCGGCACGCCGAGTTGAATTGCATCGATGACGTGCTAGTCTTCTGCCAAGAGAAAAATCTTAATTATAAGGAAGTTTTTCGAAACATCGACGTTGTAGTGACCGTAGAACCTTGCATAATGTGTGCAGCGGCGCTTCATCAGCTGCGAATACGTAGTATAATATATGGCTGTGCCAACGATAGGTTTGGAGGTTGTAAGAGTGTTTACGAGGTATCTAAAGTTTACGAATCTAACATAAATGTAGTAGGTAACGTTAAGGGCGAAGAAGCGATGCAATTACTTAAAGACTTTTACAAGGGTACAAATCCAAATGCACCAGACGCGAAGAAAGGCCGCAAGAAGAAAATGGACAATAAGTGAATTTTAATTTGCTACAAACAGCACAAGTTTTACGAAATGGAATATATTTTATTTTTATTGTTGATCTTTGATGAAATTTGTTAAGATAATTAATAAATCAGACAAGCTACATTTTCTTTATTAACGAACGCCGCTAATAAATGCAGAAAATAAGCAATTTTACTTTGTTACATTGCTGTAATTGTATTATAAGTCGTTAGAAAGTTTATTTTTGTATAAGTGCTTTTTGAACAAATTAAAATTCCAGTACAGTGCTGAACACGAAGTCCAGAGAAAGTTTCTTCTTAGCTCATATATTGTTGTTTGCCATAACTTTATTATAAAATATATAATTAAGTTACATAAGAATAATTTTTCTCTTATGTTGAGATTATTTTTTAATTTTATAATTGACAAAGAATTTATAATATGTCTATGTATGTACATTTTGTAAATGAATAAATCAAGTTAAATGTATAAACTAAAAAAACTGGCATTAGCCTCTTAACATTAAATAACAAATACTGGCATGGCACCGATATTTTATACAAGCAAATCATCTTTCAATTTTCAGTTGCACCACGTCGGATCCAGCTCGCACTTTCCTTGATACCACCGCACCAACAATTGATTCCTCAAAGAATAATCCTTCAAGCTCATATCCTTCTTCTACAAGTAAATATTTATATTATTTAAAAAAATCTTTTATAAATTATGTGAAAATTACAAAATATCCGTGGGAAAAAAGTGTAACTTACAATAGCTGGTGGGAAAATTCTCAAGTAGTCCATTTTATTCTGGTGCTCCCAGTAACTTTGCACCAGTGTCTGGCGGGTTTCATCCGTAAAACAGGGCTTGCACAGCTGGCACTCTATCCTAAAGCAGTCATCACAATTCGAACAAACTTCTGGCAGCACAACCAAGTTCTTATCAGCAACCATCATATCCTGTTCTTCGGTAGTTCTGTAAAATTTAATTAATCATCGCATCGACGTACAATTTAATCTCAAACTTCGAAGCTAAAGGTAACGTTATTTTTAATTTTAACAAATTCTGTATTAAACGCTCTTTTCCTAACGACAAAAATCCATTCCTTTCAGACGCAGATTGCAAAATAAATTTACCTCGCTTTCAACGAGTCCTTCCTCACTCGCTGGCCGACCCCGATGAGCCCGAACAGATTGTATAGGACCTGCTCGTAGAGTAGCTGATTCGGCGGATAGTGGGCGGACGACAAGTTGGGCGACATATTCGCCTCCATCATGAAGACGTTAAGGTCCTCGTCAAGGGTGAAGTCGAATCTGACCAGCTCGAAGAAGTTCCTGCCGTCCTTGAAGCGCTTGGCGATTGCGCGTATCTGCGACTCCTTCTTCAGCACGACGTCGCGGATGGCCTCGAAACAGTCGTCCCACATACGCTGCGGATCTTTGCCCTGGTCGCGGACATACGAGTCGAAGGACTCCTTCATGGAGAAGCCGAGGCGCGTGTAATAGTCCCTGAGAGAGGGCACGTTCCAGATGGGCAGGTAGTCGTCACCTACGACGTACTTATCGACGATTTCCGGATTGAACGGATAGTATTTCACAGGACAGAAACGGAATAACACGTCGCCCTTGTAGGCGTACAGGCGCAGAGGATCGATCGACGTTATCACCGTGTAGATGCCGATGTCGAACTTGTAGCCGTCGACCAGGAAGGGACGCTCGATGAATTCCTGGACGAAGGAACCCGCCGCGGTCAGGTTCAGGTCGGAGACCTGCTCGATTTTTATGCCACGGTGGGCATTCGATTTCTGGACGAAGACTTTCTTCGGGTGTTTTTTTACATAGTCCAGCAGGGCTGCCTTGCTTTCCGGGATCTTAAAGGCTAGCGGAATAAATTTGCTCTCGGTAGTCGATAGGTCCACCTTTAATTGATTTTATCAATTTTAATATATTTAGTATTGCAGTTAATTGTAAAGTAGTTAGTGCTCGAAAATAATTTATAACTTATTATTTAAAAAGGAAAAATGATATTTTGTGAAGTAGAGATTATATTTTTATAAATTATATTACCGTTTTATCAAGATTAATGTTAAAACAGTTAAATAATTTTTTGAAATGACAGCGAAATACGAAGTATTACGGAATATAATTCAATCGTTAAATAAGCGACTCTTGCGTAAATTCAAATTATTTCGCATGCGTAGTTGCATATTTTGAAATTAAGCACGTTTGTATTTTTGCTTATGTGCTTCTTAACTCATATCAAATTGTATATACTAATAATTTTCGATCCAGCTACATTCATTGTAATTATTACAATTTAGAATAGCGATTACGCTCGTCATCTTTAGTGAAATTTCACTGACTCAAATTTAGAAAGTGAACTATAATTATCTCGTTCACGTGAAAATCTATATGTACTCGATAACTGAATTATCTTCATTTAAACGAGAAAGTAAACGTGACGATCATTCACCGCTATCAGCAAGTTTACTAAACTGTCAAAACCATGGTATTAATAATTCAATTTAATTAAACCAACAAACCTTATTAGTAATGTATCCACATCCCGGAAAGTGATTGACCTTCTGGTGGGGCTTGAGATCATTGAGAGATGAGAACAGAGTACGGAAGGGATAGTCGTGTGCCCAGAGGAGGTCCCAGTCGGACTCGTTGGTGCCACGCTCGAAGCCCAGTCGATCCAGCACCGCGAAAACGTGCTTCAGGTAGCCCGTATTGGGGTCCCTCGTGTGCACCCAGTATATTGGCCGTCTCTCCTTCACCGTCACCTCCTTTATTTGGATCCTGGTCAACTGCGCTTGGTAGCGTATGAAGAGGAAGAAGAGCGAGTAGAGGATCGCCGGACCCACCACCATCGACAGGAAGATCTTCACCAGGGCCTTCACCTTGGTATCCAGCAACTTGGCTCCGAGCCCTGTTTCGCTCTGGAATGCGCGTCAAGACATTCCAATTTAGTATGCATACGAATACTTTGATTTTTTTATCGCCGAAAACGTGCAGGTATAATTCTAAATTAATTTATGTTTTTATATTTATACACTTGTGCATATATTTTACTCACAGTAAGCTAATTTCAAATATATATAAATCAAATTAAAATCTTATATATTTTCACTTGCAGCTCACCACTTTCGCTAATTAAAACAACGAAAATAAAGAGGAAAAGGACCGTACCTTTTTGCAAGCCACCTTCTTCATGATGACAACGAGATCGAAACCTCTACCAAGTTTTCATTCAAAGAGCTGGTTCCCAGTTCAGGACGCGTCCGCACTTGGTCTCAGTGCCATGTCGCGTCACGAGCGCCTGGGCAGCGGGTGCCGGAGAAAGAAGTACCGTTGCATGAAGAGCCGTCGTAGGATACTTACATCCCGCCACGCTTCGCAGTCACAACTCGACGCCTACCTCGTGGAGCGTGAGCCGCGCACGGAGAACCTGTTTGCCCGTTTCCCACTCTACTTACTAGCACGCGCCCGCTCCATTCTCCGCGGCGCGGATTTTTTTCTTCTTCTTTCATTTGTACACTCTCGATACTACCTTCGCCGGGATGTACAGTCATTTCTCGAATGGGGTGAAATTGCCCAATGGAATTTTCATTTTATGTTTTCTTCGTTGATGAGCTTCTGCAATTTCTGCCGCGGCACTGGGATTGCAAGGTATTAGCTTCTTTTAACGAGTTAATCGTTTGGCATACTTACCGGTTGGTACTGAAAAATATATAAAAGTTTTTTGTTAGAATCATGTGAAGACACTTTAAAAGCAAAATATAATTTAGAAGATTTTTTTTTTACTCTAAAGTAATATTGTCGCGATTTTATTTCAGTTATTACAGCTGTTTGTTTAAAGCAAAATAATATTGTTGACAAAGTATTAATTTGTAATTGTGGAATAATTATTTTATCGTTGTTAATGTTTTTCTTTCGTATTTTCAAAAGAAAGATGCACGGAAGTGATTTTTAATTTACGCAGCAATTTTAAATTTTCGCGCGCCAGAACTGCGCGCCCTCTACAACTTCCGCACAAGCCACGCGGGACAAATGGCGTTTCCTGCTCTTTACGGCCGCTGACTCGTTCAAGCTTAGTCGGATCTTTACGCAAAATGGGTTTCCAAAACATTTGGTACTCTCACCCGCGAAAATACGGACAAGGATCGAGATCCTGGTGAGTGTTACTTAGTTTTATTATGTTTCCAAAGTTTTAATTGCTAAAACAGTGTTTATAAACATTACGAACGGCGCCGATTACTCACACCGTGCAAACGCATGTAAATGCATTCTCTGGAATGTTCCATTACTTTCTTGACCATTTTACAGAGTGAATTAAAATAAGTTCTTTAACTAAGCATTTGTAAAGTTAATTTTTATGCATTTTATTTGAAATTGTTTGTGCAAAAGCTATAAAAGGAATATTTACGTGAAACATAACCTCGAAAATTGTTGCACGTTTGGCACACGTGCTATTAAGAACCAGTGTCAGTAATGCACGTATAAGATTATTAATAATTTTCATGTCTTTTTAATTAATTGATGAACTATTTTTCAGCCGTGCTTGCGCCAACAGACACGGTCTCATCCGTAAATATGGATTGAACATCTGCCGTCAGTGCTTCAGGGAGTACGCTGCAGACATTGGATTCAAGAAGGTGAGAATAAATTCTATATGAATTTTTTATTTTTAAAACAATTTTATTATAAGAATTAGTTTGATTATCAGTGATAAAACTTAAATATAAAAGTAATAAACAAATTTGCAACTTCGTTACTAGCGATCACAGATTAATACTTTTATTTTTTTTATATTTCAGTTGGATTAAGTAACGAAAAAATGGCTGAACTGATTTTGTGAAATACACAGATTTCACATTCAGGATTTATTACCAATTAGTCAATTTTGAACAGAAATAGGAATGTCTCAACTGTATATATCCAAAAATCAGTAAAACAGCTGAAAAAACTTAACAATGAGTCATGAATTTATACAACAGCTTAAGCTACTTCCTCTTCCCTCATCCTTTGATGAATCTCTGTAAAAAAAAAGAGGAAATCATTAGATAAGACATAGTATTACAAGAATATTACCAATTGTGAAACTTACAGAAGTTGCTTGCACAGCCAAACTTAAAACTGATCGTTTTGCGGATCTGCAAACTTTCTTTGATCCTTCTTGGCAGCACAAGTTTGGTAAGCAATCTATTGTTCGATTACAAGGGCGAGAAAATATATCCAATACAGCGGGGGGTGCTGATTCACATTGCACAAATCCCATTAAAGTTTTCAAAGCTGAAAAGAAAAGAATCCATTACTATCAAAATTGTTAATATTACTAAAAGAAATAAAAAATGTATCTTACGATCAATACTTTCAGGAATAGGTAACTGAGACCAAATTGGAGGTGGTGTCCTGCAATATAATTTTTGATCTTTTTGATCCGGGCAACAAATTCTTTTGTTTGCCGCACAATCTGAATCTTTTGAACACCTTTTTACGGGCAGATTTTCAGGAAAAGCGACTTTTGGGCACTTTCGTCTAAAACCCAGGAAATCTGAAACAAAATTTGCACAAAATTAGTAATTAATTAAAAGAAAAAATTTTTTAAACAACGATATAAAACGAATTTCATTAAAATCTCTTAAAATTACTTTTTAAAAACAAAGCAGTATATTATTACATTCAAAGTCCCTTTAAATTGGAGCAAATTTACGCCCCCTCAACGCAACACTGAGACGTTTGCGCAACAGCAATTGTCGGCAAAATTACAGTACACACGCGCTCATTAGCATGAGAGCCTGAACGCTCGCGGAGCAGATGGCGGCACCAACTCCCCATCAGCGTGGTATAGGCAACTTTTCCGAAGCGTTGTCGACGTGATGCGACCTCCCGCTCGCGGGTTCTGAAGTTAGTATAGGAGAGAGACTGAACAGTCGCCTCGGAAGCGACCTCGGCCTGTGCACCGTAGACTTCGGACGCGCTTCGTAAAGATTTTTCGGTCCTCTCGCTTTCATTGACCTTTCAGAGTAGCTCGACGCAACTTCTCTCTAATGGCTATACCGTTGAGGGAAAAAAATCACGTGCGATTCAATTTCTAATCGCGCGTATAGCCAAAGAGAAGACCAATCATCTTCTAATTTCAATTTCAAAGACTCGCGTGATCAATTTGCCTTTAATTCTTCGTGACTCACTTTCGTTATTTTTTTTTTTATAATTCGCTTATTTTAGACAACAGAAATGAATGAGAATGGGGATAAGAAGTTTAGCCGGTATTATCCGCGCGGAGGCTTTTGTCTCGCGCCTGATAAGAGACTTTTTCATTGCGCGCAAATTTAATGAGCCCGAGAGCTTTCGGATAAATATACAAAGAGAGCATTTTCTCAGTTTTCCTTGTCTTCCAAATTTTTTTAGTCGCTCCGCGCAGCGAAAAATGTTTGTGTGCATTGATAACGTTAAGAAAAGCCCACGGTCTATTAATAAATCTCTCGCCTTTACTCGGCCGCTTTGATTATGCAAAGCTGACTAATACTGGGGTGCGCGAATTGGTACCAGTGCGCTTTCAGAATTTAAAAAAAAAATGATTGTCATAATTGAGAAATTAACATAATTGCGTGAAAACCCAGCGGCGAACAAAGGTAGAAATAATAGTCGTGAATTCGACGAAAAAGTTTCCTGTTCATTCGGATATTCACGCAATACGGTAGTCGTGTTTTCTATTCATTAATCACTTAGGAAAGCACCTGACCGCGTGTCTTCGATCATTCGCACGTGAGCCCTCGGTACGATGCTCGCGCTGACCGACGTACATTGTATACATGCATACTTTTATGTACATTAGAGATTCGAACATTCAAGCACAAAGTTTTCAGTGTCGATTTAATAACTACGAGCAAACAAATATATAAGATTCTTCGTGCTAGCCGACGTCGTTTTTTCTTGCACTTTTTCTTTACGCTTTTTTTTACTGCTCGCAGCCCGAAGGCGGCTATTTAAATAATTTGCGCATTTGCACCTCGAGGGAATTTCATTAGCTTAAAAAGGGGACAAGGGACACAAGTGCCCGAGATCGATCTCGATACTCATTGATTATCGCAAGGAATGTCGCGAGTGCGAAAATTAAAAATATAAGTAGTGCGTGTTATCGGTGAGCACTTATTTTCGATTTGCTTGCGACCTATACGAGGATAAGCGTGTACACTTATTGTTTCTTTTTCCTTTTCGTTTCTTTCCGTACAGCGGGCCATTAAAAACATTTACAGCTCGTAATAAGTGGCATTATGTAAAAGGTCTCAATGACACGCTATTGTCGCAAGCCTATACGGATAAATCGCCGTTATTGTTTTATTGCATTAAAACTCCTGTCATTATAGTTCGCTCAGTATGAATTATTCCCCGCCGAGAGAGTACATGCTGGGACAACATTATAACTAGATTGACATTCGATTCGATTAAAACGAAATTTCAAGCTTCAATCAATACGAAATAATTCATTCTAATTACACATACAGAAGCCAAGCTTTTGCACAGTGTGCATAATTACATCTTTTGTATGGTCAACGATTCTTTTTCACCGTCGAATATATAGGAACAATCAATTATCGCTCAACGATGAAAAAAAAAGATTTACAAATCGCCGTTCAATTAAGCACAGTGAAAAAAGATTCGGACGTTTACTAAATCGACAATAAAGTCCGCGCGTAGGGAGACCGAAAAAAAAGGAAGTCCGAGGTGGTGTCGCAACGAGTCGGGAGATTCGCCGCGGCGTCTCATCATTAACTGTATATAGCGTCGCGAGTAATCGAATTGAATCTGCAATTACTGCGGCCAGGAAACTGCAGGTAGCGGCGGTCTCCCCTCCCGAATCCGCGCTCGCGAGAGGCGAATTTCCCGCGGCGAACGGAAAGTTCGCCGAACGCAGGTATTATACGCGCGCTGACACATATTCGCCCCTGGGAAGGCTTCTTTCTCTTTTTTCCTGGTCGCGCGCGCGATCGGTCGAAGCGAGAGATGGAGAAATTCACACGGGTTTCGTCGGCGTTGTACTTAATTTACGTGGCTTTTCTTTTTCCTTCTTTCGTGAAAGTGCCGCACGAGGCAGAAACGATCGATGTCGTTTTCGTTACTTCCATATTTAGCCTGTTGCGATTAGAGTTTTTATTTTATTTATTTGTTTAATGATGCTCGTGAATTTCTTGTGACGATGATTTATTAATTTGACTTTATTTTCTTTTGTATTATTATTCTATTGCGAGGGAAATGATTAATTCGCGCGTGCATGCTTTCGGATCGTTTAAATAATAACGACTATATGCAGCTGCATATAAATACATTATTCAAATCCAGCACGGAATTACGATTCGCGCTGAGTACAATAACATCTGGAGCGGAGTAGTCTAATATTGACGCCGCAGTTATGACTAACTCAGCATCAATTTTATATTCTTCATCTTATGAAACGCTAATTATCTTATACTCCTATAAACATGAAGTACACAAAAATAAACGAAATTGAACTTTAACATCGAATCAATCTTTTATATCCTCGTTAGTATATTATTAAAACGGTTGAATTCTTTTTTTTTTCCCCTCTCAAGAAAACTTTTTCCTGTAACTTAACGAAATTACTTCGATGGAGCATCGATAATCAAAGAAAAAAGAAGGCATATAAAATCGAAAATCCGTCATTGCCAATGAAGCGTGCCATAAAGCCACTTCGGAGTTTCACGCACGCGTATAAGGAATAAAAGCTATTTACCGAGTTCGTTCGCTGGAAGGATCCCTCTCCCTATCTCCGCGCATTTATATATACCTATACCGATAGGCGCGTACAATAAGCCGCAGCATCCTCGACTTTTCCTTCCCGTCGACTGACGAAGTAACGAGAAAAGATGATCGGATCCCCGACGACTTTCTATATACCCGCCTTCCAAGACCCGCGCGGATTTTCGCCCGTCGAGTGAGCCTTGGGTATATTATACTAGCGTCTCTTAGGTACCCGCGGATGCAACGAAAATTCCGAGCGACGAGTTTCGCTCGTACGTATGTAATATACATATATGTACATAATCGTGTGTATGTGTGTGTGCAGCGGTGGCACGAGTCAAGTGCAGCGGGAGTCACCTCGGGCTATTTTCGATGGTCGGCCCTTCACACATGCGGAATTTTCATATACGCGGAAGCGACGCACTCGACTTTCCAATGTTAATTATAATCGATCGGCCGTCTTTATATTGTTTTTTTTATTATTTTTTTATTATTTTTCATTATACGCTGCGTGACTTAGCTGTGGCAGTCTCTCTTTTTATTTTAAGTTACATAGCCGATAAGGGAAAAAAGTTTTATTATTCGAGCACTGCGGATTGGACGAAGAACGAAGAGGAAGTGCAGAGGACGTATATGTATATATACAACGAGTTGGATTTGATTTTTCTTCGTGCCGCGCGGAGAGTCGCATGGCGCTGACCTAAATTCGCCAAGTCACTTAAGAATTTAAGGCTCATTATTAACTTTGCCGCACTCTGAAGAATGCGGGTGCTACCGGGAATTCTCGGAAATGCCTCGCCAAATTTTCATTATAACTTTCTTCGCCGGCAATTATTTCATAAATAACCGCTCGCGCGGAACTCGAACGTTTACCTTCCGATGATTTTCAGTTCATACGCCCGGCGCGGATCCTCCTGCTCCTTTCCTACGAAATAAAGTGGGAAAGTTTTCTCCGCGGCGAGTGGAACAAATGTCGCGGCCAAGTTTCCTCTCCCTCTTTCTCCTTCTCCCGCGGAAACTTTTCCCGACCTGCCCGAGCGGAATTCGAGCTCCCTATATGCACTCTCGGCGAAATATTCAAAAAGACATGCATCCGCGGGACACAAAAGGAGCTGGAAAAAAAATCACCCGCACGTTCAGTCCATTTTTCGGGCATCACGCGGAATGCTATATAGAGTGGCTCAAATTGGAAGTCGACTTGCGTTTAAAAATTTTACGATCCACCTTCTCCCACCCTGTTTCGCAGTCTCCCGCTCTCTCTCATCTCTCGCTTCTTTAAAACTTGTAATTTAGCGGCCGGTGCAAGCCCGAGACGAATTTTCCTCTTTCCTCTCACTTATTCATGCCTAGATAGTCTCTCTCTCCCTTTTGCTCGGGACTTGCGCCTCGCACGCGGACGTGCACTTTTAATTTCTTCGAAAATTTCAGCGGCAAGTCGTCGAGCGAAATTTTTTAAGAACCTCGCGTTTTGCAAATTGCATCGCGTTTTCATACCCGCGAAGAAGGATTACACGTTTCCTCGAGAATGTCTACAGTTTTATTCTAATTTCACTGTATTTAAAGGAGTAAATTGCTGTTCTTTTTTTTAGTTTTCATGACTTTCTAATTGATGGAAGTTCGAATGTTTTACTGCTTGTTAAAAGAAAATTAAAGTAATTTATTTTGAAAAATAGTGACGCTATGAAAAGTCAATAAAAAAACTATATATATAATCTGAAATTACAACTTTCTTAGCCGAGTTTATTAAATCGTCGAGCTCCTCCATAACGAAACAATGTAGCTAATTTATGAAAGTTAACGGAGATTTTACTTTACGATGCCATTAAAAGTTTTAAGACTCCTTAAATAAAACAGAGCATCTAACAAACTGTTAGCCATAAAATAAACAACTGTACTTTATAATAATAAATAAACATATAATGTTAGCCTATGAGAATGAGCTAGAAATTAATTCGCAACTCGGTCCTCATCGATAACTCGATCTTCCGTCATCATCGCGAAGCGTAATAGAAATCGCAGTCCAAACACCTGCAGTTTTTCTCTCGACGTCTCATTAAAAGGGGAACCCGAGTCCGGGATAAAAAACAATTTTCCCTGCCATCGGGCATTGAAAGGTATGCCGAGCTCGGCCGTCAAGGATTCTCGAAGCCCTAGAGGAGCCTGGTGCGATCAAAGACTGCGTCGCGGCAACGGCGAATTCTCCCACCCCCATCCTTCTGCGCGCCGGTTGACATGTTCTTCTCGTGTAAAGATAGAAAATGCATCCCTGCATTACGCAGCTGAGTCTTTTAGCCGATCCCCCGGGGATCTGCACACCCTCTAATCTCGTTGCATCACTCTTAACGAAGTCGAAGATATTTCTCTTCTTCGCCTCGTGAATTAGCCACAAACTGATTTCAATGGGTCCGGTGATCTCTGTATAGTTTGATGCGAATTTTCCTCAACCTAGGAAGCTCAAAATTTTAAGAAATAGCCAGACTGCATTACCTGCGTTCGAGAAATCTTTGCTACTTGCGCGGTATCCGCGGGAGTCCGCAACTCCGTAATAGGATTGCACTTTGATCGATGCGGCGGGACGTATAAAATGATTCGCAACGAGTCGCGAGTAGAAACTCGATGGGACTTTGCGAATCACCGGGCGAAGCAATTACAGTGTTTACGACAATTTCGCATCGACGCTTAATTGAATTCGACGTCGCTTTAAGTCGCATTACACAAATTATTCTTGCATCGTCTTAAGAGGACTCGATAAACAATGTAGAGAATGAGGGTCGCGCCTCGAGCACACAAAGAGCGACGATAATGGCGCGAGAATCATGTGGCTGTAAGCATCCGCATCGCCGGGAAAATTATTTCACTTTGAGGCGTCATGTGCTCGCTCTTGTAAGCCAAGACTCCAAAGCTCCATCTCTGGCGGAATGGCAAGCGGGCTCCTCATCCTCTCGCTACTGCACTCTACGGCAAACCAGTCCTGGGCATTCCCTCTCTTGCTCCCTCCCTGTCTATCTTTCTCTCTCGTTTTCTCTATCTTTCTCTCTCTCTCGCTATCGCTTTGCTTCGCCTCGTCCTCCTCACGAGCAAGAGCGAGTGCGCCGGAGGTTTAGTTTAGGAAGCCGAGGCGCGCTAACGGGCCCCCCGTTCCTTCGCACCGGCGCGCTATGCCTCCTTCCCCCATTGTTCTGTCCGTCGCGCTTATTACTCCGCCGTGCGGTAGAGTATCGCGGCCTTTTTTTTTGTTTATTCCTCTTCTTTCACCGTCGATGTTCTGTGCAAGCCCGCAGGTCGCGTCTTCGCGCGACGTCCGCGCTGCTCATTTGCCGGCGGCCGACTGGTGCAGGAGTGTAAATTTCTCGCTCTCGTGCAGCCGATGTTTTCAGAGATGAAAGTACCTGAATCGTAGGAGAGAACGCCGAGCGCACGTCGAAAGTTTACCGAGGCGGAGCCTCGGGATTCTCTGGCGCGTCTTACTTCCGAACAAGTTAAGTTTTCAGCGCTCGCCGTGACGGTCCTGATGCGCGCTCAATCTATTTTCCGAAAATTCGTCTTGGATTTTTTTGGAAAGTTGGATTTCAACGCGACGTAGTATATCCACGCTCAGCGCGAGGAGAAAAAAAAGAATAATAATACAAAACTCGATGTAACAGCCGGCTGCAGGCTGAAAAATGTGTCGCTGCGAGTTACGGCTGTATATAGGAGCGAGACGTGCTCCTTTTTTTGCTCGGCGCCGAGAGTCCTATCTACGCAGAAACTGTGCGCGCCAACTTTTTTTATTACAAGCAAAGAGTAAATCAATACGACTTTTTGCTAACGGGATTGGGCTCACTTTTTTTCACCGCGAGAAAAATTGTAAATTTGTTTTTTAATCGCTCAGTTTTGCAACAATAAATATACGGCCTGGTATTTTTTTTATTACTCAGCCAAAATACGGTGGAAAACATTGGCGATTTAATATCGTTTCCGAGCTTGTTTTTTTCCGCGTACGTGCGGATCATTCGATTAGGGAAAATATGTTTTTACATTTCACGAAAAAATGTGAGTAAAACGACAGTGAGTCTGGAGGCCAAACAAATACAGTGCAGCCGAAATATATATTTGTACAGCGTAGTACAGCCCTTCGATCCGCGTTTTCCACCTAAGCTTTTTTTTATCATCGCGATTTAGCACGAGCACTATCGAACTATTGCTGCAAAGTGTAGGTCGGAATATTAATTCCTGTGGAACTTTTTTACCATGAGCCACTTTTCATTGAACAGAAAGAAGCACATATTTAAAAGGCGATAATCAATACGAATTCTTTTATCGAACCAGAAATTTGCCAAGCGTCAGAAAACTAATGGAACATGGCGCGATTAGCGGTCGAATGAGATTGATAAGATTTAAGTGAAGACCTAAAAATGACTTGTAAACCTGTGTGCTATAAAGCGATTATGACATTGCCTTTATGTTTCGCAATATTCTCGCTCTCACGATTCACCGACACAAAGACCCTAGTGTAAACTTCTCGACACAGAATTCGCCTGTTCAAAATGAGAAGAGAAACAACACAAAAACAACGATATAGAAGCGTTGAGAGAATCCACAAGTTCCCCCTAAACGATCAAATTGGGTGATTAAATCACACTTGAAGTGATTTCCCAACGTCGAAGTCTTGCAAAAGCGAGGAATTCGTATTGAGAACGAATTTATCTGTGCTTTATCACTTGCATTATAAGAAGACAAAAAAAAAAAAGGAAAATGCGCGACAATTCCGCTGTACAAATGAGAAAAAAGCGAGGAGATACTTTTAGAGCCCGGCAGCTTCATTGCGTGCGACTAAACCCATTACACAACGGAGCTGAAGCGACGAGTTTCCTCCACCGAGTCGATCAAAAGAAGACATCCCCCCCAAGTGCAAGACTAAAAAGCGCCTAACGTTCACGCGATCAAATGTAATTTCCAACTTCGCTTGCCCCTTAGATCCCGGATTCACTTCCCGGAAATAAAAATATCAATCGAAGCCAGGACTTCGCCGGTGAATTTTCGCGCGTGCCTTACAGATGCGTTGGAACAAAAGTCAGCGCATAGACTTTCAATCGAACGAGGCTAATGGAGTGCCCGGAACCTGAACAGAAAAGAAAAGCTGCGGCGCATAAGAGACTCCCGCGTGCTGGAGGCGCAATCTCGCGCCGATGAAAATCGCCGACGCACGGCCGCGGCGAACGCATGTATACAATCAATGAACAAATCTCCTCGGCTCGGCTTAGCTTCTCCGCCGCGTTTCACTTTTTGCGCTGACCCCTTTATGCACGCGCGGAAACCGATGCATTATTCGCGGCGCGTCTGAACTTTCTTCGCGCCGCCGGCTCGAAAGTCCGCTGGCTCCTAAAAGCTAATCGAACGACGCTATCAAAGAAAGGAGAAGCAGCGCCGGCGAATCACGAAGCTGTAACTGGCACTTCGGAATCAATTGCAAGCGATCTTTGTCTCTCGATTCTCGAGGAAGAGAAAGAGAGAGGAGAGAGAGAGAGAAACTAAGAGGGGATAGACAAGGAGCATTTGCGAGCGACAGCTGATCGTCGTGCAATAATCAGCTAGAGCGAGAGAGAGAGAGAGAGAGGAGAGATACGCGCAAGGAGGGAGAGCCGTGAATGGCTCCAGGCCGACAAAGAAAACCGGCCTGAGCGCAGAGAGGGTGGAAAAGTACGCGAGGAAGGAGGCGCCGAAGCTGAATAAGGTGACAGAAATTGCCGGCAAGAGGGAGACAAAGGGTCTCCCATCTCGTCGTGGAGAGAAAGCGAGAGAGTGTAATAATGAATGAAGAGCGCAACGCGAACGGACGCGTTGCATTATGTTGCCGGGAGCGAGTGAAAAAGACAAGAGAGACGGCGAGTCAGAAATCCATAAATTCAAATCTCGCGTTGTTTTTTTTACACCCTTTACGCCTCGCCATCAATTAGGCGGGCGTCTGTTTACCCGGTGGATTGGCTTACCTCGTCGACCTGATCCCCGGACGCGGGTAAATAGGCGGGCTCGCTTTTGCGCGGGAGCCCAGCGAAACGAGATATGCCCCTTTGATACACACCCACCGCTGCATTCCCCGTTTGCGCGTAATGAAAAATTTCGCGCGATTCTTTCGCTGTTCGCCGACTTGCATAGAACACTCGGCTTCGGTGCCAAAGAAAAAATCGCTCTTTTGTGCGGGGCACTCTACTTTTGCCTTGAACTCGCGAGACTCGGGGATCTGCGCGAGGAAACTTTTTTCTTATCGCGTGCGCGTTTCTGCGGGCACGATAAAACATTGTAACGCTTTATACTCCCTTTTGGATGGACGATTGGCTGCAGGAGCACGGTGGACGGTAAACGACGCAACTGCAGGAAAAAACGCGAGGAACATTATAATATTTAGCGCTTCGTTAACTGCCACTCGGAGCAATCATGCGCGGTTTGTTAAAAGTTCCATCCGGCGGTTAGTAATTGCATTAGCATGTCTCGACGCTATTTGACGGACTGCAATAATCAAGTTACGATATCGCGCTTATAATGCCTTTAAAGTAGTAGCTCCAATAAAATTTCACGTGGTAATGATCGCGCGCGATTACAAGAGAATTTACTCCAATGCATTTCCAATTTATACAACACAAAGTATACGAGCGCGCATACAAAGCGACCGCAAATATCCAATACACTTGAGAGCTTTACCTCCCGACATACATATTCTATCGTCATATCGTATGACGTCATCGAACAATTAAAAAAAAAAAAAAACGGAACTTTTACCTAAACTTTTAAACTATACTATTAATAAGCGCTTCCTCTATATAAGCGTGGAAGTGAGTCAGTAAACTAAACGTCGGACAAAGATAGAAAGCCGGCTGCCGTTTAGTCCCGCGCGAGCGCATGTCGCGTTGCATAATCCATCGAACTCGGCATATATTTTATCGCGGCATCGATAGTCGCTCAACCCGGATCGAAGGCCCCGATTCCGCGAGCGGCAGTAGCCTCCTCGCACCCTACGCGGGCGGTACGCGCGGGTAAAAAGCGGCCCGTCCACGACACTTCGTATTTGCGAATTAGCGCGGCTGAGCGAGAGAAGGAGAGACAGAGAGAGAGGGAGAGGTAGGCGAGCGCGCGCGCCGCTCTTGCTTTTCCCGGGCGATCGATATTTCCGCGGCGTGTGCACGAGGGTCGTGAGTGTGTGCGCGTCCGTGAGCGCGCGGTGCCAAGGTACGTAGGGCTGGGACAAAGGAAGCCGCTCGTGAATCTTGCCCGACCCAGATGCGCCCGGCTCTCTCCTCGTGGACGGTTGCTCCGGCTGCGCCGCGACTCTTTAGGTGAATGCACACGCGATACTGTGACGATCTCGCCATTTCCGGCCGACCCCTTTTTTTTCACTCTCCATAGGCGCGTGTCCCTTATCGCAGTGGTTCCTATGGGCGTCTGTTGGGAACAGATGCGCGAGTTCACAAATTTCGCTTCAGGTCGGCGTGCTTGATTTTTGCGCTCGGGGGAGAACGTGCGTGGATTGATAAATCGCGCTCAATTCCAAGCTAATTTGGAGCTTTGATATTTCGACGACCAGAGAGGAGACGCGTGTACGGCGCCGACTGATCGCGTTGCATGAACTCTGAGCCTATCTCCGGACGGCGAAAAGTTTTTAGAGCGCACTTTTATTTTTCTAACTGCCAATCCCGCTTCTTGCGTGTGGCTCTAAAGACTGACGTACTCGCTCGACTAACCGACTTTTTGGAATTGCGCGACAAAAAGTCCGCGCGCTCACTCGAGGTCGCAACTGATGTCAGCTTTTCTTTATTGCGGTTCGTGCCGTCGGGTACTTCTGGACTTCTTTCCTCGGCGGGTTTTGTTTTGGATTTTGAATTTTCGCGCATGCGATATTGCGCTCGACGCGCGGCAAATTTTTTTAATTGAATGGCACAACGCTTAGACAATTTCCCTCGCGTCACTTTTGAACGAGTGATTCCGCGAAGAGCTTCCTCGTCCCTTTCTTTTTTTTGTCGCATTTCTCGCCTTCGTCGCGTCTGGATCGAGGTTGCTCCTCGAGTGACTTCGCGCAGCCTTCAACTGCAGCCGTCAACACAATGTGTGATTCATTCAATAAAAGATGTTTTCGAGTCTTGTCTTAGCGAAATCACTCCGGCGTTCCTTAATTGCGTCAGCGACATACCGGGCGTTAAGAGACTGATATTAATATCCCCAGCTGCAATCTTAATTACTTTAAATCAAGTGTCCATTCGCTTAGATGAATTAATACTTATGTAAATTCAGTTTTCAGTGATAAAAGCTAGGAATAACGTGTTTACATTGTGCAGCGCCCGAAGATATTAAATTTTGAATCGATTATTAGAACATTTATGAAATAGTTGCAAATATATGCATCGATAAAATTAGAGGGCTTATGTGTAGCTATCGATAAATTTTATTACCGCCACTAGTATGTCGAAAGTAGTATTGCAGAGGCAATCTCTATATCCCGGCACTTAAACGCGTTTTCGAGTGTAATCTCGTTAATCCCTGGAGTATATGCGTCAACGTATAGACACTTAAACTATACGCTTGCACGAAGAAGCCTGCAAACTCGAACGGATGCTGTGAATTGATCGGGAATGCCAAAAAATAAATAACAGTGTAACCGTTGCTAATACGGGGTCTATCCGAAATAAATTAATAAAGATCGGGGAACGAATGCGTCAATTACAGGCATGGAATTTTATTCTGCGATGCTTATTACATCGACGATTGATGAGAGATTTTTGATGCAAATTTCATCTGACCACTACACAAAAAGTTGATGAACCACTCATTTTATGCAAAGTTTTAATGACAAATTGAGTACTGCGAAATGTTTAAATAATGCACGGAGTATGTAATAATTAATGGAAGAGAAGGGACTGCTTTATTACCCATTGTTATTTGAGACAAGTAAATATTGTAATTGGACAGTCAACTGGAGACACCAAAATGTGTGTCAATCCTTTGTTAAGGATTTATTCATCGGATGAATGACACACGACGATTAAAATTTTTGTTAAGAAGGCGAAAATAATTTTTCAATAAAATGAAAGATGAGTGCACAAAACTCTCGAGTACCCACATTCGTGGTTCGTCCGTTTGTAGGATTTCTTTTCTGCGCACGCTCGACCGAAAAATTTCTGTGAAAAGACGCCCGAGAGAGCCGCAAAGGAAACACTAAGCCAAGAATCCGTCCTTTCCTCTCTTCTTCCTTTCATCCGCTTTGAAACACGCAGCCCCGCGTGCAGGGCCGGAGAGAGAAGGAGCACGGGCCTCGGAGCCTTACTCTCTTCTTCTCGCTCATTATCGTTCATCCGTGCACCGGGACGATTACGGTCGCACTCGATCCACGGCGCGAATGTCCCAATTATCGGCTGCCCGGACCTGGCCATTATCGACTCCCCATCGGCGAATTTGCATCTTCATCGCGACATTAACATTCTTGTTAGCCGTTGATAATCGTCGAATGGACAGATTCTCGCGATAATTCATCACCTCAATCGCCTCCGCTTTATTTCCTTTTGATAGATTGGCGATACTGCCTACAGTTCTTTTAAAAAAGATACGATTTCAATTGCAAAGGAAGCTTCGATCGCACGCACGCAATGCGCTTTATCGGCGTGGAAAATAGAAACAAAGGTCATTACATGGACGCGCTTCGTTTAAAAACGTGATTCACAAGTTCCTCCTTTTTATACACTGATCTAGACGATACAACGAACAACTGAAATTTACTCGTAATAACGCTAGCTATAAATGACTGAAGAAAACGTTCGCTTGGAGACAGCTCCGATAAAATATCGAGGCGCGCGCCATATTTTATTCGAATCGTGAAATATCGTGTCACTTCTGGTGTACGGAGAGTGATAAATAGACTTTAGGAGCGTCGAAGCATTATTTTTAAGAAATTTCAAGGCCATTTTTCAATATGCCGTATAAAAGTTTGTTATGAACAAAAGAGAATAATTCGCGCGGGGGGCACGTATCGCCCGCGGTTGAATGACTTCTGAACGAATTTCCTATCGATCTATCGAACAAACAAACAGCAGAAAACTCTTACAATTTTTCGAGTACCGGCATAAAAAAGAATTGCATATAATCTTTGTGCCACTTCTTCTAAACATTTCTAAGCTCAATTTCGTATAATTTAATAATTCAACCATTTTTTGACTATACGTATACGAAAAAATTAATATAATCTTCCTGTCATTCTCCTGTCAAGCACTTCTAAGCGCAATTTCTATTTTAACAATTCAATTTGCTGCACTTTCTTCGAATTCCGCACGTACGAAATAGCTGCAAACATGCCTGCAATAAAAGAAAAAGAATGAAAATGATGGAAAATTTGTCTAGCGCTTACCTTCGTGAGGAGGTTCGTAGGGGAACAGCGGGTGTCCTTTCCGGCACATGCCGCGGCAGCAACGTTGATCGGGCCCGAGAAATTGACAGTCGGTGTTCTTCCCGCAGCTGACCCCAAGGATCCGCGCCAGGGTGTGCGGCGGCTCGCTCGGGCACACCACCGCTCGGTTCAGCTCCCGGGAGGTCGAGTTCTCCGTCGCTTTCGCCTTCAACAGCGGCGGCAGCACTGCAACGAAACGTTTCATTAGAATATTGACTTCAACATTATTTCTACCGCCTGATTACTTCTGCACGCTGCATATATACATTAGTTTGCACCCCGACTATATTAAGAAAGGCATTTTTCATTTCGCGAAAGTGCATTATATTAAATGGCAAAATGTGAGAGGAAAAATTTCTCGCTTCCATTGAATAAAATCCCGCGTTCAATATAAATTCAGAATTCAATATACTGTAAAGTTGACAATGCAGCGAGAATTCCCTTTTTTCCAGCGCCGTGAAATGAGAGGGAACTAATTTATTATTCTTTTTAATAAAAGGACAGTCTGCATTTTTCCTTTTCGAATTGCACAAGCAAAGATTATTAGATTTCTTAACCTTATATATACCTCTTACGAGCATTTTTATTATGACATTTTTCCAAGGCACGTATCATTCTTTTAGAACGAAAATCGTCCGTTGAATTTTAATTAGTGTAATAAATAAGTACTCCGAAGGTTAAGAAATTATACTCTAAAGAATCGAGCACCTTGGTGTTGAGATACAAAAATAAATTTCAATACGTAAAACATTTAAGCTGTTCTTTTTATACCCACAGATTATAAAAAAATAATTAAGATAACAACAAACAGCGGGTAACGATTAATCGCCTCTCTTATAAGAAGGTACTAATGGCAAAGGATTTGCCATTCGGATTGCCGTAATCCGTCCGTAGGGACGGGTCACTCGCCAAATCCGAGATAATCGTTAATCTCGTCATTATAAGGCAAAAGTGGATAAAAGCGTAGATAACACCGCTGGCGATTCGAAGGTACAAAAGTGTCCCTTTGAGCGAATCTCAACTGCGCCTAGCATAATCCATCCGTGCACTCAAAACTTTATAAATAAGCCCCCCTTACAGACGTTTTATTTTCAAGCAGGTAAAACGCGTCGCCTCATTTCAAGTATTTATAAACTTTCAACGCTCGATTCCCGCGTTAATTCAGAAAAACGTCGCACTTATTGCTCTATTAATAAAGGGATCCGAGCTTCGAGGAGTTAATATACTGTGTGAAATCCATTGATATGTGCGCGTTACAGGCCGCCGGCCGAGCATAAAGCCTATTATGATCGTCGATATCATGGACTGGGGATAATGCTGTTAAAAGAGGAGCAGCGACTTTTTTTTTCTCCCCACCTTCTGCCTGTACACTATCTCCTCTACACACTCACGCGCACACACAAAGCCGTTGCGCCAAAAATAATATTTCTCGCGCGCCATTCACAAGCGAGTCGTGCCTTATCGACGAACCTATTGTTAATCTCGACGTCACAGAGCCCAGCATTTGTTTAACAACGGAAAAACAATTAATCATTAATGACGAGAAACGACGAGTCGCGAACGTAAACTGCACAAAATGCAAAGTGTCAAAAGACTACATTTTTCGCTGTCAAAGTGCGCTGGATGATTGCTTCCAAGGTGACAAGTTCTGAAGCATCAGCGATCGAAGGCAACATTTTGCAGGCTCTCGGGAGAGTCGAACGACAATGGGGTCGGTTAAAGCGTTTTACAACTTCGGTCAGCGCGCGGTGACGCGTTTCGTCGTCGACTTTTACGAGCCTCGTAGGCCGGCGCGCGCTAAGTATATAAAAGTTCCGCGAGAAATAGACAGAAAAAGAAGGGGGAAAAAGGGAAAAGCAACGCCGGCATTGACATTGCTCGATTGCCGCGGCGCCGATAAACTTGCGACTTACGTATATAGCGCAGAGTAATCCGGCCCGGCGTTACGAGAGGCAACGCCGTAAGAGATAAGAGGCATCATGAGGTCGCCGCGAGACTTTATTTTTATTCGCGACGCTACTCGGAAAGAAGCCTATTTCCGTATTTTAACGTACATACAAAACGAGTAAAAATAAAAAGAAAAAAAAAAAGTATGTGAAACTATGAAAAATTCATGACCCCCGCCGTATACCCGCCGCTAATTTGTATAGGCCCGCTACGCTCGGCTCGTTTGTTTATTAACTTTTATTCGATTTAATTCATAAGGATAAGGTACGCTTTTATTCTGTAAAAATGCAAATGCGAAACGTCGGTGCATAATAAAGACGAATGGGAGAATAAAATTACGGCACTAATTTATTTTCCATTCAATATTCCGGCGAATAAAGTGCGCGCGCTGGTTATCTTGGGAGGTTTATTGCGTTGCGTGCACCGGAATACATTCTGTGAAATAAAAGCCGTCGCTAAAAGTGCAATTATTTTACAGTATATATAATATTTTTTGTCTCTCTCTTTCAGTTCACGTAACTCCTGTGGAATACTCGGATGACTTTTATTTAACGTAGTATAATTCACGTAATATTTTCCCCTCTTTTTTTTTAGCATAATATAAGAGGCGGAAGTTTACGCAGCTTAAATAATAACGAAAAATGCGGGCTGCATCAACATTCAAACGTACTTCATATTCTCTAATTTTCCACATTTTTTTTTCGTTTGTTACGCTTGGTTAAATTAGCCTCGCTTTTCGAGCGATGCAACTAAGTACTATATACTTATACTTTGCGCGCGAACGAAGGAGCAATACAAAAGCCGAGCTAATCGCGCAAAGTGCAGTCGCAACGAAGTCATGAATTGCTAAAGCAATGCCTGCATATAAACAATGATAAAATGTGTATTTTCAAACCTTTTATAATCGTGCGCGTATAAATAAAATAAATTGCCAGTGTTAGCTTGAAGAAATAAAAAAAACGACGACCGCTCGCTTCCGCTGATGCTATCCGACGCTCAAGAGCCGCGGGCGATAAGACGGAATGCGGGAATCGCTCCCCCGGAAAATCGCCGAACGCGCGGGATATTAGCGCCGATTGCGGTGCACAATGGGAGTCGGCCGTAAACTCCCGCGATCACGCGGACGGCCGGAGCCGCGATTTCCGCGCCGGACATTAATTCCGCGGCTGCGCGCCTCCAGTTACTTACTGGCACCATGTGTGAGCTTTATGCCGTGCATTACGTAGAGATGTCGATCATCGAAAAAGGGAGGTGCGTGCAAATTACGGCGCGATACAAATTTCGAAGGTTTTTTTTCTTTTAATTATTATGTAAATTTTGTGCGAGGCTGATTATGCTCGGTAGCCATAATTTTGCCTCGTTGCCATTATTTTTTCTTTTTCGTTTCGGGAGTTTTCCGTCGGCGCGAGAATTACGCGGAGGGGAAGTAATTAAATAATGAAAATCCGGGGAAGCGTTATGTGACACTCGAAATGAAAGTTTGCCGGGACGCAGTTTTAGTCTCGTGCGTTTTCTTCCACGAGGAATTTTATTAACGCGGCAGGCTTGTGTATTTAAACTTTTTTTTGTTTGACAAAGCAGATGTTGCCCCGCGAGTTTGCCTTATTATGTATGCCGAGGTCTAATGTAAAATTTGATTTTGCCCAATTTACTTTTCCTATTTCCAGCGGCGAGAAAGGTTATTCGATTGCGGGTCACGGACTTCAATAAAAGTGGAAGGTATTTTTCTACCTCAAATCTAACCGGCAGACTTCCCTTTTGCCTCGGAGATTTCCGTTAAAAATATAAGTTACACTTTGCTCCGACGTCTTTGTCTTTTTTCTTGTCGAATATTTAATATCGGCTGACGTAAACACGCAGTAACACCGTGAAATTTGCCAATCCCAGGAATGTTAACAGAAAATGAAAGCCCGAGATATAATTTGTAGTTCGAAATTGTGTAACGTCGGGCGTGTATTTGGAACGCGTGTCTTTTTAAACCACAAAAAAAAGAGAGCTATATAAAAGCTTAGTGATGTTATTTTTCAACAAATTTTCATAAAGACTGAAATATCTTTTGCAGTCGATTTAAATTGATAAGGCGAATGTAAACGTTACCCCTCTCGACCACGGAAATAGATTGAAGTTTCGCAATGGTTTTCATCTACGCGTGCTCAAAACATACAGTAAAACTTAAAAAAAAAAAATAAATTAAAAAATACGCTGCTTTGAAGAGGCAACGCAGAAAAGTATGATACGTATGGATACCGAATGCAAACTAGTTATGCTGTTCTTTAACGTTTTTTCTGCATAAATAAACTGCACCAATTAGTGGGTAAATTAATATACGCTCTAATTAACCAATATGATCGTTGCATTAGCAAATCAAATCAATTAGTAGTATGAAGTAATCGATTATTATTTTTACAAACTAACTCAAAATTTTTTGGGCAATTATTATCATTTATATTTTATATAAAGTAGTGAGTACTATAAATATGTACTAATAAATCGAAAGAAACAGTATTTAATCCAAATGAAAGAGAATGAAGAGAAATGAAAGGAAAATAAATGCATAATAAACGTCGTGAAAAAGTGTGCGACTCGCTAATCGCTCGAGTCGATAAAGGAAGCGTTATAATTTCATCGCCGGCAATAATGAAATTCTCGAGTGCTCGGTTTACGAGCCACTTTTCCGCATAATGCATTAATCAAGCGGCTCGCTCCTCGAACGACTGCGCCGCACGCTCGCACGTCCTCCCGCGTGAGCGTCCGGATAAACCGTCGCACGAATGCATTAGCCTCCATCATTGATTTTCTCTCGCGTCAGTGTACGCCGACAGATAACAGCAGCACGCTTTTCCGCACAAAGTGCACAGCAGCACGCGCAATCAACTATCCGTGCACCATGACAAACGAAAAACTCGAGGCGCCAGGAGAAAAACACATCCGGATGCGGGAGGGACCGATGAAGAGAAAAAACAGTTGATTGATAAATCGAGCGTCGTGAGCCATTGCGCGTGCACATCGTTAAAAGTGCTAATAATGCAACGCACGAAATTGGAAACCATTTTTGTTTTGTTTCATTGGTGGGTCACGCAACTACAACGCAACAATTTTCCGGCAGCTGGGAAATATTTTTTCAACTTTTTTTTTCTCTAGCTTCTTTCGAGATTTAGCGCGAGACTCGTTGAAAAGGTTCATGAATATATAAATGTTTTACGGAGCGCGCTTGCGACGAGTGCTCGTGCAAATTTAACGCTACGAGCAATTACACTGTACACACCTCCGAGCGGCCGATTCCACTTTATATACAATCGTTCCTCTTGCAAAATGCTCGGGGCGCTTATAAACGTCGAGCGCTCCTCACCCCGATAAATCAAGATAGCTTCAAAACGTTTTTGGCTATTTCAGTTAAATAGGTTCCGAATCGCTAATTTTAGTCCGCAAGTTACCCACTAATCACCGAAATAACCCGCATTCAAGCTCCAGACTCGCTTTTTCATCGCGAGATATACATCAAGCTCAACGAGAAGCTTCAAAACTGCAATAAAAGCAGCTTACATACCCACATTTGCGCTCAAAAAGAACAAAAAAAATAGGAAAAACAGCTTAAAAAGGGAAAAGTAAGGTCGCTTCGTTCGCCGCGGTATATAAAACCTGTCCCGGCGTACCTAATCAATCGCACCCGGGGCGCAACCTTGGCGTCCCGAGCAGCGGGTTATATATATATATATATACACACGCACAGGGCGACCGCGGCGCAGGTTCGCCGGGCGCGATAAGGCGCTAAATGTCGCGCTGGCACGAGTTCGCTCGCTCTCGCGAGAGCCGATTACGAAAGCAGTTCTCGGCTCGCCTGCACACTCCTCTCCCTCTCTCTCGGGAGGTTCTTGACACTGCGTACAGCCGCGCCGTTTGTATCACGAGCAGTGCACACGTCCGACGCAGCGCGCGGCGTTACTCCGTTCGCGGGGTAGATTTAGAGCCGGGCGAGAGCCAGGGCCTCTCCCCCCCCCCCCCTCCTTCTGCCGGTGCAGCCGTGTGGCGCGAGAGTGCATGTGTGCTGGCTAACTGGGCTGACGCGCTCGAGGCGTCGGTGTGCGAGCCGCCTTAGACGTGGATGCACTGCCTTTACGCGCGACTCAACTACGCAGAAGCATATCATTACTTTTCTTACGATTTTTTAGCACCGGCCGTTTCTCCTTAGCTCTTCGAGTTTTTTCTTTTTTTTTGCGAAGAATAAGCGTAGACGGCGAGTAGCTCCACGTCGTGCGGAGCGTAGGCTTCGTATGA
Source organism: Sycophila sp. Sp_5 (assembly GCA_018906775.1). Taxonomy (NCBI): domain Eukaryota; kingdom Metazoa; phylum Arthropoda; class Insecta; order Hymenoptera; family Eurytomidae; genus Sycophila; species Sycophila sp. Sp_5. The sequence continues at coordinate 1,735,178 of JACCID010000036.1, forward strand.
ACTACCTGTGAGAGCACACCGCCCACCGATCGTTCGTAAATTACGGCTAATCTTTACAGACAAATGTGTGTAGGTATATATAATGCTCGCGAGTGTCTTATATGCACTTAACGCGCAGCAAATTGCTGTGAATATTCATGCACGCTAAAACGGTTGGAATAAAATTTCACTCTTTGTTTTTAATGAAATCATTCCCAGTTAAATTTGATTCCAATAGAGACAAATTAGACTCTATCTGAATAGAGTGATTTAAATTCACTTTAAAGTAGAGTAAATTTGACGCTTACGTATAGGGTAGCAGATTACAGACTAAATCAGCTAGAGTGAAGTAGAGTGAATAACTCTATTGGAGACAAATTTTCACTTTAATGTTATAGTGAAATTAACTCTCCTGATGGAATTAAATAGAGTAATTTTTTTACTCTTAAGTAGAGTAAGAAGTAGGGACTTAACTATAATATGCTACTCTAGCTTAGAGTGAGTTTTTCATACTTCAAATTAAATTTAAATTACTCTATTCGTGTAAAATTAAATTTGACTCTATTGGACAATTAACGAGTGCTTCGCTATGAACTAAGAGTGAAATTTGACTCGAAACGTTTTAGCGTGTACTTTTAACTCTATTTAAGAGTGAAAAAATCACTCTATTTCAGTCCATCAAGGGGGTTAATTTCATTTCGAAATTAGAATGAAATTTGGATGCCAATAGCGTTAATTTTCGTGCTATTTCAGTCCAGCTGAATTAACGTGTAAGCAATTGATAAATGCTGCGTTGAAAAAATAAAATAATAATAATAAAAAAAAAACTAGATTAGCACCGAGGCTAATACGACATTTAGCAAAGTAGACAGTTCGCGGTATACCGCTGCCCGCTTGAAGCCTCAGCGCTTTAAATCGATCATCAGTCGCTGGGTATTAGCGAATCGGCAAAATATTCATCGACGGAATTCTCGCGCTCGGTGGGAATGCTGATTTCGCGGTCGGAATACGGCTGCGGAGGAGTATAAGCGCGCCTCGTCGGCAGTCGGAGCATCCACTCTCATTTACATAAAGCTCGGAGAGCTCGGCCATGTGTCGCGCATGGTAAAACGAGCAGCATCGCGCGGCACTAATACACCGCTGGCCGCGGCCCCATCGCCGCGCACAAAGCTCTTCCCCTCGCCTCGCTCTCCAAGTCGCTCTCCGCGATCTCGCTTTGTACACTGTTCGCGTTAGGACCCAAGATGCCGTGTGTATGTGCATATGTGTGTTTGTGTGCGAGCATGCGTGTGCGTGCATGTGTGTTGGTAAGGTTCGAGTTCTTTGTCGCCCGCGGAGGCATTAAGGGCCTTGAGGTTCTTTCCACATTTGGGTGTACTGAGGCACGAGCGCTGGACTTTTTTTTTTTGGACGTGAACGACAATAAGAGCTCTAGTACTTGATTAGCGTGTCAATTATGAACTGAGAGCTTGAAGTGGCCGCGGATGACTGAGCGGTGATTTGGGTCAACAACGCGTTCGGTCCTCATCGTGCAGGTGAAAAATATTTTCGTGAATTTCGATTGCTCGGCCCTGTGGCCTTCTAATCGACGGTGCTCCGTATTTTTCGAATGGAGGAACACTCGCTCTTCTGGGTAAATTTATAAAAAGTGAAAGTATCGGTAATGATCGGAGGAGAACCTGCGTTTCAACATTTCACGTTGACTTTTATCTAAATCGATTGGTAAGTACGTATTATACAGCGCCAACGAATCCTTCGTGCGTGCACAATCTGCATACTTAAAATTCACTTGGGTCAGGTACCCTCGCACGAAAAACCGGTACCGCTCATTCCGGAGCAAACAAAAGCGGCCGAGCTATGCCTGCCGAGTTATCGTCGGCAGCGTAATAATTCATCCGCGTCCCATCGAAAGCAATCGTCGGACTCCCATTCGGCATCGACCGGACCTGCTCGACCAGGGGAGGAAAGGGAGGGGGGCTCTCTGGCCGGGCGAAGGGCCGACAGGTTGCCACGGCCGCGCTCGTGGATGCACCCGGAAAGCGGTTAGTTCCCCCCTTATCCGCGCTCACGGTGTAGGCCGAGCCCTTGACTCACAATCGCGAACTGCTCTCCGAGAGCAAGAGCTCCGCAGCATGAAATCGAAGAAGGCTTCTTTTTTTTTATTGTCGGCGCGTTGCTTTCCTTCCGCATCGCGGCCCTGTACGGGTTTCCTTTGCCGCATTCGCTCTGTGCGGCGTGATTGTTTTTTTATTATTTTTTTTTTGTCTTTCTTTGGTTTCCTCTTTTGCTTTGAGTTAATGGCGAGGATCTCGCGCGTTAAGTAATGGCCGTGAAACGCCGGTGGCTGCGAATGAATGACTGACTGCGTTGTTTACGACGGGCGTATCTATTTTGAATGGCGGCGAGGGCTACACAATTTTTTTTTCGAAGCGGTGCAACGATATGGTCGCGCGAACGCGCCGCTGATAAGAGGCTCGGTTTTTTTTTAATTGCGAGCGCGAATTGTATAGAAGATATATATATGAACCATGGGAATCGCCAACAATGCCACGGGCGATTTTAGTGCCGAGGCAAACAAAGCAGTAAATATCAAGGACACTTAGATTGCTTACACAAAAGCTATGTTGATTCGCTTTTTATATACAATGTTTATTAATATCTCTGTCAATGTTGAAACAGACGCGACGTCGTAGGCGTCTGTTTAGCTAAGTACATCAATTAAGTAGTTTACGCTTAGAAAATTTTGTGCAGTATACACCCCCGAGCCTTCCGACTCATTTGACCGAGATAAATAATAAAAAATAAAAAATAAGAAAGGAGTTGCCAACTCTCCCTGGAAATCGCTTAAAAGAGTTCGTAATTCTGCCGGTGTGGATATGCAGTAAAAGAAGGGGAATAAAACTGGTTTCCATGGCGGTGCACGAAGATACCGCTTCACAACATAGACGGACTGTATATATATTCCTTATCGGAATTAAGATCGCTCGTCTTTGGCACTAAAATTTGCCCCGACCTATCCACCGCTCCCCAGGCAACTCCCACATTTAGTTTTTCCGATCCACTTCTCAATTTCGACGGGAATAAAAGTAAGCGCTTTCCACAACGCTACATCGATTCCCAACGGCCAAACGAGCCATGCAATTGAATTTCCACGATCGACCAAATAAGTTAAAAGATGCGCGACTCTCGGAAGTAAAATTGGCGATTGATTAACCTGACAGGCGCTCGCGAACGCGGCAATTTCGAAAGACGTCATCTCGAACGAATTTGGGTCAGGCGGTGCGCCGACGATGGAGTTGTCAACGCACGCCTGAACTTTTATCGTGTCCGTCTGTGTTTTGTCCGACGGCGAATTCTACACGAGTCGAGCCATATTTTACTTTCTCAATGCTGCGGGGATGATGATCGAGTATACCCGTCCGACCAAATTCGTGCCCAGTTCAGCTCGATTTTTACGACGACGTCGGAGTCCGCGAAGTGATTCATTGCCTGCGCTACGTACCCGTCGAATCCTTCGCAAGATCTTTCCTATCTTTGTTTCTATACGTTATTAATAGAGACAGCAGATCGTACTGCGCGCATATAGACGTTTCGTAGAAAATTGGCTTGTCCGACGTAATTTCAGTTCGCTATTTTTATATTTTATTACTTTTTGCAGCTTCGTCGTCGCGATCGCTGATTTTTTTCAGAGCCGATAAGTGAGCTGTTATGTGTACCTCAGTTTTCTTTTATGCGACTGCAATGCTGTTTTAAAGTTTTCAGTTGAAAAACGGCGCGACCACATTTCTTTTTCGTAAGCTGACGATAAAAAGGACGAGAAAATAATGCCAGCTCGTTATTTATTAACGTAGAAATGCGTCAGAGAGGAGAAGAGAGAGAGAGAGAGCGAGAGGGAGAGAGAGAGCGGATGAAGTTATTTTTAAAATTACCATGCTGAAATATTCAGGAGTAATCTACATGAATTAATAAAGGGCGATAAAGTTTAATCCCCCAATTCGATGTACGTCGACGTCATCTTTTTTTTTTTTTTAATATAGATTGCACCGACGCACTTTACAGGATGTCGTCGCTGTAGTGTTTCCCTTCCCACACAATTTTTTTAATACTTAAAAAAAAGACAATAGGCGCTGGTGCAGAGAGAAAATCATGAAGCTATACATTCTTTTCGCATATAGCTACAGTATATATGCTCGCCGTCGAAAAATTTTAACATCGCGCGCATACTTCGCGGAAACTTCTCAGCTCGTCCAGCGTGAAATTGCCCCCTTCGTTACTTATGAATCGCGGACAAGAAATTATTATCAGCGGCGTTCCGCAAATTGCGCTTAATTCCCCGTACGCGCGGGCACCGCGACCAAATCTATTCTCGAGCCGAGTAACCGGGGCGACCTACTGATCGATGTTTATGTATACAAACAGCCGGACTTTTTCGTTCGCCCGAGATCGCTCAAGATTTTCGCTTGTGAATTTCGGCGGTAAACGCCTGCCGGACGAAAATCAAGGATTGCGAGTGAATCAACGATGGCGCTACAAGCGGGGGAGAAGAAAAAAAAAAGTTAATGGCGGAAGGGAAGCATCGCTCGGAGACGCTCTGTGCGAGTGGGCAAAACACTCTCCCGCGTTGTTTTCCCGGGCTTATTTATAGACAAAACACGCCGGAGAGCCGCTCGTCTCCTTTCCTCTTGGTGTTCTTTCTGTCCCGCGCTTTCTCCGTCCCTCTCCGTCGCCCGACACGGCGAGGTCTCTATCGCCTCCTGAATAGCCTCGGCGCGCGGAGATCTTGACTCTTCGACTGTTTCCTGAATTGCGTTAAGCGTGTAACTTGTGATGCAGTTTACTCGATAAGAATAGAACTGCTGTGATATATTTATTTAACTGCTGCAGATGACTACAATGTTGCGCTAGTTATATTCGTCGCCGCTGGCAACACTTCGGAATATTTGTAAATCCTCGGATATTTTATTAATTGATGCGCTGCTTACTGAAACGATATAAATAATTTCAATAGAAAGATAGAAGAAATACCTAATCAATGAACTCTTTTATTAATAAATTCCATTTAATTTCCACGACACTGCGAACTTCCGAGTTCCGAGTTTATTACTTCTGACTTATCATCATTTCGTCCGCTTTTCTTTATCTTCTTTAGCTTTCATCCCCCGCTCCCAGAGCCACCCTCGGGTAGGTAACATTTTTTCCTCGTTTTTCTCCCTTCTGCCTTATCTCTTCGGCCCCACCTCTCATTTTCCCATTAGATTTAAGTGCAATTAGTTCCGTGTCTTACATTCATACACCTGCGCCTCGCTATTCCATTCTTTTTCATTCGCAATAACTTTTTCCCCGTTATAACGCATATTTAATTACACTCACCCGCCTCTCACTTTTCCGTGTTTCAATCCCACCTCAACTAAACATCGGATTCCTCGACTAGCCTTTCTGTTTCAATCGAATTAAGCCCAATTAGCGGCAGCACAATTTCATGCCCTGGGTTTCAATGCGCCTATACATCTCGCTCGATTGAGTTTCTAATCTGCGGAATCGCGAAGGGCGAATAAGCGATGTGGTCCGATCGCTGCGCTTTGAGAACCTCATCCGGGCGGCGTCTTTCCCAAAATACTCTAGAGAGTAGTATTGCCGACCGCGAGTCGCTCGTGCAATGTACGCGCAATTGCGGTGACGTCAGTCGACTTTCCCGGATTAATTTTCACCCTGGGGATGGAGGGGCCGTTGTCTGAGCTCCCCCTTCTGCTTGCTTAAGCGTTGCTTTCGCGCGTCTCCGATTCCTCATAGCGGCTCGCCTCCCCCTTTTCTTTTTTGCTGGAACAAGGTGCCTGGGCCCTGGAGGGTACGTATTCGTCAGTCCAGTCATGCTCGGCTTACTCTGCCTAATCCTCTCGTAGTAAACGACCTTTTCCCGTGGCTGCTCAGAGACACGAGCAGCTCCTAACTGTTCATTGATTTTACAAATTTAAAAACGCCTGCGAGCGCAGGTCAGCTGGAAGTAAAATACTACGAAGTACTGCACACAGATTTATGCACGATTGTTCGTTACTTTTATTCGTTCGGACTTGCAGTTTTACCGAAGCAACTGGGTCATAGAATCGGCACTAAAAATCGCCAAGGTAAATTAGCATAATTGATTCACATCGGGGACGACGACACGCGCGCATACACAAAACGCACGTTTATAGAAGCTCGGCCTCGCGCCGACGAAGTTGAAAACTCAACGTTCACGTCACATTTGCGCGTCCGCGCAGTAAAAGAGGAAACGCGGCGTGGACATAGCTGGTGAGCTTATCTCCGTGGCAGCCGGCTTACGGGTGGCTGTTGCCGCGGCGTGTAACAGTGCGAGTGCCCCGGTGGATTGGAGAACTCGCCGGGAGCTAGCTGCAACGTGGAAAAGTTTCGTCGCCGCCTCCGTCGGACTATTAGACGCGACCGAGGGTTTCCGTTTCCACCAAGTTCTCCCGGCCACTCGGCGATGGACTTTTAATTCGACGGGATTTATGCGGAGCGTGCGGTCCCTTGTGAAAAGTGCCCGGCTTGTTTTCGCGCCCCAATGAATAGTGCAGGCCGACTTTAATTCAGTTTTTATCGATCTACCGACTACCCGAGCCTTTAATTAATTCACGACTGTACCGAGAAAATGCCACTGACTCTCTTCTCCTCTTACCGAGTATAACTGTATATCGGCGATGAAAAATCAATGCTCCCGCCCGCGTCCTTCGACCCCTTTTTTTCTTTGAGCTTCGCAAGAAAGTCTATGAAATTCGGGCGGAGGTAGGAGGAAATTCGTAAAAATTTGTGTACTCTCGAGGTACTCGATGCACAAAGCTCACGCACGTACGATTCGGGAGTAAGGAGAACAGATAAATTTACTCGCGAATAGATTAAAATCGTCGAGGTCGCATCGATCTCGCTCGCAAATACACTTAACTCGCGGCAAGTTTTATGAATGGAGCCCGAGGTCGTGCTCACGTACTCGGCCCCCGTCCGATTAGGACTTTTCTTCGCGCGGGCTTGACTATCGCGAATCGAGAGCGGGACTAAAAAAAGACAGCGACGATAAGAGGCCGTGCTCTTAAAGTTGAGCTCGAAGCAAACAAACTCGCTCGCTTACGTATATGCTTATATTGCGAGTTTTCGTAATAATTGATTGGCCGCTCGCTCGAATTTATAATCGGCTTGGGAAATACGAAATTCTGTTCTCTCTCTGCACAACGCACTGCGTGAAAGGACGTTCGTTCTGAAGCAGGAATTTTTTTTTCATCCTTGACTGTAGTATCTAAAACGCTCAAAAATAACTCACATAAGTTACAACAAGCCGACGAACGGGAGGCATAAAATATTCAGTTTATACACGGGAGTATATCCGTCCCGTGTGCAATAAAAAATAAAGAATGTAATAACCACGCCTGGTTGTACCGTACGGTCGCGGCGGCTGTTTTACCTCGCGTCCCATCCCCCTCGCAATAAGCATTTGGACGTCGTCCAAGAAGCGCCGGCACTCAGAGGGAGAAATTCTTCCTCCGCGCTTTACCTTCGTTAGTGCTGACGTCCTGCGCCTCGGCGAGGTTCGCCAGCACGAGGCAGCCGAGGAGCGTTACGAAGCGCCGTGTCTCCGTTCTTTTCTGCGTCATTTTCTGCGCGCGCGCATCCGCGTGGGTGTCTAATCGCCGGCACAGCTACTCCTCCGGTCACTGGAATAAACACAGGCGAATTAATGAAATTTTCGGACGTTAAGCTGTTATTAATAGATCGAGAATTAAACATAAGTTTCGGAGTCAACTATTTTTTATTATGTATTATGTTTATCGGGAGGCAATTGTTAAGAGTAAGCTGTGATTATCACGTTAGATGATAAATTACAGCTCGTTGAGGATCGGTGATTTAATTGACGTACCGAAGGTATGTTTAACACATGATAAATTGCATTTTTTCTTTTATCTCTGTAAAGTTGAATAAGTGAAGTGCACTATTTTAAAAACATTTATTTATAATCTTGGGGAGATTTTTTTTTTTGACGTGCAGAATAAATAAATAATTATTTATTTAAGTGAAGTTTCACTTATCCAACTCGAAGGAAGCGTTATAAAACTTTTATTTTTTTCTCGGAACAACATTAATAATGTGCTTCTACTGGAATTGTTGATTCAATTTGCTGTGGCTTCAAGCGATGCGAAAAATTAAATATTTATTGATAAAACAGACGAAAATAAATGGATATCTTTCCTTTTATCAACTCTTACCGTATCTATAAAAAAACAATACTAATAAAGTAACGCTTAATAATCATTTTTCACTCAACATCGCGTATTAAATAAGAAATTTTACCTGTAATTTAAAGTACAAAGTTGCAGCAAGAATGGCAGGTAGGAATTTATCTGCCGAGGAAATGAGCCGAGATTATCCAGCTCGCAAACTCAATGACCTAACAAATTACTGCACCACCGTAAAATAAGCTTGTTATCGATATTGATTCTCTTCGTTAACGTTTAAAACGTCAAAACTTTTTAAATTCACAATTTAAAAAGGAAAAACCTTGAGTATAATCTATCTTCGACGTTACATGCCACTTTATCTATACTCCATTTAAACAGCCTTATCTTCACTCTCCAGCACGGTAGATTATCAAAGCTCGTCTCAACTCACAAGTGTTCTTCTCTTCTTCTTTTTTCTGTGTCAATAGCGCCTACTCTTCTTTCAGCTCACCAACTTGAAATATATAATAACGAGACTTCAGTCCTAGAACGATCCCAACGTTGGACCGATGGTCGATGCGTGTCCGTGCAAAAATCGTCTGGCCGAAAGCGAGTGCGAGCCGGGCCGTGAGGGAGCGTAACACTGACCGAGAGGAGACGGCGGCTGCGTCGCTGTAAAGGGCGTGAAAGCGGCCGGCAGCCGGACTCTTATCCTCCCGCTCGCGGAAAAAGAGAAAGGATCTTGTGACCGGCCCCTATATACGCGCGCGCCACCGGCTTGCCAGGATTGAATAATCGATTGCGTCGCGCCGGGCTTCCCCGTGGTGGTGGTGGCAGTTCGGCGATGACGCTTTTTTTTCCTCTTTGCATTTCGTGGACGCCGTCAGCTTCCTCGATTCCGAGCCGGATTTTGCACTCCATCGGGAAGTATCGCCGAGCCTGCAAAACGATAAAAATTGAATTAGTGCACGCACGTTGATTAACTGTGGGTGGCTATAATATTTACGAAGGGATTCTCCCGCGCGATCGACGGAAAAAAAGAGAAGCGGATAAGGTTGCATCTTTGTAGGCTTATGCACGACATTTGATAGTCCCATTAGATCGCTTTACACGACGTCGATTTATAACATCTCGGTGTAATGAATGGCCCGCAGGAAACAGTCGAACATTATAATCGTCCTTCTTGCGTCCCATTAGGTCTGCGCGTAGCCCCGCGCATTAATCGCAATTATTATAAATAAGCTACTCTCCGATGACAACACCTACTCACGCCCACGATAATCCTCTCCGCCTCGCTCCCCCGGTGGAACTTCATCGACGTCGATATTAACGCGCACTCCTGCATTTATTCTTTTCTTCTCTCTTTTTCGCGTACAGGCTTGACTTTCCTTCCAGATCCGCGTAAGCGCAAGCATCTGGAAATTCGCACGCGAGGCTGGGCGATCGGTCGGAAAGGAAAGTCGCCTCGCGTTGCCGTAATTTAAGCTAATCACATGGAATTTGCAGTCGCGCGCGCCCGATTTGACGGCCGCGCGAGCATCGATTTGTTTTGCGCTCGCTGAGCACCTTGCGAAAGATTAATAGCTACACTTTTTATCGTCGCGGTGCGTTACGCCGGGCTCTTTTTCCAGCGATGCATTTTGCAAAAGGCCGGGACGGCCCGGTCGTTCTAGCGATGAAAATTCGAACCCTCGCGACGCGGCTCTTTCGTACGCCGAAGTGTGCTACGATATTATTAAACAATTTCAATTCGACGTTGCGCGCGAGGAAATATTTGTCCATTCGTCGGGAAATTGCAGCGTAAAATGTGCATCGAATGCAGGGCTCCGGAGAGTAGTCTTTTATTTTGAAGGACGTTTCGTGCACAGTTACGGTGCCTGAAATCGCTTGCGGTACAATCAATCGAGGAGCGCGGGTGTATAGGTGTTCCTTTGAGGAAAGCCAATGCGCTTCGCTTTAAGACCGCCAATTGATCCAATCGAACTTAATTTAAATCCAACGATATCCATCTCGTTTTCAACCCATTTCTTTGGCGCTCAACCGACGAATCGATCGCAGCACGTAGCTGCGCTTCGCGCGGCAGCGGATCGCCTTTTAAAAATGGAGGAATTTATAAGCTTCGAGCATCGTGCATAGGCACGCGATATTTTACAAGCGCGCAGCTAAATGGCGACGAGCATCGCTTGTGACGGGTAATAAAAAAAACGACCTCAAATCACGCGTCTCCAGGGTGAACTGTAAAGACTACAAAACAACGTCAATTTCGTTCGATTCAATTTGCAACCCGCACCATTTTCCCCGCGTATACTTCCGCTCTTACAGATGCGATGACGGACGGACACCGTCGTAGACGACGGCCTCACTTTGCTCGGGATTCAGGCGCACGCGAATCGCTCGGCCCCAAGAGTGCTTCAAAAGTCGCGGGAATCTTTTTATCGTCTAATTATACTTGCTGAAGTATCTCGCATTTCGCACGCCCGCGCCGAAAGTTCGGAACAGTCAAAGTTCGCTCATTGGATTTCGCCCGCGATGAAGTTCGCAGGGTATACGTATAGGCCCAGGCGGTGCCGTAAAAAGCTATTATTAGCCCATTCTGTTTTCCCATGGCCATAGTGTGCAGGTCTAAAAGCGTTACGGCCGCAGGCTCGAGGTGAGCGCGCGCCGTTTACCTTTTACCTCCGAATGGAAAAGCTCCTGGGCAAATAAAAGCGAGCCCGGAGGTCGCGAGGCACGAAAGACTCTCTCGCCCACCCTCCAACGAGGAAAACCAATTTCCCTTTGAGTCACTCGGCGTTGGTATTGCCCCCGAGGGTTCGTCTGGCCAGCTTCGCGCGCCTAATTTTCGTCGCATAAACCGCTCGGCGTCGCGTCGAGCCGAGAGCATCTGCACTATTTACAAATTGAAATCGACCGAAAGGGCGGGGGCGTGCGCGCCCAGGTACATCGGGAGTCCCGTCAAAGGGAGGACGACGCGCGCATCCCCGTGAGGCTCTCGAGGCTGCAACGCTTGGTGCAGATTTTCCGCTCGTCCGGAGAGGTTCGTTAAAGATATGCCATTACGATGGCAAATTAGCGAGCAAGCGGACGCGCTTTATACGCACTGGCCGTAGCACACTCCCTCAGCCTCGAGCACGTACACATGGCGACGCCGGGCTCTGTTTGCGTGTATTGATTTTGCGATGTGCTGCGCTGCGCGTCAAAGTGTGTGGGTGGCTCCGCGCGGACGTGGGTGTGCTGGCGCACACATTGCACGAACGGCTACTAGACCGGATGAATGTGTAGGGGGAAAAAGAGGAAGAAGGGAGGAAGAGTGAGTTATCTTTGATTTTTTCGAGACTGCAGCCGCACTTTTTCCCACCACTGTCCTACTTTTCTTTTTTTCTTTCTCTTTGCGTCACGACTATTATCGCACCTCGGGTGTATCGCACGCGCTGATCTTCTGAATGGCAAGGCACAAAAAAAACACTTCGACTCTTGGGCAATCGAGTTATTACGAGGATTATTTAATGAGACGAGTTCGGCGCTGGTCCTGCGCCGATTTGCATTATCGGGAGAAAGTCGCATGGATCTTGCGCAACGCATCGCCCGGCCGAGAAATTTCGCGAGACCCCCCTCGTGTTGTTGCATCGCGGGAGGAGACTCGGAAAATTATTCGGCAACCTCGTCGGTGGTTACGCCCACGCGATGTAACATCAACCACCGGCGGCTGCAGTATCGCCGGCGTCAAAAAACAAAGTTTGTCGGGAAATTGCCAAGTTGCGCGGTTTGTATACTTCGAGGCGAGCTTCTTAGCGACAGTGACGGATGGGATCACCTCTCGACGCGGTTTTCTTGGCTAAGAGAGACAAGTGGAGAAGTCGTCCTCTTTAAACTGAAACTGGATACTTCTTACTATTTATAACGAGATACAGCGTATCCGCTGGAAATCATTGATCAGCCGAGATGTTGTGTATTAGTGCGAAGTTCGTAAAAAAAAGAAAACGGGACGAGCTTTGTTTTCGGAGCAGTTCGCTCGACGTGAACGAGGTATTACCGGTGAAAAAAGAAAGGAAGGAGAGGAGAGGCTGTATATACCCGAGGCGTGCTCTCTTCAATTGCGGAGTTCAATGGCGCGGCGTTGGCTCTGTTTTTTTTTTTTTAAGAGCTTGTCCTCAGATTTCCTGTGGTCGAGGCTGCTTTTATTCCACCCCATAACGAATTTATACGCGATGTTAAATTCTCCCATTAGAAAGTAAACGTTCGGTATGAATGGTATAAGCCAAAAATGTATATTTTATTCTTATTCCTCAAAGGATGGAACCGATTTATTTAAAATCGTAAATTAAAAGATTATTTTCGTTCTACGGGACGATGGGAATTTATTTAACGAGACTTATTAACAATTAATTTTGACGATAAGGCTTATAGCGAGTGATGCTCGAGAGAGAGATTTACATGAATGTCTTTGAGAAATTCATGGAGGACAATTTCGCGGGAACATGAAGTGGAACGAGTCGGTTAGAGGTGATAAGATAGAAGGGAAGTATGCCCATGTGACTTAACGCGATATACGTTATTTAATCAACTTGAATTGACTATTTTTGAACTTTCACACAAAACAAAAGATTCGACGCTGGCAATCATATTATTTCCAGCGAGTTTCCCACTTTCAGTACAGGATATCGCGTTTACACCGTCTTTTTTTTATAACGGCGATAACGAATCTTTTTATTTTCCCGACTATAAGCCGTTAACAGTCGTCGGCATTATAAACCCATGGCTCCCCAAATAAATTTAAACGTCGTTCGATCGCAGCATTGCATTTACAATCGAACGCCGTAAATCATTCCGACGCTTGCCATTCAATTTACGCACCGTCAATTTTCGCGTTAAACTTTTAACGATCGATTGTAGATTTATCGTGAAACTTTATTTACCCTACTTGAGAACGCATCCAGACTCCTTTCGAAATAGTGTATCCTCGAAATTTACTTTACGCGCGAGCTAATTACTGCATAAATCTCTTCTCATTGGTATTATATTCCTCGAAAATTACGCATTACGATCTTCAGAAATCTGAAAGGTTTTTTCATTTCACGAACAAAGTGCCACCGCCAAACATAAACCTTCGCTGTAATAAACACCTGCGTGCACTCTTCGACCGTGCTTCATTTATATGATAAAAAAGGGTCACACGATAAATGCAGATAAACGACGAATAAAAAAAATAAGAATAACAAAACAGGTCCCCCCCTCGTAGAGGGAGGTCGAAAAGTTTCCATCGGAGGAGCGAGCATTTAATGCGATCATCCGCCCGAGCTGCAGCAGTGCACCAGCGAATATAATACGACCAATAATAATGACTCAACACGACGGCCGCTTGGCTATAATAAAGAGCGAGAGGGAGCCGACCGCGCGAAGGAGGGGGAGGCATATCGAGGCAGGCCAGAATTACGCGTCGCTCCTGCTGCCTTGCGAGTGTGCGCAACGCACTCCGGCCGAGACGCTCGTCTCGGCGAGAATAGAGCGTCGCAAAATGCGTCTCTGATTGTCGGATGCATACGTCGACGACGCGCGGATGAGAAAACCTGTCATCGATTTAAGAATCCGATTTATAAAAGAGGTGTGCCGTATGCCCCATTTTGGGAGTTCGTTTGCAGTGGAGTGGAAGCCGACGCATCATCATCCCGAAAGTGGAGTGCATGAAGATGACGCGAAACAAATGATCCCGCCTCTCCGACTGGTTCGGAATGATAATTTTCCAGTCGGATTAATCAAATTAGATGCGCAAGGCTCGCCGCGTACAATACTGAAATAAATGTAACGTGCGCGAGGGGGGGGGGGGGAGACAACTTCAGCTATTTGCCGCCTAGTTGAGCTCAAGAAGCTACCAGCGGCCGATGATTGAATAAAGTTGCGAGTACAGTTTGTAATAATGATACGCCGTTCTGTAGTAAGTATGCCACTTTATCTCGGCAATCGGGAATAGCCGGGCTCCGCTGAATGTTGCGACAAACTTCCTAACAATCTTAGCGGTCTCGTACATTATCTATCTATATATAAGCGCGGTAATTAAAAGTTTAGCCAATCGGGAATCTCGAGGGTCGAAAAATCGATTGTCAACTAAATCAAACTTTACCCAAGCGCAAACTTACCAAGTTAAACTTGTGAACACCTATAACAAATAAAAAAAAAAGAAAGACTTGTTTATATAGACACACGCTCGACGATTAAAGTGCTTCGGCGATGCTTTAAATGTCGCGCGTCGTAAATTCGATTGAATCCGTATAAACGGGTCAGGAGTGCACGGGGTGAAAAATCATGTTGCACCCAACAATGAAGACACCGCGCGGTTGATTAATTCTCGCGGCGCAAACGCGAGAATGGGGCGGAACAATGGGACCTTTAAATTGCTCCATCGGCTCTCTTTCCATAATACAAACCGCGCGCGCCTTTCCCGGAAAATCGACGTGCAATTAAATCGTCGACGACCCGGTGAAAAACAAGCGCTAGCATGGTAAAAGCACCGAGGATTAATGAGAGAAAGAGAAAGAAAAAGAGAGGGAAGCGCGGAGCAAATAAAAGTGGAGCGGAGCTGCGTGAAAAATGGAACGGGAGGGACAGACGAGAGCGACGGAAAAAAGTTGCCGTTTAATAATACGGATTCGCTAGTGCGTGAATTTCGACGCACGCTTAACGTTTATCAGCTTGTATTATGTCCGCAAATTTGAGGCTAAGAGGTGAATCGCCACGGCGACTGCGTGGGTAGAGTAAATGTGGTTTCCAATGTACGCTTTCTGCAGGAGAACTTTTAATAAAAACGATGTTCTTCGTACTTTATATTTACGACGTTCATATATGTTATGTATGAATAAATAAAAATATTATTTTTATTATATTAAACGAGATAATTTTAATAAATTGATTCTTTTTTCTCGTGGAAGTAATAGCGTTTCGGTTAATTAAATGACGCTGTGGCTTATACATTTTTTTATGACTTGTGAAATCTGCTGAATAAAATACTTTCTATCTGCAGGCGAAACCAAATTAAAGTTCATTTAAATCTGGTGTAGATTAATTTTTTGAAAAAATTGGGGATTTGAAGTTTGATCCGTCTATTAAAATGTATAGAGAGAATGCCGTTTCGCATAACCATTGAAGTATAATTAAGTGAGCGCACAGCGAAAATAACTTTAATTTCGCGGAAAAGGGTGAAAATGAAAAGTTATATTCGTTCGCTTGCGGGGATGCATTTTTCAACAATTCTTCCTTTTTTAGTTTTAGTTGTAAAAATATTACAAACTATTGCGAGCCATGATCGTTTTTCCTTGTATAGCGAAATTTTCTTTAATTTAATTACAAGCTCATGCAGCTCGCTCGAGTTACTCCTTTTTTTGTCGGAGAGAAAAATTTTCATTTCGAATGTAGCTCAGAGAAAATCATACGGCTTAGTCGAGTGCAATAAAGGCAATGCTAATAGAAAGTAATGAACGCCAGCAACATCGCCGCAGCGTATAATTATGCACGATTTACTAGCGGTGATTCATTGTCTTTAAAAAAAATGTGTAAAAAATGCAATAGACGCTCACATCCACTAACTCGCCTATATTTTGTTTAACGACAAAATAAGTTCATCCGACGACTAAATAAGCGAAATTTTCATTTTTACGAAATAGCAAATTAATTTTTCAGCCTGGCTTCTGCTAACAATTGAGGAAGCGCGCAATTTTTTCTCTTCCGAGAATCAACCGAATAACTCTCATCACTTTCAAAAGGCATTCATAAACAAAAAATTCCAATATGCAATAACTCACTCCGACTACAAATAAAAGTCAGCCGGTGCAATCGAAATCAACTTTGTCTCCCCGCAAGTGAAAAACAAAATGATTCATCCAGATCCTTCCATTCCAACCTACTGAACGATTGCACGTACGAGAAGCACAGCCGAAAACAAGGCAGTGGTCGCAATAGCGAGAAATCAGTCAAGTAAATGGTTAACGGCGTCTCAGTGTTGCGTGAGCTTAAAAAAAAAATAAAAAAGAGAAAAGGCAAGGCAACAGAGAAACCGAGAGCTACGTGCAAGAGAGACGAAGTTAGCGTTCGGCGGTGGGGGATCGCCGAGGACGCATGGTGTGTATTATTGAATCGAGGCTCGTGTTTACGCCGGCAACCTGTCCGGCAAGAACGCAACGACGCGACGTCGGTCACGTATACTCGCACTCACGTGGGACTGTCGAAAAAAACTTCGGGTCCCTTTTTTCCGGAGCCTGGTAAATTTCCATATTGACGAGGGGTCCAATTTAAAAGCGACGCGATTGAACTCTGTTGCTCGCAGGGGTGGGCCTGAATTGCGGTTTTGTCTCGCCGCGCGTAGAAAAAAGGGGAAGTCACTTTGTCATCGAGGCGTTTTGAACGGAATCTTTTATTTTCGCCACGGCTATTTGTCTCGAGCCTTTATTTTCGTCCGGTTCGCAAATCAATACCACGCCCGCGAAAAGATAAAGCGCATCCCTTCGGCGTTGTGATACCTGCGCGACGCACGCGGTGCTATAATCCTACAGATCCCCCCCCCCCCCTCGAATGGTGGACTTGTGAGGTAATAACGAAATTATGAAAATCCGAGCGAGCGCGCGGCCCTAATGCGCTGTCTTTCAGTCAAGGGCATAACGAAGTCAGCGCAGGTTTTCGTGTTTATTACGGGAAAAATTGCATTTACCGTCGGCGCTGTCCCGACGAACTAAATTCGCTGAAAATCGAGCCTCGTCCGGGGCCGCTATCAAATTCCATTAAAGTGGCGATTTAATGAAATTCCGGCGTCGTCCGGCGGAGTCCGCCGTCAAAAGATTTTTTCCCCGGTGTATATATATGTATATCGCGCGCTCGCTCGAGAGTTTTGCGATATATATCGCTTTATACACTATTCTAGTCACTATATATATATCGTTTTCCCTTACTTTTCCGCTCGTATCGACTTTCGCTCTCTGTAAAAATGAAAAAATATATATATCTAGAATCGCTGGTGCAATTAACCAGCGCCGCGAGCGCAATTTACCCCGACCAACCAAATCCACCGGCAAGGTCGCGCGTAAATTCTGTACGCGCGCGGCCTACATACCCGCAATGAATTTCCGCCCGAGGAATATAAAAAAAATTGAAACAAAGGAAATTAAGCGCGAACGCGGAATGCTGCGGAATCGTAATTCAAAAACTTCACGTCGCTCTCGCGAACGGAAAACCGACATCGAACCCTTTCGAATTTTTCAGACGAGGGTAGCGTCGGCGGTCCCTTTCCCCTCCTCACGTGTACCTATACGTCCGTCACGTATGCGACGGACTGCGGGAAACTCAGCGTAGGACGAGTGGCCATTAGCCGTCAAAGCCCGCGCGCGACGCCGTAGTTTTTCCGTTTGATGTCCGGTAATTCCGGGGGCTCGTCGGGAGAACCGCACCAGGGCCAGTCGCTACTTCGGTATTATCTGTAATTACCGCACCGTGCACGGGCTCCTATTTATGCGCCTTCTCCCCCTCTTGCCTTTGATTAAAGCACCAAGTGGCCGAGAGCCTGGGAAAGGGAGAGCATTTTTCGCGCGGATTGATTATAAATTCCGCCTTTGCACTTTTACTGCGAGCAATTAAAATCCGCGTTGCTTCCGGGACGATTATACCGCTCGCGCTCGAGTGTCATAAGCGGCGCATAAATCACGAGCGCGTAACAAGTAAGTACACAGTCGCTCAGACAAAAGCGACTCGTTCCGAAATTGATAGCCCGCGCGTAATTATGTCACTCTTTGCGGGATGGAAAACTGCGGCGTCGTTAAGAAGTGGTAAACACCTTTCGAGGCGGACTGATGGCAATAAAACGGAGACGCGTATAGGGTACCCTCGGCGAGGAGCTCAAGGCCGAATCCTTAATGCACTCGCTCCTCGGTAGCCCGCGGCCCGAGAAGAGCGATCTCCTCTTTTTTCTCCTCCTCGTTCCCTTCGTCCCTTCTTCGCTCTCCGGCGAGTGTCTGCGTGTGCGTAAAAGGTCCGCCGGGGTGCGAGCGCGTGTGCAAGGGGGAGCCGCAAAACAAAGGCGGAGTGCATTTCGAGCGTACGCGCGGCGATCATTAAGTCGACTTACATTTTCGGAAGGTTCGCGACGCCGAAATACCGAGGACGGGGACACAATACGACTGATACGAGGCGCTGCGCGTGTATAAGCAAAATTGCACGGTATTCGCGTGCTTTCACTTTTTTTATTACCTGCACGCACCGTTCGGCTTTGTTTTGTTGCCCGACGCAAAGGAGCGGTTGACGAGGCTTGTTTAATAGATATATATATAGATATTCGTTTCGAGGACGACACGAACTCGACGGAGCAACGCGAGGTTGAGTCACCGAATTTTCGGTCGAGAGGCAGGTATAGGTTTTACTTTCGTAATAATAGCTTATCGCGTGACTGGAAGATCGTTGCCTCTCGGCCCGTAACTACTTGCCTCAGAATCACCGCGAGGAGTATTGAGACACGTGTCGGCGGAATGCCTTTTCGGAGCGAGCGATATGCTGCGGATTCGATCGATCGTTCGCTCGCGCATCAAAGCGAATTTCTGCCTTGATATAAAGCCAATCATCCGTGCGGGGAAAACTCAGACGCTAGGCTTCCTCGGGCGAGTCTTTCGGTCTTTTTCTTGGTGACTCCTAAGTGTCGCTCGGTGTCTTAATGAAACAACGAATTGCGGGAAAATATAAAGACTGTCGGGATAATAAACCCTCTAAAGAAAAAAAAAAAAAAAGCCGCGCTGTCGTGTCCGCTTGTAATAGAGTATTTACCGTGTAATACAGCGGAGGAGACAAGAGCGACGGCTTGCATACATCTGCTTTATTCGTACGTGGTTTTACGGGCAGCGGTGGAAAATAGAAGCGTCCGTGCCAAGGGAGAAATGAAATTGGCACGCGCGGGTCAATTGAGAAAAGTATACTTCCATCTTCAGCATAAAATTTAGTTTGTTGTAAAAAAACTTCGTTGTCGCGTCGAGCGATATAATAAGCGCGATGCCACACGCTAAAACGGTTGGAGTCCAATTTCATTCTTATAGTTTATAATGAAACACTTGTATAGTTAAATTTGACTCTATTAAATTGAGATAAGATATAATCTATTAGAGTCAAATTTGACAGTCCATAAACAAAGTCCCTACCATTTGCTCTACTTAAGAGTCAAAAAATCACTATAATATTTTACTCTATTAAGAGAGTTAATTTCACTATAACATTAGAGTGAAAATTTGACTCCAATATAGAGTTAATTTTCACTCGACTTCACTCCAGCTGATTTAGCGTGTACACACCCACGCCTCCGACTGTGTATATATTATATGACTCAACTGTATCGCGTGCCGAACATTGAATGGAAAAAAAAGGAAGCCTCGCTCATACGGCCTATTTTACAAGAGCCGATAATGAAGAGGAAGGAGCTGGTTCACTGTTTTTTTTTTATCTACGCTTAATTGCCTACCGAGCGTACCGTCGGGGAACAATGCGCTCGCTCCGGAAAATAGCGCGATGTACATCTGCTGCCGCGCGCGCGCGCTGCGAGAGGGAATACAGAGATCGCGAGCGATAATTAGCGAATGAGTTAAGAGCTCTGCACATCGCCGCGTCCGAACCACGTGGATATAGCTGTATATACCCGCGGTAGCAGAGACGTCGCGGGGAGCTACGAGAGACCCTTGCCCGAGCCGCTGGCCGCAATCGAATGCGCCGGCGGGTAGCGGATTTAATTACGGCGTAATCGCGATTAATAGCCCTCCCGAATGCACCTCCCGTATTCCGGCGGATTAATAAAGGCGCACGTGCCGATAAAACGGGAAGGGCGCGCGCGCGGAGAGGAGCGGCGACGGGTCAAGGATAAATTTTTCTTCAAGCGATACCAAAGCGACAGCCTTAATCGAGTTTACGCGTTTTTCTTACCGTCGCCTTTTTAGTTTCCGAGCGCGCCTGCAGTGTCGTTCCTTCCTTCTCCCGTCGTTTTTGTTCTGCCCTCCCCTCTGCGCGCGGCCGGCAAACGCTTTGTCGAGCTGAAATTCGTCCATAGAGGGGAGGCGGGCGAAATTTTCTTTTTTCCTTCGTTTCGTCACGGACAGGCGAAATTAAATTCCGCGCCGGGCAAATTGGCGTCGCCGCGAGCGCTCGCGGGGGCTTGCACCTTTTCATCCTTTTGACAACGTTTATTTAGCGCGTTTAATTGGATGACAAATCGCCGACCCCCGGCGGCTGTCGGACGATATACGCCGTGCACTCCAGTTCAAATTATTATTTAACGCCGTTTTCAACTACGACGGAAGCGCCGCGCGTTGCGCTTAGAGTACACGAATGAAGAAAGAGAATAGAAAGTTACGATTCTCCGCGATCGGCGAGGTTGATGAACCTGCTTGTTTAAAATCCTAGTTTCGTGTGTGCGCACGTGCAAACGTCGCGCGCGCGCTCGCGCAAAGGAAAAAAAAATTGAGATAATATATAATGCGGCGCCGACGACATCGATCGCGCGCGCGCATTATGCAAGTATAAAGAGTCGCGCGAGCCCACCGCCACTTTTATCTTATTCGCGGCTGGCCGAGTTACTTCGACTCCACCTGCAACATGCTGCTGCTGCGTTATTGATAAAACAATTGCGATAAACGACTCTCGAATTATTTACTAAATAAAAGTCCGCCGACAAATAAATGTCCGATGGAATAGGAGGGTAACGCTTGATAAAACGAGACTGATAACGTTGGAGCTTCTAGATTTATATCAAAATAGAGGACGGCCAACGAAAACACACTCCCAAAATAACTCGGAGTGTAAGCTCCTGCATGACCAGACCAGTTTCTTTTTTCCCTCGTACAATAGTGTCCAAATTCGGCCTATAAATACTCGCGGGTATAAGTGAAAATTTCACATCCCGAGGTACTTTTTGCGACACAAAATAATAATATGAATATATATTAAAAATTTACGCTATACATGTACATTGCATATAAGTATATGTATGTATGTACGCATATACATATACAATGTATATATCTATGTATGTATATACACAGATTTGTATACACATAAATAAAAAATGCACTTTTTGTACATGTATAAAAGTACCAGTTACAGGAACATAAAGGTGTACAATGTACGTATACAGATGACGGGAGCAATGGATTTTTTTAATAACAGTTTTTGTTCCTGACGCGTGTAATAACCAGTGTAAGTGTCCATGACGGAAGTTTTAATAGACTTTCCAGCGGAGATGAGCGATCCGGTGTTTATATCGCGCAAGTGTCACTGCCGGCTGACGAGAATGGCGCGTAAACAAAAGTCGCGAATGCGTCGGGCAGTGGTGCCGATACCCAAAGTGTCACGCTTTTCGGAGAAATCGGAGCATTTAAGTGCGCGAAGAGCCCCGCTGTTCTCTCCCCAATGAACGTACGTGTCGCACGACTTCCTCGGACTCACGCGCATTTTACGGCGGCGTAGAAGAGGCGAGCGCGCGGCGAGAGAGGACCCCTGGAGTCGTCCGGACTTACGGCCGGCCTCCTCTCGTTTAAGCTCCCGAGTCCTTGTAATGAATAGCTCGATCATATCGCGCGCGCGTAGGCGTACGAGCGAGAGTGGACGCGCGCGTACGCCCCGCGGGGACTCTACGCACGTCTGAATTCGGCGTACACGCGCGTGTAAACGCACATTAACCTGCACACGCATCCGCACGCTCCTCGGCGCGTTGCATATATGCGCGACTTTGCGCGCGCGAGTGTGCGTGCCGCAACGCAGCACTCGTAATCGCAGCACCAACACACGCACGAGGCGATGCGAGCCTGCATGTGTGTGTGTGTGTGTGCGCGCAGTCACAGCTCACCGAGTTTCTGCTCCCCCCTGCCGATGCCGCTTCGCTCGAAAGCGACTGCGCTTGTGCCTGCTCTCCACCGACCGCCAAGACTCGTCGGGTTACCTGCTTTGTTCGCCGCCTCCTGGAATCGACATCCGCATGGCAGCGCGTCCTCGACGATTCAATGGCCTCCGGGCTCTCAGGCTTCCCTCGCCACCCTGGTGCACTCCGCCGTCGCCGTGGCTTCCTCGTGGAGGCTTGCATCCCGCTCGGCCGCAGTGGAGAATCGCCACAAGGCCACGGCGCTCTCCGTCCTCGTCCGGCCCACGGGCGCAGAGGCGCTCGGAATCACACCGGGGGCAAAATCAAACATGGCGTCGACAACGGCGGAGCGGCGGAGGGGCGAGCGGCGACGGCGGCGGCGGCGGCGCTGTTTACTGGCTGGCGCGGAGGCATATGGGCCGTAGTAGCGCCGCGGACTTCGCCGGTGCACGTACGCACGGAGCCACTCAGCTCCCCAGCAGCAGTTGCCGTCCGAGCGCAAGCGCGCGCGGATCTCGGTGTATTCACGAAGAGAGAGAGAGAGAGTGAGAGAGAGGGGGGGAGTCTCCGAGAGCACAGCACAGCAGCGCCCTCTGGCCGTCCGGTTCTCGACAGCAGTTTTCGCTCGCCAGACGAGGACAGCGGATCGAGGCGCAGCCGACGGAGGGAGACGGAGAGAACTCGCGTGCGCGCACGCGAGTCGCCGCACACGCACGCAGGCCCCGTCGAGTTGGTGGGTGTGAGAGTGCGCCTGGACAGGGGAGTAAGTTTGTGTGCGATGAGCGCGAGCGCCGTAGCCGCTAGGGCAGCCGCGCTGCCCGCCGCAGCCGTGAACAACATGGAGGAGGAGGAGGAGCAGGACGGAGGAGGGCGAGCGACGGAGGACCAGGAGCCGGTGCAGCTGGAGGTAGCGGTGACGAAGGAGGACGAGCCGGAGGACAGCGCCGAGAAGAGGAGGACGCCGGCCGTCGAGGAGATGATGATGCAGGAGGACCGGGACGAGGCCGGCGACGTGGCCCTCAGCGAGGCGGAGAGCGAGCAGCAGCAGGTCGGCGCGCAGCTCAGGGCGATGGCCGTCTCCGCGGCGACCGGGAGCCCGAACGGCAACGCGGCCCCGAGGACCAATGCGGCGGCGCGGGCTGCTTACCACGACACGGCCACCTCCACCGCCACGTCGACCGGCACGCGATCTGCCGGCGAGAGCGTCGATGATGTCAACGGGCAGGACGTAAGTGCAGCTGGATTTCTATAAGGGTATAGCCCGCAGCCGCTCGAGCTTCAGTCGCGCTCTCGCGATCGAGACCGGCGGACCGATTCATCGGGAGCACGTATTGTTCTTCTTTTCTTGGAGTTTCGGAGTTTCGTTGTAGCTTCTTCGAAGGGGTTCATTTACGGCTGGATATTGTTGTTAGTTTTTTTTTTAATTTAAATCGTTAATTTGCTCAAGTAAATAAATAAAATTATTTGCTCCGAAATGAATGAACGAATGCCGCGGAACGGAGCACATGTTCGCGGATTTCGGAGCAACCGCTCCGAATGGTTTTTTATTTAATTAACTGGTCGTTGTACGATGAAAGAAGTAGCGATATGAAGCACTGTCATTAATAATTCACGAAGTAAGGGAAGTTTCCGCAGATTAAATACTTTGATTCGTACTCAGTGAAGTGTACAATTCACCCTCCTCCCTTTCTTTTCTTTCTGAAACTTCGAGATTCGACGAACTTGTTCGGGTAGGGGTAGGCGGCGTTGGCGCACTTCGGAGCGAAGTTGAAGTGCAGTGTAGCTCGGGATTTTCGAAAAATCGATTCGCGCTCTTTGTCGCGACAGCCGCGTGCGCGGCACTGCGGCGTCGGCTCGTATAGGGTCAGTGTCGACGCCTCGAGGTTCGACGTAACAAAATAGAAGAAAGTACCTGACGCGCACGTGATCAGTATACTGGCCGTCCACATTGTTTTCTTTTATTTATTTTTTTTTTTAATTACAGCGGTGCGCTTTTTTGACACACTTATTAACTTTTTTATTTTGTACTCCGATCGCATCTTACCGCCTGTCAATTTCGCACACATTTTTAATGCCCGAGGCGAGTACCACACGGCACGGACAGAATAAATTTTTCTTCTTTTTTATTGTGACGTAGGCAAGGTGAAACGATGGACTAGTTTTGCTTCTTTTTTCTTTGACAAATGGATTTAATCGAAAAGTAAAAGTATACCCGTACCCGCGGTATTTAAAAATAAAAGAAACTACACCTCGTCGGACGTTTATGTCGAACAATCTATTTTTGGGGGGTAGTTAGAATAAAAAAAAGTCGACTGGAAATACACGCTTCGAGTATTTCTTTCTAATTTGTTTGATAAGCCAGCGGAATTACATCGAACCGGTATAATCTGTTAAACGATGAAAATCTTAACGAATGTGGATATAAAAATAAATTATAGGCGACTCCTGAATGACGCCTTACAACGCGGTAGTTTTAAGTTAAGAAATACCAAAGTGCAGCGATACTTAGTTAACATAATTATCTCCTGCCCGAAGCGGTTTTTCTAGGTCTTTCCCCCACGCCGCGCCGTCGCCGTTCCGCAGCGGTATCAAAGTCCCTTCTCTTCGCGTGTCTATAGGTAGCTACTCACACAAAGCACCGGAGTCTTTTGTACGCTTTGAAGAGACATCCGATTACATTTTTTTCCTTTTGTTATTTTTACACCTTTTTAGTTTGTACCGGAACTGTCAACAACGAAGCAACTGTTTAACTGTTTATCTGAACTTTTTTTTATTATTTCGAAACTGCGAATCTTTCGCGCGAAATTAATAATACATGAGAACTCATTAGTTATGTATTATAGCGACTAATTGCAATAATTCAACGGGATCAAATTAACATGTATTTATGAATTTTATCTGGAATTTTATGACGATTAAAATTTAAAAGGATAAAAATTCATTAAAAGTAAATTTATCGATGCTATTGATTACTAATGTGCTTTTGAAATTTTCAGCGCCTGAAGCCGTTCGTCCGAACATGCGCAAAATTCGAGAGCGGCAGCGGCAGCGGAGACCAGGACGGCATGGTATCGATGGAGGATGGGGTGGACGTCGCGGCAAAGAAGCGCAAGACCCGCCGGGGTAAGCCGAAGCACCGTAAGCTCAAGCCCTATTCTAAGCAGCAGCTGTCGTATCAGCAACGACTGCGATGTCGAGCTACCGGTCGCCCGAATAAGACCGGCCGCCAGCCGCCGGCGCCGTACAACACCACGCAGTTCCTCATGGACGACCACAACGATCTACCGGATCTCGACGAGAAACTCGCCGCTGGAGGCTCCTCCGTGGCTGCCATGGCCGCCGAGGTGCACAGTCACTTCTCCAAACCCACGGCGCCCCCGCGCACCCGCGACTCCAGCTTCAGCATCGACAGCGACGAGGACTACTTCTATTCGTCGCCCGAAGACGAGGAGGAATTCCTCACCAAGGAGTTCTCCAGCGCCTACGAGGATCTGCACGCCGAGAGGCTAGGAGCCCTCACCAAGACCGAACTCATCCAGGAGTACATCCAGCTCGAGGCCAAGGTCGACCTGCTGACCAAGCGGCTGCGCAGCAAGAGCGCCTCCAATCAGGCAGACCCCGTTGACCGGGACGATCCCAAAGACAACGAGACCGCCAAGAAGCTCAAGATCTTCCAGCAGCGCATCGACGAGCTGCTTCAGCAGAACGAACAACTGCGCCGCGAGAACGAGCTGCTGCGCAAGCAGAGGCGCGGCAGCCCCATGTCAAGCGTCGACAGCGAGAGCGACAGCGATAGCTCGACCAACTGCAGCTGCGATGACGAGGCCAAGCCCAGTCCTGGCTCGTCTCCCGTGCCCGCCTCGTACCACGCGTCCCGCGACAAGACGACCAACCGCCGGAAGAACAGCTCGGTGTCGAGCGTCGACAGCGAGAGCGACAGCACTACGGGCGACAGCTCGTGCCCGGAGGCCAGCCCCAAGGCGTCCACTGGTGCGACAGCGACGACCACCCCCGACGTCGCCAACGGGCACGCGACCATACGCGAGATCGACGGCCTGCCGACATAAGCACCGGCGCGACAGAGAGGAGGGAGCATCGACGAGCATTGCGTCGACCTCCGCCGGAGCGGAGGCTCGCACTGGAGTGGGGAGAGTAAAGCCGACCCACTCCGCTGCTACTTTGCGCGTATTTCTTTATAAATATTATATACGGAAACCTCGCTCTGCCGAGAATTTTTTTGACCACGTCGCCGACTCGCGCCGTTTTCGCGGTGTAACTTTGTAAAGTAATTTTGTATGTTTGCGCGCTGAATTGCTTGAAATTGCAAAAAGAAACTATTGGCAAGGTCGGGATGGTCAAAAAAATTGACAAAGAATTTTATTATAGACTCCCAGGAGGATCTCGAGTATCGGTAAAGCGAGGGGTGATCACACGTGTAGCTGTAGGATATTTAGAGCGACGAGAGCAATTCGTCTTGGCGAGAATTTTGCGGAAGCGTGGGACATGCGCTCGTTGACTAATCCATGATAACGATGATGATGATGATCGATCTCTCTTGTATTAAGATAGGGCGTAGGGTACGCAAACGTTTTTGCCGATTGAATAGTATTTGCTTGAATGATATTGCGAAATAAGTATTGTTATTTGCAAAAATGGAGTAAGTGGAATAAGTGAGATTTCATAAAAAACTTGTTTTGAGAAAAAAAAATGAAAAAAAATTTTTATATTCATCGAAATTTGATGACTTGCGTTAGTTTATAAGCGATACACTTACTCCATTTGAGTTTACGTTGAATACTTGTTTAAAAATAGAGTGGAGATAATACGTGTTTGTATGTAATGGGACGATTGTAAATGTGTATTTTGCATTTTTATGCAATAAAAAGAATCCTAATCTACTCTATTTTTACTGAGTTACTTGAGAAGACAAAATACTAGTCGGTTGAGAAAAACGATTGAGTCTCGTCCTTTTTCGATAGAAAAAAGAAAGAAAAAAGAAACGATAGTCGTCTTCGACTTACAACAATGCCCTCCGTTGTATTTTACTTCTGCCTCTTACCCGCCCCGCTAAGACTGTCGTTGTACATAAGATAGAGATGCGCGTACGTAATTTATTGTTTTTTTTTTCATTTGTGCGTATTCGCATTGTCGCGTGGCGTAATTCGCAAATCCAATATAATTATATGAAAAAATCCGTTTTTTTTTCTGTCGCATCATTTCCTTTTGTAATACGACGTACTGTTGCGTTGCGCCTTCGCCCAGTTTGAAAATATGAAAATATGAAATCGTTTACGAACTTTTAAATTACTCATATTATATTACCGACACCGTGTCATTCGTACACTTAGCTGATTCGTCTTGTTTCATCCATACTGCCATTTTTTTCGTATATCGCTTTTACAAAAGAGACCGATTTTTGTAAAGTCTTTATATGTTAGTATACCTTGATGAGTTTCAGGAAATTTGGAATAGTTATTTTAATTACTGGTGAAAAATTCCAGTTTTTGGTAACTAAACGTAACAAATAATACATTTGATGTACTAAAATTGAAATAGTAAGGACTTTATAATCAGAATTCATAAGAACCTTTTTAAAAAGTAAAAATTAGATAATATTTATTGCACAAAAAGAATGCGAGGGCTTGCAGACCATCAACTAACGCAAGTACATACGGGTCCAGTGAAACGAAAATAAAAAATTGAATCGCGTTTATTGGGCGCAACGAATCACATAACGGAGTGAAATAAAAAATGAAATCGGGTAACAAAGTATTATCGATGAAGAAATGTGATGATTTAATATATTAATCTAATGTTTAAGACGCATTGTACAATTGTATAGACTAGATTAAGACTAGGTGTTAGTTTATGGTCTGATTGATTAAAGACGGGGCGCGCCTTACCCTTTACTTTCGACATGTGACTTCGACAAAGCCAAAGGATATTTTTCCTCTTTGTATACTTTTCCGTTTTTACTTTACATTCGAAAAAAAAACAACAAAAAAATTGCAAAAAACGAACATACAAACAAAAAAAATCCGAAATCAATTCCCTGTACTTTTATCTCTCGTCAAAATAATCTCGCTATACTGTTGTCATCGCGTCAGGTCGTCGCACGATTATCAACTTGCTGTTTAGCCTAGACATATTCTGTAATAGATACATAACAATGGTAAAGTCGATGCAAGTTTATGCTCGCCGGAAAATGCGCTTGTCATTCTAATCACGAATACGTATTTTTTTTCCTTTTCACCGATTGACTGTTAAAATCATTGTACACGGATGCTCACGAAATAAGAAACTAATATGCAGACCACTGGTCGGTAGAAAAAAATGATTCTCAAAAAGATTTGCAAAAAAAGAAATAATTAAATGAATGCGATCTGTTTAATGAGCGAGATGAAAGAGCGGCGGTTTATTGTATAAGCCTGCATGGACTTTTAGCATCGAAATTTTCAAAAGAAAATTCCTTAATTGTAGTAGCGACGCTTACAATGTGCTGGGGAATTCAAGCGGGTCTTCCTCGAGCTGTTTCGAGCACATTTATTTGCCATTTTTATGTATGTTATGTATTATAAATTTTTAAAACATGATTTAATGGAAAGAAAGTTATTAAATTCTCATTTCAATGATATTTTTTTTTAAATTTTTTAAGAAGAAGAAGAAAAAAGAACAATGCAAAACGAACACGAGAAAGTCAGAGAAAAGTAACGATTAATTAATTAAAACCTAACTCTCCTAGTATATATGTCCGACTCGTCAAGAAGTCGGACTTGCTCGCTGTGATAAAAACATGTGTGCTTATAATTAGTATGAAACTGAAAACATTAAATAAAAAACATTTATTGAGTAAGGTGAATCCAGTGTCGAAATATTTGGTTTTACGCCCGTACCCTCTTATCAATGATCTTATATTTGTAATTTAAATAAATCATGCGACCTCTGGTGGAGAACCCTTA
Source organism: Sycophila sp. Sp_5 (assembly GCA_018906775.1). Taxonomy (NCBI): domain Eukaryota; kingdom Metazoa; phylum Arthropoda; class Insecta; order Hymenoptera; family Eurytomidae; genus Sycophila; species Sycophila sp. Sp_5. Next base: position 1,764,178 of record JACCID010000036.1, read on the forward strand.
CACCGACTATCTTTGATATATATAGGTATATTATTAATAAAATGTAATTTCATCAGTTCGATAATTGTTTATAGTAAAATTTCACTTATGCCACTGCTTTCGCAATGTTAATTTTTTTTGTTAAAAGTCGCAATTAATATTTAATATTATTATTGATATTTTGTACGCTTTTAATGCATTTGAATAAATAACAGGGGTCTATGTACGTATATATATCGCGGTTGTAAAAAATTGTTGGAAAGTTAAATTCCAGCTTTACCGAGCTACTGCTGTTTCCAAGTGCTAGTCAAAAGCCAATCAAAGTGCGGCGTGTAACACAGCAGTCTTGCGTAACCGCGCAATTGATAATTTTTTAACAATTGTTATCTAAGCATACTGAATCCATTTTTTTTTCAGACTTGTGATAATTTCTTTTTTAATAAAACATTTTTTTACACGATAAATTGTGATATCAAATTATTATGTCTATCGATCAGATTTTGTATAAGTGTGTTTTTAATGGAGATATCTTTATTTATAAAAAATTGTTGTATCGTTTACATGGAAAAATGAATTTAACAGATGTATTTATTTGTGTTGGATTAAACAAATGTTTACTTATATTATTGAATTTATAATTATAGTTATCCCGTAAACGTAAGTGAGAAGTTGATATTGAATGTTAAATTTATTGTTGATTGAATTAAAAAAAGTTGTAAATATGACATTTCTTTCGTACTTTTAATTTTACATACGAGGATTTTTATATTATTTTATTTGAAAATGGTTTATGATGTATGTTTATTAATATAAATGGCAAACATAAATTACAATCTGAAAACCAGGTATAAAGTTTTAAATTGTTATGTTAACACAATGAAAAAGAAACGTACTTGTATTTCTTACTTAAGTTGCAAATTAAAGAAAAAAAAAGTTGTTTTAGTCAATGTTTTTATATTAAATCAAGTAACCAATTAATAATTTCCATAAAACTAATATATATTTTGTATTAAAAAATATACATCTATTTTTTTATTTTCAAATCTCGATACGTGGCAAGCGTGCAGTATCGCCAACACTAACAAAAGTCATGCAGGTCTACCAACGCGAAAACGAATGGCGCGTCGACGCTACTGGACAGTGTGCAGTCAGTCAGTCCCTGCAGGCATAAGCATAGGATGCAGTTCGGCCATTGGTAGTGTAATTTGTAGGTTAGTTTGTATCAGCGGGCTCGTTGCGACTACCCAGATCAACCCAGATCCACAATTAGGCACGCGGAAAATGGCAGACTACGCGCACGAGACACAACAAATCCGGCGTTGAAAGTCTGTGAAGTACTCAACGTGCAGAGCCGATAAGCACCCGGAGTTTATCACCTGGAGGCCGCCGGTTCGGTGTGCGAATCCATGAATCAGAAGGTCCGGCCGGGAGCAGGATCAATTTTTACGGAGCAGTCATGAAGGAGCCGTGGAGGGCCGAGCAACTCGAGGCCCAGCTCGAGGCCGCTAAGGATGACCTAAGGGTTGTCGATAAGAATATTAGGAAGATACTGGGCAGGGATGTCCCCGAGGGAGAGAACGGCACGGTGCCCACTCCGCTAAGGTACGCTTTTTTATTTTTCTTCCTCGGAGAAGAGTTCGATGCGACATCTTTAATGTTGACCGTGCGGTACTTAACCTCTAATTTTATGAGGATTATATTAGATAATTGTTTTTATTGCAATTACTATTGTTTATACGCGGTCATTATGTTCTTTTTTTTACTCGAACTCACTCAATTGAATTTTGTTCAGATTTTTCTGCCATTCGCTGTAACTTCTGTACATTAATTTGTGCATTTTTAGTTCAATTGAATTATGTATGTTTATGGTTTTGTAATCAAGAAAAGAAAAAAAAGTTCATTTGCATGAGTGTTATTTCTGTGACATATGTATTGCAAAATAAAAGAAACAAATGTATCATTTGAGTTTTTATGTTTAATTTGAATAATACAGTATTACTTGTTTTTCTTTTAGACTAAATCAAAAGAGGCCTTTGCAAGAGGACAGAAGAAGACAAGTTCCAGAATTTCAAAATAATGATTTTGGTCTTAAAAGGAGGAGACCTAGCGGAATAGGAGGAGGTGGAAATAACACTGAACCAAAAACTGTATTTAGTCGACTTAGTGCTAGAGTTCCATCAACTGCTGACGACAGTGGTGATGAAGATGATAATGCATTTAAAGTGAGTCTTATTATATGTAAATTTATCTGACTCAATAAAAAGATTAGGTATTAATAATATTGCACTTTATCCACAGCCTGCAGTGTCTTCTCGCGTCATAGCCACGCCTAGAGAAATTCCTTCTAGGCAAGATGTTATACGCCGGGAAAGTACAGATGAAAGAAGTAGGCAGAGGAACAAACGTATGTTTGGTGCACTTTTAGGTACTTTGCAAAAATTTAGGCAGGAAGAAACAAAACTAAAAGCAAAGGTTAGTTATACATTTTTAGATTTGAAAGAAATTTATATCTTTTTATATAACGTAATAAATTTATAACATATTACAGGAAGATAAAAAAGCAGAAGTGGAGGCCAGAGTGGAGGAAGCAAAACGAAAGGAAAGAGAGGAATTAAAAAAAGAAAGGCAACAGTTGTTTATGAATAGAAAACTACAAGCAGCTCAAGTGAAAGCTCTTGAAGCAAAACTAAATAGAAGTCGACAATTCCAGGATTGGCGTAGTGCACAAATTCCACTTCTGAATTTCATAAAAACAAAAACACATCCACCTATATATTATTTACCAAAGCGGAGTACACCAGAAACTGATACATTGCTTCAAGAATCTTCAAAAGAACTTAAAGGTTTGTTGAGAAATTATTACATTAAATAACTGTTATTTTACATTTCTAACTGTATTATAAAATCTTTTTTATTGCAGCGGAAATTGATAGGAGAGAAAAAATATTGGTTGATGATCTTGAAATAATACAAATCCAGGTTGGTCTGGGTAAGGGTCGGCAAGACAAAAATATGTCTATTTCAGATAATCAAGATCAATCATTAACGGAGGAACCTGAGGAGGAGGAGAATCGGGACCCGAATCCCGAAAAAAATGGGGATGTTGAGATGGACCACGAGTCAGAGCTCGATCGATCGTCGAATCATGACAATGATACCAAAAATGAAAAAGAAGTGCGTTTAAAGCAAGAAAATTCTGACAAAGAAATGAACTCCGATAAAGAGATGGGCTTCGACAAGGGGGTAAACTTTGATAAGGAGATGCACTCCGACAAGGAAAATTCAGATAAAGAGAATACGGATAAGGAGAGTTCCGACAAAGAAGACGATATTGACAACTCGATGCATGAGGGGAAGGTGGAGATTAAATCGGAGGAAATTAATGACTAGCGTTTGTTATAAATTTTTTACATTGTAAATAAAAGTAGCAATCGCGTGTGTGCAAGTTATTGAAGAAGATCGAAAGAGTATGAACGGTCGGCGTATGCTTTGTACTCGCGAATCTCGGCCGTACCTCGTCGAACTCCGCACAGTTATAAGTTTTTGAAACATTTTTATTAGTCAGAGAACAATCAAGTATTTAAGTGTAAGTCCGACAGTAGATTTTTCGCGACGCGCGCGAAAAGTTTTAGGCTATTCTTTAGGATTTCATTTCACGAGAGACAATTTAAGATGTAAATTTACTTTCTTTAATGTTTCACTTGTTTTCCATTGGAAATCAAGCACATCAAGCGTCCATCGACGCGAATGATTTGCCTATAACTAAATGTTTCTAAGTCTTCAATGTAAAAAAAAACTTCGTCCTTAGATTGTACCTATCGCCACAGATTTATAATTATATTCATTTGAAGTCAAAAAAGTGCATATATGTATGTATGGAAAAAAGGAAGAAAAGAAACCGGCATAATTTTTCATTTAATTTAGTCGCTAACGTGTACACCGTTCGACTTCACCGAAAAGGCTAGATCTAACTAATTGTATAATAAATGGAATAAAACTGAAAAAACCAATTTCATATAGATCACTAGCATAATCAAAGCCAAAAGAGTCGTCTGTAAATAATCGAACGCTTCATCGGTCTGAGCTTCAAAGAGGAATAATTTATAAGCAAACGAGAGATGAGCAGAGGCACAAAATCGCATTCACCGCGAAGGACAATCCGACCCTCGAGAGACCAAGCAACGGAATCACAACAACGGGCCGTTCACGCTGGCTGGCCGGACGCTCTGAAGGGGCTCAGTGTTGCGCGAATAAATAAAAAAAAAAGAGGGACAGGCGCCATGCGCGCTTGAACTTTAGTCGCGAGCCATTAGGCCGCTTCGCCATATTACGCGGCCAGCTCACGGAGAGTCCGCTTCTCTCTTGCTCTCGTACTCCTTCTTGCCCTGAACCCGGAGGTCTATGCGTCATCGGGCGTATTTTCATACCCGACTTGCTGCCGCGCGAGGAGAAAATTCCACGCGCTCGCGGATTTTCCACGCCCGCGGTTCATAAGGGCGTGGCGCGCGAACTGCACCGTCCCGGAGATTTTATTGGTCTTATAGGACTACCTATTAGATTTGTGCTTTCTTTCGATTATCCTTCGCGAACACTCATTTAATTCGGCGACATTCTTGTGCATTTTAATAAATTGTAAAACGTTGCTTTATTCACCCAATGCTTAATTTCATATTGTTTATACGAATGAAAATTTATTTCGCGGTTGCTTATACGAGTAAATTCTTGAGTAAGATTAACGAACAGTATATATGAGATTTTTCGGATTTATTATACAAACAAATTATTGTTTAAAAATATTTACTTTATTGATGTCGATGATTCCAAGGAAGATGAAATAAATTTAATTATGGACTGAAAGTTTCTTCTGTTTTATTTTACCTTACTAAAACCCTGCTGGATAATTAAGGAGTCATTCCTTAAAATATGATCAATTCTATTTTAATTTAACATATTCTGGGCAATAACTCTTAAATTTTCCGGCAAGGTAAGTTGTTAAAAAATTTATATATACTTTTAAAGTTTTCTTGAGTTCCAGCTGTGGTATTTTAATGTCTCCATTGAAAAAATTGTAACATAAGCTTAAAAAACACGAACGAAGAACAATTTTACTGTAGAATAAAATAGTGTAAAAATTATTCAATGCACATATATTAAAATGGTACAAAAAAATTATAACATTTTATAAAAATAACTGGTCTGGTTAATAATTGCCGTATAAATGGATCGTATTTTAATGTAAACTATTTAACAATGTCTTTCGAGAAAAATATTCACGTATCAATCGACGGGAACGACAAGACAACAATATACACCTCATCAATCCCCAAAAAGGAAATAAAAGAAAAGGATTTAGCCGCCGACAGCGGGAAAAAATCCGAGAAGGCGCGATTCCCAAAATCCCCGCGCACCCGCAGTGCAAAAAGAAGTGAATGAACCTCGAGCTGTACCGTCGCCTGAAAATAGACTTTAGGTAAAAGAAGCAGTACAGAGCGAAGGGGCCCGTGGCGGGCGCTCGCCAAACGAGCGCGCGCGGACCGGCGATATCGGCGTCGCTTTTATTGGGCGAAAAGCGAGGCGCGCGGCGCACACGTCGGGGCCCTGTAAATTTAGAAAGGCGCGCCGGGCGCGCGGCCAGATAATTCCCCGCTCCGCGGGCTGCGACGGCCTTTGCTCATTTCATACCCAATATACCATAAAGCCCGAGGGAGCCGCGGCTTCAATTGCCGATTCTCCCCGCGAGAGGCGGGCAACGGGGCGATAAGCGACCGGGGCTCGTTTCCCGTCGCGCCTCGTTTTCGGGAAACGAGCTGCGGACTCCGAGGCACACGCTTGTCGTCGCTGCGCGGCACCATTTGCGTCTCACATGTGCTGTGCAGCATTGCGATTTATCTTTCTCCCTTTTTTCCTCTATTCTTTTCGCTCCTTATGCAATGTTGTTTAGACTCGCCGTGATTTTTGTCCTCCTGCTTGCTATATTGTCATCCTGAACGCGCAATGCACACGTTTCCTATTTTTTTTTGTTTACGGATCGATATACGCAGTTTATCCTATAAAAATTGAGATTAACAATGAAAAAAGAGAGGTAATGATGAAAATCCGTCATTCCGTCATTTTAAAATGAAATCGTGCGGTGAAATACTGTTCATAAAGAAATTTTAACGATTTTTTAATATCTTAAAGTTTTACACAGATACTTAATTTACTATTCATCTTTTTTACTCGTAGGTGCAAATTCTATATTTTGGCAGATTTACGATTTTTTTTTAATTTAATATCCCCCATAAATACACGGAGAGAAAAGTCTAGTAAAAATTACTATACTATTTCGTAATGCAGGGAAAAACTCGAGAAATAAAAATTTTTACTAAAAACGTAAGTCCAGCACCCTTTACTATATTTTCTATTAAAATGTTTGATCTGTCGAATCTGTTCCTGCATTACGAAATAGTATAGTAATTTTTTATTAGACTTTTTTCTCCGTGTATAAACTATTATATTCATCATTGAATTATGTGTCTTTAAATGCAGACAACATATAAGAAACCATTTAAAAATTAATAAATTTATAGTATAATTATTTTTAATTATCTATTAGTTATAATTTTCTTTATATATCAAAATGTACGAAAAATTGTATGCACTTTGAAACAGAAATATTTTATCTTTATCCGCCTCAATTTTTCTTAAATGCGAGCCGAGATGAAAATCATAATTTCGATGATTGATTGTCTTTATATTATAATTTTGGACTCGACCGTGCTGGGCGTGCCAAGAGCATGCGATTCAAATTTCTGCGCGAGGAAGTACGAAAATTAAATTCGCCGCTCGATTTAATTGACTGTGAAATTAATACGTAATTTATTTAAGAAACTCTGACGCGCGCAGCCTCCATCGAGAGCGTTATACATTATATATAATTTGACCTGCGACTTTTTAAATAAATAAACAAACATTTCAAAAACGATCTCGCAAAAATACACTTTTGTAATAAATATATTTACGAGGAAAATTTACGGCGGCCTCTAGCAGAAGCGTCCGCTTAGATTAATAGCAACGATGGCTTGACTTATTACATGGCAGTTGATATTATAACGGCAGCAGGGAAGAATTTGCACTTTGGCGATCAGGCGCGGCCGCGTGTAGCAAAGCAGAATGGAAACGGCCGCGGCTGCCAAAACGCCCCTTTGGAATATTCTCTTCCGTCGCAGCGCTAATGCAAAAGAACATTGAAAATGATACATTTTGGCATCCGACAAATTTGCCCGGCTCCGCTTTACGGCTCCGTTGCGCGGCCGCGTAACTACAATATAACTTTTACGGCGCGGTATAGGACGCGCTCCGCCCGATTCTTTGTTGCGGCGCGCCAATTTATGCATATATCAGACGCGCTCGTTGTTCGACGTCCAATGAATCATTCAAGCGAAGACAGGTAGCGCGATATTTTTGGGAGAGAAGCGTAGAGAGGGGCAATATGTTTTCCCGCGCGCGGCCGACAACAAAACAGCTGCGGCGGCGTATTCATCGTTGGCAAGATTGACGACGGGGCATTTGTATTAAGACTAGATTTTCGCGAGCAGTCGGCGCTCTTCTATTAGCGCGCAATCGTAAATCGGAATTTTTGCGAGCTCCCGGGGAGGAGGAGTTGAAATTTCGAAAAGACCGTCTGACCGTATCTGGGGATTATCTACTTGCGCGTTTTCTGATCTTTCGTTTTCGTATAAATGCCTCGTTGTTTTTAATTATATAAATGAAGTTATGCGGATGAAAAGTGATTGACAATGTTTATAAATAAAGAATTTGTTTATATATACTTGCTTTATTTATAAATTTTTAAAAAACAGAAATTATATTCATTCAGATATAATCGCAAATTTCTTGTAGAATCTGTAACTTTTATTCTGTAGTGCAAATGTCGAATGTGCATACTCATAAAAATGGATTCTTAGACTTAGTAGACAAACCCACTTAAACGTTATCTACTTAATATATATATAAAAAGAAATATATTAAATTGAAGAATACGTCTGCATTTTATATTAATAATATAAATAAATATGTTAATTATTGTCTGCTTAATATTTTAGAGACTTTTGATTTCTTCAATTCTTTTAATATTTTTATGATGTTAATAATATTATGCTATTTATAATTGGAATATACGATAATTTACTTATTTGAAGAAAAAATTGATACATTTTATAAGCAAATTAATCGTAGATGACGGTCAGCTTATCCACGGCATAAATCGGTAGATTTTCCAATGCTGTTTAGTGAATTCTTCTATAAATTTTCGATTATCCATGTCATCATAATGAGGCAAACAGTATTTACTTATACATATATACATGTATACATATTATCTAAAGTTGAATTAGTGAGAAACTACCATAATCAGTGAATTTTCACTGAAAATTAGTGGAAAGCTTCACGATTTAGGCATCAGTGGAGCATCTTTCACTAATTTTAGTATAAAGTTTCACTAATTCAATTTTAGAAGTTATACCCACTATACAGGAACAAAAATAAAAAAACCTTGGTATCAACATACTAAAAATAGTAACTTCACCTCGGCATTGGAGCTGAAAAAAAAATTTTATTGTACATATAGGTACCGATCAGCCATTTCGACAGTCGCGAGAGGCCCAATCGACCCGGCGAAATTCATCGGTCATGCCAGCGTATAGAAGCAGCGTTGTCGGTGCACCTGTCGAGCGAGCGGGGGCGAGGGCGTGGATGAGCGCGCGCTGCACGGCGCATGAACGCGTCCAATGGTCCGTACCGGCGTAGAACCGCCTCGGCGGCCGGCTCGGCCACACCTCCTCGCGGCCGATGCTCCCCCACCAGACTCGGCGCGGGATGCTCCTCCGGCCCGTTACGAGCGAATGAGACGCATTTCCCTCTCTTTCTCGCGACGGCGGAACACTCAAGGGATTCTCTCTCACCTTGTCTCGCGGCGCGTCCCGCAAGCTCTCCGATCGATATCGATTTTCGATCCAGATTTCAGAAATTACGGTGGTTGTGTTGGGTTTTTTTTTTAAAAGACAGGATAAACAAAAAAAAAGGAAGTATAGTTCTTACCGTTTCATAAACATACGAGAAAGTAAAAATGATTTGGAAAATTAGTATAAAAAATTAACATTTCTTAAGGCAGATTTTACTGTATAACAGAAAAATAGATTTGGCATTTTTAAAGCAGATCTTGCTTTACAAAAAAGTAGATTTAGCATTTCTGTAATAGGAGATTGTATAGTGAAAATTCGGAAAGTTAAATTAACTTTCAATTTCGCAGTTAGATCTACGGTGTAAAAAGTATTTTCTTATTGTCCAGTTGCGTATATTATATAGATATCGTTTAGACAACGATCGGTAAGTGTGATAAGACATTGGGAACGAACGATCTGCATCACGCATGGTTTATACATAAGAAATTATACTGCGAAAAGTTCTACCCCAGCAATATTTTATATTTATTATTATATTGATTGTTTTTGTGAGAGAAGAAGTGCGCTTTTTTTTACGGTGAAAGAAACTGATCTTTTAGATTTACAAAAATACTCGATCATATATGCTGTTATAAAAATCGATGAAATTTTTTATTACACATTAATTTTACATAATTTTCTATTATTGAAGCGTTTAAAAAATCGCAAGTTTTAGCTTTATACGTATATTTATAGAACAACAATTTGGAAATTGGCATGAAGCTTAAGTGTCAAAAGTCAAGATCAAACGACGGATATATGCATTTACATGGTAGTTTATTGCCTTTTATTATATATATACATCAGTTAAAATATTTTTTTCTTCATTTCGGTGCGCCGAACTTATGCTCATGCAATAAATAATTTATTTGCGCATTTATATAAATGTAAGTAAATATTTAAATCCATCCACCGATTCAAAAAAAAAAAATTTAAAAGACCCAAAGTACATACGAACTCACAATTTACAAGTGTTTAGAATTAAAAATATACATGAAAAGCCATTCCGCTCGATGTACCAATATAGGAAGCATGAGTGCAAACTGCACACATATTGGCATAATACAGCGCGGTGCTTTGCCGCTCGATAAGCGAGCAATAAAACGTGTCAACGCGCTCTACTCGCCTCCTAATCAATCAATTAAGCCGAGCCGATCGTGTTCGCCCGCTGCACGCATATTGCTTATCCCGCGGCGCGAGCGAAACTCACGCCGACGTCCCATCCGCGCTCCATCGGAGCATTTCGTAAACATAAAACTCGATCCGATCGCGCGCATATATAACTCTCCCTCCGTCTCGCGCTCTCGAAAATTCATAGAGCTTGAAACGGCCGGCGGCGGAGGCGAGCGCCAACGAGAGCGACCGGGAGCGAGGAAGAGAGAGGAAAGAGAGAGAGAGAGAGAGACAGAGGGAGAGCGAGAGAGTGAGAGCGGCAGCGGCGGCGGCGATTGGAAGTGGCCGCAGGCTGAGCCCCTCTCGGAGATTTCTTATTTCTGCTCGGGTAAATCTGTCGTCCCAGTCAGTGAGGCAGAGCAGAGCGAACCGGTCCGCGAAGCGCCTCGCGCCTCTCACGCACGCCCGCCGATCGACGCTCGCGCGCGACTCACCCGGGAGGATTCGCAAGGGAGCGAGAGGAGCGGAGAGAGACGAGGGGTGCAGATCGCGGGGGATGATGCCTCGTTGCGCTCCGACGCGCGCTGATTCGCTTCGCGAGTGAGTTCGCTCGGGGGCTGTGTACTCGTATTGTATTGTCGAGGAGCGTGGAGTACACGCGCGCGCGCGCCTGCACGGATAAGTGGGAGGTGGCGATGGACCGGACGACCGAGAGTGCAGGGGCCAGCTGGGAATAGAACAAAAGGAGGCGATTGCGCTGAGGAATTTCGCGCGGTGCACCGCTCGAATTATTTTTGAAGTCGCGCGGCAGAATGAGCGTTCCGCAGGGAGGCGCCGGGATTTTGCATAAACTCGCCCTCCGCGAATTCGACACCATGGACTCGCTTTTGATGGGTGAGTGCAGAAACAACTTTTTTTTTTCATAGTAATGATATATATTTGTTGGAGATGGTGCGTACTTGGGTGTAAGATGATAAGTCTTTTTTAATTATAATTAAGATGTAACATATATGTATAGAATATGCTTATATGAATGGTAGTAGCATATGTACATAAAGATGTGATGAGTAGTGGTAAATTGTAAAATGTTTAAGTAAAAGAAAAAGTATAAAGATAATAGTAAATGATGTAAATTTACATCTTGAAGGTTTTAATTTTTTAAATCATTTGTTATTATTAATATTTTTTTAAGAACAAGTGATTCATGCAAATCTAAACTATTTAAATCTTAGGTGAATTTTAAGTAATCTGCATATCCGCCTCATTTAATTAGTGATAGACAATTCAGTTAGAATATGTCAGTATCACATGAAATTGGTGAAGTTACTAAAATTTTACTAAATCGTTAACTTTAATTGACATAACAATACTATTCATACTGTATCAATTTTAAGAAGGAATTTTTTTTAAACAATTTTCATTATAAAGTTACAAAAATTTATCTTTGTAAAATCAAATTCTTATTATGAAATTTATTAAACATTATGCGATGGCTTGAATAAAATCCTGACGATTCTGATAAAATAATACTTCATGTTCAAACCGTTACGAAACTCTCTATAAATCTGAAAATGTGAAATTCACATAGAAAATATATGTCACTATTCGCATTTTAGGATTTAGAGAGAATGAAACGTAAATTAAGGCATAAAATAAAAGGAACACAAGTCGCACGTACACCCACAATTTTCAATCTTAAAAAAAAGAAGCCCCATAAGCAGCTGATAACATCCTCAGCCATCAGTGATCACGCGTTTGTGCACACAAGCGGCAGCTGCGCGCGTCTACCTACATCCGCGACGGGATAAAGTCGAAAAACCGCGGCGGCTCGGAAGAGGCACGCAAAGCGAACGAGCGCCTCGGAGCTTCCGTACGCGCGTTCATTAGCGTCAATTAGCAGCGTTTGTCCGGATAAATAAATAGTCGGTCCTTCTTCCGAGCAAAAAAAAAAGGGGTGCCCAAACGCGCACCGGTCGGCCCGTTGACAAAGGACGTTGCTCAAACAGGCGCGCGGCGGTCGACTTTTCCACGCCGTTTCCGCGTGCGTGTATACCCCGAAAAGGGGCGCCCCTCAGCGTAATCCGTACAAATAGTACAAATTCGTTCGCTACCGATTTTTTCCACAAACGGAGACTGGCGCCCGGACGCTTTGCTCCGACCACATTGTCTTTTCTACATATGTTTGCCTTGGGATTGTCGTTGTTCGACGAGGGATTAGTTGGAAATGTCGTAGGTCTTCGGTAGTTAATTACCACGGCAGTAAAAATATAAGCGACTGAAAAGGTATATTTGTGCTTGGCGAAGTAAACGATAAACATGCAAATACGAATAATGTTTTAAATATACATAAACAGAAAATATTAGAAAAAAGTCTCCTAATTTTGTTTAAAAGAAAATAAAATTTTTCAATAGTTATGTACAATTGTGATCAAGTAATGTGTAAATCTGCAAGTGATATAACACATTGTAATAATGAACATTTTTTTTAGTTTTTTATGGCCAACTGATTATCGTTTTGAATAGCTGATATCTCTTTTATTCAAACGATAATAAAGTTATCTCTGACTTTATTATTTTCAAAAATACCATTTAAAAGAAATTCATGAATTAAAGCAGTGTTATCGATCATTTTTACGCAACAGAAGTATCTATAAAACAAAAATATCAAGAATAATGCGACCTGCACCAGTAAGAAAGTAAACCTACACGGAGAGAAATGTTATAATAAAAAGAACAGTGTGATATACTCAACCTATGAAAATCTTTACTATAAATAATACTAAAAATTCCTATGTACATCATAGAAATTTCTATTATGTAAATATCAATTTCTATTATGTAAATAGCAATTTTTTCTATGTACATAGCAAGTTTTAGTACGTTTTGTAGTAAAAATCATCATAGATCGAATATGTCCTATTGTTCCTACGGAATATAGTAATTTTTACCACAACAATTCTCTCCGTGTCTCTACAAAGCCTCACATCGTCAAAATGAAAAGGCAACGCGTATAAAAAAAATGAAAAATTACACGCAGCTGAACCTTGCCATCGGGAGCCAATCACGAAAACTCAATAACCCGGCAAATAAAGGCAAAGCGAGGCTCGTTAAAGACCGAGCGAGATACGCTAACGCGCCGGTCGGCCGCGTCTGCGCGTAAAAACGGGCGAGCGCAAAAGCGACCGCCCACGCTTCTGCCGGGCTAATGGAGGCGACGGGCATCAATCTTGGCCCTTAACGCGAGCACACGCGCACTTGGGCGTCAAGCGGCCCGCAGCAAGAGGCTCGATTGCGCGTGCACGAGGCAATTAGGCCTCCTCGGTGCGCACCGGCGCGGCGCGGCTCCGGCCCCGACGCCGAGGGATCCTCCGGGGAACGCGATGCGGGCGATCCGGACTCACGCCCACTTGCGCGCGGGAATGCAACGAGGGTCTCTCGGAATTTCGAGGGTTTGCGTGACGTTTGCTAGGGTTGCTTTTATTTTACGGTGTGCAATTATAATAATACGGAAACGTTTAATTGACGAGTTGAAATGTGTACCCTGATGGAAAATTTAGGAGGTATTGGCCAGAATATGTGAAACTAAGGTACAATTTAATATAATTTAAATTAAACAGAAATTTAATATAAAAATTAAAATACAATTTAATATATTCTGAACAATTATATATAGCTCCTAAATTTTCTGGCAGGGTACTGATAATAATAAATAATGAATTTGAATGAAGTTTATTATAATAAAGCTTATAATAATAAAGAAAAAACTATTATTTATCGAGTATACGATCAAATGTAAAAAATGTATAAGGATTTTACTTACCCCATATTTTTTAATTTTAATGAATATAAAATCGCGTTTTCAACACGAAGGAAGAGATTGCGTCATTTGATTTTATATAATTTGCTTACTAAAAAATTATTCTGAGAAAATTAACTGTTAATAAAATAGTATTTCATTGCAAAGTATGCGAAAAGAATATTTTATTGCAATTTAAGAGCACTTCGTTCACAATTGTGTAAAAGTTTATTAAGACAGTTATACGCAGTATTACTTAAAAAATTGATAGTTGATTATAATTATCCAATATTTAATGTTTGGCCGAATTTTGCCACTTCGACTCCACGTATCTGTAAACAATTTTTTCCTACTCGTTTGAGCTTTAAATCGTCAATGAAATAAATGTATTTTCATATCTTCGCTGGAAATATAAAATCTTGTTTCCCATAAAGCAATTCAATATACAATCATTTCTTTAATACTCTGTGAATGATAAAAGACTAATTTGAAAAATGTGAATAGAATGTATTGAAAAAAGATACCATAAAAACTAATTCCAGTAGCTGCATTTATTTTTATATTAGATATAATACAGTATATAGAACTACTAAAAATGTGTGGGAGGACATAAAAAAATTCTCGTGTACTTGCATTTCAATTTGTCAGCCACTTTAACAGAAACTTCCTAAGCACCGCTTCGTTAGAAAACGTATTAAAAAAAATGAAGAAACCCACAGTAAGCGCAACAAGCGACACTCCACTGGAATACCGAACGGCCCCACCTCCCGTCACATCAATCGCGCCCGCGCCCCTCGGAAAACTCAGAAAGCCAATTATACAGATCTTTATAACTATTACACACTTTCCCGTCGGATGCAGCAATCCCTTTACGGAAGTGGAATGAAATAAAAAAAAAGCGCGCTCGTCGTATAGTGCACAATCGCTAGCTTTCTGCCCGTCGACTTAAACACGTGTATTACAAGCGCGTAAAGCGAGAGGCCGCGGTCGGGGCTCTTTGATCTCGGCCATTCATCACCCCCGCGCGAGAAAAAGTCTAATAATACACGCGGGTATATATACCGCGGGGACCTCCTTTTTTTCCCCCGGACGGCGAGAAGGAACGGCCGCCCGACTCTCGCGTCGCATGTGCATCCAGCGTCGCGATTTTTTTTTCTCCCTTTTTTTTTCGGAAGCGGTGCGCTTGATGGCCGACCCCGCGTGGACTCGCCTTTCGCGGAACTTCGGTGAGAATTTGCTAGCGTCGGCTCTCGTGGATTCGATGATTAGTTACGTGAGAAGAGGAGGATAAATATTAGTTCGGGATGTTTTGGTCCCTTATTTTTTGCAAAAAAAGTTCTTTCGGAGCCGGGGAGATATGCACATTCGCTTGGATGAAGACAAAACGACTAGTCATTCGAGTGAATTTATTATCGTAAATAAGTCTGTACGAAAGATACTACTGTACATACTACTATATATACGCTTTACATATTGCAGACTTAAAATACGCAAATAAATTTTATAAGAACTTTTTATAAAACGTTTCCTTTGATCACTTAACATATTTCACAAGTATACTGAAAAAAATTACTTCTACTTTTTACCCAGTAGATGTACCTATATGAAATTAGAACTATTATTTAAAGTATATTTTTTTATATTTGTAGAAAGAACAATATCGGTCCTAATAAGGAGAATTTTCTTTTTCCAAAAAGAGATTCTATACATTTTAAGAAAAAGTAGGTTCTTATACCTTCCTTGAAGTAATTTTAAATGTTAAAATAAAGTTGACATTACTTTTCAATTAAGCTATTATTCTTACTGATAAATATAAATAAGAATTAATGTTAATTTTATGTTGATTTCGCCAAGCGGATTTTCCTTTTTCCTATAGTCTAGTAGATATCACTATTGCGAAACAGTAAGAACTACTTATCTTTTTTTTCGGCGTATAAACAGAAATAACTTCCTTTTTTACCCAAATTTTGTAACAAACTAGAAATTATGAAATATGTTACTTATTAATAGACTGCATGAACATAAATTGATAAACTTCTACCGACCTAAAAAGATGGCGAAAAATCAACAAAACGATTGAGCGCGAGCAGCCAGAAAATATTAAAACAATTCTGGCGGCTCGATTAGCCCGGGATAAACTGTAATATCGCGCGCAAATGCGGCACGCAACGGAGCTGCCCGAGCGGCAGTTAATCTCGTTAAAATAACAGGCACAGGCGTGAAAGGCGAAGAGGCCCGTCGTCGTTTGGACAAGCCCGACGGATTCGTGTCTAAACACTCGCGACCGCCAAGCTCGTCTTAAAAACTTGATGTACGCTCATACGTCTCGGCCAAGTGAGGAGCGTCGCGTGCCGGGATAAGTACTCGCTGAAAGGGTCGCGCTCGACGCTCCACCGATCGCCCCGGGCCCGACGTGGATTGATGCTCCCGCTACTTTTCATTTGTCAGGGGCTTACGAGGCCGGATTTTTGAGTAATTTCAGCGGTTACTTTTTTTTAAGGTGATTATTTAGCTCCCTCGGATTTCTAAGATGAGCTTTTTGTCGTTTGTTGCGCGCGAGTGACTGATTAGGCGTTCATTTACGTTATACGAGTGACTTTTTATTATTTTATTTATTTAACCATAAAAAAAAATTACTTATAGTAAATTACTATCGAGATATAAAACGTAATTATCTGTACATAGGCTGGTATAAAAAAATTTACTAACTATAACTTAATAATCAAGAATACAATGTATAGTGTTGCACCCAGAAATAGATTTACAAAGTTAAATGAAATAAAACAATAAAACATTTTAATAAAATCAATATTATTAATTATATAAAATATTTTTATGTAGATATAATAAATATTTTATCTGTTTCCTAGTAGTAACTTTTGCTTAAGTGTAAACATTTTAAAGTGTTAAAAGTTTCATAAACGTATTTTTATAAATATGTTTATTTCGAAGTTTTTAAATAAGATATTAAATATTCATACGTAAATAAAGTTCAATTATGCGTTTAAAGAGACAGACATTTGTTTTTGAGTAAATTGCACGTGCGCACAAGATAGTTTTTAATAACAAAAAATGTTTGAGAAACTCATGAAGAAACAATTGTTGTTAACAATATACTTTGCGGTTTCTATTTCATTTAACGAGGTAAAATACTAATTCCTATGCTAAATTAACAAAATAAAATTTAAAATACTTTTTACATATACATCTTCGTATAGTCTATATATCATATCAATACAATTCGTTCATAAAACAAAAAAAAAGCATTACTGAAAGCCGATGCCAATCGACGACTAACCAGAACGCTTTCAATAGAGCTTCATTTCAGCGAAGCAACTCGACGATCAGAGCCGACGATCGCACCGCGGAAATTAAAAATCGTCGCTCATTTCCTCCCGTCGCAGCACAGAGGCGCACCTACATAACGCGTTCGCGCGGGCGCCTCGGCCCATTTGCCGGGGCCGTTAAAGTGCGCGATTCAGCCGCCCTTCTGAAGCCTCCCAAAAAAAAGGTCGCGAGTCTCGGAGGAAATATACAAGACGCGGCGATTGGCGGGCGCAAAAACGCGCCTCCTCGCGCGAGATCTTCCGAGAAACGGCCAGACTGCCGGGCGCTGCACCACGAGAGAAGCGCAAAATTTATATCGCCGCGAGGAGTTCGCTCTGGCCTTATTGTGACGAGGGCCCCGTCGGCTTTATTTCGCCGAATGACGGACGGCTCCGGAGCTTTCTTGGCTGTCGATTTTTCGCCGGAGCCGCTGGACTTTAATGAAAATTAATGACGCCGGCGGGTGGCTTCATTGAGTCGTTAAGGGAAGCCTACCCGGGAGATAGAGGTGCCGTTCAGGAGTTTCTTTGCTCTGCTTTGGAGAACCGGGATTTAGTCGCGGCGAGATGAGTGTCGTTACTTTGTCATGGATTTTCCGGAAGAGCCGATTATTTGATCGTGCATGTTTTATCTACGTAAATTGATTTGTGTATTAATTTTTACGGATATAGAGATATGACATTTCTTTTTGTGATGATTCAATGTGATCTCCGAATATAAATCAGATTAAAAACACAATAATTTAACAGAAAAAATACATTCAGAGTTGTCGAAATATTTAAATTTACATATAAATCAAAGGTAAATTGATTTAATTTCTTGTATATATAAGTTGATAACTGTCCTTAAACTTTATGTTGCATCATTGAATGGATCATTTGATTTCATGTTTGTCGATTCAATTGTAACGGATAGATTAGCCGCTGCGGCATTCGACAACGTATATAAGATTTTGTCCTGAAGAAGAAAGTGATAAGGCAATCTCGAGCGTTTTTTTTTTTTGGGGAACGCCTTATCGTTCCCTCATTCGTAAAGTTCAATTTTTTTTCCAACATTAATCAGATAAGATACCAGAGTTCATTATACGCTCTTGACTTAACTTGTAACGTTATAAGAATTGATTAATTCGCGCATTAAAATTCCGTCGTTCTATCCGATCGAAATAACAAATACATCGCATTTTCCATTCGGCAATCGAAATACTCCGCGTTAAAAAGAATCGCCAAAGGCAAAGGAACGCACATGAGATCGAGGAAAAATAATAATGACCTGAAAAAATAAAAAAAAAAAGAGGAAAGGGAACCAGTAATTTATTACGTCGCTATCGGTCTTTCGCTTGCATATACATATAAAAGATAACCCTTGGCCCGATTAACTCTGACACGTATATTACGGCACGTTACATGGTTTTACATCGAAGTGGCCTTTCTCTCTCCCTTTTAATTTGACCGAAACCACTTTCCACAGTCTGATAACCCACAACAACAATCGCTTAAGGCAGCCGCCGACATTATACCCTCTATTACAACTCTCCGCGATTTCGCAAATTAAGGAAAAGCCAACCGAATGATGCATTTCGTCCGGTGAAAATCTTTTTCTTATATACAAATAAATAGAAAACAAAAAAAAAATAAAACAGAACGTCAATTTCACACCTGCCGCAGGGTTGTCGGGCGAGCGACGTCCGAAAGTCCGATTACCGGCGGCGATTATTTCTGCCGGGTGCACTGAGCCGCCGGCGCTCTATTTCGGCGTTATTCCATTTCACGCTCGGCCGAACGCCGATATATTATATTCTCGAAAAAGCGACGGCAGCTCGCACGGCAGTTTTGCCCGGATTAATTGACACCTACGTACAAGCGGCTGTGTAATTCCGGCCAGGGTACTCGGATCCATCCGAGATACCCGAGGTGTGCTAGACGTGATTTACGCGGTGGCGGTAATAACTCTCAGCGCGAATTCGCACCGTCGAGCGGTGGTTTTTTTTTTTTTTTTGCCTGGACAGAGTGACTGAAATTTTAAAGTAAAGCTAAGAGGAGCTGTCTATAGTACGGGGACGAATGCACGCGCGTTCAGATTTTGCGCGAGAGCGATAAATAAATTTTATGAAGAGAATGATTTGTTTGCCGTGTAATTTCTGGGGCTGGTCATAGCATATGCCGCGTCACTGAATATTTTGACTTTTATTATTGTACGGTTAATACTTAGCCGTCTGTTATATTTTTTTCAAATTGATATCGTTTACACGCCGTCATACGGAATATAAAAATGTCAAAGCGCGTTTCTTTTTTGGTGGTGGTTCCCCAAGAGTAGGCTTATTCCACTAACGCTATAACTCTCTATAAGTATGGATAAGTCAAATTCACGTACAGCACATCACATAAGCGAATATGCATTCTTATTCGAAGTGAAAAATCTTTCACTTATTTCATATAGGAAAAATATATGATATTAGGAAAAATACATTTTTCATTTCGAATAAGTGTACATTCACTCATTCATATTTACATAGTGAGAAAGATTTTTTTTAATTCATAGCCCTCATTATATTGTGTGCACACATTGATAGAAAAGATTCTTTGACCCAAAGTCTTCGCGTCTTTGAAAAATACTTTTTTCGTGGTATTTGAAATAAAGAAATATGCATGAGCATTAACGAAATTTTTCTTAATACTTAATTAAAGCACGATCATTGTTAAGGACGAAAATCCCGTGGACGTTTTATAACAGTTAATGCACCGTTTCTTTACGTCTAATACATTTGAACTATAAAGGCACGCGGCTATACAAAAATATAAATTAAAGACACTGACTTTGGGTCAAAGTATTTTTTCTATATTATTGCAGAGAGAAAGAAAAAATATAGAAGACTTTTAATCATTTCATCTTCTCGTTTCATTTGCAGACACCAGCGTGAGCGGTCAGCTGAGCCCGCAGCAGCAGCAACAGCAGCAGCAACAGCAGCAGGTGTCTCAGCACCAAACGTCGCAACAAGCCCAGCAACAGCAGCAGCAGCAGCAGCACCAGGGTCCCTCTCCCTCGAGTCAAGCCCAGCAATCTCAGCACCAGCAGCAACAATACGGAGAAGTAAACCAGTTGGGCGGCGTCTTCGTTAACGGGCGACCCCTGCCCAACGCCGTCCGGCTACGCATCGTCGAGCTGGCCCAACTCGGCATCAGACCTTGCGACATATCCCGCCAGCTGCGCGTCAGCCACGGCTGCGTATCCAAGATCCTCGCGCGCTACCACGAGACCGGCAGCATCCTGCCCGGCGCCATCGGCGGCAGCAAACCTCGCGTCACCACCCCCAAAGTCGTCCAGTACATAAAGCAGCTGAAACTCAAGGACCCCGGCATCTTCGCCTGGGAAATTCGCGACCGCCTCCTCTCCGACGGCGTTTGCGACAAGTACAACGTCCCCTCGGTGTCCAGCATCTCCAGGATACTGCGCAACAAAGTGGGCGCCGCGGCTGCCGCTGCGGCGGCGGCTGCTGCGGCCGCGGCCGCCGCCGCCATCCACCACCACCCCCACCACGCCGCCCACCATCACCACCACCATCACCACCACCATTTGTACGCCGCGGCGGCGGCGGCGGGGGCCGCGGCGCTCTGCGCCCCCATGCCGTACCCGCCGACCGCCTACCATCCGCCCGTCGGACCCCATCACCATCATCATCAGAATCCGGCGGCTGGCACCGGAGAGCCTCAGCAGGACGGCGGCGCTGGGCCTGGCACCTTCCGCAGATTCCTTGCCATTGAGGAGGGTGGGTACGAGGCGCGACGTTCCTCCTTTCGTTGCCTTGATTCTTTGTATGACGTCCCGCGTAAAAAAATTTAAGTTATAGAATAAAGTTTACCCGAAGTTCATGTTTCGCGGTCGATGATATGTGAACATGGGCAATGAGAGTAAATAATAAATAATTTTGTAATACTTTATTACAAACTTCAGATGAAGTTTTTCTTAACTTTAAAAGACGTTCACATGACGAACGTTAAAAACAAATAAATGTAAAGAATTATTTTCTATAACTACAGCGGTAATTTATATCCGTTTATATCACGCATCTACAAACTTCTATGAAATATGAGAAGCAAGTTCGGTAAAGTCTCATTGCCCATGTTCATATTAATGACTGCCAAACGTGAACTTTGGGTAAACTTTATCCTAACTTAAATTTTTTTAAGTGGGGTTCTCTTGATTGCCGTTCTCTTTCCTTTGCCTTCATTTATACTATGGATGGCTGTGAGCATGCTGCAAATCAAATATTCACGACTTTTCAATTACTTTTTGTTATTTATAAAAAAAGATTTATAAAAAATTATTTCGCTTAATTAAAATGAAAACGTATTTTTTTAATGCAGCTTAGAGAATGGTGAAAAGGAATTTTTTTTCCGTGAACGTAACTGTTATCAGTCTGCTTTTATCAGTATAAAACAAAGATTTGACTTATTCATAAATTAAAATGGAAAAGAATTTTTTAATTTATATAGTTTAGAGAATGTAGAAAAGGTATTTTCTTAATTTTTCCGTGAATAGAGCTGTTAACAGTCAATTATTTCTTAAACAATCAATTATATTTATATAGCAATTCGTACTCAATTAAAGTACTATCGATTTAATTTAAAAAAAAAAACTAAAATCTTGAAGAAATATTTTATACGACATATATCATACAAACATAACACTGCCAATTATACTAACTTCATTCATTAAATATTTAGTCAGTTTTATCAGCAGAATCTTTTCGGTCCTATACAATTTCTATAAATTATTCGTTAAGTTCCCCTTCAATCAAATCAAAATTTCGGATACACCTTGACCACGAAAAAAAGCTTGAATCATGTATTACCGTTCAAGACGAGGTATACCCCTTTGCTCGTCAAGTGCATTGCTGTCTATTTTATCGCTATAAAAAAAAAAAATAATTAACCTTTCGCACTCTTCTAAAACGAACATCCCATCTCCACTTCAGGCGTCTGCCGTCACGCTGACTGCGTGCCTTGTGACATTTCAGCAGCCGTGCCGAGTTCGCCGGGCTCCTCGTGCAAGCGGCCGATTAACTCTTCGCCGTCGCCGCCGGCGATGCCGCCCGTCGCTGCGAACGCGCCCACCAGCGGCGCCTCGACGACGAGCCTCCACCACTGGCCGAGCTCGCACTCCGTCCACGACATCCTGTCGGGCGCCATTCCCGGCCTCGTGGCCGACAACCTGGCGCGCCACCACCACCTCCATCACCACCATCCGGAGTCGCGCGGCGACCCGCACCTCGACTCCGCCTCGCATCACCACCACCGGCACCAGCAGTATTACGCCTCGCCGCTGTACCACCATCATCCGAGCCACCAGACGCCAGGCGGGGCCGCCGCCGGACACATGCAGACGGGCGACAACTACCACAACAACTGACATTACCGGGGACTTTATGAGAGTGCGAAGATGAGGAAGTGCGGGACGTTTGACGCCGAGTGAGAGGTTCGGGGTATTTGGGTCGATGTGGTGCTGAGAGTCTTCTTTAGAGTGGAGTATTATTGGCTTTTCGCACTGAGTGCGGAGTATGCTTATTATTTACGGCCAGTGATCGTTTAAATCTTGCGAGTGTACAGTGCACGTGTTCATGGCAGTTACAGTGGGTTTCAGTGAATCTGTTATCTTGTCTGTTGCACTATTCGTATGCCAAATTGTTCTAATAAAGTACTGTTTGTTATTGGATCCGTGTGCAGCGTTTTACTTTTGGAGCGTGTGCGGAGAGCGATGCAATTTCGGAAACTTTTTTATAGCTTGAAATTAAATGAATCGGTTTTCCCTGTTTTTTTTTTTTGCTAAAGTGCGTTGATATTTTTTTTAGATCGGTTCGAACTGTAAATATTGTTATTATTATGCTTACGAGACGAATTTAAGAAGTCTTTATTCGATGATCGACGATCTTTAATTTAACCGCTTGCTCTCTAAATATAAATAAGTGAAATTGATAATAAATAAGTTAATATACACTTTACAATGTGACAAGTAGTTCATATGTCGAATAAGTAAACGACTTATCACGTAGAATTACTTATCCGATGTGAATTTCACTAATTCATTTTTAGAGAGTAAGACAGCGCTTTGGTCGATATCGGCGACGCTAAGATCGAGGAGAAACAAAAATAAAGAATTTTGTAATAAAAAGATACTCCTCATTGAAGCATATATAATTTATTAATAATAATTAAATTGTATTTCTTTTGCTGTGTGACTATCATTTGAATTTGTTTGAGTGTTTTGCTTCAGTATACTATTATTCTTTTATTATAATTATTATTATTATTATTATTCTCCAAAAATAGAACCACTTTTTTACAGTATTTCCTATTCTCTTGCGAATGAAACGAGCCGCAGGACAAAAAATTATCCGAACGTAAAATAAATACGCGACTGCGCGCAAAATATATTCGAGCAGTCGTCTTACTTTCGGAACCGTCAAACATTTCAAATTCTATGTAATAGAATTGAGTTCATCGACCAACCAACAATATAAAAAAAAAAACTTGTTTAATAAAATAATTTATACGTTTAAAAAACAGTCTTTGGTACTTCTTTGAACACCCATTCCTTCCTCGAGCGCCGCTCGAAAAAATTCTCGTACAAACTATGTACAATTTATCTTGTTATGTACGAGGGCGAAGCCGAAGTCGAGCAGCCTCCGACGAAATCCGCAACATGGTCCAAGAAACGCGGCGCGGAACGTCGGGGCGAAACCGAGCGAGTCCGCGAACAAAGTAGGTGACGAAAGGGGCTGCCGCGGGCATCGCGCCCGATGGACCAGTGAGCGCGCGGCTAAAATTAGGGTCCGAAAAATCGGAAGCCGCGGAAGAGAGAAGGCCGGTACGCCGATGATCGTACGGCGAAGCTCCGTTCCCGGTTTCTCGGAAGGACTTTTCCGCCGAGCGCCGCGCTGACGAGGGGCGCACGTGCGACCGACGCCCGCCGAGCCGTCAAATCGACGGGATCGTCACCCGATACCCCGGAGAGGTCCTAATCGAGCCTCCGGGCTCGTCCTTCTTTTTTTTTCTCATGACGAAGGGGCGAACACTGATGTCACGCTTCGCTGAAACGACTCGGCGCCTTTGAGGACGGGTTAATGAAAAACATGGGTTTTCGCGTTGCGGCTCTTTAGTCGCGCGTAATTGGCCGCACGTTGTTCGAGATGCGGATGGATGAAAAAGCGGCCGCGCGTGTGTTTTCGCTGATAGTGTAGTTTATTTTTATTTTTCATTTTTTTTTGTTAATGAGCATGCTTTTATTAAAAATGCCGACGATGATTTCATGCTTGACGGCTCGAAGGAGGAAATCTTTTTGCGCGCCTGCCGTTTTCCATGTGAAATTCGCTGCTCGTGTGTCTGGCGCGGATGAAAAAAAGGGGGGCACAATCGAGTGATTAATGAGCAAGTCATCGTTAATCACTTCGCGTGTACGAAGACACGCGGATACGGAGAATATTGAGCGCAACTGGTTGTAAACACCAAAGCAGTATTTGTGCTGCGAGTGTCGATAAAGCGCGCATTTTTTATGACTATTAATAAACCGCGTACGCTTTACAAACGGACAGTCTCGCGTGTGCGATTTTTTTAAATTTTCTTTTTCTCGTGCAACGTATGTAGTGCTTATCTTATTTTAAGTTACAAAGGAAAATCAGGTGGCAAAATCATTAGAATTTTTTAAGAAATCAAATTATTTGAAAGACTACCTGTACAAACTTTTTAATATTTTAACCGCACTTACGTATAACTTGCGTACTTTATTTTAAACAATTTTGCAAATAAATTAGTTTTTTTCAAGCTTTCACGATATAACGTAAGTTAAAAAGCAAGATTTCACTTAAATAAATGTTACAATTGTAAAGATTCTTCTTTTACACATAAAAAAAGTCTTTAAGTGAAATTCACTTGGGAAATGTGAATAGTGACAAATTTTATGTGAAAAATCATGCACACATTTAGCATGTGAACGGCTTTTCTCGTATTAAACATCGCTATTCACATTTTCCAAGTGAATTTAACATTTTCAGATTTTCGCGAAATAATTTATATATTCCCCATTTGCTTCAGAGCACTAAATTCCAATTTTTCAAGTGATTTTTTAACTCAATAAAATTTAGCCTACCAAAAAGATCAATTAAACCACATCTAAATCATAATCGTTCTCGTTCGAATTCACAGCCTCGTCAACCCCTGCGCCCACGAACGAACAGCCAACCCGGAGCAGCAGCCCAGGGAGATAATTAATTGCGCACTAAAAGCCATCCCAGCTCAAAGGGGAAAAATTTCAGCGGACGTTTACGAGTCTCGGCGTTTTCGCCGTCGCCGCGCATAAATCAAAAGGCGCGCGCGAAAAACGGCCTCGAGCGCGACAAAGGAGATTGTCACCGGACTAATTGAAGAAAGCGCGCTCGCTGCTATAATTCCAATTAAAAAGCGTCGAAAAAAAGGCGCGCGCGTTCGGGAGGACCGCGCACAGGCGAGAAAGGGCTGGAGGGCGAGGGGGAGGACGCGAGAAATTGGTCCCGTCACGTGTTCGTCGTTTTTTTCTTTTCTTTCTTTTTTTTCTTCGTCGTCGGGGCGCGCCGCGGTTGCACGTAATGAGGAGAGTCGCGCGGTGCTTTTGAAACGGAACGCCGTTTTCGGCCCGCCCCCCGGGCGCGCGGAGGCTACCAGAGACGCTGGTGTATATGCGGGGGCCGCGCTGACTCTATCGCGCCGCACTAAATCACTTCTTTTCGGCTTGGCCTCCGCGCGCCTCTGTGGGAAACGTGACGATCGAGTCGATCAAAGCAGTGCGGGGTGCGTGATCGATGCCCCGGGGGTGGATCTCCCTGTTTGCACACTGCGGTCTTGAGCCCTTCCGGGTATAGATTCTATAATTATGCCGCGATTTGCTTGGAATTCGTTGTAGTGTGGGTATACAAGCCTCGTGCCAGTGAGTAATCGCTTATGGATATCATGTATCTGCAGCTTCTCGGCTTGAAGAGTGAGTCCACTCCTTTTTTTTACAGGAATTGTGATAATACGCGGATTTTACGTACAAGTGTCGCAAAGATTTTACAGCGAGCTTTAGTGATCTACTCGTGTGAATAGTGTTAAGAAATATTTAAATGTTAAATAATGTTAGGAAATATTTAAATGTTAAATATTGTTAGGAAATATTTAAATGTTAAATAGTGTTAGGAAATATTTAAATGATTGCGAATGAAAACGTTTTATACGCTACACGGAGAGAAAAGTCTAGTAAAAATGACTATACTATTTAGTAGTGAAGGGACAGACTCGACAAATAAAAATTTTACTAGAAAGTATGGTAAAATGTGCTAGACTTGTAGCAAAATTTACTGTAAATCTAGCAAATTTTACGATACTTTTTAGTAAATATTTTTATTAGTAGAGTCTGTCCCTCCATTACTAAATAGTATAGTAATTTTTACTAAACTTTTCTCTCCGTGTACAGATACTGGATTGTAAAAGCAGATAAAATCTTACTTTTGCTAATGGAAATATTGAAATGACAAGTATCTACATCAGGATGAAAATTATGACCTAAAAAGCAAGTAGATCAATATTACCATTAAAAATTCTACTAAAATTTGTAGTTTTTGGTAATGACTGTGATATTTTACAATAAATATCTATTCCATTCTATTCTATGCTTATTCTTTTCGAAAAAAACGTCGCCTTGAGCATATTAAAAAATAATATGCGGAGTAAAAAAAAACAGTTTTCTGTTCTTTTGCCGCGTCTCGGACTAATGCATAAAATGCAGCTGTAAAATGCATAAAAATTTCTAGCGCAAATGCAAAAAGCTGCAATAAATATAATCTGAAATATCGTCTTATCGCACGCCCCTTCCGTTGCCGACGCGACGGTACAAGTGTGCGCGCCGCCAAAAATCATTCAGCGCCGGGAAAAAGTTCGAGAGTGCTTGCGCGTACGTTTTTTTCTCTACATAACCCCGTAAAAGTATAACGAAAAAAGTCTAAAAAGAGAATTAACATAGCGCCTTTCGTTATTCCCTAATTTACTGCCAGGCGTGCGCTATTTTAAAAAGAGACGCTGCTATGAGATATATAGGTGATAGGGGAGATGACAAAAGCGAAGGGGCGGTTTTCATTGCCTCTAAACGACTATCAATCTAAAATGCACGCAAAAAATTGCAGTTGTATATAGAGGTGTTAATTTCTTTCTTTTATAGGAAAATAAGAGAACGTTTTACAGCTAAGACAGTTTTTTATGTTTCATTGATTAATTTTATATTTTAACGATTTATAGTTCTTCTAAAAATTACTATACGTCTACTGTTTTAAAATGCAGGGACAGTCTTAAAAAATAAAAAAAATTACTGCACTATATCGTGTAGTAAAATTTTTATTTACATTTAAAAGTATTTTCTAGTAAAATTTTTTATTTGTTGAAGAAGTATGTATACTTTCTAGTAAAATGTTGCATTTGTTGAGTCTGCCCCTGCGTTACAAAACATTATAATAGTAATTTTTACTAGAAATTTTTTTTCCGTATAATTAATAATTATTCTTGTTTCTCATTGACATACAAAATTTCCTTTAAATATTCGCCTAAAAAATATGATTAAACAATTGCTATTATAAAAAAACTTAAAAGCGCACAGTTTCCAATGCAATAAATTGCAGAATCGACTTATGTTACCATAATAATTAGAACGTTCAACGATTCATTTTGTATGAGAAGATTAAAAAATTCTCTCCATGTATTAATTATTCTTGTTTCTCATGGACACTCAAAATTCCCTTTAAATCGTCGTCTATAAAAAATACGATTAAACAATTAATATTATAAGCAAAAACTGAAACGCGCGCAGTTTTCATTACAATAAATTGCAGAATAGCTTACATTGCTATACCCCACAGCCATCATAAAGTATCTTAATGCATGCACTTTCGAAAGGCTCCTCTCTAATGTTTATAAGCGAACGCACTATAGTTACAACATTCAGCGATTCATTCTATACAAGAAGATTAAAAGAAAAAAAAAAGAAAAGGATACCTCGCCTTATAGACTACTCTCGCTTTCGAAAATAACTCCCGCGCAAGGATGCGGCGGCTCGCCAAAAGGGAGCAAAACGCGAGCACGCGCGCGAGCATAAAGGCCGCGCGAGAGAAATCAAGCAACGAAGAGAGGAAAAAAGAGAGAGAGAGAGAGGCTGCCGGATGCCGGGGAGATAGGCACCGCGGGGACGTAGAAAAGGAGCAAGAGGGAGTCAGACGACGGCGACGACGACGAGGCGAGGTATAGAGGAGAAGAGCGGGCGGATGACGAAAAGGGAAGGGACGGCGGACGTCGCGCGCATCGAGCTTATATTCCAGGTTTGCATGGCGGAACGCCCCTGTCCGTGCGCATCGGGAGGAGTCTCGTCGCGCGGAGGCACGGCCGCCGCGTTTATTATACGCGGGACGCGCGGCTCTTTGCTCTTTACTCCACTTTTTTTTTTGCTTTTCTTTCGATGCTGCTGCGATGCGAGAGCTGCACCTCGCGCAAAGAAAACGAGAGTTATTACTCTGCTTTTTGCCTTTTTTTTTTAACGAGAAGAGAAAGAGTCACGGAGATTTCGGATTTGCTTTCGGTGAGAGCAAAGATTAGCGATTTCCAATCCGATTAAGTTTTATATGTAAAAGGAAGTGATTGTATAGTGCCTGTAAAATTTGATGAGCAAGAAAAATTGTTGACTTTGAGCTTTTCGAAATTAATATAGTTTACTTTTTACTCAGGAGGATCCGTAAAAATATAGTAGATTATGCACCTAAGGAGTAAACGTAAAAGAATATCTCAAATTACATGTAAATTGTCAATTGAATAAAACATGCGATTTGTAAGGATTCTTTACTTACTCTCGTGGTGCAAATACTATTTTTTTTAGCCGCGGAGCTTAAATTGCGTATCCTATTGTAAAAAATGTATTTTCATATATGATTAAATATAACATAAAAAAGTTGATAAACTAAAAGCTAAAACTATAAATTAAATAATTCCTTTTAAAATAAAAAAGACGCTTATCGTTTCGTATTGTCGTAAAACGCAATTACTTTGATCGATATATTATTAAATGTATCATATACACTAATAAGAAGTTTACTAATTAATCCGCTTATTAAAATCCAATTTAAATAAATTAAAATTAGTTTTTTCACTTTTCAATCGAATCTCACGGATTCGCCAAAGTCTAAATATCGGTGGAAGAAAAATAGAACTAAGTCAGTATAATAGTGGTGTAAATTCGAGCGTATACGCGCGCGCTTCGAAGCCGCTGACACGCGTCGGTTTTTGGCGAGCTGTACCGCAGCGGGGCTAATATACGCGGCGGATTGTTCACGAGCCGATGGGATTGCGCGACGTCGTGTGACAAATTTCGTTACGCAGGACTTGCCGTCGCGGATATACGTCGACCGGCGATTCGCGATCGACCGTGAGATAGCGCGGGGAATGCGAGATCTATTCGCTTAAATACTCGGGAAATTGGGCAGCTCCGTTAACTTTTTCAACGGCTGTTTCAATCTTCTTTATTGCAATTTGACGCTCCTTAAAAGATCAGCCAACGTTCTTTTACGGAAATCGTTTATTTCGTTATTTTAATTCATTGTTTTATTAACTATACCTATTTATATTTACCTAAACGTATAAAGCTATATTGTGCAGTGTATATCTGTAAGAGGATATGAGCATTGATTGTTAAATATTTTTTTTTATATTAAATGTCAACTTAGGCTTTTTGTTTACTTCGTATGTGTTTTAATCCGTTCACACGGAGAAAAATAATAATTAGTAAAATTTATTGAAATAGTATAGTACTAATATGGAAATAGTAGTAATAGAAAACTTAAGTAAACGGTTGGAGTCAAATTTGACTCTAAATGAATAAAGTGATTTAAATTCACTGTAAAGCAGAGCAAAATGAAGTCCTTATCTTTCGCTCTAATTTTACTGATTTTCCGAAGTAGTTTTTATTTTTCCTATATGTCTAGAAGATCTTGATGTTGCGAAACAGTATAGAATTACTTTTTTCTTTCTTTCAGTACAGTACATAATTTCTACATGAACATGTTGATGTACACGTGCTGCAGTAAATCTGTATTTTCTCTTTATTAAAAAGCAGCTCAAATTAGTAACGAACCTCTCGAACGTTACCAGTTCCGCCGATGTAAGTGAACAAAAAAAGAAAGAAAGAAAAGGAAAAGAGAAAAGAAATCAGTGTCACTGTCAGCGTTAGACGCTCGCGCGTCGACCGATTCTCTTTTGACGTTCGACGATGCGCGACGCGGAAAAGGAGGAAATAGATTAAGAGTCTCGCGCGCGCATCTGGAATCGCATTATTAAAGACGCCGCTCGCCTCGTAAAAGACGCGACGGCCTATTTGTAAGCCTCGGACTCGTGCGGAATTTTTTTCCTCGTCGTCGCCGCCGCCGCGTCTCCTCCCCGCTATTATCTCGACGGGTACGGAATCGTGTATATGGGAGCCTGGCACTTTGTTAATTGCCGAGCGAGTTTGTTTCTCTCTCTTTATTCCTGTCTGAAATTCATCTTCTCGGAGGACGCGAGTCATCCTCCATTTGTCGTCTTTCGCACACTGGAATTGAGACTTTAAGGGATTCGATGTAGACTCGTTTGCCTTTTCTTTATTTGCCAACTGCACGTGGATGGCGATTCTAAAGCTGAGGATGCTTATCGAATAGTTTTTCTCGTACGAAGAGAATTTTTATTCACGAACTGTGTTTCGCGATCGGGTTGATGAAATGCGTTACTTTTTGTTCTTAAAAAAATATCTTCTTTTATAGTGATAGCGAAAGGAAGTGACTTATTTTTTTTTTCTAAAACCTTGTAGATACGGATATTAATTAAAATCTGAAATTTTGTAACCGATTATAAATTCTTTTTTAGTGTATTTATCAGATGAAAATAGTATTAAGTTGTAAGTCATCGAAATAACGGAAGATAAATGACATTTACAAAATTTAGTCTTGTAGATTAGCTCATCTTGTATGTAAAAAAAAAAACGATAATTTTTTATCACCGAGTGTGGTTTACTACGTGACAACGCGTCGTACGCATAAAAATACCAAAATTCGTAACAAAATCAGCGCTTACATAATTTTCATTCTGTGAATCCACAATAGCTTCACAATAACTTCGCTCTATTTTATCAACCACTAACTTCTTTCAGAATAAAAGAAAGCGAACGCAAAATTTATTATTACACGTAATGCTATCAAATTACATTGCTGCTCTATTTATTGGCAGGTGTCCATATACTCGTTTCGAAAAAAATGAGGAGACAAGGATACCAATCGGCAAGGCGCGAGCCCAATGTAGCACAAGGGAAGCGCATCGAAGCGAAGCGAGGCGCGCCTCTTGCGATAACCCCGTGCTCACGGGGGAAGACGCGCGGAGCTCGATAACCCCATCACGCGTAAATCTTTCTCCCTCCGCAGCCAGCGTCGATAACGCACTGATAAGCAGTCCCTGCCGCGCTTTATTTGTTGACTATTGCAGCTTTGCGTGAAGCGCGTCGCAGCCGGCGGTCCGGAAATTAATTGGCGCGCGAGCTTTTTCCCCTGCGCCGTTCGCTCAAATTGTGGCGATTGCGAGCGGCTCGTCGCTCGACTTCTAATCGGAGGAGCGATAAGCCCTGCCGAGACTGTGTCATGATTGGATACTAAGTTGCATGATATGTTGCGGTAGCTTATAAATTTGATTTGATGAGGCCGTTTCTTTTTTTTTGTGGGGATTGATAAGACCTTAGTTGCGGTCGATTGAGTGCGCTTGGGAAGTTCTGTGGAAGATGCTTCTTGGAGAAAGTATTTTCTGAATTGTAACGTGGCTGACATTTTTGCTGAAAATTAAAATGATGCAGGGCATGTTAATAGTTGATTTTTAGGGAACTTTTAAATTACTGGCTTTTTAGTGTTTCGGTACAGTATTTTAATGATTTACTTTCAGAGTTTACCGTGTAAATCTGAAAATGTGAAATTCTCTTGGAAAATGTGAATAGTGACGTTTAATACGTGAAAACCCGTTTACATGCTAAATGTGTGAATGATTTTTCACTCAAAATTTGTCACTATTTCATTTAGGGTCACATTTTCAGATTTAGGGAGCAATATTTTTAGAGTGTAGAATTTAGATAATTTTATCATTCGGAGAATTATATTAAAATAAACAAAATGTTTATTTTTAACCGATGATTTATGAAGTAAAAATACATTAAAAATCAATAGCAAAGAGAAGTGATATATGAGAAATGAATATGAATTGAATTTCCTTATGAGTGTCTACATCTGTGAGCAGTGAGAGAAAATTGGATGATGGATAAAAGTCGGTAACTGCAATAACGACGGGAAGTTTGACTGTGAATTAACGATAAGTGTTTGAAAATGTAATAATTTGTAATTATTTTTTACGTTTTAAGAATTTAAAGTAAGATTTTAATCAAAAAGACTGATATTTATTAGAGAAAAAAAAAGATATACACGTATCTTTTAATATCACTCGGATACATTATGTATCGTACAAGTAATAAGCTTGACTTCCATTTGGTCTTATATAAATAAATACTTTTGTTTCGCTTCGACAGATTCGTGGAATGAGTCAGATAAATCTCACCTTGAGAGTAATGGTTTCAACATTTCACAAATAATAATAACATATCTATTCTAGAGAGTTTAACATTAATAATTGTTTCAGTACTTTGGTTTGACTAGTTTCTCTAATCTCTCCAGCCAAGAACATTTCATCTACAACTGTGTACACCTGCAAGCAAAATAAATTAAATTTTGAAGACACTAAAGAATTAAAAATATAATTTCCAGAACAATAATTAATTACCTTATAAAAATTGAAAACCAGATCTAATTCACAGACATTGTGGAAGTACTCATTTAAAACTTCGACGAAGTTATGTATACCTTCCAAGTAACATAAATTATTGTCATTTACATCGACACATATGCAAAAGTATAGACCAGCATAGCGCCTATATACAATTTTGAAATTCCGGAACTAAAAATTACAGTAACAATATAAAGAATATAAATATAAATAAATAGAATTACATTTATAAAGGTATAATATGATATAAATGTTAAAAATAGTTTGGATCATTCATTAAAATAATCAATATATCAAGTACTAACCTCGACAAAGTTTGTATGCTTAGCATCTCTGACTGTTACAACCGCATGTACTTCTTCGATTAGTTTTTGTTTTTCATCATCATCAAAATTCATATACCACTTAGCTAATCTTGTCTTTCCTGCTCTGTTCTGTATGAGAATGAAACGAATCTGAAAGAAAGTACAAAGTATAATAAGAATCTTTGATCATCTTTTAAGCACATACAAGGCTAACCAATTTTGCATGTACAATGAAGCACAATTAGCTAACAATATAATAAAATTAGAAGTACATAAAAAAATAATTAACAGTACTTGTTTTGAAAATTGACATTCCAATCCAGCAATCAATCAATAGAACTCAATTGATTTTTAGTGTGACCCCATATATGAGCCTTCTTTAATAAATAAAATCAACTCGTTGCTTACCATTGTTGATGTTATAATGTACAGGACTTTGACAGGAACTTATTAATATACTTTTGCTTGGAAGTGAATTTGACGTGAAGAAAATTCCGCCCCTCTGGCAACTGGCAAGTGTCCCACAAATCCCACAATACGTACATGTATTCGTGAGTTCCCTCGACTTCGATTAATCATTTTTCGACTCGCAATCGATTGTTGCGCAGGCGCAGGAAGGAGCGCGCGCTCCCTTTAATTGTCAACATCCTTGTCATTTAGTGCTCCGAAATTAAATATTGTAAATAGTTTTTAACTAATTTTAATGAGGGCAACAGAATATAACATTAATGACTATAATTTTAAACAGATTTGTTCGATAATAGTAAAGAATAGATTATATTTACAGATTTATAGGTAAATTTTATTTAAGTGGAAGGTTATGTTTACCCTTTAAATTTCTACTCATCAGTCAATACACCGCCAGTGGCGTGTATATAATATCCACGTGTGACGAAATTGGCCGGTTTGCATGGATTTTCAATTTAACTTTCAGTTATAAATAATTTTTTAATTCTACGTCTTTTTCAAGAAGTAGCGAACAAAAATGAGTTTTAAAAATAACAAAGAGTTAATTGAAAAAGGAGATGTAGTGACTCTGTACATAAACCCAAGTAATATGCACCAAATAGAGGTGAAGGAAAAAATTAAAAACAAAAAGGGAGATTTGGTGGACAATGTTTTTCAGACAGTTTACGGAGCTTTGAAAGTAATTTCTCTAGTCGGTACAAAATACGGATCCAAGGTTGATCTTTCAAGAGGTTGGGCTTACATTTTACAACCTACTCCAGAACTGTGGACATTGACTCTTCCCCATCGGACTCAAATTATTTACACTCCAGATATAAGTTTGATAATATATCTTTTAGACTTAGTACCTGGAAGTATTGTAATTGAAACAGGTATGCATTTTCTTAAGTACTTAATATGTAATTTAGTTTTTATTAACTTGCTTGCTTTTTTAAGGAACTGGTAGTGGATCTTTATCACACTCTTTGATAAGGACCATTAGACCAAATGGTCACTTGCATACATTTGACTTTCATGAACAAAGAGTATTAGTAGCTCAAGAAGAATTCAAAACACACGGTATTGATGAGTTTGTTACTGTGAGGCATAGAGACGTTTGTACAGATGGATTTGGAGATGAACTTGAAAATAAAGCTGATGCTGTTTTCTTGGACCTACCACATCCATGGTTAACTATTGACTTTGCTGTTAAATCATTAAAAAAGAAAGGTAACATTTCATTTTGTCTAAATAATTTAAAATACTAGATGATTTCTTGAAAGTTTTAAAGAAATTGTGTTAATTTAGGTGGAAAATTGTGTTCTTTTTCTCCCTGTATTGAACAAGTTCAACGGACATGTACAAAATTAGCATCAGCTGGTTTTATAGGGATACAAACTTATGAATGTTTACAAAGAGAACTAAGTGTTCAACAAAGAAACTTGTCTATACTAGACTTAGAAAGTTGCAAGAATAAGGTTTGAAAATAATTAATCGAAAATAAATTTATTAAATATTAATAAATTATTTCTGATTCTAGACTGACGAAAATTTTAAGAAATTTGAAGATCCAGTAAAATTGACAACAGTATCACATTCACAATCAACTCCTGGTCATACTGGTTTTATTACTATTGCTACTCTTCCACCAGAATTTGCAAGATTAATAGATGAAAGATAATAAGAATTCAAGAAAATATTAAAATTGTATGATAATAAAAATTAATGAAGATTTTATTAAAAAACGTGATGAGTAGTTATCGAATTATCTACAGAAAATAAAAAAATTAATCAATTTGTTATTTGCAATAAATTTTAACTTTTATACAAACAATTTTTATGACAAATTTTTGTTAATGCCTAACAAATTAAATTTTGATCAAATGAAAATAAGCCGAAATATCGAGTACTACAGAAACTTTTTGGAACAGCATTTTTACACGTAAAAAAAATTTCAGTCTGCTTTGTTTGGACTCCAAGTTAAATAATCTGACCTG